>JAWMAG010000036.1:2652500-3252500 GCA_037013455.1 Ceratitis rosa | reverse complement strand
GCTGTTGTGGTACTGTGCACTTTTCGGAAGCCATGCTGATGTGCTGCTGGACGCAGATGGTGAGTAAAACTCGGGAGCAGTAAGGCCTCAAGCGTCTTCGCTACTGGGGAGAGGAGAGTTATCGGCCGATAAGACTCTCCTTTGTTGGCTGGTTTCCCCGGTTTGAGTAGCGGGACCACCCTACCGGTCTTCCACAAATCTGGTATGATTAGGGTGGTCAAAGACAAATTGAGGACCTTAGTGAGGTATTCTGCTCCCGCTGGTCCAAGATGTTTTAGCATCAGCATGCTTATTCCGTCAGGGCCGATGGATTTGGAGGCTTTCGCCTTCCCGATAACCCCCTGAACCTCTTCTCTGGAGAAATCAAGCGCCGCGCTTGTGTTTGGCAGTTTGCGCATACGACGGGTTACACGTCTTTTCGCTTTGTCTACCGAAGGATGCAGTGTAAAAAGCCGGCTAAAATAGCTCACGCATCTCTTCGGGTCCGACGAGGCGCGACCACCGAATGAAATTTCCACCCGGTCATCGCGTCTCGTCGGGTTAGACAGCGACTTGACTGTAGCCCAGAGCTTGGTTGCCCCAGAGGAGAGATTGCAGGACCTTAGGTGCTCCTCCCACTTTTTCCGCTTGTGCTTGTTTACAACAGTCCGAATCTCCGCATTTAAATCTCTGATTAAGGGATTCCCGGGATCGGAGTTACGGAGGATGTCGCGCCTTGCTGCTAAAGCCGCCGCTTCGGACGGGAAGTTAGGGCGGATTTCCGCAATTCGGCCTGCCGGGATGAAGCGGGCGGCAGCGGTCACAACTATCCTGCGGAATGATCGTTCACCAGAGGTGACGTCTGTTGGAGTGGAGAGAGCACTGAAGGCGTTCTCAGTGAATTCCGTGAAGCCGGTCCAATTAGCTTTTTTGAAGTTAACGAAGGTCCGGTGGTCCGCGGAAACAAAGTCGGGAGGTCTGTCAATCGAGATGTGTATGGGTAAGTGGTCCGATGCTAGTGTCAGTACAGGTCGCCAACCTATACTGTTTATCAGACCAGCACTCGCAATTGTTATGTCAGGCGAGCTTTGGCAATTACCCACAACTCTGGTGGGGGTATTGTCGTTCATTGTGCAGAATGTCGAATCGTCTATCTGTTCCGCCAGCTCCATTCCTCTACGGTCATTTGACAGGCTAGAATGCCAAAGATCGTGGTGCGCGTTAAAGTCGCCCAAAACCAAACGGTTTTCGCCTCTGAGTAGCGCACCTATATCAGGGCTATATCCAACTGGGCAACTTGTAACGGGAGGAATGTATATATTAAATATTTCGAGGTCGGCATCGCCTGACCGGATAGCTATGCCCTGACATTCTAGGGTAGTATCCCTGCGGTCGATGCCGCCGTCGATGAGACGATACTGCACGGTGTTGTGCAGGATGAACGCCAAACCCCCTCCGTGGTCTCGCTCGCGATCCTTGCGGATTATGTTGTATCCGGCCCGACTCAGAAGATCCGAGCGGGCGGTCAGCTTAGTTTCCTGGATCGCAGCAATTGACAGATGCTCCCGGCTCATGTAGTCGACTATCTCGTCGATCTTCCCCTGGAGTCCGTTGCAGTTGAATTGACGGAGTCGGGTCCGTCTCGGGGGAACGTTCGTGATACGGTGGGTGAGGGAGTGGTGCGTGGATGACGTGTGTTGCTGCTGTAATACCCGCTGAGGTTGGTTCCGCACGTTGGTGTTGATTGGCGGTGTTGTCGTATTAACAGGCGGGGGCAGACTCCTACAGCAAGGGGCAACGTACGCATCACTCCACTCACGGGTGGTGCGCAGGCCCGAGCACGTCCGAAAATGACACCAGCCGGAGCAAGAATTGCATCTGACTGAGGTCACATTCCGACGTACTAAGGCCTGACACACGGAACAGACTGTGCGGGGGACTAAGAGCTGCTGGGTAGCCCTCGCACGGGAGGAGGATGAGGAGCTGGTTGTGGGGGGGGGGAAGGGGGGGAGGGTTGGTGGGAGTCATGTTGCGGGGAGCTCCGGGAGACCGTGGAGGTCTGCGGGTTACCCAAAGTGGGTAAGTGTGCTGAAGGCACTGCCGTGCACTGGTTGCACCTAACCGAGATGGAGGAGTGGTGGAGTCTTTTGGTGCACACGCAGCAGAAATAGTCCGTCGGACCAGGGTTGGTTTCTACACCAGCCCTGATTAGAAGGATTTGAAGCAACCCAGCTGCGAGGTATTGCTCCGATGGCGCACTTAAACTAATTATACCTGTTGACCTAAACGGGGTTAGGTCGCCGAAAGGGTGACAGCCCTTGGCCGGATAAAATCCGGGTCAACTCCGGTACGTAGAACCGGCTGTCGTTGAGAGTTGTAGTGCATATTCTCGTTAGCTGTGTTTCTTCTCCGATATGTAAATCAAATCTCTCTTGTCGCTGAGTGTGTTGAGGATTGAAGAGAACTTTAAACTTTATGCAAATATTGTGTAGCGCTGAACATACACTAGCAAATCTATCTACTGTTAAAGGGTCCGTCCTCTTTTATTATATTCTACAATTTTCCAGCGTCCTTTTAATATTCCAATTTTGAATGTTTTTCATTGGAAAAAGCGTTGCTGGAGTCATCAGAGGTATTCCTATATGGCTTCAGACACCATGGCTCTAGAGGGTAACCGGAGCCCGCTAATAAAATATATTTTGCTTTAATTGAATTATACGTAACTTCAATATTAAATAATTACCCAAAAGCCATGAGTCAACGTTTCTGTTAAAATTGAATTGTTCCTTCAAGTATATTCTTTCATTTGAATGTTTCCAAACAAACGAATCATGTGCTGCTCCTCCATATTTACAGTTCATTGCAATTATTCTGTATGCATGATCACAAATCCGCAAAATAATTTATTTACATGTACGTACTTAGTAAACATTGTTATTAAGATACTTTTTTTTAAACTTACTATAATTGCATTTAAACTATGAAATCCCTTCCTATTGAAATATATGTGCTCATTTTCGACAGGCTTCTGAAGACCAATATGCGTTCCGTCAATTCATCCAACTACATAAATATATATATAGGGAAAATCGATTGTTCTTATTCAATTATTGTTCATTTTTAACCAATTTGTACCTGCAAGTATTTAAATTTTTCCATTAACCATTCCTTGCATCTTGAAGTATTTTTTAGTGTGAACTGTATAATTTTTCTTCCATTTTTTTAAAGACATTTCCTGTCAGCTTCGAAACCGTACTTTGACACATCCCAATTAAATAATCGCTAACGACTGAATGTTGATAGCCTCCACTTGCTAGTAGGGCAAGTGCAGCTGCTATTTGTAGTGGTGGTGTAACTGCTGTAGACTGCTGCGAATGAAAATCTAACTTCCGCAGCACATACTGGAATGCTCCTTTGGTCAGCCGAAACTTTTTCATAAATCGGCAAGAGAGCTTTGTATATGGTAAAATTGTTGATATATTTTAGTTTTACTTACGCTGTACGTGACAAATCTAATGGGTGTCTTTGGTCCCTTAATCGCTTCCTTACAATCCGTTCATCGACATCGTTTTCATCGAAAGATAAACAAAAAAGTAAAACGCCGGTCATAATTGCTTTTATTGCACAAAATAAATATTAAACATTTGCGAACAGCTGATTCAAAATTGTAAGAGAAGAATGTACAAGATGAAGATGAAATCTTTTACATTTTGAAATAACTACGATCCGTTTGCTTTCGTATGGCATCACCGCAATAATTTCGTACGATTTACGTACGATACGTTCACGGAACGCTCGATTACAGATATGCCATCTTGGTTTTGAACTCGCAGATATAATGTCGCTGCATAGGCCTTTTCTGAGGCGTCAGAGAATCCATGGGATTCCAAATTATTTCGGAGAGTAGTGTACCCACCTTGGAATTTTTATAAAGTTAAATTCAGGGTAATCCTTTTGAAAAGTTTGCCATTTAAACCATATAGTTGGAGATACCGTCTCATCGCAATCAGTGCTTTCTAGTCATATTAGTCGTCGGACTGGATGCGTTAAACACTACGCGAACCTTCGTAGAGGTGATCTTCTCATTTATCACTGCATGATACGGCAGGAAGTAGTTGTCGGTGGAGTCATCAGCTGTGTTGCAGGTGAGTTTTGCCAGATGTCCAAGAGTTTCATATTCTGAAAAAACTCTGTTATATTCCTTTTGTAGTGCAGGATTTCTCGGAAGTCGTGTCTCAATCCTGTAGAACTGTGAAAAGGCACTTTTCAGCGATGGACCAAGCTGAACGATTCCTGGAAAATCATACTTAAACGGTAAGGAGACGATGTATTCACGTCTTCACGTCGCTTCGTGGTTCTTTGGTATAACTCTTTACAATACTTCTATCCTTAGTCATGCATTTTTTTCTCGGGACGTTTTCCAATTCCCAAAATGCTGAAAGTTGTCTCTCCAAGGTTATTTCATTGAAAAACGATAGTTTATTTGTTGCTGGATGAGGCGTATCAGCATTGTTTGTTATTATCCATCCAGAGATGGTTTCTTGAGCTAGCAGCGTGCAAGAAGCATTCTTCTTCATTCCGTTCAGGATAATTTGGAGATATATATCTCCTCCAAGAATGAGATTCACTTGTTCATTCATCAAGAAGCGTTTGTCGGCCAAGGTTAAGTCTGGGAACACTTGCTGGGTATTGGCACTTATATTGCAATTTAGTAGATTCCCAGTGAGCCGTGGTAACACAAGCATCAAAGTCTTGAGTATTATTTATGGGTCATTGAGTGACCGCAGTTGTATCAAACATGCTTCCTTCACCTGCGCCGATTTAGAGTTGGGCATGCAACTTTTTTGATGGTAGATTAATTCGGCCATTCCGTATTTCCGATATAAAGGAACACTCGGATCCAGAGTCGGATTCAGAGATTACTGATCCGAGTAATTTACCTTTGTCGATGTTAGCAAAGCAAGAGCTTACTTGCTGGATTGTCGGATCTGTTACCCTATCAGAACTAGGCCTTAATTGGGTCTGCCTTGATGTTGAGGGAATATCTTCTGAGGAGTTTGGACTGCCTCTGAGAGCTGTTGCTCTTGGCTGAAAAATAGTAATATGAAGCAGCGTGCTATTTCTTACATGACAAGTGCTGCAATTGTATGAACTTGTGCATCTTCACACTATAAGTGCTGCAGAAAGGCAGTTCAAGTAACCCTTCTAGCTCTTGACGTAATCAAGTCTCTCGGCAGTAGTTAAATTCGGAAATCGGGGGTTAAATCGGAAAGCGGTTTCCGTGATGTCCTTGGCATTTTGCAGTTTTGACGTCTTCACATGTTTCATATCCCTTAGTGTGGAAATTGTTTCCAAGGTTTGGAACTTCTTGATCTACCGCTAAAGAGTGTTTGGAATGCTCTGATACCAAGGCATTATTGAAATCGATTTCGAAATCCAATACTGACTCAACTAAACGTATAAAATTCTCCATGTTATACATGTATACTCTTATATTGTGCTTTAGTTAAGCCAAAATATGGAGGGAAATCGCAGTGAATAGAAAAAACGAAAGAGTTTTTATTTCACCCAAATCCGCCACATCAGATGTTGAAACTAATAAATATTAAATTAAAATAATACCTGATTGTTAGGATATATATTTGGAGCTTTAAGGCCGTTAAATTAAAAGCGAAAATATTTACTTTTTCTGCCTCCTACGCGCTTCGATACCATTCGTATCTTCTTCAGGGCGTCTAATTTATTTTAAAAAACAAGAAAACATGATTAACAATCAGTATACATTACAAATTTTTTCCAACAATACCTTAAACACAAATATATTCACATAATTAATTAATTATTATATATTATTATATTTATGGTCATAATATCTTGACCGTCCACTTTCAATGTAATTTATTTTATTTAGTTATTATAAATGAAAAATAATAATACAATTATAATTTTACAGAGAAAGAAGCACTAGCTGCCAGGGCTTACAGCTCACTGCTCTAATAAAATTATATCGTCTAAGAATATTAATAAATTAGCCAGTCAAAAGTAGAAAATAAATAAATTTTACTGTCAGTACATGGATTAAAATTAATCTATGTTAAGAAAGAAAAAATTTTTTATGTAAGATAACTTAAAATTAAAATTAAATTAGCTTTCTAAGGCCGGTTTTGCGCAAAAAATCAGCTACCTTGTGGATGTTTTCATGTGAAGGTTCCTTAAGCAATTCCGAAACGGGGTGGTTCCCAAATATTGTTTTCCACCAATATTCGAACATTAGACGCCCTGAAGAAGATACGAATGGTATCGAAGCGCGTAGGAGGCAGAAAAAGTAAATATTTTCGCTTTTAATTTAACAGTCTTAAAGCTCCAAATATATATCCTAACAAATACATATACATTGTCCCAAAATACAAACTAAAAATAATACGTGATATTTAATTTGATCAAAATTTTTGATTTTGTTATATTATATTGAAAGTGAGTTTGTGTGAAAAAAATCCAATAAAAGTTGTTATATGAACCTAGGTGTTATATCCTCTCAAATATTAAAAAAGTTACAATTTAATGCAAATGCGGCCCGACGAAATGATGATGTGCAACAGCAACAAACAGTGATAATATGCAATAGCAAAAACTAGTGATATTGTGCAACAGCAGCAAAAATAATGATGTGAAACAACAACAACAAGTGATAATGCGCAGCAGCAAAAATAAAGAATGTTAATTTAAGTAAGCTGTCACATTGAAAAAAAAAAATTAATGCACAATTTTTAGTTTTTTTTTTTAATATGAGCTTCAATACAACAAGTGATTGACTGCAAATTAGTGTTCCAAAAATTACCGAATACTGACAAAGTTAATAATGCTGCTGTTTTTAATAAGATTTACACTTCGTTTAAAATACACCACAATAGCAAATAGAGAAATGGACTTTTTTGCTTGTACAAGCACATAAAATTTCACCAAGACCTTTGAACTTCTACGATATTATTCCACAAAGTGTTTACAGAGAAATTATAATAACGAGAAGGTGCAAATTCGTTGCAACATCGAACCACCTTCAAACATTTTCTGAAAAATCTTGGGAAAGGGATTCACCACACTGGAAAGGGATTCACCACAATTTATATAACAGCTAATGTAAAAGTTAGCAGAGATATCAAAGAGATTTTCTGCTAAGTATTCCTTTGCAATTTTAAGTCTGATAAACAAAAGTTTAAATAACTAATGTTTTTAATATTTAAAATGTTCTTAATATCATTATTATATTAAATAAATAATATTTTTATCAACAATTTAAATATAGATATTAAATTGATTTAGAAATACCGATATTAATAAATAAGTTACAAAAATATTTATTTTAATGTAAAGTTGGCATATTTTTGTGTATGCATGGGTTTTTCATATACATGCACGGGCATTTGAATTTGTTTGTATTTGACTTCAGTTCAACTAGAATTTCTGATTTTTGCAAATTTTGCCGTCTTCGGAATGAAACTGCTTGTGGACGGCGGGCTTAGAGGAAGGGAATAGGCAAGTTTTTGCGCATGTGTGTGATTTTCGTATACACAACTTCAACTACAGACCAACTTGAATTCTGATTTTTGTAAATTTTGTTATCGTCGCGAAGAAGTTGTTTGTTGATGACGGGTTGAAGAAGGGAAGGGGCATATGCATTATTAAGATTGTGTGCGTTTTTCGTAAAATATTAAAATGCTTGAATGTATGCGTTTTCAATTTGGCGTGACTTGAACATAAATTTCTAATTTTTAGCAAAATTTGACTTGGCTTGAGGAAACTGTTTGTCGATGAAGAGTAGAATGTATGCGGTAGTTGTTTTTGTTGCATTTATGCTTCTTCTTCTTATAGCAAATAGCTTTTTGAATAGAGAAGCGCGCAGAGGAGTAAAACGAGCTGCGCATATGGAGTTGTTTTTGTGATTGATAGTATGAATGGCTTGTGGTTATGAATGAATGAACATATTTGAAGTTATTACATATGAATGCCCATATTTTCATGCATAAGTACAAAACTCCACGTCACACTGTTAGGACGTAAATAAATTGCCCCCTGAAGACGATTACCGAGGGTAATCGAAATATATCGGGAAAAAACAATAACTACATCGTGTTTTTACTATTTTTCTTGACCTCAAGCCGGCAAACTTTTTCAAATTAAAATAAAAGAAAGGTCGCTAAAATCATTAATATTAAAATAAAAACATATAAAAATATTTAATATAAAATAGCTATTTAGTTTCTAATTTCATTTTATAAAATTTTCCAATTTATTTTATTACTTGGTTTATATATTATATTTATTTGTAACTTTTATGAATTATTCAACCAAATATCAAGCATATTTTATCCACCGGCAAACATGCATACATACATATGTTTGTATGTACATATTATGTCGTCATTTGTAAACACACATCATTACCATGACAACATACATACATACAAACCTACATATATGCCGCCAAGTTGAACTTGCAAAAAATATTCTTCGCATCGTCAAAAAAGCGTATACCGCAAGCAATACCTCTCCCCGCGCACAGCTCTTCCACAAGCCACAGCTCACAAAAATCACAATTTGAAGAAATTTCTGTACAGGCTGCGCACAAACATACTCTCGATAAGGCGAACAAATGAACTGCAATTCCAAAATGAATATTCCTTAAACGTCCGAAAACCAAATGATTTCAATAAATATAATTCGTAATCAGATCTAAATGAGTTTAGTAATACAAAATTATCTCAAAATGTGGGAAAATTTGGCAATATCACACCTTTAATTCACATAAACTAATGAGTATATCTAATTGAAATCATGTAAACAATGTTCGCCTACACGCGCGCGCACTGTGCGAATCAGCGAAGTCGATTGTGGAGGAAGTGCGCGCGGGGAGTACATATTCTTTCGTATACTTAACTGAATAAGAAGGAGAGGAACCAATGTTCTTATTTGATTCACTTTAAGTGAAGAATATGCCACGACTTTTTTGTGTGTTGCTGTGGCACAGTTGGTAGCGTGCAAGTGCTACAAGGGTTTTTGGTATTTTTGTTTCTGGTTCAAGTTCAAATTATTTTCGCAGGAGCCAATATCACTTATTCAAAATAATTTTTTTTTTATTTATTTATTTAATACTTTCTTTATGTTAATAAAAAATTAATAACGTTAAAAAAAACATAAAAATGAAAAAAATATCATTTATAAAATTTATTTTAATGTGGTGGTGTGGCGTTGTTATTAGCGCGTGCGTATGTACATATATACATACATATGTATTTGTATTCTTGGTGTTTTGTTTCTCATTTTTATTTTTGTTGTTTTTAATTATAATTATTTATAAAAAAATATTAATATAATAAATAAATTTCATGTAGATTTGTAAATTATGAATATAAAAATAAAAAATAGGTGGTTAAAAAGGTTCTGAAATATTAATATTTTCTTACATTTTTTTATTAAATTCCAACGAAATGTGACATGAAATACAATAAAAAAAATAATCATTGGTTTTCATTATATTTCTATTCTATTTTCATTGGTTTTCCTTAAGTTGTAGTGAATAACAGTTTTTCCTAATGTTAAACCCTAAATTCTATTAGTTTACAGCCAAAATTTAACAGAGTGGTGAATCCCTTTCCTAAGATTTTCTAGCTCTGTAGAAACTTCAATCGAGCATCGAACCACCTTCTCGTTATTATAAGTTCTCTGACCTTGTATGATAACATAGTAACAAAGAATATCATATTTTCTTAATACTTAAACACCATGATAACAATCTACCCAACATGTAAATATCTTTTCAATAACTATTTTATCACCAAACAAACAACATTTAGAAATAGTATAAGTAGACGTAAGCATAAAAATGTAAACAGTTCTGAAAATAAATGAAGTCTGAAAAGAGTTCTTGCTCATAAATATATATATACGAGTATATTATTTCAACTTCCTTCTCAAACTTATAACTCGCCCGACTAATTCAAACGGTAATCTTCCCGATAACAACCGGTCACCTAGTGACACAAAATACCACTCTCTGATGGGTGGTATTAGGCGTCACCAAGGCAGGGAAAGAATGCTTTTAAAAGAGACTTCCTGAAATTTTACTTTCTTCAGCTCGCGGTACTTCGAGAAACTGGATGACGCGACCTGACGACGGGTCCAATGTCCTGGTACTACAAGGACTTTTGCGACACGTGAACTCCATGCCGAAGAAAAACTAAGCCGTATCTACTGGAACTCTCACCGAGAATACCAACTACATATACGTGAAACAAAGTAAATTCATGAGTCTGGAGGAATTAATAGACCTGGTGGAGGACTTTGAAAAGAGAGCAGTTAAGAGCTGTAACACGAACGTTTTTCCCCCGGTAACATGAAAAGCGGTGCCAGAACCGCATGCAGATGGTGCGGTGGATCCGGATATTGCGTCCCCGGCTGTCGCAGCACAAAAATGAAGTTCTGCAGGAAATGTGGACGTTTTGGAGTACACGCCCGAAATTGTTGCTCGAAATCAATAGCGGCACTGAGCTAGACGCAGGGCAGATCCTGTCCAAGGTGACCATGAACGGCGAGAATGTAGTAGCAGCAATCGATACCGGAGCAATAAGGAGTCTTGTGAGCGAAGAGACTGAGTACCGAAAGATCGAGACATGTAAAGACACTAGTGGTAATGGTAGATGAAAGGCGGAAAAACGTCGAATAAGCGGTAGAAGCAGAGGTGAAGTTGGGAAACGAAGTTCACCGCAGCAAGTTACTTGTTCTATCAGAGAAGAGACTACACGACTACACAACCTCAGAAAGTCCGAGCGAAGCCACACTACCAATAGCTAACTCAGTGGATCCAACAGGGAGCGAATTCCTGCAAATTGAGCTGAGACAATTCAAGAGATATTAGGTTTGTAAAATAAAAGAGCACGTAAAGCGCACCAATAGTTTTGGCAAAGAAAAAGAACGGAAATTGGAGACTCTGCGTCGACTACCGGCAATTAAATGCTCGGTCCGTGCCAGATGCCTGCACGTTGCCGCGTATTCAGCATATAATCGATCAGTTCAGAAGTGCCCATTTCATCAGCAGCCAGAACAGTTATTGGCAGATCCCCATGGAAGAGGACAGCAAACAGTACGCGGCATTTACCTGGACGTGGCTTGTTCCAATGGAAGGTAATGCTTTTCGGCTTACATTCCGTACCAAACTCGTTCCAGATGGCACTTGATCAAGTCATCGGCCTAGAGCTGTTGCCGCACACGTTTGTCTATGTCACGGATATAACGCTTGAAGACCATGTAAGACACCCGACGGAAGTATTCCAGTGGCTGAGACAAGCCAACCACAAGATCAACCCCGAAAAGTGCGAGTCTTTTAGAGAGTTAAAGTATTTAGGCCACGTAGCCAGCGAGAAGGGTTCGAGGCCCTAAAAAACGCCTTCACACAAGCACCGGTGCTGGCTTGTCCGGACTTCATCAAGAGATTTATATTGCAAACCGATGCGAGCGATTATGGCCTCGAAGCAGTCCCCACATAAGAGTTAGACGGTAATAGCATATCCGAGCCGGTGACTGAATAAATTCGAAGTGAATTACTCACCAATGGCGAAGGAGTATTTAGCGATAGTCTGGGAGCTATGCGTGCCAAAGTCTCAAAAACAACAAGTGTGGAAAGAAATACATGACGCCCCGAGTGCAGGCCATATGAGCATGCGGAAATCTGTAGCCCGGTGTGAGGAAGTACGTACAGCAGTGCCACGAGGCCCAAATATACAAACCCAGTCAACAACGAGCCGCAGGCAGGATGCTCACCCAAATAGCGGAGGAGCCATGGGCAACAGTGTTTGCAGATTTCGTCGGTCCACTCAAGCGATCAAAACACGGCTATATAATGGCTCTAGTCTTTCTGGGCCGATTTTCGAAATGGGTAGAGATCGTGGCAGTCCGCAAGGCTACAACCGAATGCCTCATGCGGGCGTGGAACCCTACTGAAAGAGCGAACAGAAATATTAAGAGATTTATAGCGCAATTCACCGGCAAAGGTAATGTGGCTCGTATTGTTTGTAAACATTCTTCTTCCGTATACCTTACCGTGATGAGATTGTAAACATTAAATACAATGAAAAAAAAAATTACAGACCCTGACATAATAAATTTGAAATACTTGGCGGGCAAGTTTTTTTTGGGAAATTCTTTGCTAACAAATATTTTCATATATTTTCACTTTTTCTTTCGTTTTTTTCGTATGAAAATAACTCTGCGTTGTTGTTGCCCTTGCTTCACTGATTCTTAGATCCTTTTTTAAGAAAACACAAAATTATAAAATAAAAAACATTGAAACTTTCAACCGTTTAACCAATTAAGTAACAGAATTCGAAATAAACTTCAAGAGTACTCCCACCATTGAACGTTCCATCCACTCGCTTCGTATTCAACAAGCCGGTTTAGAAACGATGTGGGTTAAAGCCAAAGTTGTGGTTGACGAGCTGTTGGCTACAGAGGCACTTCTTGCAAAGGATTAAAATGCGAAATATAAATTGAGCTATTCAGCCTCCTAAAGATGTGTTTCAAAAATAGGTGAACTGTGATAAAAACTAGAAAAGACAGAGAAAGAATGTGAGGAACTTTCATTACACTGTACATCTTCCACCTTTAAGGGAGATGGCTAACTTTCCGTGACATGTTCATGGCCATATACATTTCAAATAAAATAGTCGAACATATAGAAAAATGTATCACCTTAAGTAAAAAGCAAGGTGAAGCTCAAGAAATGGTTAGGAAGTGCCCTTTAACAAATGAAGGCTTACTACTACTAAAAGCGAATACGTGCCAAGAAAGTGTATTCTGAAATTGGAACAAATTTTTTTTGGAGCATGACGAACGTCCAAAACAGAACTCAATGCCTTCATAGCCAATGCTCGCAGTAACACTTTTTCAAAATATTCCAACCAATTTATGTCTTGGCATTTTAATACTCCTTAAACATGCCTCAATTCTCGCCCGCTGAGCACAGCCTCAAATGAGCCCACAGAACATCTTACTCCAGGTCACTTCTGAATTGATGGGCATCTATTGGCTCCTCCAGAAATTGATGTTAATGAAAATCTTGCTTCTATAGTTTGTTACTCCAGATCTTCTGTAGAAGATGGAAAACCGTGCTGTAGAAGAGCATAACATGGGAAAGCCCCCAACCCAGTATGGAGTTCGGACTCTTATTTTTCATAAAAGAGGGCAACCTAACAGCCAATGAGTGAAGGCTAGGAAGGGTAATAAAGCTGTATCAAGCTGTAACAAAGCGCGGTGGTGCACCTTAAAACCGAAAATGGAGAAATAAGAAGGCTGTTGATTAAATTAATACTAGTACTGCGAAATACCGAGAAAAGTTTATAAATTAACCAAAACAAATAAACAAAATTCAATAAAACATATATGTTGAAGACATGAGTTCGAATCCTGGCCCTCCTAAGTAACACAAGTAAAATGTAGAATAATAAAAATAAACATAGTGTACTTACCTTCCTATACTTACCTTTCCATCTCCCCTCGTCCTACTCCCTTTTCATAGTTCGCTGCAACCCTATCCTCTAAGTTAATCAGAAATGTAACACGCTTATTAATGCGCGATATTCAATTTCTTTTTTAATGACTATAGTTCCACGCTCTTTACAAAGAACTAACTAGATGTTTAGAACGTAAATGAAATGAAGTGGAATATAAGACTGGCAATTCAAGGTTGCATGAAATAGTGCTAATACAATATTTTTATAAAAATGTATGTTGGCAGTCGAAACTACTTTGCTGCTGTGTTGCTACTTGTCATGCCTACCGCCGTTGAATAGAGAACTTAAAATAACGAGAAGGTGCAATTGACTTTTGGTTCGATGCTCGATTGAAGTTTCTACAGAGCTAGAAAATCTCGGGAAAGGGATTCACCACTCTGTTAAATTTTGGCTGTAAACTAACAGATTTGATGGTTTAACATAAGGAAAAACTATTATTCACTACAAATTAAATAAAACCAATGAAAATAGAATAGAAATATAATGAAAACCAATGATTAATTTTTTAATTGTATTTCCAACCGCATTTTTTTGTTATTTAATAAAAAATGTAAAAAAATATTAATATTTCAGAATTTTTCTAACCATCTGTTTTATATCTGATATTTGTAGTTATAAATTCATTATTTACAAATCTACATGAAATTTATTTATTATATAAATATTTTTTTATAAATATTTATAATTAAAAATAACAAAAATAAAAATGAGAAACAAAACACCAAAAATGCAAATACATATATTGTATGTATATGTATGTACATACGCACGCGCTAATAACTACGCCACAGCACCATCAAATAAAAATAAGTTAAATAAAATAAATAAAAATAT
This sequence comes from Ceratitis rosa, assembly GCA_037013455.1. NCBI lineage: Eukaryota > Metazoa > Arthropoda > Insecta > Diptera > Tephritidae > Ceratitis > Ceratitis rosa. Next base: position 3,238,125 of record JAWMAG010000036.1, on the reverse strand, counting down.
CAAAAATAAATTATTTTGAATAAGTGATATTGGCTCCTGCGAAAGTAATTTGAACTTGCATCAGAAGCAAAAATACCAAAAACCCTTGTAGCACTTGCGCGCTACCAACTGTGCTACAGCTCCACACAAAAAATTCGTGGCTTATTCTGTACTTATACTGAATCAAAGAAATAGAACATCGGTTTCTCTTCTTCTTATTCAGTTAAGTATACGAAAGAATATGTTCTGCCCGCGCTAACTTCGTCCACAATCGACTTCGCTGATTTGCACAGTGCTCGCGCGTGTAGGCGAACAATGCGTACATGATAACAATTAAATATGCGCGTTAGTTTATGTGAATTAAAGGTGTAGTATTGTTTAACACGTTCACGCCGGCGTGTACCACCGGTGGCTCGCACATGACTGTCTCATCGGGCGGCGCGTACCACCGGAGGCTCGCATATGATTGTACTACCAATAAGTGTGCATCACCAAACATAACTAATTCAATGGTACTAATAACAAAAACATAAGTAAATATTTCAATGATATAACATAAACATTATTATTTAAGTTTTATTAGACCGTTTTCCCGTGCGATAATCTTTCGTTGAAACATTTAGTTCGGCGCCGCCTGATAGAACAAAAAGCTTTCAGCGCAACCGCCTATGGGCGGGTTAGTTTTCCCACATTTTGAAATAACTTTGTATTACTAAACTCTTTTAAATCTGACTCCGAATAATATTTATTGAAATCATTTGGTTTTCGGACGTTTAAGGAATATTAATTTTTGAATTGCAGTTCATTTGTTCGCCTTATCGAGAGTATGTTTGTGCTTAGCGGGTACAGAAATTTCTTCAAATTGTGATTTTTGTGAGCTGTGGCTTGTGGAAGAGCCGTGAGCGGGGAGAGGTATTGCTTGCGGCATACGCTTTGTTGACGATGCGAAGAATATTTTTTGCAAGTTCAACTAGACGGCATATAGGTACGTACGTATGTATGTTGTCATGGTAATGATGTGTGTTTACAAATGAAGACATAATACATATGTACATACAAAAATATGTATGTATGCATGTTTGCCGGTGGATAAAATATGCTTGATTTTTGGTTGAATAATTTATAAAAGTTAATAGATAAATAGAATATTCAAGTTATAAAACAAATTGGAAAATACGATGAAATCAAATTGGAAAATTAAATAGCTATTTTATATTAAATATTTTTATATATTTTTATTTTAATATTAATTAATTATTTTATATATATTATACATATGTATGTATGCATGCAAATATGGGCATTTATGTATATGTAATCAGAAAGCATGCATAAAGTTATTTAAAGCAAATAACTTCAAACATTTTCATTCATTCATAACCAGAAGCCATTCATTCATACTATCAATTACAAAAACAACTCCATATGCGCAGCTCGTTTTACTCCTCTGCGCACTTTTCTATTCCAAAAGCTTTTTGCTATATAAGAAGAAGCATAAACGCAACAAAAACAACTACCGCATACAAACCCTCTTCCCTTCTACTCTTCATCAACAAACAATTTCCTCAAGTGAAGTCAGATTTTGCTAAAAATCAGAAATTTATATTCAAGTCACGCCAAAGTGAAAACGCATACATTCAAGCATTTTAATATGTATACGATAAACGCACACAATCTTAAAAATGAGCATGCCCTTCGCTCCTTCAATCCGTCATCCACAAACGACTTCTTCGCGACGATGACAAAATTTACAAAAATCAGAGTTCAAGTTGGTCTGAAGTTGAAGACACATACATTCAAAGCGACCAATGTGTATACGAAATTCACACACATGCCCAAAAACTTGCCTATTCCCTTCCCCTAAACCCGTCGTCCACAAGCAGTTTCATTCCGACGATAGTAAAATTTGCAAAAATCAGAAATTCTATTTGAGCTGAAGTCAAATACAAACACATTCAAAGATCTCTGCATGTATATGAAAGACCCATACATACACAAAAGCATGACAACTCCTTTTCCCTCGTACCCCGAATGAACAAGCAACTCCTTGACGACGATTTAAAATTTGCCAATTTCAAAAAATAAAACGCGAAAAAGAAGCGAGAGAAGGATTTGAACCCGCGCAGCTTGGACAAAAATCAATCGACGCAAACCATTACGCCACCGATCACATTGAAGTTTGGTTGGCATAATTGGTATTTATTTAGATGGCTAACAACAGTATTGACAAAATCTCAAACAATATTCAAAGGAAATACTTGTGTGTATGTCCATATTTGCTTCGAAACTCTAGAATTTTTTATTAAAATATATATTTTTGCAACTTATTTCTTTATATAAAAGTTTTTAAAAGAATCTTAATGTATTTAATAATTTTTAAAAATTTTACTTCTTAATATTTCTTATTGAATTTTTTATTTTTCTCTTAATAATATTAAAAACAAAATGAAAAAATAATTTTTTTAATTATTTTTTTTAACATTTTTCTAATCTTTTTTTTAATTTTTAAAATTTAGTTAAATATCTTGTGACTTGAATATAAATTTCTGATTTTTAGCAAAATCTGACTTCACTTGAGGAAATTGTTTGTTGATGAAGAGTAGAAGGGAAGAGGGTTTGTATGCGGTAGTTGTTTTTGTTGCGTTTATGCTTCTTCTTATATAGCAAATAGCTTTTGGAATAGAAAAGTGCGCAGAGGAGTAAAACGAGCTGCGCATATGGAGTTGTTTTTGTAATTGATAGTATGAATGAATGGCTTCTGGTTATGAATGAATGAAAATGTTTGAAGTTATTTGCTTTAAATAACTTTATGCATGCTTTCTGATTACATATACATAAATGCCCATATTTGCATGCATACATACATATGTATAATATATATAAAATAATTAATTAATATTAAAATAAAAATATATAAAAATATTTAATATAAAATAGCTATTTAATTTTCCAATTTGATTTCATCGTATTTTCCAATTTGTTTTATAACTTGAATATTCTATTTATCTATTAACTTTTATAAATTATTCAACCAAAAATCAAGCATATTTTATCCACCGGCAAACATGCATACATACATATTTTTGTATGTACATATGTATTATGTCTTCATTTGTAAACACACATCATTACCATGACAACATACATACGTACGTACCTATATGCCGTCTAGTTGAACTTGCAAAAAATATTCTTCGCATCGTCAACAAAGCGTATGCCGCAAGCAATACCTCTCCCCGCTCACGGCTCTTCCACAAGCCACAGCTCACAAAAATCACAATTTGAAGAAATTTCTGTACCCGCTAAGCACAAACATACTCTCGATAAGGCGAACAAATGAACTGCAATTCAAAAATGAATATTCCTTAAACGTCCGAAAACCAAATGATTTCAATAAATATAATTCGGAGTCAGATTTAAAAGAGTTTAGTAATACAAAGTTATTTCAAAATGTGGGAAAATTAACCCGTTCACGCCGGCGCTGCAATTCATGTTTTGCGCCCATAGGCGGTTGCGCTGAAAGCTTTTTGTTCTATCAGGCGGCGCCGAACTAAATGTTTCAACGAAAGATTATCGCACGGGAAAACGGTCTAATAAAACTTAAATAATAATGTTTATGTTATATCATTGAAATATTTACTTATGTTTTTGTTATTAGTACCATTGAATTAGTTATGTTTGGTGATGCACACTGATTGGTAGTACAATCATATGCGAGCCACCGGTGGTACGCGCCGCCCGATGAGACAATTCTGTGCAAGCCACCGGTGGTACGCGCCGCCCGATGAGACAGTCATGTGCGAGCCACCGGTGGTACACGCCGGCGTGAACGTGTTAAGCAATACTACACCTTTAATTCACATAAACTAACGCGCATATTTAATTGTTATCATGTACGCATTGTTCGCCTACACGCGCGAGCACTGTGCAAATCAGCGAAGTCGATTGTGGACGAAGTTAGCGCGGGCAGAACATATTCTTTCGTATACTTAACTGAATAAGAAGAAGAGAAACCGATGTTCTATTTCTTTGATTCAGTATAAGTGCAGAATATGCCACGAATTTTTTGTGTGGAGCTGTGGCACAGTTGGTAGCGCGCAAGTGCTACAAGGGTTTCTGGTATTTTTGCTTCTGGTTCAAGTTCAAATTACTTTTGCAGGAGCCAACATCACTTATTCAAAATAAATTACTTTTTTTATTTTTATTTATTTTATTTAATACTTTTTTTATATTAATAAATAATTAATAACGTAATGAACATAAAAAAATATCATTCATAAAATTTATTTTTATGTGGTGTTGTGGCGTAGTTATTAGTGCGTGCGTATGTACATATATACATACGTGTACATACATATGTATTTTTTTTTTTTGGTGATTTGTTTGTCATTTTTATTTTTGTTATTTGTAATTATAATTATTTATAAAAAGATATTAATATAATAAATAAATTGTAGATTTGTAAATAATGAATACAAAAATAAAAAATATCTTATAAAAGATAGGTGGTTAAAAAAATTCTGAAATATTAATATTTTTTTACATTTTTTTATTAAATTCCAACGAAATGCGGCATGAAATACAATTAAAAAATTAATCATTGGTTTTCATTATATTTCTATTCTATTTTCATTGGTTTTCCTTAAGTTGTAGTGAATAACAGTTTTTCCTAATGTTAAACCCTCAATTCTGTTAGTTTACAGCCAAAATTTAACAGAGTGGAGAATCCCTTTCCCAAGACTTTCTAGCTCTGTAGAAACTTCAATCGAGCTTCGAACCAAAAGTCAATTGCACCTTCTCGTTATTATAATTTCTCTTCTGAATTAGGTTTTGAGCGTTTTGGCTATCATTACATTTTGAGATGCTATCCCCAAGTCTTTTAAAATGCATTGAAAAAACATTGCTTCTGTCATAGTCATGTAAGCGGCTTCGGTGCTGGAAAATGTGACGGTACGCTGTTTGCGCACCTCCCAGCTTACTGCTGCACCTGCTAGAACAAACGCGTATCCACTGAAGGATCGCCTATCGATCAAGTTCGCTCCCCAATCTACGTCGACAACACCTTAAAGTGTTTTGTTGTTTTGTACTAATAGAAGGCCGTAGTTTTTGGTACCATTCGAGTATCGTAGGATTCGCTTTGCTGCTTTCCAGTGATCTTCATTGTAGTTTGTATTAAACTGGCTCATGTAATTTACTGAAAATGCTGTCTGGTCGTGTTGTAACTGCCAGGTACATGAAGGCACCTGTTAGGCTTTGATAAGGGTGCCCTCCCCATGACTTCTGTGTTGATTTCGGTTGGCTTTTCAATTTTGAAATTTGTCTCCAGAGGCGTTTTAGCTGGTTTACATTCGGTCATGTTGAAACGTTCTAGAATGGTTTGTATATAATTTTCTTGTAACAAAAATACTTTGTGTTCGCCCAAGTTTTGCTGGAAGTGCTACGTGCTACTGGCGAATAAGTATCGTGGAAATCCTCCCCTTGTCGTCGGGCGTATCCTTTGGCCACGAAACGCGCTTTCTTGTTACCATTTTCTTTGGTAGGAAATACCAATCGACTGCCAACTACTTTACTTTGGGTGGTTATATCAACGATGACCCGAAATTGATTTGAATTTAATGCCAAGTATTCATCTTCAATGGCTTTTTGTCATTCTTCTTCACCACTTATCACGTTGGCTTCAGGCCAACTAAATAGAGTTTATTCTATTGTAACACATGCCGCGTCATTAGTTTCTAACTTATCGGCTTCGAGTTCAGTTTCGCATTTCTGTCTATATTCTTAATACTTTTAAGAGTATTATAAATCTTTTTCCGTCTTCTCCGTAAGCCCGTTTTCAATTTTTTCGGGCGACCTTTACCGGGTTTAATGTTCATTTCACTTTCATTTTCACTTTCCGATTTGTTACTTTCTTGCGAGCATATCGGTACCTTATTCAGTTTCGTTTCAATTTCGACAATTTCACCTTCTTGTTCATATGTTTCTTTGTATTCGTTTTTGAATATAAACGATAAGCTTTAGATTCAGATGAATATCCGACAAACACACACAGTTCTGATCGAGCCTCGAATTTGCCTTTCGATTGTTTATTCAGTACATAGGCTTTTGAGCCAAACACTTTCATATAATGCATTGTTGGAGTTTTACCAATTCACGTTTTATAAGGGACTTCTCCCGTAGATTTTGTAATGCAACGGTTGCGGATGTAGCACGAAGTATTTATTGTTTCCGCCCTTCTGTTTCTGACTTTTCTTTAATAAAAAATATTTCGCACCAACATGACTTATCGTCAATAAACGTTACGAAATAGCCCCCGTTCGACGTACAACGCATCGGACCACAAACGTCACTATAAACAATTTGTAGTAAACTTTCTGTTTGGTTATCAATTTCTATATATATATATATATATATATACTATATATATATATTATAATGCACGCGTTAGCTTTTCACTTGCGCATACTTCTTAAGTTTATTTTGTGTCCATGCACATCACCGTTTCTTGACATTTCTTTTAAATCACGTGCGATCAGATGGCCCATTCGATAGTGCCACATATTTATTTCACTTCTAGGCCGCGCCAAAAATGCGCTGTTTTTATGATTTCTCATGAAATATAAATTACCATTACGTTCTGCAGTAAATCTTTATTTTTGTCAATCACAACTGCGTTATTCTTGAGAAAATGTACCTCCCGCCCCCTATCTGTTATCTTTGATACAGACAATAAATTTGAGCGTAAATCTGATACAATACATAGAGTACATCTTTTAATGTTATTTTCTTTTCGACACCTTTTGCATCCACTTTCACTTCAATGTCACCTTTCCCAGTAATTTTCGCAGAATTATTGTTAGCTAAATTTAATACTTGGTTTACTTCAACAATGTCAACGTAATTGTTTTTGTTAGCACTCATGTGGGAACATCCGCTGCCCAAACACCAACTGTCATTTCCATTTGGAAACAAGAAAACTGATTCTGTTGCTCTTAAGGAGTAATTTTTTTCTTCGCTTTTGTTAGCTCTTTCATTACTTTGATTTTTTGATCGGCAATCTTTTGCATAGTGACCGCTTTTACCACACTTATAACAACAAAAATTTATTTTTGGTTCTACTCGTTTCTCACCACTATAACGTTCGTTGCTGGTTTTGTTTTTGTTGTGTACATTGATCTATTGCATGTTTTTCACATATAAAGCATCACTCTCTGTTCTATTGTTTTTAGCTTTTCGCGATTCCCACTCTTCCAATATTTTTACACGTAAAATATCAGGCTTTGGCAAATCATCGAGCGTTTCAAGCGCCCATCGGAATGTTTCATATGAGTCCGGTAGACTGTATATTAACAATATTGCAAGTAAATCACCACCGATTTCAACACTAATTTCTTTGAGACACGTATGCCCATAAATCACTTTTGATTAATTTCCAAGTGTCGTAATTTTCTGCATTGAGCGGCTCTATACGAACGACTTCCGCCATATCTGCAATTTTCGCGAAATTTCTTTTCGAAATTTATATCTCGCGCGTAACCGGAGAAAACTCTTCGTTTTATTCTTAGTTTCACGCCGTTGGAAAATTAAAAAACTTTTGTTTAATATGAAACATGTCGCGATGGGTCTGAGCCGATAACCTATCAGAAATGAAACACACTTATTAATGTTCGATATTTAATTTGTAATTTAATGACCGTACTTCAACGCTCTTTACAAAGAACTTACTAGAAATTTAGAACGTAAATGAAATGAAGTGGAATATAAGACTGACAATTCAAGGTTGCATGAAATAGTACTAATACAATATTTTTATAAAAATGTATACAAAACAATATAAACAAATATAAGTAATAATGTTAATAAATTATTACACATGCTAAGACTTCTGGAAGCAGGTTTAAAAGGATGTAAAGCCCGAAAGAAGCCGTGGCTTTCAGAAAAAGATATGAAAAATCAATTGGAATGGGCTCGACGATACCAACATTTCACGGAAGAAGTTTGGTCGAATATTCTGTGGTCTGATGAATCAATCTTCGAGGTAAGCTTAGTTAAGATCGTCTTAAAGTATTAACAGCCATTGCTTTTTATTCTAGAGCAATTTTGAAGAGATAATACAAATCTTATGAAAACATTATTTTTTCTTTTCTGCAGATATTTGGAACACCTGGTGTGACGTTCGTGAGGCGACGGGTTGGGGAAGAATATTATCCAGATTGCGTGGTACCCACTGTTAAGCATGGAGGAGGCAGCATTATGATCTGGGGCTGCATGGCTGCTGATGGTGTTGACGAAATGTTCGTTTGCGAGGGTCGCATGGGCAGTCAAAAGTACATAAATGTATTAGAAACTGTTCTTCTGATTTCGTAAACCCGCATTTTCGGCGATACTAATTTAGACGGGGTTCAATTTCAGCAAGACAATGCTCATTGTCACAAATCAGCGACTACGATGCGTCGGTTTAGAGATAACAACATTGTTGTGTTAGATTGGCCTGCACAGTGTCCAGATATTAATCCCATTGAGCACATGTGGGCTATTTTAAAACGCAAGATTAAGGAACACAGTATAACAATAATGCCTTAATTAATGAGCGGTACGCTATAAGTACGGACGAATGTGCAAAGCTTGTACGCAGCATGCCTAAGAGAATTGTTGCCGTTATTAAATCGAAGGGTGGACCTACTAAATATTAATGTTATTATTACTAATACATTGTATTTTCACTGTTTTACTAATAAAATTTCATTACTTCACTTGTTAAAACTAGAAATTCAGTAATTAGTGGGGTGCTTAATACTTTTAGCCAAGGCTGTATTTAACAATTCCAATATTTATGCTTGGTCTTGTGCATTATATTAAAAGTGTTCATTGGCTATTTTTATCAACAAATAAATAAAATAAAATAAATAGTGTGCAGAATACGATCAGAGGCAACACAGTCTTAGACTGATGCCATTTGTTTTCTTTTTCACATTAAATTCGCATTTGTGCGCTGGTATCAATTTAGAAAGTATTAAATTTTTCGATAAATTTACTAGCGATGCTGATTCAGAATAAGGAATATAACGCCGGCAGAATGTCGCCCTGCCATTCTGAATAATAAACGTAAGACAGTGATGACGCTAATGGTTTACTTCATTCTTCTGAATTGGTTGCTGCTTCTGTCTTAACGATATGTATGTAGGGTACAGTAACACCCTGAACTATTCGAAAAAATTGTATTTTCTTTCGCTTTGCATTTGGCATTTTGGCATTTGGACAGCGAAGCGTTGCAGCGTACAGCTAGTAATCATATATTTATCAATTATTGTCGCCTTAATAAAAAAAGAAACATTATTCTAATTTCGTTGGGGCCTGAAACAAACTCATTGAATGTATAAAAATTTAGTAACGGGATATCTTTTTATCATATCTTTATTTACTAAATACTTGTGGGAGTACGACATTTTTGGTTTAACCATTGACATTGGTACACTTCCCGGAGAGAGAAATAGTCTGACTTTTTGAATAGGCCAGTCTCCGGTCCACTTCCCGGAGAAGCAAATATTCACCGAATTTCAAGTACGCCGAACCATAATTAAGATATTTTTGAATAGATCAGTGCCTTGCCCACTTTCTGGGGAGAAGTGTAGTTCTGCTAATCTAACCAAAGTCCACTTTCCGGAGAGATGTGTAGACTTCCTGTTCATCTTAACAAAAAGCCACTTATGTACCGAAACAAGATTTCTTCGAATAGGTCTGTCCTTTGTCCACTTCCCGAAATTTTTTTTTCGTAAAATCCTTCCCAGAAATCATAAAAGCAATCTGACTAAATTTCCAAACGGACATAAGATATTTATATGAGAGGAAATGAGGTAAGGTTTATTCGCCAACAAAAGAAAATAAACAAATCGGAAAGAAAAAACAAATTAAAAATAAATATATTTAAATTCGTATGGAAAAAATCACTTTTTGGAATTTTCCTATTTTCCGACTTTTCCTCAGGAAAAGTATAGGCTGTTTTTTATTTCTAAACTTTCCCAGATCCACAACGAACAACCTCTGAAATTTTAATCAAGATTGGTTCCGCCGATCTCGAGCCTTAGCGTCACTAACCAACAAACATTAATTTCTTTATATTAAGATTAGTCTAATGGTTACATTTGTATTTAGGCTAAGTACATTAGATTTGTTATTCGTTCGTATTTTGTGATTCATAAACTATTTTTCGTTTTCGAATTGTTTTAGGTTAAGATTTCCTCGCTTAAATTTTATAATAGTTTTATTTTCTTTAATTTTAGTAATTAGTTTAGTAGAATAATCTTATCGTATATCTTTACATTAATATTTGTATATGTCTTATTGAGTGTGGTGGTATTACAGTTTTCAAATTTTATTAAAAAAAATGTTATTTAAAATGCTAAACAGACTTGATAATATATTTGTTTGATAATATATTTGTAGAGTATTGAGGTATGCTAAATATGATGATTATGTAGTTATTTTGGGATGCTACTGAAATTTTAATATTAATATAAGTGTCATAGTCATTAATTTAGTCGAGTTCTGTTTTGTTAGAATGTCGGTGGGAATGATTCCTAGCTTACTAGAAAATATGATTCGTACAATGTTATCAACGTGTGTCTGTAAGAGCAAAGAACGTATATTAATAAGAAGGGAAAAGAACTGTGAACCAATTTGAAAAATTTTGTTGAGGTGAATAGTGACGTGCCAACAGCCGGAGTTTTCCTTCCTTCAAATTTCTCTCGATTTTCGTACCAGAGCGGGGCAAATATGACGGCGAAACGAAGTATCGTGCCAAAACAAATAAGAGCCGATTGAATTGGCAAAAATGTGTAAACAAACAGAGCATTTTTGGACAAAAATAAGAATAATTTGAAATTAGTGCAGTTTATTATTTAATAATTAACTAAACAAGGATAATAATGTGGAAATAAAGAAGCGATAGTCAGTTTTAAACATTTATATGGTGATTAAAATGTGGTTTTGTGTAAATTTGTGGTCGTTTCGTTTGCCGTCGGCATTTAGAATAAAATTTGCCTAAAAATTAAAAGAAAGCAATTTATAAATGTAATTAAAAGTTTTGTGAACATATAACATTTGTAAATTGTGGTGTAGTAGGCAAATTAATACTTCTACTTACAGAAAAATGTGTTTAATAAAATGATGTGCGTTAATATTTGCAAAATAAGTGTGCACATTATATATAAATTGCATTAGTTGAGATAAAAATCTATGCATATATATATGAATGTACAAGAATTTTGTATCCATCAAGAGTTTTTCAAATTGCCATTTATTTAATATTATTGAATAGTTAAGATATCAATCAAAACTTGTGTATTTTCATTTTAATGAGATAAAATAGAAGAAATCGTTCGCACATGCATGCAAAACGACAAGAGACATTCATTCATAAATACCTATATGTATGTACATACATATGTAAAATGCTAAAGCGTTTGTTTGTGTCAACTCGCACGTCTCTCATTCACATCTAAAAATCGAGATTTTTTTGCATTTTGTCTATTAGTGGACGACAGACATTGGCTTGCTTAGCTCTCAATATTAGCTAATAGGCGAAGAGCAAATTTAGCAGGACGATCGGTTTACGAAGTCTGGTTTTTTGTCAAAATCGCAAAAATTTGAAGTAATTTTTGTCTCTGTGTCAAATGTATGTTGTTGTCGTTATTCTCGAAGCATGATTGTTACGGGATTGTTTATACTCGGCTATACTATGTGAACGAGTACATTAGGTTTGTTCTGCTAACGGTTTTAAAATAATCGAAGTAAGAATAAACTCTATGTAGGAAACTTCATGGAATGGTGAGATAAATCGATTAAGGAATGTCTGTCCCTCCGTCACCATACACGATAGCTCGAGTAGGAACTGAGATGTTAAACAGTGTGTCATATAAATATCAGCCGAGTACCTATTATTCGATTCCACTCGAATTTAGCCTTTCTTGCATGTTAGAGTTTGCGACCGTCATGATGACGCAAATGTTAGGCGTTTATGAATGAAAATGTTAAATTTTTTCCTAGTTTCATGTATTTATGGGTCTCTCGTATACATACAGGCACCTTTGAATGTGTTTGTTTTGACATCAACTTAACGTGAATTTCTGATTTTTGCAAATTTTGCCATCATCCCGAAGAACTTGTTCGTTGATGACGGGGTACAAGGGAAGAGAATTTGCAAGTTTTTGTGCATGTTTCTGTTTTTCGTGTACACATTGGCTTCTTTTAATGTATGTGTCTTCAACTTCAGACCAACTTGAATTCTGATTTTTCTGAAAGTTTGTCATGGTCGCCAAGAAGATGTTTTGTGGATGACGGGGTGAAAGAAGGAAGGGCATGCAAGTTACTAAGATTGTGTGCGTTTAACGTATATATTGCTTGATTGTATGGGTTTTCACTTTGTCACAAGTTCAACATCGATTTCTGACTTTTGGCAAAATTTCTGACGGAAAGTCTTGTGGTGGAGGGAGCAATGGAAAAGGGATCTCACAATACTTTGTGTGTATTTGTTTTTTGTACACATATATGAAGCTTTCAATGTATGAGTTTGTGATTTTTGATCAACTTAAATTTCTGGATTTCGGCAAAATTTGACTTCAACTTGAAGAAACTGTTTGTGGTTGAAGAATTGAAGGGAAGTGGGTTTTTCTCATTGAAATGAAATATTCTAGAGTTGAATGGTTTGTTAGGTTCCGTTCCGGTAATTTCGATGTCAAAGATGCACCACGCGTCGGGAGGCCTGTCGTCGAAAATTGCGATAAAATCTTGGAAATAGTGGAAACAGACCATCACATGAGCCCTTATTTAATTGCTGAGGAATTAAAGATAAGCCAGAAAACCGTTTGGAACCATTTGCATAACTTTGGATTCAAGAAGAAGCTCGATGTTTGGGTGCCACACGAACTAACGCAAAGAAACATGATGGACCACAACAAAATCGACTCATTTCTGAAGCGTTTTGTGACTGGCGATGAAAAGTGGAAAGGTTTTGCTGTGTGTTTGGTGGGATTGTCAAGGTATCATCTACTACGAGCTGCTCCCATATGGCCAAACGCTCAATTCGGCCCTCTACTGCCAACAACCGCTTGAAGATTGAATGAAGTTGGCAACAAGTTTACGAACAAATTGGCGCGTTTGACTTAAATCGGACAAACGTACACAAAGTTATCATATTTTGAAAAATCAATAAAAAACCGAACGAGCTGTTTACTTGGCCTAATATATTGAGAACCATGTGCATAAGTTCACGCAAGTGAGGAAAGCCTTTGACTGCCGTCACCAGAAACGATTTTTTGTATATGATTGAAGAAGCTCACGGCTTCCGGCAAATGTAAATGAATACTTTTTATGTTCGATACCAAACGAGGTTTCAGGCAGGATGACTCTTTATTGTGGGATTTCTTCTATTTAGGGATCATCATTAACATCAATAATAATGTCAGTCTTGGACTGAGTAAACAATTGAAAAGTAAAGTTCTCTCTACACGAACAAAAATCAAACTCTGCATGTCCCTCACCATCTCCGTCCTACTATATGGTGCAGAAGCGTGGACAATGTCGAGATCTGATGAGTCGGCCTAGGGAGCCTTCGAGAGAAGTTTTGCGAACGATTTATGGTCCTTTGTACATTGGCAGCAGCGAATACCGCAGAATATGGAATAGCGAGCTGTACGAATTATGCGATGACATTGACATAGTTCAGCGAATGAAGAAACAGTGCCTACGTTGGCTAGGTCATGACGTCCATATGGATGAAAACACTCCTGCTTTGAAAGCATTCGATGAAGTACCCGCCGGCAGAGGAAGAGGAAGACCTTCACTTTGTTGGAAGGTTCAGATGGAGAGCGACCTGGTTTCTCTTGGTATTTCCAACTGTCGCCAAACAGCAAAATAAAACATGAATGGCACGGTATTCTTTATTGCTCTATAATAACGTAAGTGGTGCCTACGCCAATAAAGAAGAAGAAGAACACTTGGAAAACAAGTTTAATGGATCGTACGCTCAAAGGCGTTCGCATCGACTTTTGGTGCTCTCGTTGACATCTACGAGTATATTAAGAAAGTAAAAGGAAAATTGTTGTTCTATGTAGTAAAACAATTGACTTAAATAAAGTTCAAACAAAAATCTATTTTAGAGAATTGTGACAAAAAATAAGATATAAAAGCGTTGGTTTCAAAGGATCAATCTAAAACAAAATATCAAAATATAGTTAATATCGTAATATTAGTCGATAACATGCAGCAACAATACTTTAAATTCAGTATGATATAATTCACACTTTGTTAGAACTGAAGCGATTTTCGACGGAGCACCTGGTTAGCGATTTTTTATTTTCCCCACAAATGGAGTTTATTCTAAGCCATTTCTGAACGATGGATTTTTGACAGGAGCTTTTATTTCATGTCAGAATCATACTCGGTATAGGTTAACTTTCCTTCCTAGGAGCGACCGCAATTAGAAATATTGTATTAACTTAATTTTTATGTTTAAACTAAATTTCCATAATTTTAGATGTTGGTTGAGCCAGGACTCGCCTAGTAGTACAGGATAACGAAATGTTTTTAATTCTTAACATAATAAATTAACCATCTGGAGCTAAGACATATTACAAATTGCTGTCCCTAGCGTTGGAGGCTGTTGAAAGGCATTTGAGTGTAGAAAGCGTTTGAAGCCTTGATGAAATTTAATCTTGCAGGTCCTGTAGAAAATGTATTAATGAAATTTTAATAAAAAATATAAGTTGTATCAATAACAACGTACAATTGTAAATCGGAACATTTCTACAAATAATGTGGGTAATAATGACCAAGAACGTTTTGTATCATACTGTTCATATTTTCCACGATATTTACAAATCGTTCGGAAATGCAGCGTAGGTATCCATTGAACTTAGCTTATGGATTTTAACGTACGTAGTCATATTGGATGTTCAAATTTCCTGGAAGTTCATTTACAGTTCTATAAATCCATATGATTTCACTTGCTTAAACTTTGCAATGTGTGAAATTGATACATTATGTTGGAAGTCTTGAAGCATGCATTTAAGATTTTAAACATCTCTCCTAAATTAGATAGTTTATATTCATCAACCGAAGATATTTTTAGATCAGCACATATTTCGCAAGATAAGATTATTTAATTAAATTGCACTTCCAAATAAATTTAATTTAGATTAATTTAAGGAAGCCAAAGATACATGTGACATTTTCTAGGCGGCGATAGAATACGCTACCGTTTCTCTATTGATTTCAACAAATGAGTTTTTTTGTATATTTATTTATTGTATTGTACGATAAATTTGTAATTTTTTATGTAATTTATTCTTCTTTTTATTACTAACTATTGATAATCCGGTAACTGTGGAGAACAGCGGAATTTGTTAAAATTAACCAAATGATTGGTTTTTCCGAAATAAGTGTATAAAGTATGCAAGGTTCCTTTACTTTTTTCATTAGAAGTGTCGGTATCCGGAATTCTGCAACAGTTCAAAAGTTAATAACATTTAAAGTTGCATTTTTACATACAAGAAGTCTTCCTATATATTACTAACAAACACACCAAAAATGCTTAGACAAAATGATTTTCCCGTAATGTATAAAATAATCTGAAAAAAATATGCAAAAAAAAACAAGATATGTTATACGAGTATATATATAAAAAATGTTTCATGATAATACTGTGGAAGGCGGAGTCTGTGTTGGTCCTGCCCAGGCTTACTTCATTCAAGCGCATTTCACAAAGGTATGTCACTTAAAAATACTGTGCAAGTGAAATACCTTTGTAAATGGGGGGCCTTTTGTCACACTTGAAAAAAATAACCAGCAACGAAACTATTTGCATTTCAATATAACACAACAGAATGGTTAAGAGTGTAATAATAGCCGAGTGGTTAGCATTGCGTACTTCCATTCGGAAGGTCAGAGATCGAAGACAAATATCAAAAAGTTATAGAAATTTAATTTAAATAAAAAATTAAGCTTCTCATAAAAAACCATCAGACGTTCGGAGGCGGCATAGTATGAACTGTATGTCGGTCCATTTGTAGAAAAATCCCAAGACACCCACCATAAATTGGAGGAGGAGCTCGGCCAAAAAGCGCTTCTACGGTTACAAGGTGCCAATAAAATATATAAAGGTGATCTTGGAGCTTCCCGTTCCAATTGGTATCACTTTTTCTAACGAAAACGAGAGTACAGCTTATATATAATTCCTCTGGCTCCGCCTTACACAGTATTTTTACGAAACACTTTTTATTTATTTAATATATTTTGCTGTGTTTGCATATTTATCGTTATTTTATGTATTATTTTACCCATTATGGCAACGTCGTTTTAGCCAATCATTTGTGTTAAAATGTGTTTTGCGTAAAAAAGTAACTTTAATTTTTAAAACTTGTTTAACCATTGCGAAGTTCCGCTTTCCACCACTTTTAGTGAAATAAACATCCTTATATACATCTATTTCGCATACCACGTTCGTCTTTTTTACATTACGCTCATACAAGTATATACAGTGTCTCAAAAATTAGCTCGGACACCCAATTTATATGACTTCAAACCAAAAAATATATAACAAAATACAAATCGAGTGCTTTCTGTTTAACATATATGTATTTCTATTTTTCTTGTATTTTTCAAAACAGTCTCTTGGCATAGATTCAACCAGCTTCTTGAAAGAATCTATTTTTCCTCACTCTTCCAAAATGATCGCTTTCTGGTCTTTCTTGTTTCTAATAACATGGATTTTCAGGTGGTTTTCCAAATGAGCCCACAGATGTTCAATTACGTTGATGTTGAGAGATTGACGAGGTGTTTCAAGCACTTTGGGACAGTTCTACATCAGCAATAGACGGACATCGAGTGCTTTATGCTTGGTATCGTTGCCTTGGTAGTGCTGGAAATTGTCTTTAATTCAAAACTTTTCCGCACTTTGTACCAAATTTTCCATCTTACCATTTATGAAACACAAACTTCCAGATTTCCCTCGGTTTTCTCCACACATAAGACTATTATATTAAATTTGCTTTCATCTGCAAATGAAACTTGTTTCTAGAATTGAAAATCTTTATCCCCATGATATTATGCAAACTTTATTGAGATGTTGTGAAACTTCTGTTGGAGCTTGGGAGCGCTCATGTTTGGATTTTTTTTATTTGCTGCACTATCCACCGCTCATCTGCAGCCGAAAACAGCTTCGGTCGTCCAGACTTATTTTTGTTTTCCACGGATTTTGTTTATTTGAACCGTTTAAGGGGTTATATACAGTTATGATTTTCAAAAAATCGATTTTTTTTTTTATTTTATTTTCTGTATCTACATATATTTAAGAATACACACAAGAAATTTCAAATCGATCCGTCAAATATTTTCGAAGTTACACGCACATTTGTAAAGACGTTTCGGAGCGCTTGGAAATATGAGTGCATATACCATAACTTTAAACGCGTCTTTCTCAGAATGGTGTTTTCAAAGTTGGTGACCACTATAACTCGAAAACGGCTGAACCGATTTGTCTAAAATTTTAACACAAGCTTCTCGAATATGTTTTTCATAAACACTTTTTTTATAAACAATTTAAAATCGAAATTTCGCTGAAAAATCGACTTTTTTCTTTGAGAAGGCGCCATTTCGACAAACAATTTTTTTTTGCTTATTCCTTCGTGATCAATCACTAGATTTAACAGTACTTTAATGAAGTCTATTTGGTTTTTTTATTTCAGATGATCCAGCTCAGAGATACACGTAGATTGGTCACCGCAAGACCTTTTTTTTTCAGAGGACCTCCTGGAGATCAGCTGTAGCTCTTCTCCAGAGAAATATTTTTACTAGTTATAAGGATTAAAATATTGTTGAATAATACCATAATAAGTATGAAAACTTTTTGAATCAATAAATTCTAAAGACTTCTCAAAAAAAATTCTTAAATATTCGCTTTTTTTGGCCCATTAACTGTAGGTATATAACCCCTTAAGTTAGGCAAGCCGCCGCTGTTAAATAGAGCAAAGGAGAATAGGCGATAGGCCTACCAAAAACGCAACGCGTAACTGTCCACCTGCAGGCAGATGATTTTAGTATAAAAAGGGCAGCATCAGCAGCTAGTGTATATTGTGTGTCGTGAAAACGCTACCAATAGGAGTAGATAGAAATATATGGTGTGACGTGAAAACGCTACCAGTAGGAAAGTTAGAACATAAAGTTAAGTGTGTAACATTAGAACCATTCGTGTTGTCCTTTACTTTTCTCTTTTGGAATCAACATTATAGGAGAAACCCATAGTTCGGCTGAGTGGTAGCCCAGCTATAGACCGGAGAACCGGGTTCGTTACAACTGACGCCCAACGTGGGGCCCTTATAAATTGAGGAAAGTAAGGGTCAAGTATCAAGGACCAAAAGTGCAGTGTAGTGAAGTGAAGTAGGAAACACGAGTGCACACGAGTACAAGTGACAGTGACAAAAAATATATATAAAAGTGATAGAGACACAAGTGCGAGGCACAATAACATTGATCAAATTAAAAAAAGAAAAAATGTAGAGAAAAAAAAACTAGATATAATGGTAAAAGTAGGTTGGGTTTATTATCTCAGCAAGGAGGAGGAACTCATACAATACTCAACCGAGTTCGGCTTGTCGAATACAGGCACCGTCGACGAATTACGAAAACGCCTTGCTACACTCCTGCAGGAGGAGGGTGAGAACGAGAGTCTGCGTGATCGGGTCACAGACTTAACGTTAAGGCACGCGAAAGTGTTAGTAGCTGCAAACACACCTACACCGAAGCAGAAGAAATCGCTGCAGTTGCCGCAGGTACGGCAACCAAGTAACGACAACAGTACAGGAATGTCACCTCATATGATAGAGGCGTATACCCACAGTTGTCCAACTCTTCAGTGATGGATCGTGTACGTAAGTGGGGTGTGAGATACGACGGCGGCAAGGACCCACTGAGTTTCATCGAACACGTCGAGGAATTAGCACACGGCTACGAAGTCGAGTTAAACGCGCTTCCTAGAGGTTTACCTGAGCTACTCAAGGATAGAGCCTAAATATGGCTTCGTAATAACCACGGCCAATGGCAAGAATGGGAGACCTTTAAACGGGACTTCCTAAAGTTTTTCCTGAATTCTCGTTATTTTGAACGGCTAGATGGCGAAATCAGGCAACGTGTGCAACAACCAAAAGAAGAACTCAAAGATTATTTACTAGCACTCCAAGGGCTAATGAGACATTCGGAGTACACACCAACACAAAAGCTCAGACGTATAACCGGAATTGCAGAAGAAGAAGAGCGAAACTATACGGTAAGAGAGGAACAGCATAGAGGGAGATATACGTAACCAAGAAGGCACTACGAAGAGCATCAGTATGCGCCGACAAGTGAGGCGTTGATTCCACGACCACACCAAGTGAACCGGCAGCCAAGAGACGAGGAGCCAAGCCGAGTGAATCCACGAACGGTATGTAGACGATGTGGCAAACATGGACACTACGCCTATGAGTTTCAGAACGCCAACCGACTGTTTTGCTGGACATGCGGACGAAGAGACGTTCGCACGCAAGAGTGTTGCCGTTTGAGTCCGGGAAACGGCCAGCGACTCCACCTAATACGAGGGATGACGTCGTCCCCCGTTGACACAATTTCATACAAGACACCATCAGTTCTATGTCAGACAGAATGTCACATAATGGCCTCTGTAGCGATAGACGGAAAGCCACTAACAGCAACAATCGATACTGGGGCAACGCGAAGCTTCATCAGCAAGAAAGCAGCAGAATTATTGAAAGTGGGACCAACACGAAGGTTATTCAAAAGGGTGGTGATGGGAGACGGTAGACCGAGAGCGATCGCCGAAGCAAAAAGCAGTCATACAAATAGGCGACAAGGAACATACGAGCAAGCTACTTGTCCTGCCAGGCTCAATCGACGACGTGGTCCTCGGGACAGATTACCTGGCAAAAGCCAACAACAACAACTATAAGCTGCGGAGGGCTGATAATTAAGTCGAAGACAGAAAGCGAGAAACGAACGAAAACTTCATGTTCGACTATGAAGGTCTACGAACGAAAGAAAAGTAATAGCAAACAACATGTTACTAAAGGTTATAAAACAAAAAAGCAGCGGCACTCACCGGAAAACCCGAACGAGCTATGTACTACGTCGAAAAACAAACAATACACATTCGATTGTAAGAAGGAAGAGCAGCCGAACATAGTGGTCGGAGAAAATGAAGCGACAAACTGCAGATGGCTAAAGACTAAAATAAGAGAGGTTAAGATGGCTCCGGAAAAGTTCCCGGACTACACGCTGAAAAGCGGAGAATTATACCGCCACATATCAGTAAAGCTAGATGGAGAAGACGCCACCCCATGGAAGCTTTGCGTAGAAACCCCATTACGTCAAAGAGTAATCCACGAAGTTCATGACAGTCCCAACCCCGTACACATGGGCACTAGGGAAACTATTGCCAAGGCAGCAGCACGATATCACTGGCCGAGAATGTTTAGGGATATCAAGAGGTACAATATATCCGACAGTGCCCCAGATGTCAAATAACTGAGCCGAGCGAGCAACGAGATGCGGGTACAGGTGAGACAAGCACAACTCCGGTAGTAGACAAGGCGACCAAGAGACGAAAAAGAAGCCGAACAAACACAGAAGAAGAAGAATCAGGCATCAAAGCAGACTAAGCGCAGAACAAAATAAGAAGCCGTAGAGTCAGAGGAGAAGAAACAAAAGAAGAAGAAGAACCGAAGAAATAAACAGAAGTCGTAGAACAGAGAACAGAAAGGTGAACACGTCCTTACTGGAAGTAAAGGGGGGTGTGAAGACCCCAAGTCTAAGGCTTTGAAGCCTTCACAGCAACAACAACAACACCAACAACCACAAAAAGAAAAGTTACACACACACACACATAAATATATATAATCTATGAACTAACATATACACACATACATTGAAGTACACATATAGATATACTTATAGAATTAATTAAATACATATAGATATAGATATAGATATTAAACTAAAAGATGAATTTTATATATTTAATCATTTAAGTTAGGCAAGCACCATGCACTAGCATAGCAAGCCGTCGCTGTTAAGTAGGGAAAAGAAGAATAGGCGATAGGCCTACCAACAACGCAACGCGTAACTGTCCACCTGCAGGCTGATTTTAGTATAAAAAGGGCAGCATCAGCAGTGATCGAGCACTTCTGTTTGTGTTGCCGTAGCTAGCGTATATTGTGTGTCGTGAAAACGCTACCAATAGGAGTAGATAGAAATATATGATGTGACGTGAAAACGCTGCCAGTAGAGTATATGGTGTGACGTGAAAACGCTACCAATAGAAGTATACGATGTGTCGTGAAAACGCTGTCAGTACGATACGACTAAGAGATACCTATGGTGTGTCGTGAAAACGCTGCCAGTACGATATGATCAAGGTATATGGTGTGACGTGAAAACGCTACTAATACGATACGATTAAGATATTCGGTGTGTCGTGAAAACGCTACCAGTAGAAAAATTAGAAAATAAAGTTAAGTGTGTAACATTAGAACCACTCGTGTTGTCCTTTACTTTTCTCTTTTGGAATCAACATGGAGAGACCCATAATCCGCCTGAGTGATAGCCCAGCTATAGACCGGAGAACCGGGTTCGTTACAATTTGTTGGTATGTTCTCGGTAAGTAAGGGCTGTGTGGGTTGAAATTTTGTTGGGAATTTCTATTTAACCGGAAGTTTGCTTGTGGATTAAAAGATTGTTGTGGGTTCTGATTTGGTCAGATAAAAGGTTTTTGGCGGTTTAGCTGTGGGCGTTATGAATTTGGTTCTTTCTTATATCTACCTGGGTGGTTGTTTTGATTTCTATACCCTTCGTATACGTATCCCACTTGAAAAATGATATCCTCAAGGTTTCTTGGATCCTTACAATATAAAATGGTCTTCATTGTTTCAGACATTTTGCTCTTGAAACTGTTGAGGGCTGTCTGCGTATTGTTTGTCGCGCTTTGTGTTGTGGCGGCACCTTCACCTAGTATACTTACTAACTTGCCATTCAACAGGTGAAGTTTGTTTTTTAGTTCGGTATAAAATTCTAACGTATTCGTCCTAAAAGTGGCCCCCGAACTTCGTATAAAAGTTCCTCACAAGATAACCTTTCTTCGAAATGGTTTTGGAGGACATCATTGTAGTCTATGAAGTGGCATGGCAATTTATTTCATTAGTTTGCCTTGTCCTACATCTCAATTTTGCTTTTATCATATCACAGAATAAGTATTGTGAAAGCGCGTCGTACGTTCTTAATAGTGGGTATATTCTATAAATTAATTTAAATAAAAAAGTAAGCTAAATTTTCTAATTGCGGTCATCCTCCTGCAGGGAATGTCCACCCCTCCGAGTTTATTTCGGACATGAAATAAAAAAAACATCAAAACGCAAAACCACAAATTGGAGAAGGAGCTCGGCCGAAAACCGCCTATTATATATATTATACATTCTATTAACTAATGTTATAAAATTTTGTAAGTCTTTCACCATGAAATTCTGGTAAATTGCTTAAATATTTTAGTGGGCTTATTGTTAATCTATTGGGTTCCTGATTTTCCACTTTTACTTTTTTTTATTTTATTGTATTCTATTTTATAGACGGAAAAGCAACAACTTGTGTTTAACAAAAATTACTTTTAATTTAATTTAATGATAATCAATAATGATAAATATAATTGCCTAATTTAAATATACGTATGTTAAATGTTCCACATACGTCCTTTCATATTCATGCTTTGTTGGTGGCTGGTCCTCGCTTTCACCTTAGTTTCTGATGTGTTTGGGCTGGTCCTCGTTGATTTTGAATTATTTTATTTTAAATTAAATTTCACTAGAATTGTATTAATTTATATTAATAGTTTTTGTTTTTAATTTAAAGTCACTTAAAATTGTATGTGTATTTGTTTTCCAATATGATCTATTAATTAGTCGTTTCAAATACCTACACGCAACGGGCGACAAAAGTTTTGCCGCTGGAGCTAGCGTTTTTAACTCCATATCAAATCTATAGCCTTTTGCAGTCCTAGACGAGGCAGTTCCTTACACATATGGAAAAATGCGAATGCAACACACCGAGTAGCTCGTCGATTTGTCTGTTTCCGTTCTGAGTTGAAATACGCAAAATTTGGCCCTCTTGCAAGCCCTCTACTACTTTTTCAAGTTCAGTCACCCGGAAGATTTCTATTTCCTGTTCTTTATTAGTTATAACATCCTTATACTTTCGCTTTCTAGGAGTCCCATCGGTAAGGTAATTTAAATAAAAAATTAGGCTAAGTTTTCTTATTGCGGTCGCCCCTCGGCAGGAATGTCAACCCCTCCGTGTGTATTTCTGACATGAAATAAAAGCTCCTCATAAAAAACCATCAGCTGTTCGGGGGCGGCTTAGTAAAGGGTGGTTAAATTGTAAGAGCCGATGTTGAATGTGAACCACACCTAAACGCCAAGTTTTTTTCCGAATTTAATTTGACATTTCTCTATTTCACACTTACTCAATTTGAACCATGGAGAGATACACAATCCAACAACGTGTTAAAGTTATCCAGACTTATTATGAAAATTTTCGAAGAAAATCATCTTCAGTGATGAGGCACATTTTCACCTCAGTGGATTCGTCAATAAACAGAATTGCCGCATTTGGGCGAATGAGAATCCAAGAGTGATTGTCGAAAAACCAATGCACCCACAAAGAGTGACTGTTTGGTGCGGTTTATGGGCTGGCGGCATCATCGGGCCGTATTTTTTCCAAAATGAGGCCGGTCAGGCAGTTACTGTGAATGGTGTTCGCTATCGTGAGATGATAACGAATTTTTTATGGCCACAATTGGAAGATATGGATGTGGACGATATGTGGTTTCAGCAGGACGGTGCCACTTGCCACACAGCTAACGAAGCAATGTCTCTTTTGCGCAACAAATTCAATGGCCGTGTTATCTCACGTAATGGCGATGTCAATTGGCCCCCAAGATCATGTGATTTGACACCGTTTGACTTTTTTCTCTGAGGTTATTTGAAAGAAAAGGTGTACGTCGATAAGCCAGCAACAATTCAAGAGCTAAAGGATGAGATAATTCGGCACATTAACGGCATAGAAACTCCATTATGCCTCAGCGTCATCGAAAATTTGGACCATCGTATGGAGGTGTGCCGCCGAGGTCGCGGCGCTCATTTGGCCGATATTTTGTTACATACATAATTGAGTAATACCAATATATCATAATAAAATAAAATTTCAATAATTTCCTAAATAATTTGTGTTTTATTCAAAATCAACATCGGCCCTTGAAAATTTAACCACCCTTTATAAATTGTAGGTCCGTCCATTTGTTGGAAAAAACATCAAGACGAAAACCACAAATCGGAGGAGGAGCTCGGCCGAAAATCGCTTCAGCGGTTACAAAGCGCCAATTATATATACCTATATAACAAAATATTCAAATCATACAAACAAATAGGCTTCTCGCATTTAATATATTATATATACTTAAAAAAGGCAAGTTCTTCAAAAATATTAAGACCAAATGCAATTAAACGTTTGATGATTCAGCTTGTCTTGTGGTTTAAATTTAGAAAAAAGTCGGATGATAAATTGAAGTCGGTTAGCATTAACGGGGTTGCTTTTCAACGTATCTTTTACATAAATTTCTTTATTAAATATACATTTAGTCCTGGAACCAGGCCGCACCAGGAAGTACTCATGGCCTTACCCTGGTATTGCGGATCTTTGCTCGGGTGGGCACACCTCTTCTCCGCTATTCGTGGGATCATGAGCGATTTAAACAACAAAAATTTAAAACTAAAAGAGACCGGCACTCTTCAGAAAAATCCGAAAGAGCGGAAGCTCACGAACATGGGGACCAATGCGAAGTAGGGTACCCCCTTAGATTGTCTAACCACAAAAGAGGGTGGCGATGCCGGGCCTGTCGCCATCCAGATTTACCAGCATCACTGGCACTAGCGTAGTTGGTCCAGGATTGCATATTGCTGGCTCGAGTACCAGCGCAGGCCCCGCGTGGATCTCCTTCTACCCCTACGGCTTTCACTAAATCCGAAGAACGCCAAGAACCCAAAACAGCAAGTTACATGTGTAAAAGGCTTGCAAGGAGGATTTTGAAAAGATCCGCCCTAACGGAGGACCGAACGAGCAAAGCGAAAAGCAGCGAAGTTTCGGAAATTCTTGCAGAGACACAGTGGGCCAAATTAGTCCTGCCAAACTTCACTTTGCACTCAGAAGATGGTTCACATAATGCAACGAAACGAGACAGATCGACAGAAGAGGTCCCAGTGAATAAGCAAAAACGAAAACTCATGGGCCATCTTTTGCTGAGATTGCAAAGGAAAGCATCCTCGCTAGTCGATGACAACCAGGGGATGGTCAGGTGCTTAGAGCCCAATGGGAATGGGTCAAGTCGGAATTGGCGGGTATTACCCTCCAAGTATTTTTAGAAAATCCTGTAACACCGCCATCCTGCATGGACGAGGGCTGGTTCAAAGATAATAATAAAATTGTAGTGTGCGATGACGTAAGATCTGTTACGCTGTTTAAGAAAGCCGTGTACAGTCTTGGGGATGTCTACCCAGGTGCATAGCTCCAATGCGACGCGTCAACCAGTGCTGACGCTAAACAATTAATCACTCCCAGCACTGGAAAATGCGAGAGGTAAGATCAAGCTTGGTTTCGACACAGTAACGGTCGAAGTAAACAACAACGACTTCAACGCGAAAAACCTACTCGTTGATGTAGAGCAGAGGGAGAAAGAGGATGAAGAAGAAGATGAGGAGAGGGCTGAGGGTATGCCACAGGACGATCCTATGGATCCATCGGAGGACTACGCTTCATCCACCTCGTCCTTAGGTCTGGACCTTACGTTTAGACAATATACGGAAGAGGAGGTGATGGGGGAGGGAGCAGCTAACTCCACTATAAAGGAGGTGCCTTGATGGTCAGGGTGCTACAAGTCAACCTGCACCACCGTCAAACAGCAACTCCTGCACTGCTAATCCAAATGGCGTCAGGAGCAGTAAACATAGCCATGGGTGATCGGGCACAAAATATGTGGATTGGGATCCAGCAAACATCAGTTGGTAAGTAGTGCTAGTAATGACAAGCGAAGCACCTGCATTCTTGCTAGCTTAAACCTAAAAATCTTGTTTCTCCCTCAATATATCGACGAAGACACTACAACAATTAGTCTTTGAAGTAAAAGGATGGGACTTCAGATTATCGTCAATATACCTGGCACACAAAGGAGCAATACCTAACCAGTCCGTGGTTAAGCTGGTGCAGGACAACACCAAACCTTTGGTTCTTGCAGGGGACGTGAACGCCCACCACGTAGCATGGGGAGGACATAAACGAAAGGGGTGAGTCTCTTTTTGAGTTCAGGACTTATTATAAGCAACAAAGGAAACGATCCTACCTTTATCATTAGAAATAGAAGAGAGGTTCTATTGTAGATACAACTCTGATCTCTGCAGAAGCCGAGATGACGGTGAAGAATTGGAGGGTCCTTAAGGGGCACTCCTTTACCGATCATTGTTATATCCAATAGATTATATATAATAGATGGGATAGTCCCCAATGCGAAACCCATAAGAAATTTAAAATATGCTGATTGGCAATTGTAAAGGCAAGAGGTAAATTCACTTCTTCCGGAGACCTTGGTACCATCAACTTCTACAAACACTATAGATCTGGGGAAACTGGCAAATTGAAACCACCATGATCCGTAGATCCGGAACTTTAGGAATGTTTGGGAGAAATATCGGCAAAACCTAAAGGACTACAAGAAAGTCCTGCGAAAGGCAAACAGAAGCTCTTGGAGAAACTTTTGCAGCAATGTGGAGTCAGCGTTAGAAGGAAGTCGGTTCAGGAAAGTACTCTTATGCACCCCTCGTTCAGTTCTCATAAATGCTCACTTTCCTGATGTATCCGCAAGCGGCACATTGGAACCAACACGGAGTAACCAGGGCCCATACTGAAAGATTTCTTAACAGAAGGCAAGATCAATTGATCGATCAGTACGCTACAACTCTACAAAAGCCTAGGACCCGACAAAAATACACTATTCAATTCAAACAGTCCTTGATATTGAAAGGAGTTTCGGTCTTAACTACATAACTATGGAGGGAATCGAAAGTTGTCTTCATTCTCAACTGTGGAAAGGTGTCTCACAGTAAGCCGAAGAATTTTAGACCTATAAGTCTGACATCCTTTCTACTTAAGGTAGCGGAACGATTGATTGAGATTCACACCAGGTCTAATGTGGATCAAAATTTCTCGAAAAACCAGCACGCCTGTATGAACGGCAGATAAACGGACGCAGCGCTACACACGGTAGTATCCCAAATTGAGAAATCTATCTCGATCAAAGAATACAGCCTAGTTGTTTTTCTCGATATTGAGGGTGCCTTTAATAATATAGCGCCAAATGCAGTTACTTCTGCCCTGACTTGCCTGGGTGTCGACCCTCAGGTGATTTTTTTATACGCCAAATGCTCAAATGCAGGGTTGTAAGATCTGAGATTGAAGGTGTGACGGTACTTAGGTATGTTAGCAAATGAACATCACAAGGTGGAGTCCTCTCGCCTCTTCTATGGATCTTGGCAGTGATTTAACTGCTGAGATAAATGGAGGAGGACGGAAGCTGCAGGGTCATAGCGTAAGCGGACGATCTGGCGGTTATTGTGAATGGCAAATTACCACAAACCCTGAGCGATATTATGCAAAGCGGACTGAGGAGGATAGAAAAGTGGGTCATTGATGCTGGGTTAGTCATCAAGCCACAGAAAACTGAACTCGTTCTTTTCACTAGGAAGTGTCGAATTCCCAATTTCACAACACCAACTATGTCAGAAACAGACCTGTGCATTGCTGACTCTGCGAAATTCCTGGAACTCATCCTGGACAGAAAATTGAGCTGGTCACAGAACTCAGAGGAAAGGATGCGAAAGGCGTACGTTTCACAGTTGTTAGGCCTATACTTCTCTATGGGGTTGTAATCTGGTGGCCAGTACTTGACAAAAAGTCAAATATTTCCAAATTCGATAGAGTACAAAGGGCAGCGCTCCTGTGTATCAACGGAGCACATCGCACTACACCAACTGAGGCAATGAATGTTCTCTTAAATCTACTCCCCGTTGACATAATGGTGATGCTCAATGCTGCATGCGCCGATAGATAGTTATAAACCATGGGCATACTAGCATATTAAGAAGATTCCATATACCGGAAAAAACAGATTACTGCATATCATTCACTGACTTCATGACAGACTTCAAGGTAATTATCCCGGATAGAAACCTGTGGGGCCGGTTAATACCAGCAAGCGCCGAATCGATTCATTTTTACACGGATGGGTCAAAACTAGACAAAAGTGTCGGTGGAGGGGTTTACTCGAAGGAACTTGGTATCGGTAAATCCTTTCGCTTACCGGATCACTGTAGCGTTTTTCACGCAGAATTGGTGACCATACATGAGGCTGTCAAAGGTCTCAGATCAGCGGTACTTTAGGATAATTGTATCTTCTCGGATAGCCAGGCTGCAGTACAAGCCCTAGCGTCTATAACAGTAAAATCTAAAACCGTGGAGAACTGCCGCAAATCACTTAACGTGATGGCTAAGCAGTTCTCTCTGGACGTGGTATGGGTTCCGGGTAATGAGATGGCGGACGAGCTTGCAAGGAAGGGCACTTTCCCTTCCACTTGGAAGAGTTTGGGCATGCTACTCTCCACTTGCAAGCTCAGTATAAGAGAGTTATTCATTAATGATGCAAACTTAAGATGGAGAAGTCTCAAGACATGTACAGTTATAGGTCTTCTTTCAGGACATATCTTATTGAGAGATTGGGGGTGCCATTTAATGATTTCTGCAGAAGTTGCAGACAGGAAGAAACACCGGAAACTTTAAGGCACTTTCTTTGCGAATGTCCCCCACTTTTGGAGACCTGAGCGAGATAGCGGGGGCTAAGATGCGGTAACTGCTCAGTTTTGCAAACTCCACGCACTGGTTCGATTAGCAGGTAGGGGTCTTTGGGATCCTCAGTGGTATCACAATGGTCCCGTTTGGGGCCTAGGTGTGCCACTTCAATCAACCAAACAATCATATATTTAGTTATTTTAATTTTTAGAAGTAGAGAGTTCACTTTCAATAATAACATCCATTTACAAATTTTAAAGTTCGTTTCAGATAATAGTTATTTACAATTTATGTGAGTGTAGTTTATAATTATATAACCACATAACATTTTACCAACTAGAATTAAATATATCTTATATATACATTGAAAAAATTTTGGTCAGTGAAAGAAACGAAAAATAATATAAGTTAATATATTCAAACACAAACACTACCCTTTTTGATGTACGAAGCCCTTATTTCCTTTTCTTCGTCACTTCGTATTTAAATTTCCCTCATTCCATCATGATTCGCAATATCACATTTGAGTTTATCATTGTCTGTCTTTTTATTCTGCATATCTTTCATTCCAACGGTGTCCGTATCATCTAGCTTGCTCAACTTGGCTGCAGCCAATACCATTTTTTTATTTGACAGGCAAACCCTGAGATGGACAGGCTAATAGGAGTTGACAGATTTCTACAAATTTCACAAGATTCCATACTTTTAAACCCCTACGATGGTTGCCACAACAAATGAATATCAGTACAGTGACGCAAAATATGTTGCATCTGCAAGAAATACTGAAAGGCAGGGCTAGAGGAAGTGTCGAGCTCCTGCTTATACAGGGCAGGAACCTATATGGTTTAATTCAAACCTTACAAGAACGTTTTGGCAAACCAGAGTTGTTGGTGAAGAGTAAATTTGTAGCGTAACGGAACGGTAACGGAAGAGCCTTGCCGTGCGAACGAGATTTTCCAATAATAAAAAAGGCGTTGCCTTGAAATATTTGTTAGTGAATCCTTCGCAAAACACAACTTCATCGCGACAAGTTTTACAGCTACAGAATATCTGAGCACTTGATCGTGGATATGTATTGTAGGTAAAAGGGGAAAAGTGAAAAACAACAATAACTGAAAGCGGCACACATAGAGCTTAATGGGGCAGCCATTGGCTCGTGCTGTGGGCATCCCAAGTTCGAATTCAACTCGAACAAAGGTCGAATTCAATTCGAACAAAGGTCGAATTCAATTCGAACAAAGGTCGAATTCAATTCGAACAAAGGTCGAATTCAATTCGAACAAAGGTCGAATTCAATTCGAACAAAGGTCGAATTCAATTCGAACAAAGGTCGAATTCAATTCGAACAAAGGTCGAATTCAATTCGAACAAAGGTCGAATTCAATTCGAACAAAGGTCGAATTCAATTCGAACAAAGGTCGAATTCAATTCGAACAAAGGTCGAATTCAATTCGAACAAAGGTCGAATTCAATTCGAACAAAGGTCGAATTCAATTCGAACAAAGGTCGAATTCAATTCGAACAAAGGTCGAATTCAATTCGAACAAAGGTCGAATTCAATTCGAACAAAGGTCGAATTCAATTCGAACAAAGGTCGAATTCAATTCGAACAAAGGTCGAATTCAATTCGAACAAAGGTCGAATTCAATTCGAACAAAGGTCGAATTCAATTCGAACAAAGGTCGAATTCAATTCGAACAAAGGTCGAATTCAATTCGAACAAAGGTCGAATTCAATTCGAACAAAGGTCGAATTCAATTCGAACAAAGGTCGAATTCAATTCGAACAAAGGTCGAATTCAATTCGAACAAAGGTCGAATTCAATTCGAACAAAGGTCGAACTCAATTCGAACAAAGATCGAATTCAATTCGAGCAAAGGTCGAATTCAATTCGAACAAAGGTCGAATCTAATTCGCACAAAGGCCGAATCCAATTCGAACAAAGGTCGACATATATTGATGGCACGGTTGTACCTACCCAGTGGTATAAGCCTCCAAAAGGAGGTGTTTTCCCCAAATCGGTTCCTCCACTAACAAATATTAGGGAAACGGAATGCTTTGCGCGGTTATTCCGTAAAAAGAGGTGTCGCCTTTTTCTTTATGTGGCGAAGAGAAAATTATCCCAGTGTACTTGGTGTGCCGTGGTGGCATGCGTTATACAGCCCGATCCCTTTGGGCAATGAGGGCACCAATACACACTCGCTAGAGAATTCTGAAGGCCGATGTGTATCTTGCGCCCTGGCTCGTAGGTGCGTGTCGGCACAGATTCTTGTAATCTATGGAAGTTTGCACACCGTTTCGAGCGGACGAGTGTATTTTAACAAAAAAATAATATTAGTGATTTTCCAGAAGAAGCCAAGAAAGGCCATCCGAGGCCAATAATTATTATTTTGCGTTCTCTTGTTTTGTAGTAGTTAGTTCCAGTGGCGGAACCAGAAATTGGCGTCGACATCACTGGAAGAGCGACCGAAATCGGGACGCACACCCGTCTGAGAACCATAAGTATCATTTTGTTTATTTATCGTTTTCGTACGTTTCTTTGCCGTGCCGAAAGTGTTCCTTTCTTCGTTTTTCCTTACCCATCCCTCTAGCATCCCGCACCCAGAGCCCAGTCATACAGGCGGGTTAAAGTTACGCCCAGCGAATTATTGTTGTCGAGCGATTTTTGTTTATCGCGTTATAAAGTCTCACTTGGTTTTTCTTTACAAGTAGGTTTGTTTTTGTGTGTAGTGACCCATGCCGTCTTCACTCAGTTGGGCAGTCGATCTGTTAGGTCGTTTTGTCACCTTCTTTTTTGTGCTAAGATTCGTTTGGTCAGTGCATAGTGTGGTTTTTGGTAGGTTTTAACCAACCACCACTATATGCCTACAGTACGTCCTATATATGTACATATATTGGGAGTGGAGGTGACCAATTGGCGCCCAACGTTGGGCCCAATATTTAAAGATATTTATTTTGAAGAATTGTGTGGTTTTGTTCCAGCAGTCTTCGAGTGGCGATTTGGTGTTCTTCGGTTTGTTGGCTTGATTATTGACAATTTGCTTTTTGTTTTTTATTATTATTAGTAGGACGTTTCAGCAGTGGGAGGAGTGACGAAAGGTTGGGAGGTGAACCCAGAGGCAAAAATTATTTAATAAACTTATTGAAAAGGAATTTGGTGAGTTCGTTCCGTTAAGCAAATTAGCAGTTTTCTTTTTGTTGTTGCTCACATTCGTCATGTGGGTAGAGACTGGTCCAGAAGTAGGTTGTGGTTTTTAGTTTTTTTGCTTATTAAAGATTTTTGTTATTAATTTTTTTAATTAAATTTTAGTGGTGATTTAGTGCAAACAATAAAATGAAAGACGTGGTTTTGGCGTACAATTAATTCTTTTTATTATAAACTATCGAATGTTTAAAATTATTATTAGAAAGATACAAGTCTTATTCCTTTCACCGCTGCTTGTAAGCATCTATTGATTTGGGTTGCCGTATTGTCCGTGCTACTGTACGTAACAAAGAATTATTTATTTATTGTGGCTTTCGCCATAATTTTTTTTATTTAAAAATAAAAAACCAAAAAAAAACTTTTATTTATTAGTTGTGTTAGGAAAGTAGGCAATATTTTTGTTTTTTTTATTTTGTTAAATTTTTTTCTTTAGTATGGTTAGACTCTTTTGTTATTTTCGTAATAGAGTCTTAAGCCAGTATAGGGCAATGCGCTTACCACGTTAGGGTTTAATTTTTATTGTAATTAAAACTGTAAAGAATTCTTATTTAAATTTAAAACACTTGAGTTTATTTTTGAATTCTTTATTATTAAAATTTAAAGGCGTATAATTTATCGCGTATTCGGTTAAGTATTCGGGTAGGTATTCAGGTAGGGATTCGGGTAAGTATTCAGAAATTTATTTAATTATAACTTTATTTAATATACTGTTTCATAATTCATTTTGCTTATATTTATTATTTATAAATTTTATTAGTTATAGGATGATGAGGTCGTCCTCATCCATGTCTTCAACATGCCGGCGGGCCTGTGGCGACGATACCTCGACAAGGTTTTCAAGCTGATTTAGCGTTTCGCGAGCTTTCTTCACCAACCCGTGGATTCTTCGTTGCACAGCAGGAGCATTGCGGGAAACAGCTATTTGGTTTCGTCGTGTTGACGTTTGCTCTTTGGTGCTTCGTATTTGTTTCATTGTCCATGAGGGTTGATTGGTGCGCCGAGTGTCAGCCGGTTGGAAGATTACCTTTCGCGTCCTCGGTTTGCCCTCGGGAAGGTCACGTATTGGCCGATGGAGCATAGTGTGATGAGCAAGGCCGCAGCGGCGGCAGCTGTCGGGCTGTCACAGGATCCCGTGGTATGCGAGGTCGCCAAGCAATTTATACAATAGCGATGTATCTTGGCCGATTCATATCGTTCTTCGGGAGTCATCGCTATGAAGGCTCGCCAGAAGCGCAACGATTGGGTGCGGCAACAGAGGCGACAATTTCGGAAACTTTGAGACCTGTAAATATAGGGTCGCAGTATTTGTTAATAAGAATAAGTGGCATGTGGGATCGCGTGGGGAACAAGATGATTGAATTGAAAACACATAAGCTAAGCGGGTGGTAATACACAAAGCTTAGTGATATTGCGAGTAACGACTCCGTTTTCAGTTTGGATATCTACCACTAGGATATTTTGATCGGCAGCGGGATGAAGTTGTGTAACGCGTCCTAAGCGCCATTCGTTGGGGGGTAAGAGGCCATCTTTAATGACAACGAGATCTCCTTCAGTGAGGTTGAGCTCTTGCCCTTTCCATTTATGCCGTTTGTGGAGCTCTTGGAGATATTCCGACTTCCAGCGTTTACTGAATTGGTGGTGGAGCACTTTCAGTTTTTCCCATTTATTCATTAGAGTTAGCTCTTCCGAGTTACCTTCGTGAAGTGAGTTTTGAAACTTTCACTGCAGTCTCTCAAAGTCCGCCCATGTGAGGGGCGTTTGGCGGGATGAATTGCCATGTGAATCCGTGAATGGCGTATATTTTTGCTATATCCTCGGAGGCTTCTGCGAGGAAGGAGAGATACTACGTTGTGCTCCTACAAATGTCTTACCGTTGCCGGACATGACTTTATGTGGGATGCCTCTGCGTCCGACGAAACGTGCAAACGCGGCTTTGAAAGATTCGGTGGTCAAGTCGGAGCACACTTCGAGATGAGTAGCCTTTGTGGAGAAGCATATGAAAACGCATACATAGGCTTTGGAGTGAGATGCTCGACGCAGTATAGAAGTTTTCACAAGAAATGGACCAGCAAAGTCAATTCCTATGGTGTGAAAGGGGAGCGAGTACGTTGAGCGTTCAGAGGGATTTTGAATTTCATTTGTTGTTTGTAAATAGGTTTGGTAAACTTTTCGGCCACAGAGCGCAGGGCCTAGTTATCCATTCTGGGCCTTTCCACCAGAGTTAACAGTTCGCGAGTTCTTGTGGTTTAGCTCCACGTGTTCCTAAATCTGCTGGATTGTCGGCGCTGCATACATGTCGCCATGTTGCATTGTTAAGGTTCTCGAGAATTTGAGCAGTCCTATTCTCTACGTACGTCTTCCACATCCAAGGCGGTTTCTCAAGCCATGCTAAGACGACAGAGGAGTCTGTCCACAAGATGAGTTCGTGAAAAGGCAGGTCCAGTTGAGATCGGAGGTGGTTTACTAATCTAGCGAGGAGTACAGCGCCACAGAGTTCAAGTCTTGGTAGAGAGACAGTTTGTAGTGGTGCAACTTTAGTCTTTGCTACAAGTAGGTGTGATTTTGCGACTTCACCATGCTGAGCTCTTAAATAAACGCAAGCGCAAAAGGCCTTCTCCGATGCATCAGAGAACCCATGTAGCTGAATTGAGCTATCTGTGTTGAATTGCACCCAACGAGGTATTTTGATTTCTTCGATTGCAGCGAAATTTTTTTTGATTTGTGGAGTGAGAGTGGCTTCACTGTTTCATCTCAGTCTGTTCCTTCCATCCAGAGTTGCTGGAGAAGTGTTTTTGCTGCTATCATTATGGGCGATAGCCATCCTGCCGGGTCGAAAAGTTTTGCAGCCGCTGAGAGGATCTGTCTTTTCGTGGCAGTATTTGAGTCGGGAAATAGACCTACTGAGTATGAAAACGTGTCAGTGAGGGCATTCCATTTTACTCCAAGAGTTCTTGTGGAACGTGCTTCTTGAAATTGGAGAACTTCCTCATCAAGGAGGTCGGATTGAGGTATTCCTTTGAGTAGTGATTTATGATTTCCTGTAATCTTCCTTAGTGGGAATCCGGCCGTATTGAGAGTCTCGATGACATTATGCAGAGCGTCGCTTGTTGAGGCTAGATCGTGTCCGCCTGATAAAATAGCGTCTACGTATGTTTCGTCTTTTAGGAACTTTGAGGTCCGCGGAGATGCGTCGTTGACATCCTCGGCTAATTGATGTAGGGTCCTTATAGCCAAATATGGGGCGCAATTGACTCCGAACGTGACTGTTTTCAGTTTAAAATCTTCTATCGGGCTATCGGGGGATCTGCGGAATAGGATGCGTTGGAAGTCGTGGTCTTCTCTGTGGACGAATATTTGGTGGTACATTTTTTCAATGTCGCCATTGAATACATATTGATAGAGTCTCCATTTGAGAATTATGATCATTAGGTCATTTTGGAGAACGGGGCCAGTATGCAATGCGTCATTGAGTGAGATGCCGGAGTGAGAGGGTTTTGACGCGTTGAAAACTACTCTGACTTTAGTAGTCTTACTACCAGGTTTTATTTATGCATGATGGGGAAGGTAAAAAGAAAAATGTTTACCGTTGCATACTATTTCGTAAATACTTTTTCAGAACTGCTGAGTAATTTTCACCGAGTTCTTTTTTCTGATTGGTCGGTTCGACGCTGAGATATTGCTGCTGGGCTGCGGGCCTGGAATGTTCTAGTGCCACTGTTTCGGGGAATGATGTCTTGAACGGCAGCTCTACCACATATCGACCATCCTCTCTTCTGTAGGGGGTGGCTTTGTATAATCGTTCGCAGAAGGCGTCGTCTTCTGTCTGAGTTGTAGTCGGAGGTACTTCTTCCTGTTCCCAAAACTGTCTCAATAAGTCTCCTAGGGGTTCTGAACTTTCTACCGCCTGCGTGGTGCTGTTCTGCAATTGGACCACTTAATATCCATCCAAAGATGGTATTTTGGGCGATTAAGCT
This sequence comes from Ceratitis rosa, assembly GCA_037013455.1. Lineage (NCBI taxonomy): Eukaryota > Metazoa > Arthropoda > Insecta > Diptera > Tephritidae > Ceratitis > Ceratitis rosa. Next base: position 3,201,990 of record JAWMAG010000036.1, on the reverse strand, counting down.
TCCGCCCACATTGATCTTCAGACCTGGGGTGAGAACTTTTGGTAGTATGTCGCTTCCAATTACCATGTCTATTTTTGTTGGTGTAAAGCAGTTGGGATCCGCTAGAAGCAGTGAGACGTATTCCTGAAGATCAACATTTTTTACCTTGAACGACGGGAGGAAGTGAGTTAAGTTTGGTAGAATTATTGCCTGAGCCGCGATTTTTATTGTGTGGTGTGTAGAACACAATGCTATAGAGCACTGTTTATTGGAGTTCTGGACTTTCTGTCCACCCGTACCAAGTATTTCGCAGTGGGCCTTTGTTGTTGGTAGACCAAGTAACCTTTGTATTCTTAGCGTTACAAATGTTTTTTGGGAACCTTGGTCAATGAGAGCTCTTATTTTTGTTATTTCTCTAGTGTGAAGTATTGGAATAAGTGCTGTTGGGAGCAAAGTTTTTTCTCTGAGTCCCCGGCAATGAGATAGAACCTGTTCACTGCTAATTTGGGTTTTGCATTTTTTATTGCCTGGCTGGAGGGGCATGGCTTTCCGGCCTCAACTGCCACTTGGGACGTGACATAGTTTCTTTGGGAGCGAAAGTGTTTTGGCGTTTGAGAGTTCGCTGGGTAATAGAGAAGAGAGTGATGGCGTCTTTGGCAACAAACGCACGTGAAATTGCTTTTACACTCCTTTTCTGAATGCGAATATGCCAGACAATTTTTACAATATTTGTTCTCTCTTATATATTTATTCCGATCGGAAACGGAAAGCTCTTTACATTTTATACAAGTTGTCATTGAGTGGTTTGAGTTACAGAGCTTACATGAGACTAGCCTTTTTTGTTCAGTATGGAACGTTTGGGTTTTGTTTCTGAGGGTATATGAGGGGGTCTGTGCGGGTGTGTTGCGTTGGGATATGCTAGATGAGCTGAGCCTCGGTTTATTCGACCTATAGGTGCTTAACCGTTCTACAACTTCATATCGAGTTATGAGAAATTGGTCCATTTCCTACCATCGTGGTAACTCTTTCCGTGAGTTTAGGGACTGCTCCCATAGAGCGAGGGTTTCTTCTGGGAGCTTTGAAGAGCAGACGTAAATTAACATAGGGTCCTAACTTTCGGTTGATACCCCGTTTGCTTTCAGTGTTGAGAGGCAGTTGTTGATAGTCGTCTGTATTTGTTGAATCCTCTCGCTGTTTTGCTTAAGTTCGTTCTGAATGGGAATGGATTCCGAACTAGTTAAATGTTTGTTGAGCCATATATTGTATGGTCTTATATACGTCCTTCACTCGGTGTATTGCTCTTCACGCACTGTATGCACTTTCAGCGCTAGTTTTTAATTTTTTTTTTTTTAATTTTTCAACTATTTTACTTCTTTTCTAGCAATAAGTCACTTTTATTGCCGTTGTTGTAACAATTAACTGGTTTTGCCAGTTTTCACTTTGTATTTCTTTCTTTTATATTTCATTTAAACCTCTGATTGTTTTCAAGCTCAATTATTTTCATATACAATATAGATTTCTGCTCATAGCTCAACGCGCGTCATGCATTTAAATATATATATATATTTTTAATTTCCATATATGCATTTAAATTTTCCTTGGCAAACGAAATATTTACATATATGTTCGAGATCTCACAGTCACGATTTTTAAGGGGGGAGACTCATGTAAAATTTTCAAAAAATCGATTTTTTTTTTTCGATATTCTGAAAGTATACTATGTTGAGCGTGTACTGACGAGCCGGAAAAAAAAATCTCGAATATTTACAAAGTTATAGCTAATACAGTGGAGCGGGCCGTACTGAACTGTACTGTGTACTGAAACTTTAAACGCGATTATCTCGAAACTACTTTTTGAAAAACTGCTCGTGTTGTAGCTCAAAAAATTATTGTCCGATTTGTTTGAAATTTGATGAGGCTTTTCTCTACATTACTACCGGAAGGATAAACCTAAAACTTCAGGTATTTTTGATTGATTATTTATTTTTTTGGGGTCAAAAGGGTCAAAAAAATAGCTCAAAATCGTAGCTTTTTTTAAGGCTGATTTTATATTGGATTTTATCCTTTTCTTTTTAATTTTATAGGTTTATCATTTCCGTTTATATGTCCTGAAAAAAAAAAATTTTTTTTTTTGGTGTTTCAGATCAACGGTTGATGAGTGACAAATGGAGCAGTTTCGGACCTCGCGTTAGAGGCAGCCTACAAGACATCATGCTGAGCCACCATTTTGAATTAAAAAAAAAAAGAAATTTTTTTTTGTAATCTTAAAATGTTAAATAAAGTTGTGTTAAAAGTTCTAAACAATTAAATTATTTTATCACTGTAAAAAAAAATATTAAAAAATAACCGATTTCGAGGCATTTACATGAGTCTCCCCCCTTAGTTTCACTTTATTTCTTTTCTTATTTTCTTATTTAATATTTTTTTTTTTTAACTTTAAATTTTTATATCTTAGCGACAGGTCTTTGATTGTATGCACCTTTAGATATTCCTTCAAATTTTTATTTTTTGTTTTCTTATTCACACGCATATGTAGATATGTAGCTATGTAGGTAGTTTGGTTTTAACCTCTTGCTCTATTCTTAGGTAAATAATTTTTGTATTTGATTTTTAGTATGTTTGTGTCACTTGTTTAATTTTTGTTTTGTTATTTAGAATTTTATGTACAAGTTTTTCACTTTATAATTATCATTTTAACATGTGTATTTTTGTATGTATATTTGTAAAATCACCTTTTTATTTATTTAACTTTGTTCCACTGGTATTTGTTTTCCGTTTTGTCACTTTATAATTTTCATTTTAACATGTGTATGTTTGTATGTATTGTATATTTGTAAAATCAACTTTTTATTTATTTAACTTTGTTTCACCGGTATTTGCTTTCCGTTTTGTCACTTCTGTTATTGTGTTATAAATTGTATTTTGATGATTTTTTTTATATGTATAATTTTTTATGTATAAATTTGAAGGTGTATACTGCGCGGGAAAAATTTTCACGATTTTGTTCGCTCAACACAATATTTTCGTTTTTTTTATATATCTGAATAGCTCAGTTTTTTTTCCCCGCCCGTGGAAATGCCACGTATGGTTGAAGAGACAGTCGAGTCCACTTGACAGCGTAAAAGCGGAGATATCGCTTTTCACGTTTCTAGAACAGGTAGAGGAGTTGAGTGAGGCACGCGGTGTGATCCAAGCTCAAGTCTTCATAGGCGCGGTAGATTTGTTTGTAGGGAAAGCTCTACTGTAGTTTAGGTCTGTTAGGAAGACATTAGGAACTTGTAACAGAGATGAAGTTGGTGTTTTTGCACCCCAACTACGAAGATCTCTTATTAGATGAGATTGGGCGAAGCGCTCAATTAGACAATGAGTCCATAGGCTAGGCATAGGCTTTGGGTAGGCAACTAGAGGCGGTTAGGACATCGGTAGATACTTTTGTCCCTCCTCCGAGCCATAAGGCCAAGGGGCTGTTGGAACCTGACCTGGCTTGTTTCTCGGCTGGTGTAGAGGTCGCGGCGGTAGAGGAAGGAGATAAAGTGCTTCGGGTGCGGTAGACTTGGTGTCATGAAGCGGGACTGCCCGGCGTGTGCCACAAAGCCGAGTGACTACCAACGAAGTACGGCTTCCGGTGGTGGACGAAACCACGACCACTTCAGGTCAGGACCGGATGACAGCGGGGTAAATTTACGGTCAAGTTGACAGGTCGGACAACAGATCGGGAAACGGGAGATATACCACTCGGACAGCAGGAGAAGCGATCTAGTAGGGCGAGTTAGTGAGCCTGCTAACTCCCAGCTGGCAAATGTAGGAGTCGATTTTGAAGAGGTTATGTTGGCGTTTTTGTTGATGACAAATGGTCACGCCCTTATTTGGATATTACGATTTATGGTTTTGCCTTTAGGGCTTTGTTGGATTCTGGTGTGACCAGAACAGTAATAGGCAGATTAGGTTGGCGGAATTAAGTGTTTCGAATTATTTGAGAGTGACTCTCGCGGATGGTAGTCATATCTCGGTGTTAGGTTCGGTTTTGTTGCCAATCGAGGTGAAAGGCAAGTCGGTTCTCCTGGAATATCTCGTGGTTCCCGCTTTACCTCAGGGCGTAATCCTTGGTGATGGGGAATCTAGGGCATTAGGTCAACTAATAGCTGGGGCGTTCCAGGCTATGCCGGAAGAGCTAGGCCGAACCCATTTGGTCGAGCATAAGATCAGGGTAACGGCAGGAGTTGAACATTTGAAACAGTGTATCTCTCGTCATACAGTCGCGTATGGACGAGGATATTAAGGATATGCGTTCACGATACCAGGTAGGGGACTATTTCAGTTTAAGATGATGGCATATGGTTTGTATAATGCACCGGCAACCTGACAGAGATTTATTGATTCGGTCATAGGACTGGAGATAGAATCTCATGTTTTTGTGAATTTGGATGATATAATTATTGTTACAAATAATTTCGAGAATTATTTAGAAGAACGTAAGCAAGTAAAAAAGTAATAAGGCTTGATGGTAGAGATGAGGTTCTGAGACATTGTCACGACAATCCGTTGGCAGGTCATATGGGCGTGAAAAAGACTGGACTACTTTCCAAAATATCCCCTCCTCTTTCCTTTGCGTACTGGTTTGAAGGAAGAATTTTATGCTGCCAGATGCAGAGAATTTTTATGCAGCGAAGTTAGCTCCAAAATATGTAGGGCCGTTTATTGTTAGGAAGAGAGTGGCTCCGGTCCAGTAGCTGATTATCTTTCCCTCCTTTTCATTGAAGAAGGAGTGGAGTTATCGCGCACTGATGGCAAATAGTTGCATAGCTTATAGCCATGTGTCGATGGCACGATTGTATTCGGTGTGTGCTTACCCAGTGGTATAAGTCTCCAAAAGGAGGTGTTCTCCCCAAAACGGTTCATCCACTAAAAAATATTAGGAAATGGAATGCTTTGCGCGTGTATTCCGTAAAAAGGGGTGTCGCCATTCTCTTTATGCGGCGAAGAGAAAAATTATCACTTGGTGTGCGAGCACTCATCAGCAGCTCGGTATACGGGAACTGTGGGACGGCATTTCAAGCTCCCTACGAACAGCTGCAAACGAAATTATTGGATTTCGTAAAGGTCGCAAAAACAGCTGGTACGATGAAGACTGCTGTGTCGCAGTGGAGAGAAAACTGACTGAATACTTCGCAACGTTACGATCGACCACAACACGTGAGGGATGGGATAGATACCGAGAGCTGAAGAGGGAAGCAAGACGCATCTGCAGACAAAAAAGAAAGAAGCCGAGATGCGTGAGTATGAAGAGCTTGAGAAGCTGGCCGACAAGGGAAATGCTCGAAAATTCTATGAGAAGATACGACGACTTACAGAAGGTTTCAAGACCGGAGCAAACTCCTGTAGGACACAAAGATGTGATCTAGCCATCGATGCCCAGAGCATATTAAATTTATGGACGGAACACTTCTCCAGCCTGCTGAATAGCAGTGAAAACGGAGTAACCGGAGATAGTGAACCCGAAACCCCAATCGACGACGATGGAAATGACGTTCCACTACCTGACCATGAAGAAATTAGATTAGCGCTCGCTCGCTTAAAACACAACAAAGCGGCTGGAGCTGACGGCCTACCGGCAGAACTATTCAAATATGGCGGTGAAGAGCTGACAAGGTGCATGCATCAGCTACTTTGCAGAATATGGTCGGACGAAAGCATGCCCGACGATTGGAATTTAAGTGTGCTCTGCCCAATCCATAAAAAAGGGGACCCCACAGTCTGCGCCAATTATCGTGGGATAAACCTCCTTAATATCGCCTATAAGGCCCTGTCGAGCGTATTGTGTGGAAGACTAAAGCCCACCGTCAACAAACTGATTGGACCTTATCAGTGTGGGTTTAGACCTGGTAAGTCAACCATTGACCAGATATTCACCATGCGTCAAATCTTGGAAAAAATCCGTGAAAAGAAAATCGACACCCACCACCTCTTCGTCGATTTTAAAGCCGCCTTAGACAGCACGAATAGGAGCTGCCTTAACGCCGCTATGTCTGAATTTTATATCCCCGCAAAATTTATACGGCTATGGAAACTGACGTTTAGCAACACTAAAAGCTCCGTCAGGATCGGGAAAGACCTCTCCGAGACGTTCGATATCAAACTAGGTTTCAGACAGGGTGATTTCTTATCGTGTGACTGTTTTAATTTAATGATGGAGAAAATAACACGAGCAGCAGAACTGAATAGAGAAGGTACAATCTTCTATAAGAGTGTACAGCTGCTGGCGTACGCCGATGATATCGACATTATTGGCCTCAACAACCGCGCCGTGAGTTCTGCTTTCTCCAGACTGGATAAGGAAGCGAAGGATATGGGTCTGGTAGTGAACGAGGTCAAAACGAAATTTCTCCTGTCATCACACAAACAGTCATCGCATTCGCGACGTGGCTCCCATGTCACTGTTGACAGTCCTAACTTCGGGGTGGTAGATAATTTCGTCTATCTAGGAACCATCATCAACACCAATATTAATGTCAGCCTTGATATCCAGTGCGGAATCACTCTTGCCAACAGGTGCTACTTTGGACTAAGTAGGCAATTGAAAAGTAAAGCCCTCTCTCGACGAACGATAACCAAACTCTACAAGTCCCTCATCGTTCCCGTCCTGCTATATGGCGCAGAAGCGTGGACGTTATCAATATCTGATGAGTCGGCTCTAGGAGTCTTCGAGAGGAAAGTTCTGCGAACGATTTATAGTCCTTTGCGCATTAGCAACGGCGAATACCGCAGGCGATGGAACGATGAGCTGTACGAACTATACGACGATATTGACATAGTTCAGCGAATGAAGAGACAGCGGCTACGCTGGCCATGCCATGTCGTCCGAATGAATGAAAACAGTCCAGCTTTGAAAGTATTTGATGCAGTACCCGCTGGTGGAAGCAGAGGAGGAGGAAGACCTCCACTCCGTTGGAAAGATCAAGTGGAGAGTGACCTGGGTGCACTTGGCATTTCCAACTGGCGCCAAACAGCGAAAAGAAGAGATGAATGGCGCGCTCTAATTGATTCGTCTATAATCGCTTAAGCGGTGCCAACGCCAATAAAGAAGAAGAAGTTCCAGTGGCGGAACCAGAGTTTGGCGTTGACATCACTGGAGGAGCAACCGAAATCGGGACGCACACCCGTCTGAGAACCATAAGTATCATTTTGTTTATTTATCGTTTTCGTACGTTTCTTTGCCGTACCGAAAGCGTTCCTTTCTTCGTTTTTCCTTACCCATCCCTCTAGCACCCCGCACCCAGAGCCCAGTCATACAGGCGAGTTAAAGTTGCGCCCGGCAGCATAACAGAGAGTTTAAAATAACGAGAAGGTGCAATTGACTTTTGGTTCGATGCTCGATTGAAGTTTCTACAGAGCTAGAAAATCTCGGGAAAGGGATTCACCACTCTGTTAAATTTTGGCTGTAAACTAACAGCTTTGATGGTTTAACATAAGGAAAAACTGTTATTCACTACAAATTAAATAAAACCAATGAAAATAGAATAGAAATATAATGATTCATTAAGTTTTTAATTGTATTTCCAACCGCATTATTTGTTATTTAATAAAAAATTACAAATACATATGTATAGGTATGTATGTACATACGCACGCGCTAATAACTACGCCACAGCACCACATAAAAATAAATTTTATAAATGATATTTTTTTTTATTTTTATGTTCATTAGGTTACTAATTTTTTATTAAATAAAATAAATAAAAATATCAAAAATAAATTATTTTGAATAAGTGATATTGGCTCCTGCGAAAGTAATTTGAACTTGCATCAGAAGCAAAAATATCAAAAATCCTTGTAGCACTTGTGCCACAGCTCCACACAAAAAATTCGTGGCATATTCTGTATTTATACTGAATCAAAGAAATAGAACTTCGGTTTCTCTTCTTCTTATTCAGTTAAGTATACGAAAGAATATGTTCTGCCCGCACTATCTTCGTCCACAATCGACTTCGCTGATTTGCACAGTGCTCGCGCGTGTAGGCGAACAATGCGTACATGATAACAAAAATAAATATGCGCGTTAGTTTATGTGAATTAAAGGTGTAGTATTGTCTAATTTTCCCACATTTCTAAATAACTTTGTATTACTAAATGTTGAAATGTATACTAAATATAATATATAGCAAATCTGGCATCATCTATAATATAGCGAGTCATTACCTACTCTCGCTTTATATCTTTCTTCTTCCTGTTGAATTATAATAAAGAACATCACGTTGAATTGGAGCTCTGCTTTTTTTTCCCAAATCAGGTATATTTATCACAGGTTATGGGCCCAGGACGCTTCCACTGCGCGCTAGATATGGCCCAATGACCGCAATCGTATATTGAGTCACCTATTGAATATTTTGAATAAAAACTCTATTTTAATAATTTGAGAAGTTTAAGAAAGGCGCTCCACCGTTGTGTTTCGAGAACGTTCTGTAAGTACATGCGGAGTTCTTGTTGAAGCTAATATCTAAGCGGTGATATATAGCAACAAACATAGAATAGTGGGAGAAGCAAATTGAATGTGGTGACAGCGAAGAGAAGTTGGAGCACACAATTGAGTTAAAAGAAGAAAATAGCGGGAGTGCTGAAAATAATTTAGTAAATGCGAAACGTATATACCTTGCAAACATGAGTTTTACTACAATTAAAATTGAACCACTTGGTAAAGATAACTTTGACACCTGGAACATACAGGTAGAAGCAATTCTAACAAAAAATGAAACGTGGAAATACGTGAATGGTAGCTGTGTTAAACCATCAGCGCCAGAAGCAGTAGCCGAATGGGTAGATGATGATGCTAAAGCAAAGTCAGACTTGGTATTGTCGATCAACCCAACCGAATTACAACAAATAAAAAATTGCCGTACATCTAAAGACGTGTGGGATAAGTTGCATTCCGTATATAAATCTCGCGGACCAGCACGGGAGGCGATGTTATTCAAATCGCTTATATTGCACAAAATGACGTCGGGTGATGATATGCGTGAACATTTGCGTAAATTTTTTGATATAGTTGACAAACTAATAGAAATGGACATAGTTGTTATTGATGAATTATTAACCATATTATTGCTTTACAGTGTGCCAAATGAATATGAAACATTCCGAATTGCGATAGAGTCTCAAGATAAATTACCAAAGGTAGAAACTCTAAAGGTGAAATTGCTTGAAGAGTTTGAGGCTCGGAAGCGAAACGAGGCGACATCTTCTGAAGATATATTGTATGCCAATAAAAATTGTTCAAATGAGAATCGGAATAGAAACTTAAATCGAAACAAGAGTAACTTCATGTATGCATGTTACTCATGTGGGAAAATTGGCCGCAAGGCGAGAGAATACAGATCGAAAAATTTCAGAGACAGAAAGGAACGATTAAGAAAAGAGCAGCAAGATTCATTCAAAGTAGAAGAAATTATGTTAGGCGTAAGAAGTACGAACGTTAGCGGGAAGTGGTGCCTAGACTCAGGAGCGTCGTCACATATGTGTACCGTGCGCGAAAAATTTCATTTTTTGAAACCTTCAAGCGGTGTAACACTAGCATTGGCGAATGACAGTTTCACTGTACCAGAAGGCTACGAATCGAATACAGGTCGTAATATTACTTTGAATGAAACATTATATGTACCAGATCTACGAACAAACTTATTGTCAGTGCCAAAGATGGCACAACATGGTTTAGAAGTAACTTTTAAAGGCGACAAAGCCATTGTGAGAACCTCTTTAACAGGAGCGAAAAACAACTTATATTATGTTGAAGAGGTACAAGAAACTGTACCATACGCTAACACGAAATTAAGTACACTACAAGATTGGCATGAAGCGTTTGGTCACTTAAACCAAAAGGACCTTAAAGAAATAATTAACGAAAAGAAGGTGCTTGGAATAAATGTGAGTACGAAAACGAATTTATCAACTTGTAGCACTTGTGTTCAGGGAAAGCAAATTCAGAAACCGTTTCCGAGGTCACATCGTGAAGTTGCTGATGTCCTCGAACTAGTCCATACCGACGTATGCGGGCCAATGAAAACACAATCCTTTTCAGGCCCACGATACTTCGTGACATTTATTGACCACAAAAGTCGATGGTGCGCAATATACTTTTTGAAACATAAAAACGAGGTTTTAGAAAAGTTCAAAGAATATAAAGCTCTAGTTGAGAAACAATTTGAAAAAAAAAGATAAAATGCTTACGCAGCGATAATGGAACCGAATATACCTGTAATGCCATGATAAATTATCTAAAATCACAAGGTATACGACAAGAATTTACAATTGAATACACACCTCAACAGAATGGTATAGCCGAACGTAAGAACAGAACCATCGTGGAAATGGCAAGATGCATGCTGATACAATCCGGTCTACCACCAGCATATTGGGCAGAAGCGGTTAACACGGCAAACTATTTACATACGTAATCGTTGTCCATCGCAGAGTTTGAAGGGCGACATTCCGTACCGAATATGGACTGGAAAACCACCTCATGTTGGTTAATTACAAAAATTTGGTCGCACCGCATATATGCTCGACAAAACAAGTAAGTGGAAATTCGGTTCGAAATCTATAAAATGTATTTTTGTAGGATATTCTGATATATCAAAGAGCTATTGTCTATGGGACCCTGTAGACAGGAAGATACGTCGAAGCAGAGACGTAACGTTTGTCTCAACCGAATCCTGATGCATACGAAGAATTTGTACCTAATGAAATAGAAATACATGCACAGTTTAGTCCTATAAAATTGAAGGAACATACAAAAGAAGTTTCACATCAACCAGTACAGGCACAAAGCAACGATGTTGACGTTAAAGTTAGTCGAGCTGTAAAGCGAGGTAGAGGGCGTCGCAAGAAAATCATGAGCAAAGCACGCGGCAGACCACGATTGGAATATAATTTGGTACCAGCCGTAGAAGAACCGATAAGCGACGAAACGTCTAGTAGCGAACAAGAAGACCACGAAGATCAGAATCAACACAGCGCCGTATTAGCTCAAACAACTGATCCCGAAACGAGTACACAAGCTCTCATAAGCCCTAAAGCAAGCGAATGGAAGAAAGCTATGCTAGAAGAATATCGAACTCTCATTGCGAACAAGACCTGGGAAACCGTTAATAGGCCAATCGGTAAGAAAATTGTTGAATCGAAATGGGCTCTCCGTACTAAATATAATCAGAACGGTAACATTGACAAAAGAAAAGCTAGGCTGGTGGCAAAAGGATTCACATAACGAGCTGGAATTGACTACAGTGAAACTTTTGCCCCTGTCGCTAGGCTGAACACAATACGGCTTTTAATGGCAATATCGGCAGAAATGTGTTTAGAAATATATCAACTTGATTTTGTTAGCGCGTACTTGAATGGAACAATAGATACAGAAATATATATGAAGTTACCCAACAAACTTTGTCTCGGTATAGAATTTAATCAATGTTTAATAACAAACATTATAACTATGTGCCAGTCAAGTTACTTCGCGGAAATACTAAAAAGGTTTCATATGAACGATTGTAAGCCTGTCAACACTCCTGCAAACACAAGTATAAAATTATGCAAGGAAATGTGTCCGAAAACCGAGGAAGAAAAACTATCTGCGAGCAAATTACCCTACCAGAATTTTGTAGACTCACTAATGTACCTGGCTGTGTCTACAAGGCCAGATATAGCGCACATAGTGAGCGTATTGAGTCAATTCAATATAAACCACGGAAATCAGCATTGGGTAGCAGCAAAGCGTGTGCTGCGATACTTAAAAGGCACCCCGAATCTTGAAATCTCATTCACTCGCACCAGAAACTTCAGTTTAGAAGGATTCGCCGACGCAGATTGGGGATCAAACATCGATGACCGAAGGTCATACACTGGTTTTGCCTTCACGATGGCTAACGCAGCAATTAGTTGGGAGTCGAGGAAACAGCGCACAGTGGCTATTTCGAGTACTGAATCCGAGTTTATGTCTCTCTCCGACTCAACCAAAGAAGCGATTCACCAGAAACGACTACTGAAAAAAATAATTGGCGAGGACAGAACTGTAACTATCTACAATGATAAACAATTATTTTTTTCAGTAGTCGTAAGCTAAGCAAAAATCCGATTTTTCATAATCGAACAAAACACGTCGACATTCGTCATCATTTCGTTCGCGAAGCCGTCGACAGAAAGGACATTAAAGTCGAATACATAAGCACAGAAGAAATGCTAGCAGATGTCTTAACAAAGAGCTTGCCTGCAACCAAACACCAACATTGCATTAAAAGTCTTGGAATGAAATTAATTTAAAATTTTGTTATTTGAAATTCACGAATAATAATGTATTGTATTAAAAGCTATGAAATATGTTTTTATGAATAACCAGAATGTATTTATATCTAATCAAAATGTAATAATGTCAGATTTGAGCGAAAGTGTTGAAATGTATACTAAATATAATATATAGCAAATCTGGCATCATCTATAATATAGCGAATACTCTCGCTTTATATCTTTCTTCTTCCTGTTGAATTATAATAAAGAACATCACGTTGAATTGGAGCTCTGCTTTTATTTCCCAAATCAGGTATATTTATCACACTAAATTCTTTTAGATCTCATTCCGAATTATATTTATTAAAATCATTTGGTTTTCGGACGTTTAAGGAATATTCATTTTGGAATTGCAGTATATCTGTTCGCCTTATCGATTGTATGTTCGTGCGAAGCGGGTACAGAAATTTCTTCAACTTGTGATTTTTGTGAGCTATGGCTTATTGAAGAGCTGTGCGTTGCGTGCATGTATGTTGTCATGGTAACGATGTGTGTTTACAAATGAAGACATCATATGTACATACAAATATATGTATGTATGCATGTTTGCCGGTGGATAAAATATGCTTAATTTTTGGATTGATAAATTCATAAAAGTTATAAATAAATATAACATTTAAACCAAGTCATAAAATAAATTGGAAAATACTATGACAGGAAAATAGAAAATTAAATAGCTATTTGATATTAAGTATTTTTATATATTTTATTTTAATATTAATTAAATAGTTTATATATATTATAAATATGTATGTATGTATGTATGTATGCATCTAAATATGGGCATTTATATGTAATACCTAAAGCATGCATGAAGTCATTTAAAAGCAAATAACTTCAAATAATTTCATTCATTCATAACAACAAGCCATTCGTACTATCGATCACAAAAACAAATCCATACGCGCAGCACGTTTTACTCCTCTGCGCACTTCTCTATTCATAAAGCTATTTGCTATAGGAAGAAGCATAAATGCAACAAAAACAACTACCGCATACCCTTCTACTCTTCATCAACAAACAGTTTCCTCAAGCGAAGTCAAATTTTGCTCAAAATCAGCAATTGATGTTCAACTCACGCCAAAGTGAAAACGCATTCATATAAGCATTTTAACATGTATACGAAAAACGCACACAATCTTAATAATGCGCATGCCCTTCCCTCCTTCAACCCGCTATCCACAAACGACTTCTTCGCGACGATGACAAAATTTACAAAAATCAGAATTCACATGCACAAAAACTTGCCTATTCCCTTACCCTAAACCCGTCGTCTACAAGCAGTTTCATTTCGACGACAGTAAATTTGCAAAAATCATAAATTCTAGTTGGGCTGAAGTCAAATACAAACACATTCAAATGTCCCTGCATGTATATGAAAGACCCATACATACACAAAAGTATGCCAACTTCTTTTCCCTCGTACCCCGATTCCACAAGCAATTCCTTGACGACGATTTAAAATTTGCCAATTTCAAAATATAAAATGCGAAAACTAAGCGAGAGAAGGATTTGAACCCGCGCAGCTTGAACAAAAATTAACCAACGCAAACCATTGCGCCACTGATCATTTTGAAGTTTCGTTGGCATTATTGGTATTTATTTAGATCGCTGACGACAGTATTGACAAAATCTCAAATAATAGTCAAAAGAAATACTTGTGTTATTATATCGACATATGAACTATGATGAAAAACATATGAAATTATGATTTCAGTCCATAAATAAAAATAAGGACAACTTAAAAATTTTTCATTAAAACAAATATTTTTGCAACTTATTTTTTTATGTCGGATTTTCAAAATCAATTTAAAATCTATATTTAAATGATTGTTAAAAATATTATTTTTTTATACTCAATACAATTTTTTTTTATATTATTTTAATAATTCAAATATTAAAAATATTAGTTATTTAAATTTTCATTCAGCACATTTGAAATTGACAAAGCAAAGGAATACTTAGCAGAAAATCACTTGCTTATCTCTGCTAACTTTTAGGTAGAGTGGCTGTTATATAAAGTGTGGTGAATCCCTTTCTCGGTGTGGTGAATCCCTTTCCCAAGATTTTTCAGAAAATGTTCGAAGTTGGTTCGATGTTGCAACGAATCTGCACCTTCTCGTTATTATAAGTTCTCTGCTCTTTCTCGTTCCGCCGCTGCTGATCCAGAGAACTTAAAATAACGAGAAGGTGCAATTTCATTGCAACATCGAACCTCCTGAACATCGATCATTTTCTGAAAAATCTTGGGAAAGGGATTCACCACACTTTATATAACAGCCACAGTAAAAGTTAGCAGAGATAAGCAAGTGATTTTCTGCTTTGGCGATTTCAAATGTGCTAAATAAAAATTTAAATAACTAATATTTAAAATATTAAAATAATATTAAAAATATTATATTAAGTATTAAAAAATAATATTTTTAACAACAATTTAAACATATATTTATTAAATTGATTTAGAGAATCCGATATTAATGAATAAGTTGCAAAAAGTTAATAAAAAGTTTTGAAGTTGTCTAATGTATGGACTGAAGATATAATTGCATTTGTTCCTCATCATTGTTCATATGCCTATATAAATATGGCCATACACACAAGTATTTCTTTTGACTATTATTTGAGATTTTGTCAATACTGTCGTCAGCGATCTAAATAAATACCAATAATGCCAACGAAACTTCAAAATGATCAGTGGCGCAATGGTTTGCGTTGGTTAATTTTTGTTCAAGCTGCGCGGGTTCAAATCCTTCTCTCGCTTAGTTTTCGCATTTTATATTTTGAAATTGGCAAATTTTAAATCGTCGTCAAGGAATTGCTTGTGGAATCGGGGTACGAGGGAAAAGAAGTTGGCATACTTTTGTGTATGTATGGGTCTTTCATATACATGCAGGGACATTTGAATGTGTTTGTATTTGACTTCAGCCCAACTAGAATTTATGATTTTTGCAAATTTACTGTCGTCGAAATGAAACTGCTTGTAGACGACGGGTTTAGGGTAAGGGAATAGGCAAGTTTTTGTGCATGTGAATTCTGATTTTTGTAAATTTTGTCATCGTCGCGAAGAAGTCGTTTGTGGATAGCGGGTTGAAGGAGGGAAGGGCATGCGCATTATTAAGATTGTGTGCGTTTTTCGTATACATGTTAAAATGCTTATATGAATGCGTTTTCACTTTGGCGTGAGTTGAACATCAATTGCTGATTTTGAGCAAAATTTGACTTCGCTTGAGGAAACTGTTTGTTGATGAAGAGTAGAAGGGTATGCGGTAGTTGTTTTTGTTGCATTTATGCTTCTTCCTATAGCAAATAGCTTTATGAATAGAGAAGTGCGCAGAGGAGTAAAACGAGCTGCGCATATTGGGTTGTTTTTGTAATTGATAGTATGAATGAATGGCTGGTGGTTATGAAAGAATGAAAATATTTGAAGTTATTTGCTTTTAAATGACTTCATGCATGCTTTAGGTATTACATATAAATGCCCATATACATATTTATAATATATATAAAATATTTAATTAATATTAAAATAAAATATATAAAAATATTTAATATAAAATAGCTATTTAACTTTCTAATTTCATTTCATAGTATTTTCTAATTTATTTTATGACTTGAATATTCTATTTATTTATAAACTTTTATGAATTATTCAACCAATAAATCAAACATTTTTTATCCACCGGCAAACATGCATACATACATATTTTTGTATGTACATATGTATTATGTCTTCATTTGTAAACACACATCATAACATGACAACGTACATACATGCATATATGCCGCCTAGTTGAACTTGCAAAAAATATTCTTCGCATCGTCAACAAAGCGTATGCCGCAAGCAATACCTCTCCCCGCTCACAGCTCTTCCACAAGCCACAGCTCACAAAAATCACAAATTGAAGAAATTTCTGTACCCGCTAAGCACGAACATACTCTCGATAAGGCGAGCAAATGAACTGCAATTCAAAAATGAATATTCCTTAAACGTCCGAAAACCAAATGATTTCAAAAAATATAATTCGGAGTCAGAATTAAAAGAGTTTAGTAATACAAAGTTATTTCAAAATGTGGGAAAATTAACCCGTTCACGCCGGCGCTGCAATTCATGTTTTGCGCCCATGGGCGGTTGCGCTGAAAGCTTTTTGTTCTATCAGGCGGCGCCGAACTAAATGTTTCAACGAAAGATTATCGCACGGGAAAACGGTCTAATAAAACTTAAATAATAATGTTTATGTTATATCATTGAAATATTTACTTATGTTTTTGTTATTAGTACCATTGAATTAGTTATGTTTGGTGATGCACACTGATTGGTAGTACAATCATATGCGAGCCACCGGTGGTACGCGCCGCCCGATGAGACAATTCTGTGCAAGCCACCGGTGGTACGCGCCGCCCGATGAGACAGTCATGTGCGAGCCACCGGTGGTACACGCCGGCGTGAACGTGTTAAACAATACTACACCTTTAATTCACATAAACTAACGCGCATATTTAATTGTTATCATGTACGCATTGTTCGCCTACACGCGCACTGTGCAAATCAGCGAAGTCGAATGTGGACGAAGTGCGCGCGGGGAGAACATATTCTTTAGTACATTTAACTGAATAAGAAGAAGAAAAACCAATGTTCTATTTCTTTGATTCGCTTTAGGTGCAGGATATGCCACAACTTCCTTATGTAGTGCTGTGACACAGTTGGTAGCGCCCAAGTGCTGCAAGGGTTTTTGGTATTTTTGCTTCTGGTGCAAGTTCAAATTACTTTCGCAGGGGCCAATATCACTTATTCAAAATAATTAATTTTTTATTTTTATTTATTATATTTTATATATTTTTTATATTAATAAAAATTTAATAACGTAATAAACATAAAATTAAAAAAAATTCATTTATAAAATTTATTTTTATATGGTGCTGTGGCATAAATATTAGCGCGTGCGTATGTACATACATACCTATGCATATGTATTTGTATTTTTGGGGTTTTGTTTCTCATTTATTTTATATTATTTTTAATTATAATTACATATTTATACAAAAATATTTATATAATAAATAAATCTCTTGTGGATTTCTAAATAATGAATATAAAAATAAAAAAATATCATATATAAAATAGATGCTTAGAAAAATTCTGAAATACTAAATATTTTTTACATTTTTTTATTAAATAAAAACAAAATGCGGGTGGAAATATAATTAAAAAATTAATGAATCATCGGTTTTCATTATATTTCTATTCTATTTTCATTGGTTTTATTTAATTTGTAGTGAATAACAGTTTTTCCTAATGTTAAACCATCAAATCTGTTAGTTTACTGCCAAATTTTAACAGAGTGGTGAATCCCTTTCCCGAGATTTTCTAGCTCTGTAGAAACTTCAATCGAGCATCGAACCAAAAGTCAATTGCACCTTCTCGTTATTTTAAGTTCTCTGAAAGAGCTGAATAAGAAGTTTATGGGAAACCTATTCTCGTTCAAAAAAGAAAGAGTGCTGATTTCGAGAAACTGCGAGAAAAACATGGTATAACACATCACCAGTTTTTCAGGGACTTCCATTGCCAGGTTATCGGTAGGGTCTTAAAGTGGTATTGACAGGTTGTTGAGACCGTGAGCCTCAATATTATGAACGTCGGTGCGAATCAGCGACCCAATCGAATAAAAATAAAGAAATATGTAAATAAAATTGATGATAATCGAAATACTGACTTTATTGAAGTAAATATCCAAAGTTTTACCTTTTATGAGGGTATTTCCGGACTTTAGGATGAAATAAACAACTGCTCTTAATAGAAATAATTATTATACACGAAATGCTTTATCATCAAAGCTGTCGAATAACAACTAATACGGAATTATAATTCCGTTTATGCTAATATCTATTTACGAATGTGCATAAAGCTACACCACTAATTATTAGATTATCAGCAGTTCTGACAACCACACAGTGGATCTCAAACTTTTAAGGCTTTTGGCTTAAACACGGGTTCTGGAGGATCATGCAGACGATGAAAGCTTTGCATATTTTGAGCTTAGATCAGAACTGCTGAGCCACTTTAGGACGCCCCAATCCGATTATGAAATAATTAGGAAAATTATAGAAAGGAAACAACATGCACTAGAATGTTTTGATGAGTTTTATGATGACGTGCATAATTCAATTTTCCGTCGAAAGAAAATTACAGAAAAATAAGAAGTTGGCATTATTAAAGAGAACCTTAAGACATACCTAGCAAATTTGACATTCGCTTTTAGGATATAATCACTGTCAGACCTCAAGAATGAGTGTAGGAGAGCCAAAAAGGTGAGGAAGGAAAATTGGAATAGGCCTAACCAGATACATGAATTAGAATGTTTTGAATCTCCGGTGTTAGTTAAGACAGAGGATAATATAGCCGAGAAAATAGGCAGAAATCAACGGAGCAAATACCAGCTATCTATGACCAGCCAAAGCAACGTGATCTCTTCTAGTCGTTCCAATATTTCCTTGCCAACCATTGCATCATTTTGTCCGTCTCCATTCCATCTGATGTTGTGTTTCTCTTGTGAAGTAGCGGTGAAGGATGATAGTTGCAAGTCATCTTTCCATGATGATAATGCTTACACCAAAGGAAAATCGAGCGTGCATGTTAAGGAATATTCTGTGAAGAAGTGGCAAAAGGAGGAAAAATAGAAACATTATTAAAATACAGAAGATGAGGGCAAAGAAGCAAAATCTCAAAAGCTAACTAAGACAATTTCCACGATAGTAACCGTGAAGGGGGATAATATGTTTTTCGCGAAAACTAAGATTGATTTAGAACTATTAGACTGAGGAGCAGGAGCGAGTTGCCTAGGAAGGAACGCTAGCATATTACTTGGCGGCCGCGGTAGCCGAGTGGCTAGCATTGCGTACTGACATTCGGAAGGATCGGGCTCAAATCCCGTTGTCAACAACATCCAAAAGTTATGGAAAATTAATTTAAATAAAAAATGAAGTTTGTTGAAGACAAGAGCGAAGACCTCATCGAATTTTAAATTTTAGAAATATATATTTAAAATTCCTCAAACTAATAATGAAATACTGAATTACTTACCCTTATACTTACCCACCATGAATTTACTCCTAATTAAAATACTTACCAGCAACCCTACTTCCGCTACTACTTCCAAAGAGAGAGCAAAGCAAAAAAAATGTATAAATATGTATGTAAATGTAATTTTTAAGTATAATCAAATATTTTTCGCTCGCTAAACCTGGACGGCTGTGTCAAAAATAATATAAATACATATAAACATATATATAAATGAAACTTAATATAAAAAATATAAAACAAAATCAATTTTGTGAAAACTATTTAAAGAAAACAAAGTGTTTTTAATTAAACGGAAAAAACATAAATAAGCAATAAATAAATACAGCAAAAAAAGATATTTTATTTTAAAAACTAAATTAAAAAAATTTTTAACAAAATTAACGCGATTGGCGACAAACGTAAAGCGAGCGAAAAGTCGCGTTGTCATAACTCGGGCGTTGTATTATTATTGTTATTATCAAAATCAGTAAAAAGTTAGTGCTGAGACCAAAAAAAAAAAAAAAAAAAAGTTGAAAGTGCAGTGCTCTGTGCTAAAACATAAAGAAAAAAATATATATTATATATATATATATATATATATATATATATATATATATAGATAACGAACATGCAGTGACAAAAAAAATATATCTAGTTACATATATAAAAAGCGAAATATAAACGAAGGAAAAAAATGTATTTGATATATATTTATACATATTATATATGTACATACATACACATACAATTACATACATGCGGTGACACAAAAAACAAAAAAAAACCAAAAAAAAGAGTGCGTGGAAAATAAAAAACATACACATATTGAAGGTGCTGTGCTACAAAATAACAAAATTAAAACCATAATCAGAAAATTAAAACAAAAAAATAAAAATAAAAAATAATATTTTTATATATATACTATATGTACATATAAAAATAAAAATATATACATATATAAATACATATGTACATGCAGTGTAAAAACACATAATAATTAAAAATGCATAAGTGAAAAAAATAATAGAAATAAAGATAACACAGCATAATCACCAGCTCTATATACATACCATGTATACATACATACAATACATATAATAAAACAAAAAACATACATAGACATTGTTTATGCGTGCAACCCTGGGCAGCAGCCATAAGATTCACCAACAGATGGCGCTGCTGTGTTCGCTAATACATGACTCTTCAAAGTTATGGGAAGAGTCCTGTTAGCCCCGTTTCAGATTTCCACCCTCTGTGGAAATCTTTAAAAGACCATTTTTACCGGTCTTCCGCCTCCTTTTTTTATCAACAGCCACAGCAGCAACATCATTGGTGAGTGTCCGTAGTTGCTTATTTATTTATATATGTATATATATTTTCACAATTGGATTTAATTTAATAAATCTAAATTACTAATTAAAATTGAAAAGACTCTGGTCTTGTTTTTATTTGAGAAGGCGTAGGGATTCTTTTTTACAGCTTCCTGAAGGACCGGCACCTCCCCCGATCCCCGTTTCCGGAATTCAAGAGGAATTCCGGCCCCAATTAACCCCGACACGAAACATGGTCCTTCGAGCCGGATCGGTTCAGGAATCACTGTTTATTTAATTTCAATTAATTTAATTAAAATTTATTATTCTTTTGTAAAATCGGTATTTTACAAAAGAATAATAAATTCCCTTTGCCAAGTCGCCTCATCTTAAATAACCAAAAACAAAAAAAAAAAAAAAAAAAAAAAAAAAAAAAAAAAAAAAAAATTGTGAGAAATTGAAAAAAAAGGCTAAAAATCGAAAAAAAGCCAATAGTGAAAAATTTATAAAAATTTAAAAAAAGGCCAAAAATTGTGAAAAATTAATAAAAAGGCCAAAAAATAGTAAAAATTATTAAAAATAGTTAATAATCGGAAAAAAGGCTTAAAATAAATAAATTAGTAAAAAAGCCAAAAAATTAGTAAAATTTGTGAAAAATAATAAAAAAGCCAAAAAAAAAAAAAATTGTTAAAAATTGTGTTAAATTAAAAAAGGCTAAAAATTGAATAAATGCCAAAAATTTGTGAAAATTAATGAAAAGGCCAAAAAATATATAAAATAATAAAAAGGCCAAAAAATTGTGAAAAAGTGAAAAAAGGCTAAAAATTGAATAAATGCCAAAAATTTGTGAAAATTAATGAAAAGGCCAAAAAAAATTGTGAAAAAGTGAAAAAAGGCTAAAAAATATATAAAATAATAAAATAAACTGTTCAAAAAAACGGAATTGTGAAACTGCAAAAAAAAACGGGCCAAACGGTGACAAAGAAAAAAAAAAAAACTACAAAAAAACGGAAACTGTGAAACTTTGTAAAAAAAACGGGCCAAACGGTGAAAAGTTCGAAAAATTAAATAAAAAAAAAAAAAAATTTTTTTGACAAAAAAAAAAAAAAAATTAGCTCGGGCTTAGTACAGTACAGTGAAGTGAATAAGCGCCGGCACCAAGTGCCACAAGGCAAGGCGCTTAGTGCAGTGAAGTGAATAAGCGCCGGCACCAAGTGCCACAAGGCAAGGCGCTTAGTGCAGTGAAGTGAGTAAGCGAAAAATTTAATAAAGGCCAAATTTAAAAAAAAAAAAAAGGTCCGAATTTAAAAAAAAAAAAAAAAAAAAAAAAAAAAAAAAAAAAAAAAAAAATTGGCTCAAGCTTACTACAGTGAAGTGAATAAGCGCCGGCACCAAGTGCCACAAGGCAAGGCGCTTAGTACAGTGCAGTGAAGTGTAGTGAGTGGCTACCAAAGGCCCAACTTTTGCGGCAAGGCCTACTGAGGCCCAACGTTTGCGGCAAGGCCAACAAAGGCCCATCGTTTCCGGCAAGGCCTACCAAGGCACAACGTTTGCGGCAAGGCCTACTGAGGCCCAACGTTAGCGGCAAGGCCAATAAAGGCCCAACAATCGCGGCAAGGCCACCACCAAAGGCCAAAGCTGTGCAACAACGCCTCCAGATACTGCTCACCAAGCAGTGAGGTCCAACGTAAGGTGAGTCATCAGTTGTCTAATTAATAAAAAAAAAAAAAAAAAAAAAAAAAAAATTTTAAATTTAAAAAAAAAAAAAAAAAAAAAAAAAAAAAAAAAAAATCCCGTAATTCGTTTCGGTCGGTTTTTTACATACGGTGGCGAGTTGGTAATTGGTGCGGGAAGTACCAAGTTCACAGCGGCAGTTTAAATAAATAAATAAATTTAAAAAAAAAAAAAATTAAAAAAAAAAAAAAAAAAATTTTTAATTTTTATTTAAAATAAGAATACGATTTGGGCTGCCGGCAAATTAAAAAAAAAAAAAAAAAAAAAAAATTTTTAAGTTTTTTTTTAATCTCGTAATTTCTTTTCGGTTCGTTTTTTTTTACATACGGTGGCGAGCTGGTACAGCGGAAGTACCAAGTTCACACGTATTTACATTAAGAATACGATTTTGGCTGTCGGCAATTTAAACAAATAAAAAAAAAAAAAAAATTTTAATTCCCGTGCGAATTAATATTAGGTTCGATTTCTAATAATGTACAATAACGCGCCCCTATTCTCGAAGCTTATTAAGCCCCTACCTGATTCACGCGTTATATACAAAATAAATAAAAAAAAAAAAAAAAAAAAAAAAAATCTTTTTTGGTGATTTGATATTATACACGTATATATTGTATATAGAATTTCTGGGCATTTGGCCCCCCCCTAATATAGCGACAAGGCCTACTCCAACGGCCCAACGATTCTCAACGAGGTCCGCTCCAAAGGCCCAACGCTTGAAGTATTGGAACCAAGTAAACGGCTGCATCGGTGGGACTTCTTTTTTTGGATTTTTTTTGTTTTTCTTTTTGAGTTTTTAAACTTTTTGAGTTTTAAACTTTTTTTGGGATTTTATATTGTATATACAATTTCTGGGCATTTGGCCCCCCCTAATATAGCGACAAGGCCTACTCCAACGGCCCAACGATTTCAACGAGGTCCGCTCCAAAGGCCCAACGCTTGAAGTATTGGAACCAAGTAAACGGCTGCATCGGTGGGACTTCTTTTTTTGGATTTTTTTTGTTTTTCTTTTTGAGTTTTTAAACTTTTTGAGTTTTAAACTTTTTTTGGGATTTTATATTGTATATACAATTTCTGGGCATTTGGCCCCCCCTAATATAGCGACAAGGCCTACTCCAACGGCCCAACGATTTCAACGAGGTCCGCTCCAAAGGCCCAACGCTTGAAGTATTGGAACCAAGTAAACGGCTGCATCGGTGGGACTTCTTTTTTTGGATTTTTTTTGTTTTTCTTTTTGAGTTTTTAAACTTTTTGAGTTTTAAACTTTTTTTGGGATTTTATATTGTATATAAAATTTCTGGGCATTTGACCCCCCCTAATATAGCGACAAGGCCTACTCCAACGGCCCAACGATATCAACGAGGCCCGCTCCAAAGGCCCAACGCTTGAAGTTGGATCCATCGGGAACCTAGTAAACGGTTGCATCGGTGGGACTTCTTTTTTTTGGATTTTTTTTGTTTTCCTTTGAACGGCATATATCGGTACAATTTAATTCTACAAAACTTTAAAGTTCAATTCTTATTTTTATTTTTTTTAATTGAATTGTTGCTTTGTTGGAATCTGTGGAAATACCCAGGATTTTCAGATATTTCAATTCAGCATATACAATTGATTAAACGTTTCGAACTGGTACATCGGAAGTATCAGATTCTAACTTTTGGTTTCGAAAAACTCAAATCGTCTAATTTTTCATACTGGTACAACGAGTATCAGCTGTGGCAGACTGACGGATACGTTCCGAGAAAAAAATATTCGGTTAATATTTTATTTTCGACTATAATTTCTCATAATGACTCACGCTAATGATTTTCTCCGCGCCTGTGATGCACTGCTAGAGTTTGAAGAGTTGTATAACAACACTCCAAGTGCAAATCACTCAGTTTTTTCGCTGGAAATACAGAAGGAAGAACTGAAGGCGTTGTGGATGAAAGTGAAGGAGTCATTCGATGTCTATTCGCGAAATCTATCAACTGACGAAGCAGGTAGCATAGCCATGAACTCAGCGAAGACCAGGTATCAGGATTGCTATTCAGCATACCTGACATGTGCAGCACTGATGGGCGAGACAATGCACAACCTGACTTTTGTTCAACAAAGCTCGTCAACGGTTAACCCTGCAGCGCGGGAACCGGAACCGGTTATACGCTCAAGTATGAATCTTCCTCCATGTGACACTGAAATTTTTTACGGTGATTACATGGCATGGCCAACGTTCCGCGATTTATTCACAGCCATTTATATAAATAATTCTCGACTGACACCGGTTGAGAAATTATACCATCTGAACCATAAGACGCGTGGGGAAGCAAAGGACATCGTGAAGAAATCCCCATTGACCAATGATGGGTTCATAACCGCGTGGCAGAACTTATCGGAGCGCTATGAAAACAAACGGGTTATGGTAAACAGTCAGTTGAAAACGTTGTTCAACTTACCGACTGTGACAGCCGAACGCGGCGCAGAAATAAAGAGTTTACAAAGAGCAGTAAACAATTGCATATCAGTGTTGCAGATGTATGGAATCGAGATAAGCAACTGGGATGCAATTTTTGTCTTTTTAGTTTCCAGTAGGTTGCCGGACACCACATTAGCTCTATGGGAGCAAGGAATTGTGCAGAAGGCCGAAATTCCGAGGTGGGAGGAACTAGATAATTTTTTGACAAATAGGTTTCAGACGCTGGAAACGGTTTCGGACATTCAAAGTACAAGAGTGCCCAGGACAATGCAGAGTCGCGCTCCAGCACCATCATTTGGAAAGAGGGTATCAACTCATCATGCTCAGTTTTCGCCACCTGCCTGCAAGCTGTGTCCACAGCAAATCCATGTGTTAAAAGCATGCCCAAAATTTCTAGCTATGAAAGTTGACGATCGCGTCAAAATAGCTAGAAAATATAATTTGTGTATGAACTGCTTGGCACATTCGCACCTAGCAAGAGATTGCAAGAGCACGTTTAGCTGCTTAAACTGCCATCAACGACATCATTCACTGCTGCATCGGTATCCAAGTGGGAATAGTCCGTCGACTGCAAACAATAGGCCAGCATCAGGAAATACGGAAACGAGGCCTGATCAACCCCCATCCACATCAAGGAATGTCAACGCACTTTTCGCAAAAAATGCGAAAAATGTAATTTTAGGTACGGCGATGGTACATATCTGCTATTCTGGAGTGAACTATGAGGCAAGAGCCCTTCTTGATTCGGGATCAGAAGGCACCTTTATCACGAAGCGGTTGCAACGAATCATCAAATTACCTACTCAACCGGCTGACATGCAGATATGCGGAATTAATGCATCGACATCGGCTAAGGTGCGAGAAGTCGCACAATTCGTTTTAGGTTCTCCTGTCAACCCCCAGTTTAGAATCGAGGCAAGAGGCCTGATTCTCCCCCAACTGACAGGAAACCTCCCCCAGTTTTCAGTAGACCAAGTCGAGTTTGGCCTACTGCCCCCAATTCACTTAGCCGATGCCAACTTTAATAAAAGTCAGCAGGTTGACTTGGTAATTGGTGCGGACTTGTACCCGCAAATAATGATGGGAAACGTTAAGAAGAACGTTTTTGGCTCTCTTCTGGCGCAGGAGACAGTCTTTGGTTGGATATTAACAGGTCCAACCCCTCACCCCCCCAATATGATCACACAATCATTTGTTTCAATGTACACCGAGATTTCGAGCTCTGAGCTCACTCGGTTTTGGGAGCTAGAGCAAGTCCCAAGTAAAAAACAGATCACTCCGGAGGAAACATTCTGCGAGCAGCAGTATGTAAATACAACGACCAGAACAGAAAATGGAAAATATATGGTAACACTTCCATTTCGGCAGGAATTCCCAGGAGACATAAATCTTGGATATTCAAGGACCGGTGCATTGCAACAATTTCTGAGGAATGAAGCAGCCATGGAGCGAAAGCCGGAGCTTAAGGTGGAATACCATCGGGTACTCCGAGAATACATAACTCTCGGTCATATGAAACCAGTAGACAGCAGGCTTGGAAACAAAGGACCAGGATCTTATTATCTGCCACATCATGCAGTAATAAAA
The DNA here is from genome assembly GCA_037013455.1 of Ceratitis rosa. NCBI lineage: Eukaryota > Metazoa > Arthropoda > Insecta > Diptera > Tephritidae > Ceratitis > Ceratitis rosa. The sequence continues at coordinate 3,175,544 of JAWMAG010000036.1, read as the reverse complement.
CCCGACAGCACTACTACAAAGGTTCGTGTAGTGTTTAATGCATCTAACCCGACATCTAATGGGGTAAGTTTAAACGATGTACTACATCCTGGACCAGTTCTCCAAGCCGATCTCATTGCGTTGCTACTTAAATGGAGATTGTTCAAATATGTATTCAACGCAGATATTGAGAAAATGTATCGGCAAATCTTGCTACATCCAAATGACGCACGGTTTCATAGGATACTTTTCAGGGAATCATCCGAAGAGGAGATTGTGGATTATGAACTCCAAACAGTGACTTTTGGAGTTAATTGTGCCCCATATCTAGCAATAAGGACGTTATTACAGCTGGCAGAGGACATCAGCCTAAAGTACCCTTTAGCATCCAGGGTTTTAAAGCAACATATGTATGTTGATGACGTCCTCGCAGGAGCACACGACTGCGAGACAGCCATTCGTACACGGAATGAACTGGTCGAGGCACTCAATGGTGCAGGATTTCCACTACGAAAGTGGACCTCAAACTCCAAGGATATTTTAGTAGACGTACCAAAGGAGCATCTTCTCAAGGAAGATTTCTTGGAGATTGACGACGTAAGCGAGGCAAGGATGTTAGGCATCAGATGGAATGCGGCACAAGATATGTTTCATTTCAACGTCCAGGAGATGCACGTAAAACCAGACTACACCAAAAGAGAGGTATTATCCTGTGTAGCAAAACTGTTTGATCCCGCTGGTTGGCTAGGACCAATCGTCATCGAGGCAAAAATCCTGATGCAGGATATTTGGCTGACTAAGGTAGACTGGGATGACAACATACCAAGAAGTATTTACGTAAGATGGGAGAATTTTTTAAAAAACTATGTTCACATTTCGAAAATCCGAACTCCAAGGTGGGTTAGGTATACTCCATGGAATGAAGTTGAATTTCATGGGTTTTGTGATGCCTCCGAGAAGGCATATGCTGCGGCATTATATATAAGAGTCCGAGAACGAAATTCAAATATCGTTCCACACGTAAATCTGCTGGTAAGCAAGACCAAAGTAGCGCCAGTAAAAACAATATCTCTACCACGGTTGGAGTTATGTGGGGCACTACTCCTGGCAGAATTAATTAACGCTTTGCTTCCACAGTTCGATGTTGCTCAACCAGTGGTATACAAATGGACAGACTCCACTATTGTACTCTCATGGCTGCAGAAGCCCCCGTGTTGCTGGACTACCTTCGTGGCGAATAGAGTCTCGAAGATCGAGGAACTCGTCGGATCGACTGGATGGAATCATGTGGATTCAAAGGAAAATCCAGCAGATCTTGGTAGTCGCGGCGCATCCCCCCAAGAACTTGCGGAGAGTACTCTGTGGTGGCATGGTCCAAGCTGGTTAAAGGAGCAACCGTCTGAGTGGCCTCAGAGGCAGAGTGAGCCATTAGAAACGGAACTGGAGCAAAAAAGCGTTAGGACTCACGCAGCACGAATCATAGATGAAGAAGACATCTTGGAACGATTCTCCGATTTCTCACGCGCGTTGAGGGTAGTTGCGCGAATTTTTCAATTCTATCGAAAAATACATCCGGTATTTAAATTATTAAATCAGCACGAATTTGCGGAAATTACAGCAGATGAAATCCGAGATGTAAAAACGCGATTAATTCTATTGACCCAAAAGCGTTGTTTTGCGGGTGAATACGATGCACTAGTGTCAGCAAACCCAGTGAGCGCTAAAAGCTCCATCCGTACTCTCAATCCATTTCTTGATAAGAACGGAATCATGAGAGTAGGTGGTCGACTAGCGCTAGCATCGCTATCGTACAACGAACGATACCCGACAATCTTACCGTATGATTGCCAATTTTCTCGACTTCTTGTCAAGTTCTCACACCTGATTTCATTACATGGTGGAAATCAGCTCATGCTGAGACTCATGAGGTCAGAATATTGGATAGTACGGTTAAAGAATTTAATAAAAATGATTATTAATAATTGCAAAGTTTGTCTCATTTATAGAAAGAGGACACGAGAACAATTAATGGCTGCGCTTCCACCGGAAAGAACGGAGATATCCAGGCCCTTTACCAATACGGGCGTAGATTTCACGGGCCCATTCGAAATTAAAAACTACACAGGCCGTGCATGCCTAATAACCAAAGGATACGTCTGCGTATTTGTGTGTTTCGCTACAAAGGCAATTCATCTGGAAGCGACAAGCGACTTATCAACGTCAACATTTCTAGCTGCATTCGCGAGGTTTGTAGCAAGACGTGGTTGTCCGCTTCATATGTATTCGGATAATGGCACAAACTTTGTTGGAGCCAACAAGGCGTTGAAGCATGATTTCAGGAAATTCATGACTGAAGCGTCTCAGCTCACCATGCGGTCATATGCGCATGAGGAAATCAACTGGCACTTCATACCTCCAGGGGCTCCTCACATGGGAGGACTATGGGAGGCAGGAGTGAAGAGCTTCAAAACGCACTTTCGAAGAGTAGCAAGTGCCATGCGCTTTACCATGGAGGAATTTTCGACGTTACTGGCCAAAATCGAGGCCTGCCTCAATTCACGACCGATTAGTCCACTCTCCGATAACCCCGAGTCAAATGAACCTCTAACCCCAGGACATTTTCTAATTGGAAGTCCGCTGCTCGCAATCGCTGAGCCCGAAATCAGCGGAAACCCGATGACAATCATCAACCGATGGCAGAAACTGAAAGCACTTCACCAAGGATTCTGCCAGCGATGGAAGGTGGAGTATCTAAAGGAACTGCACAAGAGAGTGAAGTGGCAGTTTCCTCAACGAAACTTAGAGGTTGACGATTTTGTAGTTGTCAAAGAGGACAATCTACCCCCGAACGAGTGGCGACTTGGCAGAGTGGTTAGGGTTTTCTTAGGTCACGATAACAGAGTTAGAGTGGTTGATCTACTTACGACGCGAGGCATAATTACACGTCCAATTGTGAAATTAATTATGCTTCCCGTCGTAAAAAACACTAATGATATCTATAATTCCAGAGATTTTCAACATGGTTCGTGCCAACAACAACAACAACAACAGCAAACAACAACCGAGGGAACAACACCGGTGCCCCGTATGCCACCACAATCACCGGTTGCTGTTCTGCCGACAGATGCGTCGACTGGAGCCAGCGGAGAGACTGAGGGCTGTCCTCCTCCATCGGCACTGCGCCAACTGTTTATCCCCGCATCACATGGCCAACAACTGCCCTTCAACCAAGAATTGCGACCGCTGTCAGGAGCGGCACCACAGTCTCCTGCACCTGTGGGAAACAGACAGGAGCGAGGAAGACGTGTCGCCGGTCGTAGATCCCGTAGATCACCGGAATAAGAGACGGCACTGTCCTTACCGGGCCCAAGCCTTACCAGAGGACTCCAGTGATGACGAGGTGCTGGAGATCAATGCCAGCGACGACGAAGTGCTGGAACCACCCGAAAATGAAGCGACCAGCAACCCAAACCCCCCGATACTCAGACCGCCTCTGTCGGGTATCCGGTCCGTGGTTCAGCGGCCACACACACCAGCATCAAGAAGTGCCTCATCAGTAAGGCGCAATAACAACCCGCAAAAGCGGCCTCAGGCGGTGAGAGACGCCCGGGAGCGGATCAAAGGACCCACTCGAAGCGCAATGGGCATGTCTGTCCTCACGCCAACGGTGATGGTGAGAGTGGTGACAAGTGGCCGAGGACACCCGGTTCGTGCCTTGATCGACCCAGGGCAATCGAGGTCATCGGTATCGAGAACGCTGGCGAGACGACTACACCTGCTGCCACGCGAATATGCTGACAACGTAAGCATCACGCTAAAAGGCTGGCGTGATCGAATCAGCGTGAATGTCAAGGTGGTGTCAAGCCTTACGAAAACTACACCAGCACGCACATTGGATGCAAGGGTCGTCGACGAATTCGACAATCTGCGGTTGGCAGACCCTACCTTCTACAGGTCCAGTGCGGTGTCGCTGATTCTCGGGGCCGATGTGTACGGAATGATATTGCGGCCAGGACTGATGCCAGCAACCCCGACTCGACCGGCTGCCCAGAACACCATATTTGGATGGGTGATTTCTGGCTGTTCACCTTATTAGACGGCAGCGATGGAGGGCGAAAAATTTAGTGTTAAGAAAAAAAATGAATTGTAAAGTAAAAATAAAATGAATTGTCAATCAGAAAACTTTGAAATGTAAATAGAAAATTTTGACATGTAAATTTGAATTTTAAATTGTATTTACATTTAGACTTTGAAGTTTAATAACAATGAATTGTAAATTTTAGAAGTTGTATAATTATTTTTTGCAGTGTTGCTGCAAGGCGGGCGGCATGTTTATGCGTGCAACCCTGGGCAGCAGCCATAAGATTCACCAACAGATGGCGCTGCTGTGTTCGCTAATACATGACTCTTCAAAGTTATGGGAAGAGTCCTGTTAGCCCCGTTTCAGATTTCCACCCTCTGTGGAAATCTTTAAAAGACCATTTTTACCGGTCTTCCGCCTCCTTTTTTTATCAACAGCCACAGCAGCAACATCATTGGTGAGTGTCCGTAGTTGCTTATTTATTTATATATGTATATATATTTTCACAATTGGATTTAATTTAATAAATCTAAATTACTAATTAAAATTGAAAAGACTCTGGTCTTGTTTTTATTTGAGAAGGCGTAGGGATTCTTTTTTACAGCTTCCTGAAGGACCGGCACCTCCCCCGATCCCCGTTTCCGGAATTCAAGAGGAATTCCGGCCCCAATTAACCCCGACACGAAACAGACATCCTTATGTACATAAGAGAAACGAAAAGAAAAGTGGTGAAAATATTGGATGAGCGCATAAGTTCGTGCCCGATTTCAAGTGCAAACTAAAATTGAAATTTTTTGAAGAAAGCGCTTTTATTAATCAATTATGTATTCGCCATCATGTTCGGCAATCCACTCCCAACGTTCAACCAATTTACGGATGCCTGATTCATAGAAATCGCGCGGTTTCTCGTTGTAAAAGGTGTCAAGGTGGTTTTTGACGTCTTCCACATTTTTAAATTTTTTTCCATTCAAATTGTTCTGCAGCGATCGAAACAAATGATAATCAGAAGGTGCAATGTCGGGTGAATATGGGGGATGCGGCATGATTTCCCAATTCATCTCCTTCAGTTTGGCCAGGGTCGGTTTTGCAACATGTGGCCTGGCGTTGTCATGATGGAAAAGAACTCCTTTGCGATTGGCCAAAATCGGACGTTTTTCATCAATTGCTTCCTTCAATTCGACCAATTGCCGACAATACTTGTTGGCAGTGATCGTTTCTCCAGCTGGCAAGAGCTCAAAATAGATCACGCCTCGGATATCCCACCAAATGCACAGCAGTACCTTCATCGGATGCAATCCACCTTTCGACATCGGTTCCGCCCCTTCGTGTGCCTGTTTCCATGTTCTTTTGCGTTAAACATTATTGTACAGGACCCATTTTTCATCACCAGTCACGAGCCGATCCAAAAAAGGTTCGTTTTTGATCCGTCGAAGCAAAGAAATTGCTGTTGACATACGGTCCACTTTGTTCTTTTCACTCAACTGATGTGGCACCCATGTATCGAGCTTCAAAGTGTACCCAACCTTTTTTAAACGACGAAACGCAGTTGATTTGTTGACGTTCTATTCACTGGCAACCTCTTCCGTCGAAATACGTGAGTTATTCGCAACTAAAGTCCTTAGAACATCGTCATCAAGCTCAGAAGGCCGTCCACTGCGAGGTTGATCTTCAAGGTTAAAATCTCCAGAAAGAAATTTCGCGAACCATTTCTTTACTGTGCGGAGTGCTGGAGCACGGTCCAAATAAACTTCACGAATATCTTTAGTTGCAGCGCCCACTGTTTTTCCTTTGCGGAATTCGTATAACATAATATGACGCATATGATCTTTTTCGTTGTTCATCTTCCATGCGTTAGTGAAAAGACGCATCAAATCAAAAAGAAGGTATTTTATACTTGATTTACAGTTCGGACTGTCACCTTTCCAACGATATATAATATGTATATATTTCTTTCACGAGCGCCACTCTCAAACGATTCGTACGGCATCCAGCGGAATCGGGCACGAACTTATGCACTCATCCAATAAAACAACACAACATATAAAAACACTTATACCTATATATATATATATATATATAATTGGCGCTTTGTAACCACTGAAGCGATTTTTCGGCCGAGCTCCTCCTCCAATTTGTGGTTTTGCGTCTTGATGTTTTTCCAACAAATGGAGGGACCTACAGTTTATACTAAGCCGCCTCCGAACGTCTGACGGTTTTTTACGAGGAGCCTTTTATTTCATGTCCGAAATACACTCGGAGGGGTGGACATTCCCTGCCGATGGGCGACCGCAATTAGAAAATTTAACTTAATTTTTTTTTTATTTAAATTAATTTTCCATTTATACCTATTATGTATGTATATTTACAAATATAACTAAAAAAAGATAATATATGTATGTTAAAAACAATTATATAAAGATTTAAAAATAAGTGGTCTCTATAAAAAAGAAAAATTACAAATAAGTGGTCTCTAAAAAAAAAACACAAAGCACACCTAACACATACATACAGGACATTCAAAACATAAAGCTGCAGAGGACACCATCAAAACCTCAACAACACAGCAACACCAGCACTACACAGAAGACAACACTCCCCCGTCCCGTCTCCAGAACAAAAGAAATTTTGGTTTGTACTAACCCGGATGTCAAAGTAAGTCCCACCCATTTTTACTCATAACACCATTTGTTTAGCGGATTTTGCTCGTGCTGTGTACGAAACTCTTTTGCCATACACATACATAATCTCAAAAATTAAATTATAATTCTTATGGAAAGTTCGAGCAAAATCTCAAAATCCGCTAAACAATAAACTATTCTCACAATATATAATATACATAGCGGGTCCCAAAATTCGGTAAATGCATATCCTTTAATTTTCATTTACCGAATATAACAGCGCTCATATATAATATATGAAAACTTATATATGAAAAACGCGCGCTTTCCCCATCACAAGTATATATTTAATACAAAAAACCGCTTATTACATATCCCCTCACGTATATAAACTGCCCTTTTAATATACGCCAACTGGCCAAAAACACCTTCGAAAAGTACCAGAATCGGACTAGTTGTCCCTCTCAAATATCCTCCCAAGTATATATATACTATCGGTATATACACCCCAACTGGACCGAAACTCATTCTAACGGGACCAGAACCGGCCAGTGTAAACCCATTACACTGCTGTGCTCAAACGCGCTGAGACAGTACCGTACACCACATAAAAGCTACCCACTAAATATATTAATTAAAAATAATATATATCCATAATTATATATAAATATAAATATTAAATGGAGGACAAAATGGAGAAACCCCAATCCCTCCACCCCCTTACAGGACCCCGAACTCGCTCGAAATCCCAGGCGGAAGAAGAAGAATTCTCCTAGCTGCATACAAAATTTTTATATGAGCTATCCAGGATGGAAATATTCTGCGGTAAATGGTGGAACACCAGTGAAGAGACTCACTCCGAAGCAGCACTTAAAATTTTCAAGGACCATCTGGAAAGGCACATGGAACAAGTGGAGGCAGCCAACCAAAACATACAGATGAGCAACGTGGAAGATGAGAAGACACGCTCAGCATGCACAGAGGCCAACGAGACCACAAATGACAACGCAGTGCTCACGAAAATCCGGATAAGTGAGTTACTTCGCCGAATCCAAGAAAATATGAATTCTTCCCGGTCAAACACCCCCATCACAAAGATGCGCCCCCCCCCCAACACAAGCTGACTCACTCAGCTTTCTCAAGGTAACTGCATGTGACACAGAAATCTTCTATGGAGGATATGAAGATTGGCCCTCATTTATGGACATGTTCACAGCAGTGTACATCAACCACCCCCAATTATCCGAAGTGCAGAAACTATACCACCACCTAACGTTAGACCACATTGAACCAACCCATTCACGAGAAATCATACGCGACGGTAAATATTTCTCCTTTTACCTACCCCATTACGCGGTGATTAAACCTGGAAGTAAAACTACTAAAGTCCGTGTAGATTTCAATGCCTCAAAAACCTCGCATTCCGGTCTCTCACTCAACGACGTATACTGACCCCGTTCTCCAAAATGACTTAATGCTCATTATTCTAAAATGGAGATTATATAAGTATGTATTTAACGGCGACATTGAAAAAATGTACCACCAAATATACGTCCATAAGGAAGACCAAGAGTTCCAACGCATTCTATTCCGTAGAACCCGATAGAAGACTTTAAACTAAAAACGATGACCTTCGGTGTCAACTGCTCCATACTTGGCAATAAGGACACTCCACCAATTAGCCAAGGACTCTAAAGAGACATACCCCCATGTCTCAAAAATATTAAGAGGAGAGACATACGTAGATGACATCCTCTCAGGCGGACACAATCTAGACTCAGCAGCCGAATCGATACATCAAGTTATCGAAGTACTAAAGTCAGCCGGATTCCCGTTAAAAAAGTTCACAGCAAACCACAAGTCACTGCTGAAAGACATCCCCCCGTCTGATCTTTTAGATGAAGAATTTCTCCAATACCAAGAGGCAAGTTCTACAAAAACCCTCGGAATAAAATGGAATGCTCTCACTGATAAATTTTCGTACTCAGTTGACCCCCCGTTATCCTCAGACACTGCCACGAAACGACAGATCCTCTCATCTGTCGCGAAACTTTTCGACCCGGCAGGCTGGCTATCGCCTATAATGATAGCAGTGAAAACTCTTCTTCAACAACTATGGATGGAAGGAACAGACTGGGACGAAACCGTGAAGCCGATCCCACTTCACAAATGGAACACCTTCAGGAACACCATCGAAGAGATAGGGATACCTCGATGGGTGCAATTCAGCCCAAACAGTTCCATTCAGCTACGCGGATTCTCAGATGCTTCCGAGAAGGCATTCTGCGCTTGCGCTTGCGCTTGCGAGTCCAGCAAGGTGAAGCTGCTACATCCAACTTACTCGCAGCCAAGAGTAAAGTAGCCCCCTTACAAACCGTCTTTCTCCGTAGGCTGGAACTTTGCGGCGCAGTTTTACTAGCAAAATTAGTAAAGCATATCCGATCCTCCCTAAATCTGCCATCTCATGAACTAATTTTGTGGACAGACTCCTCCATTGTATTAGCATGGGTGGAAAAACCCCCATGGACTTGGAAAACATACGTAGCGAACAGGTCATCTCAGATCCTCGAACTCGTAAACAATGCTACATGGCGACAACCCAGCTGATCTAGGTACGCGTGGAGCTATACCCCTAGAGCTCGTCAACTGTTCACTCTGGTGGAAAGGCCCCGAGTGGTTAACTAGGCCATCCCCTCTTTGGCCGAAAAGTTCACCAACTCATTCGTCCCCCCCGAACAACGACAAATTGAAGCATTCCACGCCTTAGAATCTCCTGATTTTCTAGACCGTTCCTCCTCCTTTTCCACCGCTCTCAGAGTAACAGCGTACATATTTCGTTTCGCACAAAAGGCTAGGAAACTGCCAAATCCGCCCTCCACCACTCTCACTCAAAGTGACTTAAAGTTCGCAAAAACTAGCATCATAGCTGTCACCCAGCGAAAATATTTCGAAAGAACCATCACAGCACTGGAGTCGAAATGTCCGATAGAAAAAAGAGATCCCGTCCGTACTCTTAACCCCTTCTTGGATAAATCAGGACTGCTGCGGGCAAATGGACGTCTCACTCATGCCGCCCTCAGCTACGATGAGCGCCATCCAATTCTCATCCCCGATAACTCCCAATATTGCTTCCCCGTCCTCGAGTTCCTCCACTCAACTCTACTGCACAGCTGATGATTCGCGTGGTCCAACAGGAACACCATATTCACCGAATCCGCCAGAAGGTAAAATCTTGCATTTTTCGGTGTAAGACATGCACGATATACAAGCAGAAAATGAGCACGCAACTGATGGCAGCGCTACCCCCTGAACAGTCCACATATACATTCCCATTCCATACTACCGGTGTAGATTTTGCCGACCCATTCCTCGTCAAAACCTCGACTCTCCGCCGAGCATCCCATTCCAAAGCATACGTGTGTGTATTAGTATGCTTCTCGACAAAGGCCATTCATCTGGAAATATGCTCCGACCTAACAACAGAAGCGTTTAAGGCAGCATTCGCACGATTTGTAGGACGAAGAGGAATTCCCCACAACATAATGTCCGAGACAACGGCAAAACCTTCGTAGGAGCACAGCGAAGCCTACAAAGAGAACTATCCGCCTTCCTTGAAGAAGTCTCGGACAAAACCACAACGGAATATGCCATTCACGGACTTACATGGCAATTTATACCGCCTTACGCTCCACATATGGGAGGACTTTGGGAAGCGGTAGTGAAGAGCTTCAAAACTCACTTCACTAAAGTCGCTGGAAATCAAAAGTTCACCTTCAAAGAATTTACCACTCTCCTAATACGCATCGAAGCAGTACTCAACTCCAGACCACTCTCTCCTATGTCTCAAGATCCCGAAGACTTGAAGGTATTAACCCCAGGCCACTTCTTACGAGGCGCACCCTTATTCTCGATCCCTGAGCCAAACTCAGAAAATCTCTTACTCATTAATAAATGGCAAAAATTAAGAGTACTCCATCATCAGTTCAGCAAGCGCTGGAAAACTGAATATCTCCACCATCTTCAAAAACGCTATAAATGGAAAGGATCCCAGCGAAATATGAAGGAAGGTGATCTCGTCGTCATCAAAGACGACCTCCTACCCCCAAACGAATGGCGACTAGGTCGCATAACGAAACTGCATCCCGGACCCGACCAGAACGTTCGCGTGGTAGACATCTGCATTCAAGGCGGAACGGTCACCCGCAACATAACCAAACTCTGCCTTCTGCCACCCACTTAGCTTATACATCCCCCTCTCTGCACACCTCCACTCTCCATCATCTCATACTAAAATTGCTTTTCGAACGATGTCTTTTCAGATCACAGAACTTCGGCAAGTGTCGGCTGTGCTGCCGCACCCACTCATTGTGCTACTGTCGTGGGCTCCTGGCAATGACTCCAGACGAGCGATACGAGTCTGCGAAGGTGCACAAATATTGCATCAATTGTTTGGCGACATCGCACGCGACGGAAAGCTGTAACTCTCGAGACAGCTGCCACCGCTGTGGACTTGCACACTACACTCTGCTGCACAGCTCCACACGCACGCCATCAACACGAGCCACGCCCAGCAGCTCGAAGAGAGCCCCCAAACCACCACGCGGTAAACCTGTTGCCAGTGGACGAGTCCCAAAAAGAGCAGGGCATCGAAAAGTTGACGCCCCAAACCCCGAAGGCATTCTACCTCGGCCCTCCAACGTCGATTCACTGGCCTAGTCAGCGAAGCCAAGAAGGCACTACAACAACTCGAAGAATTGGTGCATGCTACGACCCCGCAAGCCCCCGGCATGTTGAAGACATGAGCGAAGACCTCATCGAATTTTAAATTTTAGAAATATATGTATAAAATTCCTCAAACTAATAATGAAATACTGAATTACTTACCCTTATACTTACCCACCATGAATTTACTCTTAATTAAAATACTTCCCAGCAACCCTACTTCCGCTACTACTTCCAAAGAGAGAGCAAAGCAAAGAAAATGTATAAATATGTATGTAAATGTAATTTTTAAGTATAATCAAATATTTTTCGCTCGCTAAACCTGGACGGCTGTGTCAAAAATAATATAAATATAAACATATTTATAAAAGAAACTTAATATAAAAAATATAAAACAAAATCAATTTTGTGAAAGCTATTTAAAGAAAACAAAGTGTTCTTAATTAAACGGAGAAAACATAAATAAGCAATAAAAAAATACAGCAAGTAGCTGATTTATACAAAGTTAAATTTTCTAACTGCGGTAGCCCCTCGTCAGGGAATGTCCACCCCTCCGAGTGTATTTCGGATATGAAATAAATGGCTCCTCGTAAAATAACCATCAACCGTTCGGAGGCGGCTTAGAATAAACTGTAGGTCCCTCCGTTTGTTGGAAAAAAATCTAGGCGCAAAACTACAAATTGGAGGAGAAGCTCGGCCGAAACTCGCTTCAACGGTCGCACTTGGATTGTAATATATTTATATTTTTAATTTTTATGTTCACATTGCAACACTCATTCATTCCATTATTTTCTTTAATGCTAACCAACACTAGTTTTTTACATTATGTTATTTCCTTATTTTCTGTACGGTTCTTTCGTACAATTGCTTTGACGCTCACTCCTTTTCTCATCTGGCAGCCGTCCAATGCACATCGTAACATATCTTCAATTGATAAACTTATAAATTAGAATTAAAATAAGATTCAGCTTTTCAATTCTAAATTGGTGACCCCGTACGTTTGGACATCGGAACGCGGAACAACCGCTCGTCGTGAATTTAAGAGGAGTCGGTCTGCCAGTGCTAGCACCGACGCAGATGGTGAGGAGTTACATAACCCTACTTTTACAAGCACCTGAAACTTAACGGATTACTGATCCGCATTATTCGACTTTTTGCACACCATGAACGGCAGCATGGCAGTTGGGAACAGCGGTGGGGAATATACGCTCACCGACCATTATGTAACAGTTCCGCGAATTCCACTACCACAAATGACTGAGGAGAACATCGAAGCCTATTTCTACGCATTGGAGTTTTGGTTTGAGGTTTCACTCATATATTTTGATGCCAAAAATTTCACATCATATTGGCAAGTCTTCCGCCAAATGAGCTTAGGCCAATCATCGAGGCTGCGCCAGTAATCTAAAAACTCAACTAGATTAGGCAAAATATTACTGATCATTTCGCAGACAGTCAGCAACGGCGTTTGCAAAAGGTTCTAAAAGACATGCCACTTGGCGACCGTAAGCCAAGCGAGCTCTTTAATGAGATTAGACGTGTTTCGGGTACCACGCTTAACGATAGCTTGTTGCATGACTTGTGGGTAACGCGCCTTCCACCGTATGTACAAGCAGCAGTGATCGCAGCAAAAGTGCCATTGAACGAAAAAATTAGAATTGCTGATTCTATAGTGGAGTCCATTTGTTGGCAAAATAGTCACGTGGCGGTTATGTCCACACACAACGAAATTCCCAACCTGAAGTCAAGCCAAAATGACAAAGTGTCGAGAACCATGCGGTTTTGCCAAAAAACCATTACATAAATAACGTTACTCGGCTGCAGCTATTTCGGGTACTGGTAAACAACCCGAGGTCGCCAGCAACTAGCGGCTTCTCTGCATCAGCTTTGAAAATCAATTTTCTTATTGAGACTGATGTGTCAGTAATATCGTCAAATGCGAAGGTAGCCATAGTGAACACCTCCGAGTTTAAATTGTTTGCCGTAAATGGTTCGCCTATTACAGTATATTGGCAAGTCATTTTAAAATTATATCTAAAATTACATTGAGAATTGGTGTGGAATATTTTTATCGCTGACGTTTCTCATGCAATCATTGGCGCAGATATTTTGAGTAATTTCGGGATTTTAGTCTATCATAAAAATAAATGCTTACGAGATAGTAAGACCGATTTAAAATCAGTTTGTGCGATTCACGAAGCACTTGCGACGAGTGTACAAACTGTTGACACTTGTTCAAGTTTCGCTGATATTTTGCAAGAATTTGTGGATATTACCAGACCCCGACCAGTGGGTGCGTCTACAAACTCCACTGTAGTACATCGAATCATATCGAAAGGTCAACCGATATTTTCACGCCCACGACGGCTCTCGCCTGAGAAATTAATAGCTTTTAAAACTAGGAAACTGCCGTCCATCGAGCAGTAGCTGGGCTAGTCCGCTACACATGGTGCGTAAAGCTGATGGAACTTGGAGACTCTGCGGTGATTATCGATCCCTCAATGCGCAAACAGTTCCCGACCGCTATCCGTTCCCGTTCCTGCAAGATTTTACAAACTTTTTTCAGGTAAAACAGTTTTTTCAAAAATAGATTTGCAGAAAGCGTTTCACCAGGTACCTGTGCACCCTGAGACATCTGCAAAACGGCGAGAACCACACCTTTCGGTCTATATGAATTTACGAAAATGACTTTCGGTCTACGAAATGCAGCCCAAACCTTTCAGCGCATTAGCAATGAAGTGTTTCGTGGCCTTGCTTTTGCTTTTACGTATCTTGACGACGTATGCGTGGCTTCGATTGCGGCACCATAATCTCACACTTAATATATCGAAATCGGAGTTTGGCGTTACAAAACTTGTTTTCTTAGGCCACCATATTACGACCGCTGAAAAGCCGCGTAGATGCTCTACTTAATTTCAAACGACCAGTGGTAGCAAAAGAGTTGAAGCGATTTCTCACAATGCTGAACTTTTATCGAAGGTTGCTTCCACATGCAATGGAAACTCGGTGCCCATCGATATGATAGGCGGAAACAAGCGTAATGATTACCATATTCTATTCTAGGAGGTCCGAAAATACTTCACGCAATTTTGAAGCTTGCAAAAAGCAATTGGCGAATTGTGTGATGCTTTCACACCCTGTACCGTACGCGGAGCTATCATTGTGGGTTGATGCTTTAAATTTTGTTGCTGGTGCCGTGTTAAACCAGGTCGTGAATGACAGTTTTAAACCACTCAGTTTCTTCTCAAGAAAATTTACGAATGCCGAGATGCGATACAGCACATAGACAGAGAGCTGACAGCACTGTATATGGCCGTTCGAGATTTCCGCTACATGAATGAAGGAAGGGAATGCCACAGTTACACTGACCATAAGCCCTTGGTGTACGCATTACAACAGCGTCTGGATAAAGTGTCTGACCGACAAGTAAGGCAACTAGATTTCATTTCCCAAATAACGACAGATATTCGTCACGTTAAGGGTGATATGAACACAACGCGTATTGACTCCATCGATCATGGACCTCTCGCCTACGCTCAACTTTCGGCAGACCAGACGACGGATGAGGAATTTCTCTCCCTGTTGTCAGGTGACAAATTTCATTCACTTAAATTAACGGAATTTGCTATTTCTTCTACAATAGTTTAGGAAGAGTATACTGTGATGTTTCGACCGGTAAGATGCGCCCATTCATCACCAAGAATTTCAGAGAAAACGTTTTGCATTCTATTCATGATTTGGCACACCCAGGTACAAGAGCTACTGCATGATTTATGTCTGAGCGCTTCGTATGGCCCTCCATTCAACGAGATTTGCACGAAATTGCATTAAATGCCAAAAGTCAAAGATTAGTCGGCACAACAGAGCAATACTTCAGGGGATTAGAGTTCCATCGCAACGTTTTTCACATCTTCACATAAACATCGTTGGACCTTTCCCTCTGTCTGAGGGCCTTACATCAATTGACAGGTTTACCAGAAGGCCAGATGCCATTCCTATCCCCGACATTACAGCAACAACAGTAGCAAAAGCCTTGTTGAACGTTTGGATATCCCGCTTCGGTATTTCAGTAAATATAACAACTGACTTGGGCAGACAATTCGAAAGCGCTCTCTTTCAAGATCTACTAAACGCCTTGGGGCTCGTCACCTTCGAAAAACTCCATACCATCCTCAAGCAAATGGCACGATTGAGAAGTGGCACCGTACTCTAAAAGCGACAATCCTATGCCATAACCATGAACGTTGGACTACATGTATAGTATATATAATTGGCGCTTTGTAACCGCTAAAGCGATTTTCGGCCGAGCTCCTCCTCCAATTTGTGGTTTTGCGTCTTGATGTTTTTCCAACAAATGGAGGGACCTACAGTTTATACTAAGCCGCCTCCGAACGGCTGATGGTTTTTTTACGAAGAGCCTTTTATTTCATGTCCGAAATACACTCGGATGGGTGGACATTCCCTGCCGAGGGGCGACCGCCATTAGAAAATTCAACTTAATTTTTTATTTAAATCAATTTTCCATAACTTTTGGATGTTGCTGGCACTGGGATATGAACCCGAGCCTTCCGAATGTCAGTACGCAATACTAACCACTCGGCTATCGCGGACGCCCTTGGATAGTTTGCTTTTAACATTACGCTTTTAAGCGTCGGATAGTTTTTTTAATTTGTGCGAAATAAAAATGGCGACTGCCGGATTAAAACCTTCAAAGTTTTTTTCCCAAGTAAAAAAATTTAATTGAATTTCATTAAATCAATTTTTCATATACAAAAAATAATATTAAAAAATAATAAAAGAGAAAACGGAAGGTCAAAAAAATTATCTATTGTACTTGAGCATATCGTATGGAAAAATGAAAACAAATACCAAATGTCATGCATTTTTGATGTAATCCCAACAGAAATTTTTGTGAATTTACCTTAAAATATTCACAATGACCAACCTAACTAGAAGTTAAGTAACTAGAACTTCGTGAAAACGAAAGTGTCACATCAGCATATCTGGCGGTTAGCTATCCTCTGGTTACAGGTTAAGTTAATCGGAACTTGTGAAAACGGGCCTTAGCTGGTCGGTCGCTCTGTTAGGTCGTTTGGTCAGACTACGCACTGGTTAAAGCCTACCAACAACCACTGTAGGCATACATACGTATATACGTACGTACATATTGTGTTAGGAGTGGAGGTGACAAATTAAAGAAAATTAGTAATAGTAATTAGTGGCCCCGATTTCTGAATATCAAAGTGAACAGTTATTGACCTTTTCAAACAAAATTCAAGATCTTTCATCCTTTCTTTTAGCAGCTGATTGCGAATCACACGTTAATGGAAGAACTGTTGGTAAAGCTACCCAAGCAGAGGTGGGTTCTACATTCGTCAAAGATTGTTCTGCGACCAACTATATGCCATTTTAGCAATTGGTTTCAAGAGTTATCCAGTATAGTGAATTCAGCTTGTTTGTACTCCAGTGTAGAACAGCGTCGCAACAGGTCAGAAGGGCGTCCAAACTTTTCTTTCCAATCAAGAGGAAAGTTAAAAAATATATTATCTTTACAACGAAATTAGCTTTTTAATTCCGTGTACTTAAAGTTAATTAAAACAACCATTCCTGTTGCCGCCAAACTAAAACGTGAAGTCTTTTATTTTAAATTCTAAAGTCGTAAGTTTGAGTTAAACATGTAATTGCCTTAGTTAGCTAACTTATGAATAATAATGAATATAAAAGTAAAACAAACTGAGCTTTGTGAGAAATGAAGCGTAGAAAACGCTCCAATGAAAAGGAAAGCAACGCTTCGAATGAGATACCCCTTTTTTGATGACGACCCCTGCAAACGAACCTAGGCCTACCATTTGAGCCACGCACCTGGAATGTCCGGTCCCTTAATTGGGGAGTTGCCGCTGCCCAGCTGCTAGATGTCCTCACTAAACTAAAGGCTGACATCACCGCCGTCCAAGAAGTGCGATGGGCGGGACAAGGACGGACACACGGAATTTCAATCTCCCTACGTACAGCTGCAAACTAAACTATTCGATTTTAGAAAGGTCGCATAAATAGCTGGTGCGACGAGGACTGCCGTGTCGCAGTGGAGAGAAAGCAGGTTACCTACCGATCGACCACAACACGTGCGGTATGGGATAGATACCGAGAGCTGAAGAGCGAAGCAAGATGCATTTGCAGACAAACAAAGAAAGATGCAGAGATGCGTGAGTATAACGAGCTTGAGAAGCTGGTCGAGCTGGGTAATGCTCAAAGATTTTACCAAAAAATACGGCGACTTACAAAAGGTTTCAAGACAGACTCTTGCAGAACACAGAGATGTGATCTAGTAATGGATACACAGAGAATATTGAATTTATGGAGGGAACATTTCTCCAGGCTGCTGAATGGCAGTGAAAATGATACACCAGGACAAGGTGAACCCGATGGTGAATACGATGGAAAGGCGTTTCATTACCCGACCATGAAAAAGTTCGAACGGCAACCAGCCGCTTAAAAAACAACGAAGCTGACCGTCTGCGTCAATTACCGTGGAATAAGCCTCCTTAATATCGCATTTAAGGTTCTTTCAAACGTATTGTGTGAAAAACTAAAGTCCACCGTCAACAAACTGATTGGACCTTATCAGTGTGGTTTAAGACCTGGAAAGTCGACCATTGAGCAGATGTTCACCATGCGTTAAATATTGGAAAAGATCCGTAAAAGGAGGATTGACATACACCACTTTTTCGTCGATTTTAAAGTAGTCTTTGACACTACGAAAAGATACTGCCTTGAAGTAACTATATCTGAATTTGGTATTCCCGCAAAACTTATACGGCTATGTAAACTGACGTTAAGCAACACTAAAAGCTCCGTCAGGGTCGGGAAGGATCACTCAGAGCCGTTCTATACCAAGCGAGGTTTCAGACTCGGTGATTCCTTATCTGTAACTTCTTTAATTTATCGATGGAGAAAATAATAAGAGCGGCTGAGCTGAATAGAGAATGTACAGTTCTCTATATGAGTATATAGTTGCTGACGTACGCCGATGGTATTGGCATCATTGGCCTCGACAACCACGCCGTGAGTTCTGTTTTTTCCAGACTGGTTAAGAAAGTGAAGGAGATGGGTCTGGTAATGAACGAGGGCAAAACGAAATACCTCTTGTCATCACACAAACAGTCATCGCATCCGCGTCTCGGTTCCCACATTACTGTTGATACTCATAACTTTGAAGTCGTAGATAACGTCGTCTATCTTGGAACCAGTATTAGCGCCAACAACAATGTCCGCCTGGAAATCCAACGCAGAATCTCTCTTGCCAACAGGTGCTACTGGACTGAATAGGCAATTGAAAAGTAAAGTCCTCTCCCGACGAACGAAAACCAAACTCTACAAGTACCTCTTCGTTCCCGTCCTACTACAATATATGGCGCAGAAGCGTGGACGATATCAATATCTGATGAGTCGACCCTAGGAGTCTTCGAGAGAAAAGTTTTGCGTAAGATTTACGGTCCTCTACTAGTTGGTAACGGCGAATACCGCAGCCCATGGAATGATGTGCTGTATGAAATATACGGCGACAGTGACATATTGTAGTTCAGCGAATCAAGAAATAGCAGCTACGGTAAATAAGTACAAAGATCACATTGATTGACAACTTTAGTGATTTGTTTTTTTAAATAGTTCGGATAGTAATATTTACTCTTAAAACGATTATCAATTTTTCCGATGCCTTGAATTTTGAGAATATATTTTGGAGTTTTTTGTTGCCCACAATATTTTATGTGGCCTATTGCTAATAAGGGTTTGAACACATTTTGAAATTTCACAAAATCTGCGTCAACAGGCATAAAAGTGTTCCGTTTTTTACCAATTAAAAATGTTTTTATTATATCTTTTATTTGATCGGTGGTTAAGTCGATATACATACCTAATCGTTGCTTTTGAATATTTATTCTGTTTGTAAATTATTTTCAATACTTCTTATTAATTTTAACTGGTGTTCTAAAACATTAATACGTCTTTTTGAAATTGGAATATAAGTTTCAGAGCCTTCTATTGCGGAATGGATATTAGCTATATTAGATGAAGAGTCACCATGAAAGCATTTTTAAGCGCAATACGTGATAATGCATCAGCTGCGTAGTTCTCGCTTCCTGGTATGTACTTGACATTAAAATCGAGCTCGTTAAGTTTCCATTTCCACCGTTGGAGATTTGTGTTAGGTTCCTTCAAATTATGGAGTCATTGAAGGGGTCGATGGTCGCTATTTATGACAAATTCCCTATCATATTAGGTGTACAGCTTTGCTTCCGCTGTTTTTTTTTTTCCAAAATTAAAAGCCCAGGGCCTTGAAACGTTTTGAAATGGCTTTCTGACTCACTCTCAACGATTCGGCAAGCTGTTCTTGGGTTTGGCACGAATCTTCATCAAGCAATGCTTCTAGTTGTTCATCTTTGAAGGTTTTTTCTCTTCCACCACCATGTTGGTCTTCGACATCGATATCACCATTTTTAAACGTTGAAACCACTCCCGACACGTTCTTTCACTCAGAGCAGCATCACCGTAAGTTTCTGAGAGCATTCGATGCGCTCATTCACCTACATTTTTTTTCGAATTGTAACAGAAAAGTAAAACTTCCCGCAAATGGCGAGAATTGGACACATAAACGGACATTTTCGAACGTGAATAATACGAAAACAAGAACAACTGTCACTGAAACGGCGATGACAATTCGTTAGGCACTGTCTACACTCACTTCAAAGGCATTATCATCTATGTATTTCAACCAGCCTCAGCCGATACAGCCACCTATCGGAAAACGGCGGAAGCAAAGTTGTACACATAATATAAATATGGACGAAAATATTTAGTTGCCCATACAACAGCCAGCAACTCTTTCTCCGTTGTTGAATAATGGAATTCACGTTCATTAAGAGTGCGATTAGCAAAACATACAGGGTGACCTT
Organism: Ceratitis rosa; assembly: GCA_037013455.1. Classification (NCBI taxonomy): domain Eukaryota; kingdom Metazoa; phylum Arthropoda; class Insecta; order Diptera; family Tephritidae; genus Ceratitis; species Ceratitis rosa. Next base: position 3,155,193 of record JAWMAG010000036.1, on the reverse strand, counting down.
ATTGACTTAAAACAACCCCAAGGGCTACATTTGATGCATCTGTTGTTAATGTAAACAACTTTTCATAGTCTGGATACGCCAAAACTGGACCTTTTGTATTTAGAAGTTTCAGCGTATCTACAACGTTCTTATACTCTTCATTCATGATTGTTTGGTTACATTTCTTTAAACACCGAGATAAAAGAGATTTTTAGATAAATCTCTAATAAATTTTCTATAGAAGCCAACTAGTCCCAAAAACTGCTTAATCTCTTTCTCAGTTTTTGGCAATGGGTTTTCTAAAATTGAGTGTATCTTATTAGGGTTGGCCTTGATTCCGTATGGTGTTACAATGTGACCGAGAGATTCTGTCTCCTTTTTTAAAAACTCGGTCTTATCGATGTGTATCTTTAAATTTACTTCATCGACTCTGTGGAACACCTCTTCGAGAGCTTCGACGTGCTCTTGAAGTGAAGTGCTAAAGACGATAATGTCGTTCAAGAAAACCATACCAATTTTCCCAATTAAACCCTCTAATACAGTGTTCATTAGTCTTTGAAATGTCGACGGTGCATTTTTAAGCCCGAACGGCATACGCGAAAGCTCAAAATGGCCGCTCTGTGTGGAAAAAGTTGTTTTTTTTCATCGGCTGGATCTATTTCAATTTGATGGAATCATTTTGTTAAGTCGATGGTGCTAAAATACATAAATTTACCAAGTTTATCAAGTACTTCAACTTTGATCGGAATTGGATACTTGTCACTTGGAGTTATTGTATATCGTTCAACTTACGATAGTGTACTACGATTCGCCATTTTTTGAATTTTAGAAGCATCCAGCTTTTTTTGCACCACTCAGATTGGTGCAAAATAAGGTGATTTGCTATGACTAATTATACACTGATATAACATTCCTTTGATTTTTTTATCTACTTCTAATTTGTGTATTTGTGGATATCTATAGGATCTGACGTACATATATAGGATCCTCATGTAACGTTTTAATCTAATGTTTAATCTTTTTTGTGAACGTTAGTGTGTCACCTTCTCTATAAAATATATTTTGATAGTTATTAAAAAGTTTTTTTCAAAGTGATAAATGTTAGAGTCTAAATCCAAAACCAATAGAGTTACCAATCATACTAAAATTTGCAATAATCATAATAAGTTTATATACTATTGTATATCGTTTAAAATAATACGCTCGCGAAAAATATCAATTTTAGCGTTCAGTAGCTGGAGGAAATGGAAACCTAACAACCCATCATATTTTGAGGAAATATCGAAAACGTAAAATATCAAATCCATTTTTAATTTTTTGTTATGTACTCTTTGAATTTTATTGATTGTTATCTCCCTGTAAAATGTTTTAATTGATTTCGATTCAAAAACGTTTTTTTTTTGAAAAGTAAGATCTAATTAAAAGGGCGATTTTCAAATATTAATTCAAATTATGGTAAGTAGACGAAGCCTCTAGCCGAAAATTCTCACTAAATTCAAAATCTCCGAAACGCCTAGTTCTTGATCGATTTGAATTATTTCCCCTATTATTGTATATATGTGGTGAATTCATCCCTTTTTTATTAAAATTGTTATGGCTATTAAATTGTAGGCTATGGTTTTGATTTTGTGAATTATCACTAAAACGAGAATTGTGATATGGCGTTTGTTGAATATTACATGGGTAATATTGCTGCATATCTGTGAAACTATTAAAAATAAGTATTGTTAGCTGAAGGTGAAAGTGCATTTGAGTTCATACTTTTACTAAATTGCTGATTGAATGGTTAACTTTTTATATTTTGTTCAGTTACATTATCATAAACAATACTTTATAGCAGGTTTCACATCTTTAACCATATTAACATTTGTCACCTCCACTTTTTCTTTATTAACACTATGTCTGTGCGCATGTACATACATACATACATACCTATGTATACCTACAGTGGTTGTTGGTCAAGAGCCTACCAACAACCACACTCGTCAACAAAACAAACTACCGGACAAAAAGGAGATGACAAAACTAACAGCTTAGTGGAGACGGCGTGGGTCAACAGCTCAGTGCAAGAAGAACAATTACTAGCAAGAACAATACCAAGTGAAGTGATCAACGCTGACTTATAGCCTATTTCCACCAAGCGCTTAACTGCATTTAAGACCTCTGTTAAGTGAATGAAATGTCAAGCGTTTCCACCGAAAGTGAGTTAACTCAAACTGCTGATTTTTGTTTACATTTGCAGTTTGCAAAATTTGTCACAAGTATTAAAATCATGAATTCAAGAGACCACATTTATTTTATTTTGCTATTTATACAATATTATGATTTGCAAGTGCAGATTATTGCTACACGGACAGACGCTGCTGAAAGGAAACTGCTTATTTTGCATGCTTACAACTGTCAGTGACTTCGATCCCGATTGCGTTAACTCCACCGCCATTTCTTTGTGTACATGAGAGTTTTTTCGGCAACCTTTCAATTTCTGAGCTCTTCCTTCCCAGCAATCAAGGAAACTTTGCTCCTCCGTAAGGTTCCACTTGTGTCGTTTTGTTTCCATTTTCAGTTTACCATAGTTTATTTTTTTAAGTAAATATTTATATTTATATATTCTAGAAAACCACAATTCGAGGAGTAGCTCGGCCGAAAAATCGCTTAACCGGTTACAAAGCGCACATTATGGATACATAAATATTTGTTTTGCACCAATTATATATACATAATTATTTGTTTTGCGCAATCAGCTGATAGTTGCCAGAGTCACGTATATTTTTATGTTGAGGGGATCGTTTGAAATTCCACAATTGCTTTATGTTAGTTGTTTATTTTTTTTTTTAATTTTTTTTTTTGAAGAGGAGAAGCATTATCTTCGCAAATTACTTAATATATGTTTTTATGTCAATATTAATGCAAAAAAGTAACTTTTGCAGAAAAAATACACGGCTCTGGCAAGAAATATACCGAAATGTCCGAAATGTTTACATTAGTAGTGACAGCATCGACTGTTAACATAACAATTTCTGTTCAATTACCGAAAGTGAGTTAACTCACTTTGAAAAGTGAGTTAACACACTTTTTTACAACAACAAACACATTGGAATTTCGCATTTAACACGTTCACGCCGGCGTGTACCACCGGTGGCTCGCACATGTCTGCTGATCGGGCGGCGCGTACCACCGGTGTCTCGCCCAGAATTGTCTCATCGGGCGGCGCGTACCACCGGTGGCTCGCTTATGATTGTACTACCAATCAGTGTGCATCACCAAACATAACTAATTCAATAGTACTTATAACAAAAACATAAGTAAATATTTCAATGATATAACATAAACATTATTATTTACGTTTTATTAGACCGTTTTCCCGTGCTATAATCATTCGTTGAAACATTTTGTTCGGCGCCGCCTGATAGAACAAAAAGCTTTCAGCGCAACCGCCTGTGGGCGCGAAACATGAATTGCAGCGCCGGCGTGAACGTGTTAAATGCGATGTTTAAATGCATTCAAGCTAAAATGCAGTTAACGTCCGGTGGAAATAGGCTATTAGATAAACGAAAATCGCACAACAATAGTTAAGCACCAGAGCAAAACTTAACGTATATGTACACACATAAAATAATCAAAATGTGTTTTTGGGGTGCACCCGAGGTGTGGTCCAACCAAAGTGGTTACGAATCCACTCGAACTACTCCCGTGCTGCCGGGGGTAACTTTAACTCGCCTGTATGACTGAGCTCTGGGTGCGGGATGCTAGAGGGATAGGTGAGGACGCACGGAGGGAACGACACTGTCGACACGACAAAAACGTACAAAAACAATAAATAACCAAAATGATACTTATCAGTTACTCGGTCGGGTGTGGGTACCCAACTTCGGTGCTCCTCCGGACGATGTCGCCAACCTCCAGCTCCGCCACTATCCAATGCACGTGTATAAATTTTTGGGCTTCAACTGCCTTCTCTGCCTCTCTTGGCTCGACACAAAAAGCACGTCTGTTGCACTCTATTATTTATATTTTTTCTAAAGTCACTACTCGCACGTCTGCGCAAAAAAGGTGTTAACGCTTTCGTAGATTACTAGAATCTGATCCGGCACGCACTTACGAGCCAGGCCGCAAGCTACGCGTCGGCCTTCAGAGTTCTCAGGCGAGTGTGTATTGGTGCCCAATTATTTAGCGCCGCCCCCATTACCCAAAGGGACAGAGTTGTATAGCGCACGCCACCATGGCGCACCAAGTACACTAAGATAATTTTCCCCTCGCCGTGTAAAAAGAAAGGCGACACCCCTTTTTACGGAATACCCGCGCAAAGCATTCCGTTTCCCTAATATTTGTTAGTGGAGGAACCGTTTTGTCGAACACCTTCTTTTGGAGACTTATAACATTGGGTAGGCACACACCGAGTGCAACCGTGCCAACAATTCATGGCTTTAATTTACACAACTATTTGCCGACAGGTGTCATTGCCAACGCTTAAAGTGAAAGGAATATTAGGCAAAACAAACACAAAAGAAGTTTTTGTTGCGGCCAGTACGCGACAAAGGAATCTTCCTTTTGGTCAGGGAACGGAAATCTCCTACCGTATCCTATCAATCCCTATATGACCTCAACTCTTTAACGTTCCAAGTCCCTTTGTCTTTGCTTAAGTCATCTGTCAGTGCGTATGTCCACGGTGACACTCTTTTCCTAACAATAAACGGCCCTACATACTTTGGCGCTAACTTCGCTGCATAAAAATTCTCTGCATCCGACAGCACAAAATTCTTCCTCCACACTAACTCTCCAGGCATATACTGTACATCTCGACGTCTGAGATTGTACTGCCTCGCAAGCTTTTCACTTGCCTGTTCTAACCTGGTTCTAATGTTGGCCCTAATCTCTTCGAGCCTCTTTGCTCGCTCCTAACAATTTAATTTCTCCTGCCTTCTACCGCCATTTTCTTACCGAAATTCTCGAAATATGGCGTAGCTCCTAACACCTCAGGCTGCGCTGTCCTAATACAGCATGCTACCTTCGCTGTTAGTCCCTTTTCCTCTGGTTCTCTGATATATAAGCCCTAAGTGTTGTTGGAATTATTTGGTTTATTCTCTCGGCCGGGTTAGCCTGTGGGTGATAGTGTGCGGTGTACTGGAGTTGGACGCCATCGTCACCGCAGAGGCCCCGAAGCTCTCGGCTGCTAAATTGGGGTCCATTGTCACACACAACCGACTGAGGAACTCCAAACAAAAGAAATACATTGTCCTCCAATTGTTTGCATACGCTTTTTGCCGTGGCAGTATGCAAAGGAAATAGGAGGAGAAATTTGGAAAAATAGTCCACTACTGTGAAAATATACTGGTAGCCTTGTGACGACTTCACTAAAAGCCGTACGAGATCTATACAAATCATTTACCAAGGCTTGACTGCCTTGGTCCTCTCTATCATACCCCCAGATGGCTGTGAATTCTCAGGTTTCACCTGCTGACAAGTTTTACTCGCCCTAACATATTTCGCAATGTCGGACTTCATCCTTGGCCAGTAGAACTTTTGTGAAACACGCGCACAAGTCTTTTTCACACCCATATGGCCCGCCAACGGATTGTCGTGACATTGTTTTAAAATTTCAGTTCTACCATCACGCCCTATTACTCTTTTCCACTCTGGTGAATCGCCGTAAACAGAAGGAAATCTTGACCTAATAAATTTGTAGAGGTTACCACCTTCAACTCTCCACGCTAGATACGTTAATGCCTTTTTCTCTACTAACCGAACCATCCTTGCCGGTAGTACTAACTTCAGTAATAACCGGCACACTACGGGATAACATATCCGGAACTACATGTTTCTTGCCTTTCCGATACACTATATCAAAATTGTGCTGCTGGAGTTTCAAAGCCCACCTAGCTAACCTACCACACGGATCCTTCAACTTATTCAACCAAATAAGTGAATAAAGATCTGGAACGACCGTAAACTTAGCGCCCTCAACATATGGTCGCAGTTTCTCAACCGTCCACAGAACCGCTAGACACTCCTTTTCGGTCGTCGAGTAATTTCGCTCTCCTTTGTTCAAGGACCTACTCAAATAAGCTATCACCCTCTCACCGTCATCAAACATCTGCGTTAACACCGCACCTACACCGAAATCGGACGCGTCTGTCTGGATTGTGAAAGGCCTATCAAAATCCGGGTAACTCAAATCGGAGCTGTCACCGAGCGTTCCTTCGCTTCTCTAAAACTCCTTTCACAATCTTCAGTTCAATTGAACTTTTGGTTCTTCTTGATTAAATCGGTAAGAGGCCTAACTAACTCTGCAAAATCTTTAATAAACACTGTTCCTATAAATGACCGCGCTTGCTTTATGTTCCACCCGAAACCGACGCAATTAAATTTTCTACCTCCTCCAGTTTCGACTCGACCGCCGTTTTATCTTTGTCGAAACTGAAGGGATAGTCCTGAAAGAAGTTTACCGACCCTCTTTTCTCTATTAATCGCGATGCCCTAACCGACTTACGCATAGCTTCGACCGTAAACGATTAATCTCCATGACAGAAAAAAACAATTTCGAAAGAAAAGTTGTTTAAAGAAAAAGGAAAAAATCAAAAGCCCTAAAAACAGCTGTATAAAATTTTTTTTTTTTAAATATATTAAAAATTAAAAAAAGCTATTACCCTAATGTTTTTCGCATTGCCCTATGCTGGCTCAACAAAAGACCCTAACACGAAAACAACAAAAGAGCCTAACCACAAGAAAAAAAATATGTGGTAAAATAAAAAAACAGAATTGAAACACAAACTTCTTTTATGTTACAACACACAAATTCAAAAAAAAAAAATTTAATTAAAAAAAATATTTAAGTCAAATAAAAATTTTATATCAAAAAAAATCTTTAATTAACAAAAAAAGGTAAAAACACCAACTAAATTCGCAACAACCACTACTGGTCACTATCGGCGCAGTCTCAAAACACTTAACCAGTATAAAACGCTATAAACGCATTAAAACTGTGAGCAACAACGCTCATCAAGAAAAGAAAACTGCTAATTTACAAAATGGAACGGACTCACCTAATTCCTTTATAGTAAGAAAATTCTGTACAATATGCCTCTGGGTCTGGGTTCGACTCCCAATCTTTCTTTACTCCTTCCTGGAATGCCCTACTAATAAGAATACAGAAAAATAGAAAATTGTTAATAATTATTTAAAAAAAAAACCAACAGCACAAAACGCCACTCGACAGTTTTTCAAAACACAACCTCTTCTGAAAAATATTTTTATCTTTAAATACTTTTGGTCAAGAGCCTACCAACAACCACACACGTCAACAAAACAAACTACCGCACAAAAAGGAGACGACAAAACTAACAGCTTAGAGAAGAGGGCGTGGGTCAACAGCTAAGTGCAAGAAGAACAACTACTAGCAGAACAAAATCAAGTGAATTGATCAACGCTGACTTAGATAACACGCATAAAATAAACAAAATGTGTTTTTGGGGTGCACCCGAGGTGTGGTCCAACCAAAGTGGTTACGAACCCACTCGCACTACTCCCGTGCTGCCGGGGGTAATTTTAACCCGCCTGTATGACTGAGCTCTGGGTGCGGGATGCTAGAGGGATGGGTGAGGACGAACGGAGGGAACGACACTGTCGGCACGACAAAAAAAAAACGTAAGAAAACAATAAATAACCAAAATGATACTTATCAGTTACTCGGTCGGGTGTGGGTACCCAACTTCGGTGCTCCTCCGGATGATGTCGGCAAACTCCAGCTCCGCCACTATCCAATGCACGTGTATAAATTTTTGGGCTTGAACTGCCCTCTCTGTTGTTGCGGCCAGTACGCGACACATTAATTAAAGCTACTAATTGAAAGGGTAATTCTCTTTTAAGAGTTTTTAAGCTTACTCACTTTAATTAAGAACTAAGAAAATTTATGCTTAAAATATTAAATATATGATATAATATAATTTCACAAATTTCTGCATTTATTTCTTCGCAAAGTAGCCTTACACTACCTTTATATCTTATATTATTAATATTGCAGTTGTAACTGGAGTGGGATCTGCAAGCTCATTAATTAAAAGATCTCTCAATTCTAAACATCGCCAAATAATTTCTATCCCCATTAAACGGTGCTACGAATTTATTGCTTTGTACGATACGCTCTCTCCTGTGGTTAGCTTCAGCCAAGTTGGTGCTGATTGTTGTAATTCAGCTATCGGTTCTGCTTGTGCACTCACCTGCATTTTTACTCTTAGGTTTGTTGTTAGTGAAGTAGTTGGTGTAGTTACGACGCTCATACATAATAATTGCTGACAAAGCAGTACGTGAGTCAGTAACAAATTACAGGACGTTTTTATTTGGTTTAACAGTTCACAAGATAATTTTTATTCTGTGTATTTCGCCCATTGACTAACGACTGACTTCAGCTTTATTACGTTAGCGAGTCGAACTCTCTAACTCTAGCCAGAGAAGGTAAATATGTCCATATGTCACTTATATATAAATATACATTCGGTAACAGAATTTCAGCAGACAGAGGTTTTTCAAATTAAAACTAGTCTGATTATCTTTATATCACACTCTAACAGGCATAAGAAAAAATGCGTGTGACCCACAACAAAAACAGAATAGGATTACAATTTTAGAGGAAGAAATAAGCCTAAAACTAAATATAGAGAGCAGCAGGTTAAGGAAAATTTAGATATTATCATATGAGTTTTAAAGAAACACTTTGGAATGGGTAGCAGGTACGCCAGATCATGATGATTTTATTAAATTTAATGACAAGTTGAATGCACTGATAGTAACTAATAATAAACAATTAAATTTCAATTCGCAAATAAAGGTGATACATTCGCTGAATCTTTAAGGAAAAATATATATCATACATGAATTACAGAACTTGATAAGTACAATATCATTCGGTAATAAAGGACTTTAAATCGTACAATTTTGAACTTTGATGAAATAAAAAAGTTATATATCATCACCAAGGTACTATAACAATTACAGATTTAATGGACATTTCAGAATTTAAAATAGCTCAAAAAATGAAATAATCATATTTTACATTAAATATCCAGAAATACAATTTATTTGCAAATATTATGAAGGAAGGGATGTATTGTGGCTTAGTCAAGCTTCTGGGTATGGAGTTACAGGTGCGGGGCTATACTCAATTTCCTACTCTTGCGTCCACGTCGCGTATCCTGGAAATGTGAGAAACCCTTGTGCAAGCTGCCTTAACCAACCGGTGTGAAGCCTTGAGGCACGGCTAAAAGCGAGGAAGCTTCAGTGGATCCACTCCGACTAATTCTGTTTAAGTGTCCGCTGAAGTCTGATTGCAGCGTCTGTTCACCAGCGGTGCGACTGCGAGCAAAATTTAAACTTACTAGCTTAGATAACGCGTAGAAATCAACTTCAATGAAAAATTTGATTATGCACCGGATAACAAAACCCCCTTTAAATGAGGACACTCGAAAGTGTTTTTAAGATCACGGTTTGAGGTCATGCCCCACCGCCGTCCAAGAAGTGCAATATACAGGAAAAGGACGGAAGCGAGTAGGTCCTTGCGTCATTTAATACAGCGGCCATTTAAAGGAGCTTGAATTTGGTGTCGGACTCGAGGTGGGAGTGATACTCCGTTGCCGAGTACTGACATTCACCCCGTTGGATGAGCATCTCGTACATCAAACCGAAATTTTTTAACATATCGCTGATTTGCGCCCACGCCCCGACGGAAGAATACGACGATGTGACCATGGGTACTTTTTATGGGCATCTGGAGCGTACTCATGAGCGCTACCCCCGCAATGATGTGAAAATCGTGCTTGGCGACTTTAACGAAATAGCGGACAAGGAAGGTATCTTTGGTACAACTGTCGGAAAATTCTCCACAACGAAAAAATCTTAAATTGGTTGAGGCTGATGGACTTCGCCGGGGATATATGGTTGTCTGTCGTACTAGATTCCAGCGCAAGAAAGTTCATCCAGCTACCTGGTTGTCTACAGATCTCAACACTCGCAACCAAATCGGTCATAAAGTGATAGACGGACAACAGTCCAAGAACCAAACATCAATTTGGATCACTATCTTGTAGCAACAAGGATGCGCCCCCACCATTGTGTAGCAAAGGCATTTTCGACTGGATTTTGGAAAGGTCGCAAAAACAGTTGGTACTATGACAACTGCTGTGTTGCAGTGCAAAGACCTACCTCGCTACGTTGAGGTCGATCGCTACACATGCAGTGTTGGATAGGACCCAGAGGGTTGATCTATTTACTGATGCACAGTGTATACTGTATTTATTGAGGGAACACTTCTCCAGCCTTGCGAATAGATAGAAATGAAAATGATAAAACAGAAGATAGCGAACCCGATAATACCCGAATATCGCATATAAGGTCTTACCGAGCGTATTGCGTGAGAGACTAAAGCTCACCGTCAACAAAATGATAGGACCTTATCAGTGGCTTTAGATCTGTTAAGTCCACCATGGACCAGATATTCACCATGAACTAAATATTGAAAAGTCCTCTGAGATAAGAATCGATACATATCACCTTTTCATCGATTTAAAAGGATTGAGAAAGATCTCCACGAGCCGTTCGATACCAAATGAGATTTCAAACAGGATGACTCTTTATCGTGGGATTTCTGCAGTTTGATGCTGGAGAAAATAAGAGCTGCAGTGCGGTAGACGTCGTATTATTTTTTACAAGAGTATATAGCTACTGGCCGCGGCAGCCGAGTGGTTAGCATTGCGTACTGACATTCGGAAGGGTCGGGTTCAAATCCCGGTGCCACCAATATCCGAAAGTTATGGAAAATTAATTTAAATAAAAAATTAAGTTAAATTTTCTAATTGCGGTCGCTCCTCGGCAGAGAATGTCAACCCCTCCGAGTGTATTTCTGGCATGAAATAAAGCTCCTCGTAAAAAGGCCATCAGCCGTTCGGAGGCGGCTTTGTATAAACTGTAGGTCCCTCTATTTGTTGGAAAAACTTCAAGACGCAAAACCACAAATTGGAGGAATCAAGTAAAGAGTTATCGCATTCACAACTCGATTCCCACGTCACTTTTGACAGACGTAACTTCGTGGTCATATATATATTCCTCTATCGTCAACTTGCGCAGAGTAGGAAATTGAAAATTGAAGTCCTCTCTCATCGAACAAAAACCAAACTCTGCTAGTCCCTCGCCATCTCCGCCCTACTGTATGGTGCTGAAGCGTGGACAATGTCGAGTCTTCGAGAGAAAAATTTGTGAACTATTTATGGTCCTTATTTGAAAGTATTCGCTGAAGTACCTACAGATGAAAGCAGAGGAAGACCTCCACTCCAACTAGAAATATACTCAAAGTCCTATTCTCAATTGTAACAAAAATTGTCTTCGTCACGAAAATGACATCATTAGTCGAAACCGTTTGAACACTATGTATAAAGCAGGTCTAAGTTCTAGTCAATTCGAAATTGATTTACCAACAAACAAATACATCGTAAAAGAAAGTAAGAATATGGCTGATATTTCGAAGCTGTTCACTAAGCTAAACTGGTTGGAATAATACAGTTCATTGTAGGGTTGTGTAGAAGACATGAGCGAAGACTTCATCGAATTCTAAATTAGAATATATAAATAAGAATACTATATAGGTAAACATAATGAATTATATTTACACATAAACACAAAATTATCATATTACACTCCGAAACTTACCTGAATTATCCCCCTCAAATATTCACCACGAATTTACTCCTAATTGAAATACTTACCAGCAACCCTACTTCCGTTACTAATCAAAAAGAAGAAAAGAATGTAAAGAAATACAGATGAACAGTGGGGAGCAAAAGTGATTCCGCGATCAACGTTTTTATGTTTGGGAGCACATAAAAACTAAACGAAGGAAGTAAATGATAAAACTTTTAAATTTTTTTTAATAGTTTTTTATTTGTAACAACAAGGCGTAAGAAATAAAGTAATTGAAGAAGCTATAGAATAGTAATGATTCAAAAATAAAAACAAGCGGTATGTACTCAGTTTTGCACCATTTAAGAAAAAATACAAAATAAATTCAATATTAATATTTGGTCCAGAGACCCTTATTTTCTATGACATTTTTCATACGTTTTGGCATACTTTCAACTAATTTTTCGAATAATCCTTTCGGAATATTATTCCACTCTTGTGCAGCATGCCCCCAAAGATCGTCCAAGTTGGATGGGGCTGATTGATACTGTCCGAGCCGTCGCTTTGCGATTGACCATAGGACACTAGTCAAGGAAATTGGGAAGATGGGTTTGCAAAATGCTCAAATAGTCTTCCTTTCGAATACGTGAAACACCCCCATGCCATTATGTTGCCGCCTCCATGTTGCACGGCTTGCTTCACATGATGCCTCTGAAGCTTGTTACCAGGTCTCCGCCAACAGTATTGGTTTCCATCCCATTGAAAACGATTAAACTTAGATTCGCCCAACCATATAACACGTTTTCAGTCATCTATTGTCCAGTTCTTGTGATCCTTGGCGAATTTTAGCCGAGCCTTCACATTTTTCTCTAATAAAACTGGTTTGTTTTTTTTTTTTCACTGCTGCGATGTACCCAATCCTACCAAGGGCTCTTCTAGCTGTCCACCGACTCACGCTTTTATTTATTTCTGTAAAAGCTTCTTTTGGCGTTAAAAGTCTATTTTTTCTCATTTTAGACATCATAAGTCGAGCGTCAGAGTCTGTTAGAAGGCAACGGCGACCATTCAACTTCCTTTCAGCACAAACATTTTGTCTTTTCTGCACCTTGGCAACCACTGATTGACTAATTTGCAGCTTCTCAGCAATAGTGCGTGTCGAACACCCACTTTTAGTCAAGAAGATAATACTATTTTCTTTATCAGAAGACAGCTTCTTAATTTTTCAGTGAATAGTTAGAGACTAAGTTCAAAATTCAACAAATCAACTATAAACTAGTGGAAGATAGTGATTTTCTGAATTCTGACAACGAAAAATAAATGCAAAAGGCACTTAACGGTAAATCTGCAGGTCTATTACTGATAAGAAAGTAAGAAGAGCAAAAATATGAGCGAATAACGGATGGTGCAAAACTGAGTACAAGCCGCCTGTTTTGGTTTTTAAATTATAACTATTCCATTTCTTCTTTTTCTATTTTGCTATATTGCTATATACGTCTAATTGTAAAAAAAAAAACAAGGTGTTCAATAAAAAAAAAGTTTTTGTCATTTACTTTATTCATTTAATATTTATGTGAGCTCAAACATGAAAACGTTGATCGTGGAATCACTTTTGCTCCTCACTGTATGTGATGTTAGTTTTAAGTTTCATTTCGCTTGCTAAAATTTTAATCGACGGTTGTGCAAGCAAAATAGTATTGAAAGAAATTAAAATAAAATAAATAAATAAGTTATAAATTTATATATACATATATTATAGGAACAGTGCGCGTTTTTTTAAGAATACAAAAATAAATAAATACAGCAAGTAGCTGATATTTATACATGGTGCCGAAACTCGATTATCGGAAAGAACCGTAAAATATGAAATAAAAAAACATATTTAGAGAAAGCAAAGGTAAACCGCTAAAGAATTATAAACATATGTATGTACATACATACTTACCACTAAGTGAAAGTGCCGTATAGAAGTGCTATACACGTATGTGTATTTATTTTCATTTACATAAATATAATAAAATACTCACCTTTTCAAAAATCCAAGTAAATTAATATATATAGAGCTATAAAGCGAAGCCATACATACAAAGCATACATATATAAGAAAAAACAAAAAATTTTTTTTTAAATATACATAATTACAGTGCAGTAGAAAATAAAAAATAATACCATACATACATACGTGTAAGCAATTAAAATACAAAATTTTAAACATAAAACAAAAAGAATTATAACACAAACATATATACAAATATAAATAAGTTCAAAAATATATACATACGTGTACATACATATATCTATAAGTAAAGCGGTGCAAATATATATACATATGTACATACACAGATGACCTTAATAGGTTAATTTTGAATATAGAGTATTTGTTTTTCCAACAAATGGAGGGCCTACAGTTTATACAAAGCCGCCTCCGAACGGCTGATGTTTTTTTTATGAGGGGCTTTATTTCATGTCCGAAATACACTCGGAGGGGTAGACATTCCCTGTGTAATATGCAACAAAATAACGGGCAATGCCGATACGGCATTGGATCCATATAATACGCCCCTCGACTGACGAGCAATTTCAAAATGTTTAACAATGCATTACGGTGACAAACGTGATTTGTCAATATTGGAGCAACAAATGAACACTTCAGTACAGCGCAATCATTTCGTATCGGAATTTTATCAACCAGTGTATAGCCCTTCCGCTTATATTATTGTAAATAAGTTAAGCTGCATTAAAATGGGCAATGAATCCCTACGCCTCCTAACACAGTCGTACAGAGTCAAAGCGTTAGACACTTTCGTAAGGGGTTTTCGAATGGGGATCTACCCAGACTATGAGGCATGAAGGCGCCAGCGGACTTACCACAAGCTCTCCTCTGCCTAAAATTAGATAATCAAAATTTTAGAATAAACTATGCATATAATGTAAAAAAAAAATCACAACCTCCTACCTTGCTCCCAAGGGGGAACCCTGTGCAGCCATCTAGGCAACAATTTAACTCACATATTTCTCAGCCATACCCGCCAACTTGGCGACCGAGACCACACCAATTAAGGCAAATGGAATACCACCGAGGAAACAATCCACCCAGGCCACCCGATTCGCAGCCACGTCCAGAGGCCATGGACATCGATTCTATCATACACTCTCACCACATAAGTTGTATGAATAGACTCCAAGAAAATCGAAGCCTCGGAAAAAAGTCAGAAAAGTTTGTGGCTTTACAACAGCTAAAGAATCAAAGAACGTTTTATATCCACACATCAGATAAAAAACCATTTATGGAACCAAACGACACACATTTTTTATCATAATAAGCTCTTCGCTTCCATACTTTGAAGTCAAGGCGGAAAGCGGTAAAATTTTAAAATTTCTTGTAGACAAATTAGCGAGCATACCTACGTTAAGCTCTTTAATATCAACGAAAATATCAAATTCTACTTAACGCCCTTATTAAATACATTCGACGGGATCTTCGGGAACGATACTCCCCGGCAATTTAAAGCGGTAGTATATGCAAATGAAAGTTACATGCGATTAGGTAACGGACTTAAAGTTCTCCGCAAGCAGCTTCCTTTGCAGCGTGTGAACGCACTTAACATAAGGGAAGAGAAGCTATTCCCAAAGCAAAAAACTCTGAAGAGTGGTATTTATCAGATTCCACTAAGAAAACCTGACATCGAAAAAACCGCTTTCTCGATCAATAATGGAAAATACAAGTTTACACGTTTACCATTCGGTCTAAAAAACGCGCCGTCAATATTTCAACGTGCATTAGACGATATACCTTCTTCGCGAATACATAGGAAAATAGTGCTACATTAATATTGACGATATAACTATACCTATTTAGCAGGACAGAAGAAGAACACTTCGATCATTTAAATAAAATTTTCAAAACACTCGAAAAAGCAAACATGAAAGTACAATTGGAGAAATGTCATTTTTTTTAAAATGAGGTAGATTTTTAGGATTCATAATTTATCCGATTGGCATAAGAACCAATCCTTCGAAATTTGAAGCGGTCTAAAATTTTCCAAAATAACAAAATTTAAAACAACTTCATAGCTCGCTAAGCCCCTGACATCACTTTTAAGAGGGGTAGACGTCCAAAAATAAATCGGCCCATGTAAAAATGAATTTGAATAAAGAAGCCATGGAAGGTTTTGCGAAAATAAAAAACTATTTAACTTGCGAGGATTTCATCCTCGCGTATCCGAATTTCACTAAGGAATTCAAACTAAACACGGCTGCGTCAAACTCCACCATAGGCGCAGTCTCATCACAAGCTGAAAACCAATCGCTTTTATATCTCGAACATTAAACAAAGCGAAAGAACATTACGCTTCAAATGAGATGGAGATGCTAGCCATAATTTGGCCATTGAATTCGTTTAGAAATTATTTATACAGTTCGGTTAAGGTAAAGTTATTCACTGATCAGCAGCCATTAACATATGTATGCTCTAAGCAACAAGATAAACAATAGTAAAATGAAACGCTGGAAGGCAATTCTAGAGGAGTACAACTATGAGCTTCAATAAAAACCTGCCAGGACGAATGTCGTAGTCGATGCTTTGACCAGAACTCAACATCAGGCATCAATAGCAACTAATTCGGATCATAACTCATCATCATCATCATCATCATATATTACGTGGTAGCACCTATTATAGCTTTCAGACAACAATTTTTTTTTACTAAAGACAGAACCTCTACTTTTCAATTTAAAATTGTCTTTCTCACTTATCTTACTTACTTACTTTACTGGCGTAGACACCGTTTATGCAATTTTAGCCGAATTTATAATTATATTTTTCTAGCTGTTTGGGGCCAATTGCAGATACCAAGTAGAGTCAGGCCCTTTCTACTTTCTCTTTCCAATGGTGTGGAGGTCTTTCTCTTCCTCCTTCCACCGGCGGGTACTGCATCGAAAACTTTGAGAGCAGGAGTATTCTTATCCATCCGGACCACATGACCTAGGCAGTGCAGTAGCTGTTTCTCGATTCGCTGAACTGTGTCAATGTCGCGTATATCTCATATAGCTCATCATTCCATCGGCTGCGGTATTCGCCATTACCAACCCTTAGGGGACCGTAAATCTTACGCAAAATCTTTCTCCCGAAAACTTCTAACGCCGACTTATCAGATGTTGTCATCGTCCATGCCTGTGCAATTATAGCAGGAAGGGAACGATGAGGGACTTGTGGAGTTTGGTTTTCGTTCGTCGGGTGAGGACTTAACTTTTCAATTGCCTACTCAATCCAAAGTAGCACCTGTTGGCTAGAGTGATTCTGCGTTGGATTTCAAGGCTGACAGTGTTGTTGGTGTTAATACTGGTTCCAAGATAGACGAAGTTAGCTACGGCTTCAAAGTTATGAGTGTCAACAGTGACGTGGGAGCCGAGTCGCGAATGTGATGACTGTTTGTGTGATGACACACTCACGGCGCGGTTGTTGAGGCCAATAATGTCAATATCATCGTGCCGGGGACAGCGCTCGTAAGTATGCTCTAGACGCTCATAACAGGCATCTTTGCCCAAATCCTTCTCTTCCATCGGGGAGTGGGCACAATTCACTGATGTGATGAAAAATTTCGCCTAAATGGAGTGAATGCCAGTACTCGACGACGGAGTCTCTCTCCCACCACAAATCCGAGACCAAATTTACGCTCCTTTATATGGCCGCTGTAATAAATAGCAATCGTCCGCTTAAAAAACAACAAAGCGGCAGGGACCGATGGATTACCGGCCGAGCTATTCAAATACGGAGGTGAAGAACTGATCAGGTGCATGCATTAGCTTCTTTGCAAAATATGGTCGGATGAAAGCATGCCCGACGATTGGAATTTAAGTGTGCTCCGCCCGATCCACAAAAAAGGCGATCCCACAGTCTGTGCCAATTACCGTGGAATAAGCCTTTTTAATATCGCATATAAGGTCCTATCAAGCGTATTGTGTGAAAGACTAAAGCCCACCGTCAACAAACTGATTGGACCTTATCAATGTGGCTTAAGACCTGGTAAGTCAACCATTGACCAGATATTCACCATGCGCCATATCTTGGAAAAAACCCGTGAAAAGAGGATCGACACCCACCACCTTTTCGTCGATTTTAAAGCCGCCTTCGACAGCACGAATAGGAGCTGCCTTTACGCCGCTATATCTGAATTTGGAAAAAAAAAAAAATAAAAAAAAAAAAATTGAAATGCAAGTGCTGTGCTACGAAATACATACATAAACAATTAAATAGAAAGATAATACAAAAAAAAGAAAAAACCCCAAATAAAATTTTATATCTGTATGTACATATATATATGAAAATATATACATATAAATATACATAAAACCCGGAAAAGCGGTGACACAAAACAAAAAAAAAAGAAAAAGCAAAATAGGACGTGCACATACATACCTACATACTAAAACATACAAGCAAAATTAACATTATAACAAAATAAAAAAAATAAATATATTAACACTGAAGTTAAAATTAAATAAAAGTGTCGTGAAAACATACATAAAAAAATTAAAAAAAAAAAAAAAATTTTTAATAAAAATAATAATAATATATAGCAGCATATACAGCAGACCAAGGTGGACAGCAAAACCTCAACAACACACAGAAGACAACACTCCCCCGTCCCGTCTCCAGAACAAAATTTTGGTTTGTAATAAGTCCGGATGTCTAAGTAAGTGCCACTCTCTCACTCAATTAAATATTGCAATAAGTTTAGCGGATTTTGCCAAACAGTGTATGATACCTCTCCATCATACATAATACACACACATCTCAAAAAATAATCATTATAAAATAAAAAAGTTTTATGTTTTTAACGTTTGCGCAAAATTACAAAATCCGCTAAACTCTTCTCAAAATATATAATATACATAGCGGGTCCCAAAATTCGGTAAATGAAAATCCCCTACTTTTCATTTACCGAATATAACAGCGCAAACTCGCGCTTTCCCCATAAAAAGAATATATTTAATACAAAAAAACCGCTTATTATTATATATCCCCTTACGTATATAAACTCCCCTTTTTATATACGCCAACTGGTCCAAAAACACCTTCGAAAAGGACCAGTTCGGACCAGTTGCCCCTCCCATATATCCTCCCGAGTATATACATACTCTCAGTATATACACCCCAACTGGACCGAAAACCCATTCCCACGGGCCCATAACCGGACCAGTGTAAGCACATTACACTGCCCATAGTCACCACCGCATAGCAAGTCACCGCTACTCAACTGTGGTACATGTGTATACATACACATATATACATAAAGTGTTTTTTTCAATTCCGGCAATTTTCCCTTCTTTGCTATTTACAATAGCAAGCGGACAAAGGCACGTATGTACATAAGTATACATACGTACATACTCGTATAAGCTGAGCACCCAGCATACAAACGGGGTATAATAAAAACCCAGTAAACATTTATACATTGCTGTGCTCAGACGCGCTGAGACAGTATAGTGCACAACATAAAAGCTACCCCTAAATAAATTAATTAAAAATAATATATACTTACATATTGTATATTTATATAAATATAAATAAATATTTTAAAATTAAAATTTATAAAATAAAATCTCACAATTAAGGACCATTAAAAACCCACTATTAGAAAAGATGGCTACGGATATACTGGAACCACCCCAACCCCTCCAAACTCAATTGGAACTCCGCGACTCCCAAAAACACTCAACAATGGCTCACACAGAATTTTTATTCCACTTGAGGAATTTGGATAAATTCTGCGAAAAGTGGGAAAGCATCGAAGAATCAATGCACTCAAAGGCGGCGTTGATGGTATATAAGGAGAGGTTAGAAAGACTTATAGCCCTGGCAGATGCAGCCAATGATAACCTGCAGCTGAGTAACACCGTGGATGAAAAAACCCGAACGATATGTGCAGAACGTTATGACACCTCCAGAGCCAACGCGATGCTAATGAGGACTCGGATAAATGAGTTACTCCTTCAACTCGCCTCAAAACTCGAACCCGTAGCATCAAGGCCCCACGCGCACTCCCTAGCGCAATCCCAATCTCAACCTTCTCAGAACCTCAAACCTGTCTGTACCATATTCCACGGAGAAGATAAAGAATGGCCGTCGTTCAAGGATTATTTCACGGCACAAAATTCTAAATGCTGGCTAAGGCAAAAAATGCTGCAATTAAAAATGAGAACAAGAGGAGAAGCGGCGCAAATAATTCACGAATTCTCATTAAATGAGTCCAACTTTAACCCTGCTTGGCAAGCACTCACAGCCAGATACGAGTTCTCTCATCCAAAAATCGTTTCTTCCGAAAGCTCGGAACTCCAACTTCCAGAAGCAACACCCGAACTTCCAATCTCTGCATCGAATTTCGAAATTAAAGCTTCTATTGCTCACATTCAGCCGCAGCTATTCTCGTGCAAATTGTGCAGCTCTCATCACTCAATGATGAAGTGCACAGAATTCAAAAAGCTATCCGTCCCCGATCGGATCAAGTTCACGAAGAAAAATAATTATTGTATGAATTGTTTGGCCTACTCTCACTCCAAGAGAGATTGCAAAAGCAACTTCACATGCTTATATTGTAAAAAGCGCCACCACTCACTTCTCCACTCGAGGCAACCCCAAAGGCCAAGTGAACCAACCCCCCATCGAAATAATGCCACACCCCAAGTGGCAAGTCCTGTACCTCTAAACATATGTACAGTAACATTCAACTCAATCACTCAACCCACCCAAAGGGTACTCATCACGTTACAAATAGCAGAAATACAGTATTGCTACCCACGGCCTACGTGCCCATCCTCCACAAAGAAAAAATAATTCGAATACGTGCCCTAATAGATCAAGGCTCCCAGAAAACTTTTGTATCGTCTCGAATGTATAAGTCCCTTGATCTACTAACACCTAAGACTCACTACAACATTTTTGGAATCGACGGAGTACCAGTTGGAAACTCAAATGAAACACCCACTCTAACAATACTCTCTTCAAATAAGGAAAAGAAGATCGCAACTCCCGCTGTAATACTACCCCAAATAACACACTCTCTACCGTCGTTGAAGCATATGGACCCTAAAGAATACTGCTCACTTCCCCTAGCAGATCCCGATTGCTTCGCACCAACCAAAATCGAAATGGTAATTGGCAGCGACATTCTTCCCCAAATTCTTCTCCCAGGTTTCAAGACTTGCGGAAGCTTAATAGCCCAAAACTCCATCTTTGGGTGCATATTAAGCGGCCCAATAGCACAAGAAACTAATATTTCACTCACTCCACCTCGTCCTAACACGGATACAGAACTTCCGAATTTTGACCCGGCAGGATGGCCATCGGCCAAGATGAAACCCTCAAAAATCTCAACTCAGCAGCATTGGATACAAAAACCAGTCCGCGGTCACAAACACAACTCATTGCACAATGACAACTCTTTTCATAAGCATAATCCCCCAAATACGAAAATTAAAAACTCACTCACCAGAAAGCCTCTCAAAAGCTACCTCATTCCCGAGACTGTACCCTTTCTGAAAAAAAGTCTACTCCTCGTGACTAAAACTCCGTCGAACAGAAGTTCTGAAGTCAGAAAAGAAGATTGGATTCCCTACCGTTCTAATTCCTCGCGTAATAGTGTGGTTCATCGTCCTATTCATCGGATCGGCAGAGTTGGAGCGATTATTAGGAAAACCAAAAAGCCAAGAATGAAGACGGACGTCAGAAATTTCCCGACGCTGCAACAGATCCACACGTCGAATTGCTTTCAGCGCAGAAATCCCTCCGCACTTTGGAAACTCTTATATAAAGGAGGACCTTCCAGATCTTCCAGAATAGCAACAATAAGCTACCACTCGTGTCCACATCCAACTACTCAACCATTCCAGGTTCACAGAGTAGTGACAACCGAACATCATTCACTTCGGTGGAAAAATCCAAAATGGCTACCCAAGTCATCCGAGTCCTGTCCAAAAATCTTATCAAATGGCTACTCTTATCCGGTGCAAATAAAAACTCAGAATGCCCGAAATAGACGGCCCAATACTCCCAATGATGGACATACTCAATCCCAACGAGTAACATGTTGGCAACGTGGACATCCGCATTTCTGGCGGAACTGTCACACTCTGCAGAACTAGCTCTAACCCTCTCACTCTCTCTGGGGAGTCTCTCTCTCTCTCTCTCTCTATCTCTCTATCTCTCTCTCTCTCTCTCTCTCTCTCTCTCTCTCTCTCTCTCTCACTCTCTCTCTCTCTCTCACTCTCTCTCTCTCTCTCTCTCTCCCTCTCTCCCATTACATCGATACATTCACAGTAATTCATATACTAATAATGTGTTTCGATGAAAATTCTCTTTGCAGACCCTATTATACAGCCGGACCTTAAACTTCCACCTCCCATTAAGCAATCAGAAGCTTTCCAAGACGTCATGACGCCGCAGGCCCGCCGGCATGTTGAAGACATGAGCAAAGACCTCATTGAATTCTAAACTTAAGAAATATATATAGAAGAAAATCCTACCCTATTACTTTCCAATACTTACCCAAATACTCACCATACTGAATCTACTCCCATTCCAAAATACTTACCAGCAACCCTACTTCCGTTACTACTCTAAAGGAGAAATCAAAACAAATGTATATAAATATGTATGTATTAGTAATTTTAAGTTAAATAGTCAAAATAATATTGTTCGCTTGCTAATCTTCAAACGGCTCGGTTGTGTAAAAAATATAAAGAAAAAAACCTAAAGTGCTAAATTTGAGAAAAAATAAATATATACGTAAACCTATATCTGTGTATATTAAGCTAAAACGGGTGTGGTATAAATAAGTTATTTATATACATACATGTAAATAATAAAACACCGAAACTGTGAAATTTAAAACTCTAAACGAAATAAATTAAAATACATTTCTAAAATAAAAACCGTGCATTTTTAATTAAAAGTGGAAATATATATATAGAAAATAATAATAATATAATATTCAAAGGTTGAATATTATACATGGTGCCGAAACCCGGGATTACGGAGTGAACTCTTGTATTTACATAAACTTAAAATAAAAATCTTCTTTTTTTTAACATATGTATATGTTTATACATACATTTTATTTACATACAAAAAAACAAAAAGTTCAAAAAGAAAACATATACATAAACATATAGATTAAAATAAAACGAGAAAAAATATATATGTACATACATACAATTGCAAATATATATGTGACACGCAAAAAGTGAAACATTAAAGACAAATTAACACAAAAAAATTGAAAAAAAATATATACATATGTATATATAAAAACAAAAAAAAAAAAATAAAAAAAAAAAAAATTGAAATGCAAGTGCTGTGCTACGAAATACATACATAAACAATTAAATAGAAAGATAATACAAAAAAAAGAAAAAACCCCAAATAAAATTTTATATCTGTATGTACATATATATATGAAAATATATACATATAAATATACATAAAACCCGGAAAAGCGGTGACACAAAACAAAAAAAAAAAGAAAAAGCAAAATAGGACGTGCACATACATACCTACATACTAAAACATACAAGCAAAATTAACATTATAACAAAATAAAAAAAATAAATATATTAACACTGAAGTTAAAATTAAATAAAAGTGTCGTGAAAACATACATAAAAAAATTAAAAAAAAAAAAAAAAATTTTTAATAAAAATAATAATAATATATAGCAGCATATACAGCAGACCAAGGTGGACAGCAAAACCTCAACAACACACAGAAGACAACATTGAATTCCAGACGTATAATATCCCTATCCATTTGATTTTTATTCTCAAATTAACAAAACTAAATCAAATAGCAGATTGTGTGTTACCTCCTAATTCGCAGGTAAAAAAATTGACAGGATTACAGTGAACGCAGAATACGAAATAGTAACAAAATTTACTGAATGGTAAATTTTAATACCAAAGTAAATTTTATTACCTCGACAGAATAGACCTCTAAGAGTGATAATAAAATATATGTATATATAGTTCAATGTGAACTATTTAAACGAACTCAATCAGCAGAAAGCAATATGGTAGTAGGCAAGCAAGAACAAACAACAAAGATGGTTTGTCAACACGCGAGCATGGGCAATTCTCATAAAATTACTTATATTAAACTAAGCGGTTTTAGATAAGAAAAGTTCAAGCAGCCCAAACGAACGAATTTAAAAAAAATTCAAGCAAATTGAAACATAAATAAGATTATTAAGATCCAGTTTCTGCATGTTAATCTAAAGGATAAGCTACCAACAAATTAAATTTCAAGTGAATCGAATCATAACTAAGATTATCTCGCATGAATCGGTTCCCGAGAGTCCCTTAATAAAGTTGAATTTTATTTCGGTGGAGCCGTTATCAATTCAGGAAAAACTATAAATTGTTTTCAACATAAGGGTTTCTCATTTAACGAGACCGGATATGTACTAAAAATTAACCGCATGTCTTGTTCTGAGAGTTATTTTTTCTCTCACTTGGATTCAATATATCTATTCTGCATAATTTGAATTGATTGGAATTGCTCGGCTTTTACACACGTAAATGCAAGGAAATGAGTCCCGTAAATGCACGGGCTTGCCTTCCAACAAAGCTTCAGCTTAAATCAACGAATGATGCCATCTATCGGGTTATGGAATGTACCAAGCCAATCAAATATCTACTCGGTGACCCTTCGTTCACTTCCGAAAATTTTTACATACACGTATTAATTCAAACCATACAAACGATTTTTTCGAACAGGATGGTCTTAGGTACTATTCCTGGAAAGTAAAGTAAA
Organism: Ceratitis rosa; assembly: GCA_037013455.1. Lineage (NCBI taxonomy): Eukaryota > Metazoa > Arthropoda > Insecta > Diptera > Tephritidae > Ceratitis > Ceratitis rosa. The sequence continues at coordinate 3,130,748 of JAWMAG010000036.1, read as the reverse complement.
GGTCCTGCTAATCTAGGCAAAAGTCTTCTCATGTATCAAATTTCAAGTAAATCTAAGTATAACTCAAAACTTTTCGAATAGAGCATTCCCAGGTCCTCTTTCCGGTGTGAAAAATAGTTGTTATGTTATTCTCAGACCTACTGAATATGCACATAAAATTTCATTAAAATCGGTCAAGCCGTTTCGGAGGAGTATTGTATCTAACACTGTGACACGAGAATTTTATATATTAGATATAGGTATAAATATAAATAAATATTTTATATTAAAATATACGTAAATATAAAAATATAATTTCACATAGTGGAGGACAAACTGGAGAAACTCCAAACCCTCCACCCCACAGGGTCCGGAACTCGCTATGCAGGATCGAAAAATTCTGCTGTAAATGGTAGAGTACTTGTGAATAGTCCCACTCCGAAGCAGCCTTTAAAATTTTCAAGGACCATCTGAAAAGGCAAATGGAACTAGAAGAGACAGCCAACCAAAACCTACAGATGAGCAACGTGGAAAATGGGAAGACATACTCAGCATGCACGGAGGCCTACGAGACCACAAATGACAACGCTATGCTCACGAATATCCGTATAAGTGAACTACTTTGCCAATTCCAACAATAAAATATGGATTCCTCTCCCTCAAATACAACCTGACTCTCACAGCTTTCTCAAGGTGCCTGTGTGTGTCACAGAAATCTTTTATGGAGGATATGAAGATTGGCCTTCATTCAGGGACATGTCCCCAGCATTGGATATCAACCACCCCAAATTATCCCAAGCTCAAAAACTATACCCCTTGAGGCAGAAAACAAGGGATAAAAATTACTATTTAATGACATCAAAGCGCGTTACGAAGATAGAAGAATCTTAGTTGATGGCCAAATAAAGACGTTGTTCAACATTCAACCTGCCCACACAGAGAACGGAGAAAGGATTCAACAGATCCAGACAACCATAAAAAATTGTCTTCTACCTAGCAGGCTAATGGAGTATCTACAGAAAGCTGGGAGCCAATGATTGTCTACCTCTACTCTTTAAAATTGCTGAATGAAACACCAGCTCTCTGGGAGCAATCACTCAACTCAAGGAAAGAGTTCCCTTACTTCGAGGGTCAGAAATGGACCAACTTCTGAAAGCTGGGTACGAGGCCGTGGAGCGACTCAGCACAAAAAGACCCAGTAAGCCGAAGACCACTCAGCCCAGCTACCCCCAACGGACATCAGCGATCCCTCTCCCAACTCTCAATTGTCAGAACTAAACCCAATCGTTCCATACTCAAAATAATAGGCAAGCTTCATGTAAACTACGCAAATAAATCCACTCGATGATAACGTGCGTCAAATTTCGAAAACTAACCGTCTCAGACGGCCGCGGCCGCGGGAGCCGAGTGGCTAGCATTGCGTATTGACATTCGGAAGGATTGGGTTCAAATCCCGGTGCCACCAACATCCAAAAGTTATGGAAAATTTATTTAAATAAAAAATTAAGTTAAATTTTCTAATTGCGGTCTCCAGTCGGCATCCCATCCGAGTGTATTTTTAACATGAAATAAAGCTCCTCGTAAAAAAACCATCAGCCGTTCGGAGGCGGCTTAGTATAAACTGTAGGTCCCTCCATTTGTTGGAAAAACATCAAGACGCAAAACCACAAATTGGAGGAGGAGCTCGGCCGAAAATCGCTTCAGCGGTTACAAAGCGCCAATTATATATATATATATATATATCCGTCTCAGACTGGAATAAGTTGGATAAAGACAACAACTACTGCAAAAATTGCCTGGCGTACTCGCATTTGGAGAAAGATTGCAAAAGTAATTTTACGTGCGTTTGCTGTCAAAGACGCCACCACTCCCTTCTACAGCGAGCTCTCACACGCCTTACCCACTCACACCTCAAAGAAACGTCACCACTTATCAAGTGATAGTCGAGGCAGAACAGCCTTGTACCTCTAAGCAGGCATCCAAAAACTAAAAGGCAAATGAAAGCGGTAGAACAAAAACTCTCTCCCACTATTCGAGTAACAAAGAAAGAACATTGCTTCCCACAGCCAATATTCCCATTCTCCACAATGGAGAAATAACTCACATCAGAGCTCTCATTTACCAAGGCTCTCAAAAAACTTTTTTACTATCCCATATACAAAAGTTACTTGGCCTCCCCACCATAAAAGCCAACTACTAAATTCTTGGAAAAACTCGAATAGAATATGCGCTTGCGATGTGCAAGCAAAAGTAAAAATATCGGCTTAGCAGACCCCAACTGCTTTACACCACGGAAGGTTAATGACCCAAACCTGAATATTTGGGAGGATATTAAGTGAACCAGTTGTTGAAGAAGTCTCTTCATTCTCTACTCAGGTGATTGAACCCTCTTCCGAATCACTTGGAGAATTACTCAGAAAATTTTGGGAACAAGAAGAGGTACCACCGGCCCCAACAGACACAGACGATGATGAATATTGTGAAGAGCTCTACACAAAAAAACACTCATCGACGAGAAGATTATCGTTACGTAGTAAAGCTGCCATTCAAGTCAGCATTTCCGGACTCCATTGCACTCGGCCACTCCAGACCCGCAGTACAACGGCAATACCTCTGCGTGGAAGGGAGTAACGAAAAGAAAGATGAACTTCGGAACACCTATTCAGAAGTCCTGGAGGAATACCTAACGTGGAGCCAACTCATTCACGAGAAATCATACGCGACGGTAAATATTTCTCTTTTTATATACCACAAAACTACTTAAGTCCGAGTGGTTTTCAACTCCTCAAAAACCTCGCATTCCGGCCCATCACTCAATGATTACAGTATTACATACTGACCTCGTTCTCCAAAATGTCTTAACGCTCATTAATCTCAAATAAAGATTATGTATTTAATGGTGACCTTGAAAAAATTTACCGCAAAATATACTTCCATAAGGAAGACCAAGACTTTCAACGTGTTCTATTCCGTAGAACCCCCAATAGTCCGATAGAAGACTTTAAACTAAAAACTGTCACTTTCGGTGTCAACTGCGCTCCATACCTGGCAATGGCCGAGGACTCTATGGAGACATACCCCCACGTGTCAAAAATATTAAGAGGCGAAACATACGTAAATGACATCCCCTCAGGCGGGCATAATCTAGACTCCGCCGGAGAATCGATACATCAAGGCACTCAAGACATCTCCCAGTCTAATCTTTTAAATGTAGAATTTCTCCAATTCCAAGAGCAAGCTCAACAAAAACCCTCGGATTAAAATGGAATGATATCACTGATACTTTTTCGTACTCAGTCGACACCCCATTATCCTCAGACACTGCCACGAAACGACTGATTCTCACATCTGTCGCGAAACTTTTCGACCCGGCAAGATGGGGGATGGGGCCATGTGTAGAAGCTCACGAAAGTGAGGAAATTTTTTTACTGCCATTCACCTGGGAGTGGCCAGAAACGATTCTTGTGCTTATGGTTCAAGCAGTTCACCGGTCTTAGACTACGTATCCCCTGGGTAGCCAACAAACATCCGTTTGGAGGCGAGCTAAAGTGAGAAGGCGAATTCCAAGTGGTTATGCATAGGGTTCGGGACCCACCACATGAAAAACAAAATCCAATGAAAAATGCTAATCAGCCTCGGACGAGAGATTCCCCTTTCGATGACGAGTCCCGCAAATGTTTTAAGGATTACGATTTGAGAAAATTGGTCTTTGCGAAAGTTACTACAGCAGCCATATAAAGGAGCGCAAATTTGGTGTCGGATTCGTGGAGGGAGAGACAACGTCGCCGAGTACTGGCATTCACTCCGGTGAATGGATGTCTTGCCACAATCCGCATCAAAACGAAATTCTTTAACACCACGCTAATTTGCGTCCACGCCCCGACGTAAGAGAAGGATGACTGGACCAAAGATGCCTTTCACCAGCGCCTCGAGCACACTTATGAGCGCTGCTCCCGCCACGACGTCAAAATTTTCTTGCCGACTTAAACGCTAAGGTGGGCAAAGAAGGTATTTTTGGGACAACAGTCGGAAAATTCAGCCTTCATGACGAAACACACCCGAATGGGCTGAGGCTGATCGGCCGTGCCGGGGCTTGCAATATGGTTGTTTGTAGTACTAGATTCCAGCATAAGAAAATTCACCAAGATACTTGGCTGTCTCCAGATCGAAAAACTTTCAACCAGATCGATCATGTTGTGATAGACGGAAGGCATGTGTCCAGTGTTTTAGATGTGCGTATGTGCATAGTCCTAACATCGACTCGAATCACTATCTTGTCGCTGCGAAGATACACATGCGCCTCTGTGTATCGAAGAACGCCCGTAAACAAAAACAAGGAAGGTTTGACGTACAGCTGCCAACGAAACTATTGGATTTCGGAAAGGTCGCAAAAAACAGCTGGTACGATGAGGACTCCCGTGTCGCAATGGAGAGAAAACAGACTGCCTACCTCACAACTTTGCGATCGACCACAACACGTGCGTGATGGGATATATACCGAGACCTGAAGAGGGAAACAAGACGCATTTGCAGGGAAAAAAAGAAGGAGGCCGAAATGTGTGAGTACGAGGAGCTTGAGAAGCTGGCCGACGAGGATAATGCTCGAAAATTCAAATTCACAAAGGTACAACGACTTACGGAAAGTTTCAACACCGGAGCAAACTCTTGTAGAACCCAGAGGGGTGAGCTTGTGACGGATGCCCAGAGTATATTGAATCTATGAAGGGAACACTTCTCCAGCCAGCTGAATGGCAGTAAAAATGAAACACCCGGGAAAGGAGAACTCGAAACTCCAATTGATGACGATGGAAATGTTGTTCTATTACCCGACTATGAAGAAGTCCGAATAGCAATCGCCCGCTTAAAAAACAACAAAGCTGCGGGGACCGATGGATTACCGGGCGAGCTATTCAAATACGGCGGTGAAGAACTGATCAGGGGGTTGGAACTTAAGTCTGCTCTGCCCAATTCACAAAAAAGGCGATCCCACAGTCTGCACCAATTACCGTGGAATAAGCCTTCTAATATCGAATATAAGGTCCTATCAAAACTACCACAGCACTGGAGTTGAATTATCCGGTGGAAAGAAGAGATCCTCTCCATACTCTCAACCCCTTCTTGGGTAAATCAAGATTGCTGCGTGCAAATGGACGTTTCACTCATGCCGACCTCAGCAAGGATGAGCGTCATCCAATTATCATACCGGATAATTCCCGATATTGTTCTCTCCTCCTCGAGTTCCTCCACTCAACTTTACTGCACGCTGAAAAGCAGCTGATGATTCGTGTGATTCAACATGAATACCACATCCCCCACATCCGCCATAAGATAAAATCTTGCATCTTTCGTTGCAAAACCTGCACGATATATAAACAAAAGATGAGCATGCAATTGATGACAGCGTTACCCCCCAACGGTCCACATATACACTACCATTCCGTACTACCGGTGTAGATTTTCCCGGCCCATTCCTCGTCAAAACCTCGACTCTCCGCCGAGCATCCCACTACAAAGCATACGTGTGTGTATTCGTGTGTTTCTCGACAAACGCCATTCATCTTGAAGTATGTTCCGACCTAACGACAGAAGCGTTTAAGGCAGCATTCGCACGATTTGCAGGATGAAGAAGCAGCCCCCACAAGATAACGTCCAATTTTTTTTTTTTTTTATACACAATTCATTTATTTACTGGATCTGCTTTAATATAAGCCTAACAGTAAGTGTACAAATCTTAAAAACTAACTTACAAACTTAATAGTTCGAGTTATGTAACTCTGAGCCCTTTTCAAAGTACGGCGCTCTCCTTAGAAGGCGGGAACATCTCTTCGCTGCAGGCGGGAATTTCTTATTGGGTTGTATAAAGCATTAGCTAGCGGATTTGGAAGATTTATCAGCGTTGTGAAGTACTTCGTCCTGCTTCTTTCAATTTCAGGCTTAACCAGTAAAATACCAAGGTGTTTATGAATATTTACTTTACGAGCGTACCATGGTGCGCCCGTTAGTGCTCTTAAAATTTTGGACTGGAACCTCAGTATTTTATCAATGCCAGTTACACAGGTCGTACCCCACAGTTCAATACCATACATCCAAATTGGTTTTAATACAGCGTTGTAAATAAGGACTTTGTAGTCTAGTTTTAGACCGGAGTTTTTATTTAAAAGCCAATTTAAACTAACTGCTTTTAATTTCATGTGTAGTATTTTTGCCTCCATGTGTCTTTTCCAAGTGAGACGTCTATCAAAGTGTATACCGAGATATGTAACATCATTTACTTGGGGAATGTTTATACCATTTAAGCGAATTGCAGGACATGATTGCGGTCTTAGAGTAAATGTAACGTGTTTACACTTTTGTTCATTAACTTTATTTCTCCAGTTTTCTAGCCATTCTTCGATGAGGAGCAAATGATCACTAATCGTTTTTGCTGCTCTTTTAGGGAATTTATCCCGGTATAAAACAGCTTTGTCATCCGCAAAGGTAGATGTCTGCACTTTTCGGTTTAATGTAGGGTCTGCAGTGTATATAATATATAAAATAGGCCCAAGGACGCTACCTTGCCGAACACCGGCTTTTACCGGATACTCCTCATTGATAAATTCAGATTGTTTAATTGTAAATTGTCTGTTAGTCAGATATGACTTAAGTATCATATAAAATTGAACAGGCAGAGCTTTATGTATTTTGTACAGTAAACCTTTATGCCAGACTTTGTCGAATGCCTTCCTGATTTCATTAGTTATTCGGTTAACTTGTTCAATAGTACTATGCTTTTCACGAAAGCCGAATCGGTGATCTGGTATCACATTGTTACGGTGGAGAAAAGGAGAAATTTTTGATAGCAGAATTTTTTCAAATAATTTGGAAAGATTGGGTAGTAGGCTTATTGGTCTGTAAGAAGACGCCGGTGTATGGTCTTTGCTTGGTTTGGCTATCATTAATATCTGCGACTTTTTCCACGCGTTTGGAAAGTAATTTAGTTTTAGAATGGCATTAAAGAGTTCAGAGAGCAATGCTCTATAGCTCTATTAGCATTTTTGGTGTAATAAGGTCGTGGCCTGGAGGTTTCTTTGGATTCAGTTTCTGTATCGCGTTTACCACTTCTAGGCACGATATTTTAATTGCCACCTGATTTTCCTGGCCCTTAACAACAACTTCCGGCAAACTAAAATTATTAGTTGCGTCATTTGGCTGGAACACATTACTTAAATGCTTTGCAAAGCAATTTGCTTTTTCTTTGATACTACGTGTCAAGTTACCATTTGGGACCCTGATTGGCATATTCACTTCTATTGGATGCTTAAATTACTTTTGTGCTTTCCAGAGTGAGTATTTTTTGGCAGAATTTGGCGCTAGTTTTTCTATGTATGCCTTGGTATTGTGATCTTCTGCTTGTTTTATTGCACTTTTCAGCTTCCTCTCTGCTGCTTTCAACCGTAACTTTGCGGCTGGTGAGCGATATTCTTGCCATTCTCTCCGCAAACGGCGCTTATTTTTTACTAATTTTTCTATTTCCGCATTTGTTAGAATTTTTGGGCACATAATAGGCTTTTTTTATTGTTTTGAGTTGCTATGGTTGCCGCAGAAACAAGGACATTATTGAGCTCATTAATGTAGTCATCAATATCGTTTTCACAATCTATCACCAATATTATCAAAAAATTCCTTAAATTGATTTTCTGTGATCTTAAATTTTGGAGGTCAATAAATGGCTGAGAGATTTAGCTCTTTGCCATAATTATTCTAAGTTACAGAGGTAGCTTGTAGATGATTGGTGGCGTAAGGCTGTAAGATGCAGTGTTTAAGGCGGTTTCTTCAGGATGGTTAGTGGGGTAGAATATGAACCCAGGTATAAAAAAGTTATATTTATCCGTCAAGTGCGTTTCAGACAATAGCATTACGTCTATAGCATACTCTGCTTAAAATCGTGTCAATTCTAATTTATGTTGGTTCACACCGTTTGCATTCCAAAAACAAATGTTTAGCACGCTCATTTTTTTTTTTGCATGAAGATTTGTAGCATGTTATTCTGGACTTTAATCAAGTCTTGGATCATACTTTGCATAGTTGACATGAACTGTGTCATGCACTGCGTAAGGTTTAAAATCATCGATTCAATACCTCCATTAGATTGGTTCTGTGGAATACTATCTGAATCATTCTTCAGTACATTTGTATAAGATAATTTATTTGGATTCAAATTTTGCACGTTTGGAACAGTTTTATCCGTATCTTTTTCTACAAATTGGATTTGAGGTCTATTTACTACTTGACTTCGGTGAGTCTGTATATTGTTTGCCAACCTAACTTTTAGATCTTTATATACAGGGCATCCTCTTTAATTAGCAGTGTGATTACCTCCACAATTAGTACATTTTTTCATGGTGGCATCATCTTTCTTTGACGTGCATTCAGACGTGGGTTGTAGGTCCCCACAAGCTTCGCAAACACTGCGCAGTGTGCAGTAGGATTTAGTATGGCCGAGTTCTTGGCAGTTGGTGTAATGCACTGGGCCGTTTCTTTTATGTGGCAAATATTTTAAATTGTATATGGGATGGGTTTCATTTTTCTTTAACTGACTTGCATTGGGCTCTAGTTCTACTTTAAATATTGGCTGGGGTACTTTGTTTCTATTAAGTATATTTATAACCGATTTAGTACTGAAACCATTGGTGTTATAAATAAGACTTGATTTCCTCTTGACATTTATAAATCGATCTAGTCCTTTCTGTATTTTTGTATTCTTTTTTAATTCATTGGGTTACCGCTTGCCTGTTCCTTTTTATTTGTATCGGTGTGCGATTTCCTGCTGGGTGTTTGCTTGCTGTTATCTGTGTTCTCTTGTTTTTCTGCCGACTTCGCCGTCTGTTTAGCGTTAGCTGAGTACTGCTGAGAGTCTTCTGCTTGCATGTTGCTTTCTTTTGCCGTTGTTTGCTCAAAATAGGAAAAATAAGCATTTGAGAGCCGGCGGGCTTGACCGCGACGCACTCAGTTTTGTTTTTGTACTCACTGGAAAACTTTTTGTTTATTTTTCCGTTTGCACTTATTGTTTATAAATATTATGTTCTCTTCTTTAATTTGGAGTTTATTAATGTTTTCCTTTTTTAAAGTGTTCTTCAGATTACACTAAAGGCACTCGTTTACTTATTTTGAATTTTTCACTGTATGTTTTGTTTTATTTTATTTTTATGAGCAGTGCTAATTGCTTGTGTGCTCTTAAAGCTCTCTCACCCTCCTTCATCCTTTGTCCAATAATGGCAAAACTTTTGTAGGAGCACAAGCCTACGAAGGTAACTAGCCTCCTTCCTTGAGGAAGTTTCGAACTAAACCACAACTGAATATGAACGGACTTACATGGAAATATATACCCTCTTACGATCCACACTTCACCAAAGTCGCTGGAAATCACAAGTTCACCTTCGAGGAGTTTACCACTCTCTTAATATGCATCAAAGCGGTACTCAACTCCAGGCCACTCTCTCCTATGTCACAAGATCCCGAGGACTTGAAGGTACTAACCCTAGGCCACTTCATACAAAGCGCACCGCTACTATCGATCCCAGAGCCAAACTCACCACTTTAAAAACGGTATAAATGGATAGGATCCCAGCGAAATATGAAGGAAGGTGACCTCGTCGTTATCAAAGACGATATCCTACCCCCAAACGAATGGCGACTAGTTCGCATAACTAAACTACATCCCGGACCTAACCAAAACGTTCACGTGGTAGACATCAGCACTCAAAGCGGAACGGTCAGCCGCAACACAACCAAGCTAAGAAGGCAACTGGAGGACTTGGTGCATGTTACGACCCCGCAGGCTACCGGCATGTAGAAGACATCAGCGAAGACCTCATCGAATTCTAAGTTGGAATAAATGAGAATACTATATAAATATAATGAATTATATTTACACATAAATATATTAGGTCAAATAAAAAGTTCGTTCGGTTTTTATCTGAGCGATGGCGTTATTGTCCATAGTACTAGTTTTACGTGTCGCATCATGTCATACTATACGGCGCTGAAAACGTGTTTGATCGCGCTAAAAGTTTGTCTTTGACAGTTTTTCGATTGATTGACTCATTACGTTGTGAGCAAAGAGAAAATTCGCTATACTTTACAATTTTTCTTTTGGTTTTGGTAAGTTCCGTTCCGGGAGGCCTGTCGTCGAAAATTGCGATAAAATCATGGAAATAGTGGAAACAGACCATCACTTATTTAATTGCTGAGGAACTAAATATAAGCCAGAAAACCGAGGTGGTCCTAATGCACCCACCATATAGTCCGGACCTGGCACTAAGTGATTGCCATCTTTTCCTGTCCATGGCGAACGCGCTTAATGGTGAGAAGTTAGCCTCAAGAGAGGCCTGCGAAAATTGGCTCTCCGAGTTTTTTGCCAATAGGAACGCAGCCTTCTACGAGAGGGGTATAATGAAGTTGGCAACAAGTTTACGAAAAAAACGGCGCATATTTACAAAGTTATCATATTTTGAAAAATCAATAAAAACCCGAACGAACCTTTAACTTGACTTTCCTTATTACACTCCGAAACTTACCTGAATTATCCCCCTCGCATAACCACTACGAATTTACTCCTAATTGAAATACTTCCGTTACTAATCAAAAAGAAGAAAATAATGTAAATAAATACGTATGTAATGTTAGTTTTAGGTTTCATTTCTTTCGCTAAAATTCTATTCGACGGTTGTGCACTCAAAATAGTATTAAAGCAAATTGTAATAGCGGATGCCTATAAAACAGTATTTTCAGCAGCACGTACCAGTGTATACGTATAAACGCTAAAATCTGCAATTTTATTCAAATAATGAAAAGGCTCCTCGTAAAAAACCATCAGCCGTTACTGTAGGTCCCTCCATTTGTTGGAAAAACATCAAGACGCAAAACCACAAATTGGGGGAGGAGCTCTGCCGAAAATCGCTTCAGCGGTTACAAAGTGCCAATTATATATATACAATATTATATAAGAATTCGTGCTCTTACCGTTTTGTACGGCAAAATCGGAACATTACTCAAATGTTCGCGTGCTTGTATTGTCGACATTTCCAGTGTTTGAACAGGTAGGTTCAAGTTTGAAATAGTACGAACTCTGTGCAGGCGAAACCTTTTCGCATCTTTGCTTTGAGCCGAGATGTTCATGGATACAGACTTTGAATTAGCTTCACTCTGCAATATGTCACTTGTCCACTGCAAACAAAGCTCATCTCCTCCTCGAGGCCGAATTCATCAGCCACAAGAGTACATGCGGACCCTTCATCTATTAAAGCAAATGTATCAATAGATTTTTCTTTATTGTATAGTGTTACCGGAATATAGCGAAACATGGCATGAGCGTTCCTCCCATGAAACATCACTGACGCATTCTTGATGTCTTTATACGTGTCTGAGGTATTGTTTTTCGAATGTGTTGAGCCATGCAGCAACGGGTTATAAGGCATTTTACATCTGTCGATACCACACTGCCTTTTCAAATTGCATCTACGGATAAAATGCGTCCCTGTTTAGCGTTCGAAAATCATCACATTCGAAAAGACGATGATCTTTAGTACACTTTGGACAGTTGTTGTTCTTTTCCGCTATAACAATATCATGGATCATCAACCTTTCGCCTCGTCTGTTCCTCCTTTATTTCCGCTTGACTCGGTCCGTAATCGAACGGAGTAACCTGGCTTGCACAAGTAGCTAAATTAAAGAGCCAATGATCACAGACAGTTATATCCACCTCCACGCGCATCATTCAAAATCGACCACAATCTAATTTCAAATCACACGGCAATTTAGTTAAAAGTTCGCTTATTAACATCGGATCGTTCAAATAGTCGCTAAGTCCAATAGCTTGCATAGTTGCACGGTAATTCTGTACAGCCAAAGCAAAATTTATCAAAGTGTGTCAATAGCAAGTGGAACCGTACTCGGCATCATTAATTTTCCCCGCACAGATTCGAGCGCAGCTCCTTTTAGGCATTTCTGTAAACGTATAAGGTTTTCCTGTTCTGTGAAACCGCATCTTTCCGTAGACTGTGCGAAGTTTGTTATAAGGACAGGTCACTCTTCGGGATTACCGGAAAAGATGGGTAGATCCTTGGACATGACTTGACGTGTAGGAACCTGCGAGGTTGACAGTGTTACGTCTGCCAACGGAGAGTGCGTCAACGGATTTTGTGACGGCTTATGCCGGGAATATAAGCCTCGCTATGTATGGTGGAGCTTATCCCGCCGCCTATGCCCGAAAACGAGTACTGATTCCTCACATACGATGGGTCGTCACCGAACCCAACAATGCCCATAGAATGTCTTACGTTGCTTGGACCGCTGCTGTAAGGAGCAGCCACAAAGGTCGACGAAGCATTTGTAAAAGGAGGCAATGGTTGCGAAATTGAAACCATTCAACTCAGCACGAATATCAGACGATCCTTGCATGGTTGAAGTATAAGTCATCGGGCACCAATTTACCCGGGTGCGCTCTTCACCTACAGGAACAATACTGGAGGCGCTAGTACGTGCGTGGAGTGGAGAAGTTTCTGTTGGTCCAAATGCTGCTTCAATCGGGAGAGGTGTTGATGCTACCATAATCCCGGATGCATCAGTCGTTCCAAAAGCCGCTGTTGTTCTATGCAAAGAAGGTGGGGCAAATGGCTAATCGTTTCGATGACCATACCATCAGAGGGTATGGTGCTGACTTTCGATGAGCTAGATGCCATCCCGATCGCTATTGTATGGTTAGGCCGCAACACGTCTCCAAAGTTTAGTTTAAAGGATCGATATTACAAATCTGTAGAGCCCAAGGTCTCCGTAAATTTACAATCAGCTTTCAGCGATGAAAAACAAATATTTTAGAAATGTAATCGCGGATGCCAATAAAACAATATTTTCAGCAGCACGTACCAGTATGTACGTATAAACGCTAAAATCTGCAATTTTATTCAAATAATGAAATGTACAAAGGTATTCAAAATATACAAAATAGCCTACAGTTGTGCTCAAATACGTATATGTAAATGTTTCTTATGTATTTTTCACTGCAAACTCACGTACATATAAATTCAACTATAATTGAATATATGTAATTCAATATTCTTAAAAAGTATTTTACATACGTGTAATATTAAGGACCTAGAGAGCTCGACTAGAGACTTTGATACATTGTAAATTGTGGTTGTTAGAACTGCATATAATCTATAATTACCGGTGCGCCTTTTTACTTCATGAGAAGTTAGTACTTCTATTATCACTCTTTTAAGTTATTGAATTTCCTTTAAAGTGCGTGTATGTTAATGACAATACAAAATTGTTTCAACGAATGAAACCAAAGTGCTTAGGAAAACAAAGTATTTGTACATATCTACACTGTTACAATTTACACATGTTCATACATATGTATATGCACATTCATATATTTCCGAAAGTTTCGATATACTTTTACTCTTGCATATGGATATAGAAAATTAAAAGGAAGTCAAACAAAACAACTACATCGCGTCAAGTTTACAGCTACAGAATATCTGAGCACTTGATCGTGGATATGTAGGTAAAAGGAAAAAAGTGAAAAACAACAATATGTGAAAGCGGCACACATGTAGCTTAATGGGATAACCATTGGCTCGTGCTGTGGGCATCCCAAGTTCGAATTCCATTCGAACAAAAGGTGTCTGGAAAAAGAAGTCTGATGAGGAAACGTGGTGGTTTCCGAAATAGCAGCTATAACTTCTACCGTCCAAAACTATTGTTGTAATTTTTTCACCATTTCCAAAAATATATGGTCTGAAACAGTTCCATTTAAATGAACACCCAAAAACAATTCACACAATAATGACCTGAAAAAGCATCTAGGAATTACGGAAGAGCCTTGCCGTGCGAATGAAATTTTCCAATAATAAAAAAGGCGTTGCTTTAAAATATTTGTTGGTAAATTCTTCGCAAAAACAACTACATCGCGTCAAGTTTACAGCTACAGAATATCTGAGCACTTGATCGTGGATATGTAGGTAAAAGGAAAAAAGTGAAAAACAACAATATGTGAAAGCGGCACACATGTAGCTTAATGGGATAACCATTGGCTCGTGCTGTGGGCATCCCAAGTTCGAATTCCATTCGAACAAAAGGTGTCTGGAAAAAGAAGTCTGATGAGGATACGTGGTGGTTTCCGAAATAGCAGCTATAACTTCTACCGTCCAAAACTATTGTTGTAATTTTTTCACCATTTCCAAAAATATATGGTCTGAAACAGTTCCATTTAAATGAAAACCCAAAAACAATTCACACAATAATGACCTGAAAAAAGCATCTAGGAAGTCACTTTAATTTTTAATTTTTTAATATATAGATATCTTCATATCTATTATTTTAACTTTTGCAAATAAATCGCTACATATATACGTTTTTAGCTATTTACCAATTTTCTTAATTTTGTTCTCTTGCATTTTTTTTACCAGCTGCTCATGATAGCAGCATAGCGTACAAATACATATACATACATACGTGTATGTACATACGTACACGAAGAGCGATAAAAACATAGGTGTTGAAAACAACCAACAACCAGTAGGAAATTGACACTTTTACCAAATGATTTCTTCAAAGTTTTATTTTCGATCAATTTATCAAATTGGAAATAATTCATTTAAATATTGCATTTCGCATTTTTCGTGTCTTTTCAAATTTTAAATTTTCATTAGTTTCGGTACACATACGTACATACGCATTAGATATTTTTGCATTCATTCTGGATATTCGATCGCTATCGTTCAAACATGCCGGCCTTGAATTCTTTTAATATTAGTTCGGACCAAATACACTATTCTCTCGAAATTTTAAAACAAGAAATAACTGAACTAAGGGAGAAAACAAAAGCGGCATATGAGAAATGCCAACAAACACTAGAAGATGGGGATTTTATAATAGTTCGGGCCAAGTATTTCCACTTTCAGCTAATACATTTCTTGTATTAGCACTATTTCGGAACGCGTCGAAATATTTAAAGCAGCTACACATGTGTATTCTATTAGATATAATAAACTAAATTCGAAGTCCATTGGAGATAAAACTTTGAATATAGGTATACTTCCGCCGAGTACTCCTCAATAGATGGAGAAATTAGAAGACTCGCGATGTATGAAAACAGCAATTCTTCAAGGAGGTTCATAAAAGGTGTTTCTTCTATGAGCACCGGTGCACCATTCCGGGTTTACTTTAACCCACAATAGTTATATTCGTTCGGGTCTTCCAGACCCGTGTGTCCCTCTAGACGCCACTGTTTATTGTAGTTATAATATATTCGTTCGGGTCTTTCGGACCCGTGTGTCCCTCTAGACACCACGGTTAATTGTAGTTATATTATATTCGTTCGGGTCTTCCAGACACGTGTGTCCCGCTAGACACCACGGTTCATTGGTAGTTATCTATTTATATATATTTTTTTATAATTAGTAATTATTCACAAACAAAAGCACAATCTCGAAATAGCTCAACATATTTGCACGTACTATTAAGCATATCCACATAAATATTTATAAAATTTCTAACATAGTAAATAAAATTGTATATTTTCAATTCTTGTTGCAATATTGTACTGTTGCAAGGCTGGCGGCAATGTTTAAACCAAAAGTCTCATAAATTTGAGAGCCACTGTGTGGTTGTCAGAACTGCAGATAATCTAATAATTAGCGCTGTGCCTTTATGCACATTCGTAAATAGATATATGGTAAGCATAAACGGAATAAGAATTATGTTATTCGACAGTTACAGGCGTTTTCGCGCATAATAATTATTATTATTTATTTTATTAAAGGCAGCTAATTTAAGTATTTAATCACTTTCTTCGATTACTAATGTAAAGGGTAATATTTTGGAATACCTACTTCATTAAAAGTTAGTACTTCTACTAACACCCTTATTTTTTACATATTTCGTTTCTTTTTATTTGATTGGGTCGCGAGCTCATGCCGGCTTTCTATTATTGAGACACACGGTCTGAACACTTTTTATAAATACTTTTTGTTTAGTTAAAATTAATTTAATTTATAATAATAAAATGTTCATATAAAAAGAGAGTGTATATACTAAACGGGTAAAACACTACCACATTTTCAACTTTAAAGGTCTTGTCGGCCGCGATAGCTGAGTGGTTAGCATTGCGTACTGACATTCGGAAGGCTTGGGTTCAAATCCCGGTGCCATCAACATCCAAAAGTTATGGAAAGTTAATTTAAATAAAAAATTAAGTTAAATTTTCTAATTGTGGTCGCCCCTCGGCAGTGAATGTCCATCCCTTGGAGTGTATTTCGGACATAAAATAAATGGCTCCTCGTAAAATAACCATCAACCGTTCGGAGGCGGCTTAGTATAAACTGTAGGCCCCTCCATTTGTTGGAAAAACATCAAGACGCAAAACCACAAATCCGAATAGCTGACGGTTTTTTATGAGGAATCTTAATTTCATGCCAGAAATAACTCGGAGGGATTGACATTAAGTATGTATTCAGCCTTATTCTGTGCACTTGACAAATTAACAAAATATTGAGAATTTGTCAAGATTTTTATCAAGCAAGAACTTTTTTTGTTATTCTGTGCTAAGGTTGATAAAACATAAAGCACCAGTATGTTGCACTTTTCCCCACACATGTGGTGAACAATGAAATGTAAACAGAAATCAGCTATGTTTGCTAATATTATATTGTTTAAGTAGTGGAATCTTCTATGACGTAAGACTTTGCATGTATTCCAATATTTGTTGTAAAATAATATGTAATATGTAATTTGCAGGAAATTAAAACACGACCGGGCTACACACGAGCAGCTTGAAGTATATGTAGCGTTTTGCCAGGCACACCCAGAAATCGGCACTGGAGAAAATTCGCCGAAATCGCCTCAGCTATTGCAGGAGGTAAACTCTTGTACAGGGCCACACGCAGTGGTGGTGATTAGTGTACTGTAAGCTGGCAGCGTGAGAAATCAAAATATGGAAAACGATTTCGACAAATTTGCTTGCAGACTACTAAAATACATCTTTTCTTTGTTGACCTAGGTAGGAATTGATTGTAAAAAAATTTGTGTTTTGTGTTACTAATTTTACATTACCCTCAATTATTTTATAAAAATGGAAAAACAAATATGTTATACCAGTAGTAGTATATTGGGAAAGTCAAATGTAAAAATATTTACATTTAGGTTATTTAATAACTATACCATAGTTCCAGATATATCTGGACCTCGTTCTTTCAGCTTCGTGTATATACTGTGAAGAACCAACAGCATTAATTGGAAAATCCAAACCTTCTGCGACCTCGTCATGTAACTCGCTCAGCATAATGCTTTTTATTTATGACACAGATATAAATTGTCTATAAGTAAGCAAGATGGTGAATTTATCAAGAGCAAAAAATAGGACTGATTATATATATTATATCAAATGCCGTTTTTTCTTTAAGTTACAAGGATTTCATGAAAATTTAACAACAGACCTTAACTACTTTTTGTTTTAGGAAATATTGATGTGATTATTTAGCGATTAAGTGGTAGCCCGAAGAAGTAATCGACGAACTCAACTGTCTTAATTTTCAAATAGTTTCGTATTATGAAAGATAACAATGATGCCAAATTCTTTACCTTGTGAGAGCACTGAAAAATTTTAGTTTTTCTACGATATAACTATCGTATATTCAAGTCTATGTGTATTTATTTCCCACAGTTTGCAAGAATTAGAAGTTTTATTATTAAGAAAATAGCGGCTAAATTAGAGCACTTAATTGTTGTTGGTTAATAATGAATTTAATAATACAACAATTGATTACTTGGCTGATGTTGGTTTAGTGGTAGAACACTCGCCAATTAAGTCAGGATCCGTTGGTTCCATCCCTACGAGAAAAAGTCTGATGAGGAGATGTGGTGATCTTCGAAATAGCTGTAACTTCCAATTTTTCTGTGCTGTATAACAAAATATTCGAATCATACAAATAAATAGGGCTTTCGCTCACTAACTTATAACAGAAATAATTAAAAGTTAACAATTAAATTCTATGTTATTTAAGTTAATTTTAGCACAATAAACAACAATAAATTAGGATAACATTGATTAACAAAACTTAAGATAACCGCGCATCCCTAACGATGACAAAGAATATCCTCCTACATGAAAATCCTTCAACTTTCGCAGACTTGTAAACATTCTCTATTGCTTGAAACATTTTCTACATTATATTACGCTGTGGTTTTAGGTCATCGGCAACAAAACAGCCCACATAATAATTTTGTGAAATCGTTTGAGCGACTCAAAATTATGAAATAAAAATTTCTAAAAACTAGCTTTTAATTGATCGAAAACGGGATTTTACTTTTATTACTTTATAACTCTTGTAAATTTATCATTTTATACTTAATTTATGCACATTTTGACGATTTATTTTTAATACACATAGCCTTTTCGTTGTTGCTGCGATTTTTCCTCTTACGCGAATAAAAATATTTGTATGTACACGTATGAGTACATATAGAATGTATACGAGTATATAATATATATAGTTTTGGAAGAGGGAAAATAAAAAAAAAATTCTGTGATTCCAACATTTGTTGTGTGTAATCACATTACCAGCAAGAGACACCTGTGTTACATGTATGTTTGTGCGTTGCGTGTGTTAATTTAATTAAATATTCTATTTGAATTTAAAAAGATGTAAACTTTTTTTATTGTATTTCATTACTTTCTTGATTTTATATTTTTATTTCATGTACACATACATTCTGATTACGTGAATTTATAATCATTTTATGTGCTTTACATTTTTAATTTATTTAATTCGCATTTGTTTTGAAGTGGGATGAACAATTTAAATTCTTTCAAAAACTAATTTAACGGAAAACTTTAGTACCGGGCACTCCGATATTGTCAAAAATCATTTCGTTAAATAGCGGACACCCTAATGGATAAACCAATTCACACCTGATCGCTAGAAAGTCATTAAAATCAGAATTTCTAAGCCAACAAAATCGTTAAGCAAATCTATTTCAATGTGATGTTTTCAAGCTCTCGTTAAAATCATGGCAAATTAAGGAAAACTTCGTATGACAAATAGAAAGCAAGTAATGAATGAGAAATAACGAAACAAATTCAATGAAATGTCCAAACACCCGAAATATGTTTTATATTAGTAATACGTACACAAGTATTATGTGTAAAACACTTTACAAACGGGGATACACCATTTCCCAAGTGACAAAAAATCGTCACATCGGAACCTCACAACTGCCAACCAAAGATATTCAAAAATATCCAGCTTCAAACTGAAGTCTTTTCATGTTTTGGTTAATCTGTTATACACGAACTTCATTGAACCGAAAAGCTAAGTGACTCTTCATAGGTCAAATGTAATTTTTCTAAGTTTATATAACTGAACTGTAATATATATTATATGTTAAATACGCCAGACTGTAATACCATTAAGACTTTACAACAGAATCAACATATTAACAGATTGTTTTTAATATTCTGATATTTCATCAGTACAAAAAGTCTTTAACTCGTTGCACTTTCGACATTTTAATAATGAGTAATACTTTGTGATAATCGAATTGTTTACTAGATATTTGCTGCCATTGTAGACTCATTGTCGCAGAAGAAAATTCGAATGAGTTACCCATAAATACAATATCAAACGCTCCTACTGTTTCATTATATTGATCAAACTGTTGCATTCAAAAAAACTTCAACCACACTTTATTGAACACAAAAGATTTGTAATGAAATTCTTCAATCTCTACTCTTTTTAATTTTCATTTCTTTTAGTTTCCTTAGAAATAAGATAGGAATCATTATTTCATTATTATGAGCGATCAGTTGCTTTCTGCTCATCGTCTCAGTATGTGTTCTAATATACTGGACAAGAAAGTATTATATCCTTATATCCATATAATTACATAGGTATATAAATAAATATATGCAATTCTCATATTATTATTATTTGGGCTAGATGTAAAGTAATAGCGTATAATTGGTAGTGTGTGCGTCTAATATGACCCATCGATATTTATATTATTACCTGCAGCGAATCGTCAAAACAGTTCGAAAAATATAAATTTTCTATTGGTAATCTCATTATAAAAATTACAATTAGTGATTAATTCTTTGTTCTGGTTTATTACAAAATTTTGTTTTTTTTAATTCTTGATTTGATTCAAAGAAATAAGATTAGTATTAAACTTCTTAACTTAATAATGTTTATAACCGGTCTTTAAATTTTGTGAATTTTCATTTTATATTATAATATTAAATATTTCATGATTCAAAAAATCCCGAAATCGGGTGTAACGAGTGCCTCTTTCATTCGGTTGATCGAAGTTGATTTATTCAATTTGTTTTCTTTAAATCCTTTCCAACAGAGAAAACGCTGATTTGATTAAAAAAAAACTAGTCCTGTTAATGTTCATTTTGAACTATTACCGTGCCTTACCGAAAGCTGAAAATTGCCATCTTGTACAATAGAACATCTCATTAAAAAAACAGTTACTTGTGCGGGAAAAATGTAGTCTGCTGACTGTTTGGGTTTGCTTAACAAAGTTGTTTTTAACTCGTTCATTGGACTACAAGGTCGCTCTGTATGACGCAATATATTCTCTTTGATAATACCAAGATGAATGGTATCGTTTAGCGAAAGTAGAAATTGAAAAGTCATTGGATTATAATATTTATAGAGGTTGATTTACTTACTATGAAGTGATTTAGTTCGCCCTAATAAAACTCAAAGTATGTTTTCGGTAATTTGGAAGTGTCTTGGCTCACAACAAGAAATATCCTGCTGTTGTATGTGTTGGCATATTTACACTCATATGCAGTTGAATTGTAATTTTTTGTGTTCTGTGAAATACAATATACTATTCGTCACATCCGTGAACGTATCTGCAATCGTAGGAATAGTACGATCGGAATGGGATTCTGACGGAAAATTTACAGAAAAAAATAAAAAATTATAAAGAAAGGTTCCACAATACTAATGCACTGATGAATGATTCAATAAAAAGCTCTTCACTTGGCTTCAGAACTTCCTTTACCAGAATCCCCACTAGCACGCTTTCCAGAAATCTTTTTGGATGATTTTTTTCTGATTGGGATTGGTATTTTTTTATCAGCCTACTATAATAGAGTTCTTAAAAACTTGTCAAGATATTCTAAAATATTCGAACTGTATACTCATAACTTTTTTCACTTCAAATTTTTAATTGGTGGCCCTTCGGTGTCAGTTCATAAACACAGGTGATGTGAAGTCGCTTTTCATTTTTATTTACCAAATTATTGTGTTTCATCTTTAATTCTATTCAAACTATAATATATTCAACTTTCTGTAATTGGCCCTAAGAGTATAAAAATAAATAATATTTACAAAATTTCTTTCTTTTCACAAATTTTGAATTTACTTATGCCAAGATTTGCACTAAGTTGAATACAATTTTATGAATGAATGACATTTCGAATACACGGACGTTTATTCAACGAGATCAAAATAATAGTATTGCATAAATCCATCGTTAACGTTAATTTTAAAGTATTATATTAGGTCAAGTAAGCAGTTCGTTCGGTTTTTATCTAAGAGATGGCGTTATTGTCCATAGTACTAGTGTTACATGTCGCATCATGTCATACTATACGCTGAAAACGTGTTTATTCGCGCTAAAAGTTTGTCTTTGATAGTTTTTCGATTGATTGACTCAGTACGTTGTGAGCGCTCGTCAAAGATGGACACCAGCAAAGAGAAAATTCGCTATATTTTACAATTTTTCTTCGATCAAGGCGAAAACAGCCAAAGCGGTTGGAAAACCTAATTTAGTTTATGGGCGCGATACTGTAAACGAATGTATAGCAGAAAAGTGGTTTGCTAGGTTCCGTTCCGGTAAATTCGATGTCAAAGATGCACCACGCGTCGAGAGGCCTGTCGTCGAAAATTGCGATAAAATCTTGGAAATAGTGGAAACAGACCATCACGTGAGCCCTTATTTAATTGCTGAGGAATTAAAGATAAGCTAGAAAACCGTTTGGAGCCATTTGCATAACTTTGGATTCAAGAAGAAGCTCGATGTTTGGGTGCCACACGAACTAACGCAAAGAAACATGATGGACCGCAACAAAATCGACCCATTTCTGAAGCGTGTTGTGACTGGCGATGAAAAGTGGATCACTTACGACAACGTCAAGTGAAATCGGTCGTGGTCGCAACGCGGTAAGCCGGCAGAAACGGTGGCCAAGTCAGGATTGACAGCCAGGAACGTTTTGCTGTGTGTTTGGTGGGATTGGCAAGGAATCATCTACTACGAGCTGCTCCCATATGGCCAAACGCTCAATTCGGTCCTCTACTGCCAACAACCGCTTGAAGATTGAATGAAGTTGGCAACAAGTTTACGAACAAAACGGCGCATATTTGACTTAAATCGGACAAACGTACACAAAGTTATCATATTTTGAAAAATCAATAAAAACCGAACGAACTGTTTACTTGGCCTAATATATGGAGAACCATGTGTATAAGTTCACGCAAGTGAGGAAAGCCTTTGACTGCCGTCACCAGAAGCGATTTTTTGCATATGATTGAAGAAGCTCACGGCTTCCGGCAAAGTACAGTTGGCGAATTCCTTTCCATTGCGCAAAGGATTTGAGACTCATTACATGTAAATTAATACTTTTTATGAGCGCCTAAAGCCTACTTATGAGTGCTGCCCCAGCCACGTAGTCAAAATTGTGCTTGGCGTCTTCAACGCCAGCGTGGGAAAAGAAGGTATCTCCTGTACAACCGTGGGAAAATTTAGCGGTCTGCGCTAATTGCCGGGGGACTAGTCTCTTGAGTTTAGCTTATAATTTCTTATTGGGTGGTATGTGTGAAAGACTAAAGCCCACCGTCAACAAAATGACTGGACTCAGTGTGGATTTAGACCTGGTAAGCTCACTACGGACCAGATATTAACCATGCAAAAAAAAAAAAAATTGGAAAAGACCTCTGAGAAAAGAATCGATTCACATCACCTTTGCATCGATTTTAAAGCTGCCTTTGACAGGACGAATAGGAGCTGCTACGCCGCTATGTCTGAATTTGGTATCGCCGCAACACTTATTACTGTATAAACTGACACCGGACAACATCAGATGGGCAGTCAGAATTGGAAAGGATCTCCCCGAGCTGTTCGATAACAAACGAGGTTTCAGGCAGGATGACTCTTTATTGTGGGATTTCTTCTATTTAGGGATCATCATTAACATCAATAATAATGTCAGTCTTGGACTGAGTAAACAATTGAAAAGTAAAGTTCTCTCTACACGAACAAAAATCAAACTCTGCATGTCCCTCACCATCTCCGTCCTACTATATGGTGCAGAAGCGTGGACAATGTCGAGATCTGATGAGTCGGCCTAGGGAGCCTTCGAGAGAAGTTTTGCGAACGATTTATGGTCCTTTGTACATTGGCAGCAGCGAATACCGCAGAATATGGAATAGCGAGCTGTACGAATTATGCGATGACATTGACATAGTTCAGCGAATGAAGAAACAGTGCCTACGTTGGCTAGGTCATGACGTCCATATGGATGAAAACACTCCTGCTTTGAAAGCATTCGATGAAGTACCCGCCGGCAGAGGAAGAGGAAGACCTTCACTTTGTTGGAAGGTTCAGATGGAGAGCGACCTGGTTTCTCTTGGTATTTCCAACTGTCGCCAAACAGCAAAATAAAACATGAATGGCACGGTATTCTTTATTGCTCTATAATAACGTAAGTGGTGCCTACGCCAATAAAGAAGAAGAAGAACACTTGGAAAACAAGTTTAAGGGATCGTACGCTCAAAGGCGTTCGCATCGACTTTTGGTGCTCTCGTTGACATTTACGAGTATATTAAAAGGAAAATTGTTGTTCTATGTAGTAAAACAATTGAATTAAATAAAGTTCAAACAAAAATCTATTTTACAGAATTGTGACAAAAAATAAGATATAAAAGCGTTGGTTTCAAAGGATCAATCTAAAACAAAATATCAAAATATAGTTAATATCGTAATATTAGTCGATAACATGCAGCTACTTTAAATTCAGTAATAATTCACACTTAGAACTGAAGCGATTTTCGACGGAGCACCTGGTTAGCGATTTTTTATTTTCCCCACAAATGGAGTTTATTCTAAGCCATTTCTGAACGATGGATTTTTGACAGGAGCTTTTATTTCATGTCAGAATCATACTCGGTATAGGTTGACTTTCCTTCCTAGGAGCGACCGCAATTAGAAATATTATATTAACTTAATTTTTATGTTTAAATTAAATTTCCATAATTTTAGATGTTGGTTGAGCCAGGACTCGCCTAGTAGTACACAGTATGATAGGATAACGAAATGTTTTTAATTCTTAACATAATAAATTAACCATCTGGAGCTAAGACATATTACAAATTGCTGTCCCTAGCGTTGGAGGCTGTTGAAAGGCATTTGAGTGTAGAAAGCGTTTGAAGCCTTGATGAAATTTAATCTTGCAGGTCCTGTAGAAAATGTATTAATGAAATTTTAATAAAAAATATAAGTTGTATCAATAACAACGTACAAATGTAAATCAGAACATTTCTACAAATAATGTGGGTAATAATGACCAAGAACGTTTTGTATCATACTGTTCATATTTTCCACGATATTTACAAATCGTTCGGAAATGCAGCGTAGTTATCCATTGAACTTAGCTTATGGATTTTAACGTACGTAGTCATATTGGATGTTCAAATTTCCTGGAAGTTCATTTACAGTTCTATAAATCCATATGATTTCACTTGCTTAAACTTTGCAATGTGTGAAATTGATACATTATTTTGGAAGTCTTGAAGCATACATTTAAGATTTTAAACATCTCTCCTAAATTAGATAGTTTTTATTCATCAACCGAAGATATTTTTAGATCAGCACATATTTCGCAAGATAAGATTATTTAATTAAATTGCACTTCCAAATAAATTTAATTTAGATTAATTTAAGGAAGCCAAAGATACATGTGATATTTTCTAGGCGGCGATAGAATACGCTACCGTTTCTCTATTGATTTCAACAAATGAGTTTTTTTGTATATTTATTTATTGTATTGTACGATAAATTTGTAATTTTTTATGTAATTTATTCTTCTTTTTATTACTATCTATTGATAATCCGGTAACTGTGGAGAATAGCGGAATTTGTTAAAATTAACCAAATGATTGGTTTTTTCCGAAATAAGTGTATAAAGTATGCAAGGTTCCTTTACTTATTTCATTAGAAGTGTCGGGATCCGGAATTCTGCAACAGTTCAAAAGTTAATAACATTTAAAGTTGCAATTTTACATACAAGATGTCTTCCTATATATTACTAACAAACACACCAAAAATGCTTAGACAAAACGATTTTCCCGTAATGTATAAAATAATCTGAAAATAAAAAAATATGCAAAAAAAAACAAGATATGTTATACGAGTATATATATAAAAAATGTTTCATGATAATACTGTGGAAGGCGTAGTTTGTGTTGGTCCTACCCAGGCTTACTTCTTTCAAGCGCATTTCACAAAGGTATGTCACTTAAAAATACTGTGCAAGTGAAACACCTTTGTGAATGGGGGGCCTTTTGTCACACTTGAAAAAAATAACCAGCAACGAAACTATTTGGAAAATATTATTCAATATAATACAACAGAATGGTTAAGAGTGTAATAATAGCGTACTTCCATTCGGAAGGTCAGAGATCGAGCCCTGATAAGACAAATATCAAAAAGTTATAGAAATTTAATTTAAATAAAAAATTAAGTTTTTTCATTGAACTGTATGTCGGTCCATTTGTAGAAAAATCCCAAGACACCCACTATAAATTGGAGGAAGAGCTCGGTCAAAAAGCGCTTCTACGGTTACAAGGTGCCAATAAAATATATAAAGGTGATCTTGGAGCTTCCCGTTCCATTTGGTATCACTTTTTCTAACGAAAACGAGAGTACAGCTTATATATAATTCCTCTGGCTCCGCCTTACACAGTATTTTTACGAAACACTTTTTATTTATTTAATATATTTTGCTGTGTTTGCATATTTATCGTTATTTTATGTATTATTTTACCCATTATGGCAACGTCGGTTTAGCCAATCATTTGTGTTAAAATGTGTTTTGCGTAAAAAAGTAACTTTAATTTTTAAAACTTGTTTAACCATTGCGAAGTTCCGCTTTCCACCACTTTTAGTGAAATAAACATCCTTATATACATCTATTTCGCATACCACGTTCGTCTTTTTTACATTACGCTCATACAAGTATATACAGTGTCTCAAAAATGAGCTCGGACACCCAATTTATATGACTTCAAACCAAAAAATATATAACAAAATACAAATCGAGTGCTTTCTGTTTAACATATATGTATTTCTATTTTTCGTGTATTTTTCAAAACAGCCTTCTTGGCATAGATTCAACCAGCTTCTTGAAAGAATCTATTTTTCCTCACTCTTCCAAAATGATCGCTTTCTGGTCTTTCTTGTTTCTAATAACATGGATTTTCAGGTGGTTTTCCAAATGAGCCCACAGATGTTCAATTACGTTGATGTTGAGAGATTGACGAGGTGTTTCAAGCACTTTGGGACAGTTCTACATCAGCAATAGACGGACATCGAGTGCTTCATGCTTGGTATCGTTGCCTTGGTAGTGCTGGAAATTGTCTTTAATTCAAAACTTTTCCGCACTTTGTACCAAATTTTCCATCTTACCATTTATGAAACACAAACTTCCAGATTTCCTTCGGTTTTCTCCACACATAAGACTATTATATTAAATTTGCTTTCATCTGCAAATGAAACTTGTTTCTAGAATTGAAAATCTTTATCCCCATGATATTTTGCAAACTTTATTGAGATGTTGTGAAACTTCTGTTGGAGCTTGGGAGTGATCATGTTTGGATTTTTTTTTGTTTGCTGCATTATCCACCGCTCATCTGCAGCCGAAAACAGCTTCGGTCGTCCAGACTTATTTTTGTTTTCCACGGATTTTGTTTATTTGAACCGTTTAAGGGGTTATATACAGTTATGATTTTCAAAAAATCGATTTTTTTATTTTATTTTCTGTATCTACATATATTTAAGAATACACACAAGAAATTTCCAATCGATCCGGCAAATATTTGTAAAGACGTTTCGGAGCGCTTGGAAGTATAAGTATAACTTTAAACGCGTTTTTCTCAGAATGGTGTTTTCAAAGTCGGTGACTACTATAACTCGAAAACGGCTGAACCGATTTGTCTAAAATTTCAACACAAGCTTCTTGAATATATTTTTTCAGTGATTAATCTAAGGTTTTATTTTTCCGATAAATACTTTTTTTTTATAAACAATTTAAAATCGAAATTTCGCTGAAAAATCGTCTTCTCAAAAAAAATTCTTAAAAATTCGATTTTTTTGGCCCACTAACTGTATATAACCCCTTAATCACGTCATGCACAGTCGAGCGGGGTCTGCTCATTATTTCTGCGATTTCCCGAATGATTTTTCCATTTCATAATGACTGATAATTAACTTCCTTACTTCAATTGTGCTTTGTCCACGCATCTATCCATGTTTGAACTATTCAATTTTTCTCCAAAAAACAAGGACTAAAATTTTATTTTAAGCTGTTACGTTTGGTTAATCTTATGTATTTTTAATCGAGAACAAAGTAATTGTAGGATTCCCCTTTTTAAAATGCCAATATTACCAGATGTTCGACTTCTGTTTTGGCGCAATTACAAGCATGTCACATGTTAATTTTTTAAGTAAGGATATAATGAACCTATAAACTATTTAATTTGTTTAATATTGGTATGTTTTAAATCCTAATTGTATACCCAATATAAACGTAAAAAACCAAAATGCTTAATATCAATTGGTAAAAAAAAACCTAGCTTGGAGTTGCATGTTAATAAAAATGGAATGTATGTCCGAGTTCTTTATTGAGCCACTGTACTTAGTCTTGCCAAAAGTTAATTATATCGAGTTTGATTTTTTGTTTTATAGAGTATGGGTCCTTTCACTATATTGTGATCATTAAATTAAAGTTTAATACTTCTGATGACATTGGGCCATTCCTTATAATAAGCGAAAAAAAAAGTATAGTTTTTCTACTAAATGTATATAAATATGTCCATGCGTGCATACATACTATACATGTATTCTTTCGATTTTTGTGGTAACAGATTGCATGTACATATGTGCATATGTGTATATGCGTACGCAGAATTGCAGTGAAAAACTCGAGTACCTACTCTGTGCGTGTGTGAAATATAATACTATAATAATTATAATATAATATGAGCTCCAAGTGAATGGAAGAGTACCCCAAAACTAACAACAATCCAAATAGAACTCAGTGTGCAATCATTATAGGTATACTCAACGTCAATCTGACATTTTGTAAATCTTTTACTTGCGTAGTTCAGTAAAATACTCAGTAAAAACCTGAAATGAACTGAAAAGTTAATTAAACTTAAAAAGCATACAAAAACTTACCAAAATGAGAACTAAAGTTGGTCTCAACATCCAAAATGCCACCAGCGGTAGAGAAACTTGCAAGATGCGGTCAATAAGTTGCGGTATGTGGTAGCACTCAAACAGATGTGGTACAGGGTTTTCAAATCAGAGGTAATATTTCGATATTCAAAGAAAAATGACATTTTTCGAGATATATGTACATACATAGGTATACATATACATATATGTACATTAGTTTAGGAACTTAGTTATTAAGGTTAAATATTAGGATTACTTGTTTTTGGTTTTAGTTCTTTTGGAGGTTAAACTTTCTAAGTGATTCTATTGTATAATTGTTTGTGGCTATAAACTACATGTCTATCATTTTATTGTTTTTTTTTTTGTAGCATACATTTGAGCATTAAAATTTATGCATGGCCGCCTATTTTACCCCCGTCCCTCCTAAGATAAGGTTTTTTGATTATTCATGTAAGTAGGTTATACAAAACTAAAATTCAAAATCGGTAGGCTCTGTAAAAAGTTATCCGTCATCCTCCTCTTCCTCTTGGTATCATAAAAAATAAAAAAAAAATAATGAGGAGTCTTAATTTCATGCCATAAATAATTCAGAGGGGTTGACATTAAGTATATATCATACATATATGTATATCAAATTTCGTGTTTTTTTTTTGTTTTAAGTTAAGTTTCATGAACATCTAACAACAGGCGTTAAATACTTTTTGTTTTGAGAAATATTGATGCGATTATTTAGCGACTAAGTGGTAGCTCAAAGAAAAGAGCTCAACTTCATTTTGAAACTCTTTACCTTATGAGAGCACTTAAAAAGGTTTACGATAAGAAAAATATCCTATATTCAAATGTATGTATATTCATTTCCCAGATTTTGCAAGAGTAAGAAGTTTTATGATAAGTATGCCTAGCGTATAACAAAACTTAATAGCACAGGCCGCAAAAACTATTAGAAATATAAAGTTGAGCCCGACAATCAAAATTCTGTTTATGCGTTTTTCATACAATCGACGACTGAATTGCGAAAAAGCAAACAACGACTCTATTAAGTACAATAAAATAGCGTGCTGATTAATAATAAATTATAAATTACAATAACATATTACTTGACCAATGTCGGCTCTTTGGTTAGAGCATTAGTTTTGGTGTACTCTTTACCCACATGTAATATTATTATAATACATTTACATATTTCATGGGTGAATGGAGCTAGTACGTTTTTAAAAGAGCACGTTATATTTACAAATATATGCATGTAGAAGTATGCTTTTAAGTATGTATACGTAGGCTGCTATATATAGGTCTGGCCTAGGCAACACTAAGTGTTGCCAGGTGCAATCTGACATTTCCATTGGAAAGTTTGACTTTTTTAGCATAACATCACTCAGAACGTTTTGTCATTTAATCGTGAATTGTTTTATTTACAGGGAATTGAAAAATTCATCTCGGCCAAAAAATGGAATTAACTCGTGAACATTTTCGTGCGATCATTTTTCAAAACTTTCGACGTGGATTATCACGACAAGAGTGCATCGATGAACTAAAATATTTGTATGGCTATGAAGCACCATCCTATAGCACTGTGAAAAACTGGTACAACGAATTCAATCGCGGCCGACGCTCGCTCAAAGACGAATTCCGGGAAGGTCGTCCAAAAACAGCCGTTGTGACAGAAAACATCGTGACGTACGTGGGCTGATAATGCAAGACCGTCATGTAACGTACCTTCAGATAGAGGCATGCCTATGCATTTTCTCGAATTGATGGGTCATCCGCCGTACAGCCCTGACTTGGCACCCAATGACTTCTTTTTATTCCCACACATCAAGAAAATAATGCGTGGTCAACGATTTTCGTCGCCAGAAGATGCTGTTGAAGCATTCAAAAACCATGTTTTGGAGGTGTCTTAATCGGAGTGGAAAAAGTGCTTGGAAAATTGGTTTGAGCGCATGCAAAAGTGTATAAATCTTGATGGAGAATATTTTGAAAAACAATAAAACCATTTTCGTTGATAAATATTCGTGTTTTAATTATTTGGCCAGACATATATATAGCAACCCTCGTATACATATATGTATGTGCTT
This sequence comes from Ceratitis rosa, assembly GCA_037013455.1. Classification (NCBI taxonomy): domain Eukaryota; kingdom Metazoa; phylum Arthropoda; class Insecta; order Diptera; family Tephritidae; genus Ceratitis; species Ceratitis rosa. The sequence goes on along the minus strand of JAWMAG010000036.1, from coordinate 3,100,185 downwards.
AAAATAAAGTCGTCCTTAAAAATATGTTTACGATGTTATATTCTCTTTATCATTTTTGCCTCTAGTTTACTTCTTAAATTACAATTGTTTGGTATTTATTTCTATTATTTTACTCAGAGAAGAGTATTCTTGAACTGTGTCTTTTATTTCATTTGGCGTATATTGCTGATTAGTTGGTGTTGTTGATGTTCTTGGTGTTTGTTTGTTGCTTTAACTGCTGATGTTACTCGTATTTGCTGTTTCTGCTGCTGCGGAACAGCCTGTACACCCATTAGCACTGTTGTTTCATCTATTAAGGGTGTGACCTCTGGCTTTGTTTTATCAAAATTTATTTCTGTTCTATTAGTAGGCGTTGAGTTCGCTAAATCTTTTATAAACTTTATATAAGACTTTCTAGCTGGGATTTGAACGGTCTTTACTTGTTGTTTTACTTTTTCATTGGTAGTCCCAGAAATTACAGCGAAATAATAATCCCTGTTATCATTGTTCGCTAATTTTATTGGCGTTAAAAATACGTCATTGACTACGCAATCTAATTTGTATGCGGAACTGGTATATAAATGGCCAATGTAGGTATTGCTAGAGAAATTCTTAATTCGTTCCCTAGATATATTCATTAATGGCTTTATGGTAGTGAAATTGATTGACGGCCTTCGACTGACGCCTTTCTTCTCCATATCCGCTTCGACTTTATATAAGATTTCGCTGTCTTCGTCCATTTCACTACCAGAATTCCCAAGATCGCCGTTGTCATCTGACGAGCTTAGAATTTCGGAAAGTTTTGGACGCTCATTGGTGGTGTGCGTGTTCGTGTCAGGAATTTTTACATTGGATCCTTCATATTTACGATCTGATTGCAACAGTTGCGAATGTTGCTGTTGCTGCAGAAACTGTTGTCTTTCGATACTGATACTTCTGCTCCGATCACTCCTGCTCTCGCTGCTAGTTCTAGCGAAACTGAGATTACTAGCTTGTATATCAAGGTTTGTTTGGTTGAATTTGTTGGACAAATGCAGTGCCACCGACCATTTCGCAGCTCTTACCCTGACATTAGCTACATCGTTATCAATATCGTTGCCACTTTCTCCAGTGACATTGGTATTTTTGGCTGTGTGGCTATTGTGAATGTTGTATGAAGTTAATGTTCTGTTGTTGGCTTTGCTATTATTACTGACAACCGCTTTGGCACCTATGTCTTCCTTTTTGTTGTCATCTACATTATTGGTACCGATTATATTGCCACTGCGCTGCGGTTTGCTGCTGTTGCTGTTTGTATAGTTTTTGATAATATCTTTGTAGTAAAAATTCGTAAAACTTGTATTACTGTTACTATTGCGATAATATTTAAATTTTCCATTCATTTGATTATTTCTACGATTTATATTGTAAGTATAATGATAAAACGCCGTAGCGCCGCTCAGTTTTCCCTGCGTTTGTAAGGGTTCCTTTGGTAAATGCTGCAAAGTGCAATCAAAACAAAATTATATTCGAAAAGTAAAATATCAAGCATAAAAGAAAATGCATATCTTTTATGTTGCGTTAATATTTTGACATTAACTTTGTCAAGCGTTATAACTGGGCTTCCAAATCTTAGAACTGTGAGATATGCACCGTTCGTCAGCACGAACTGCTAGTTACTGTTCGGTTAACTTGATTATTAATATAAGTGTGAACTGAAGAACTTGATCTAAAAACGAAAGATTTGGTATCATATTTAATTTAATTCTTAGTAGCTACGCTGGCTAGGTCATGTGGTTCGGATGGATAAGAATACTCTCCACTCCGTTGGAGAAACCAGATAGAGAGGGACCTGGTTCTACTTGGTATCTCCAATTGGAATGCACGGCGCGATGTTATAAATTCGGTTAAAATCGCGTAAGCGGTGTCTACGCCAGTAAGTCAAGATGGGTGGGAAAAATTTACTACTGTATGAAAATATTTTACAATTTCCTGTACCAAATGAAATTCTAAATTTTGAAGTAAACAAAATAAAAATTCGTGAGAAAGTCACATATATTTTTTGCGCACTGGTAAAAAATTAATAGAACCAAAGAAAATACTTTTTTTTACTAAAGATGATATTGGTGGAAACGGAAGCAATGCATTCAATTAATGATTTGGTGCTAACTGAGAGTTTTAGACAACGGGCTAGTCTAATGGTAATACTTGTGTCAAAACTATTATATCCGGTGATGGGAAGGAAAATTCGGACACATTTAAGAATCTCTTCCAGCACTTTCACAAAATTGTCACAAAACATCACGGATGATCATGCGAATATGCAGTTATATGAATTTTATATTGGATGGCATGTGGTTGCATTCCATTTCTTTTTTAAATTAGTAGCCCAAGGGCTAGGTAAAATTCTGACTTTTGCACTCACCACGAAAAATGTCTAAATTTCATTGTTGGCTGACAAAATTTACAATTTTCAACCGATTGGCACACAGCCTTACATCCATACATATATATATGGATCCGAACTAATGCTGCTCGATTTCACATCTGTGACATTTATTTGTTCATGGATATTTATTTATATATATATACGTGTATGTATACTTACCGCTCCACTCGTTATAATGTCACTGGAACGATGGTGATAGTAATACTCTTGTTGTTGCTGCATCGATGGAAATCGATTACTTTTTACGTCGCTAATTACATTTCTGCCCATTTCTTTTTTGATATTTGCAGGCACATTATTAACGTCAGACAAATGACTACTGCCAAGTTCGATACCTCCTACCCCAACGCCAAAACTTACGCTGTCCGCAACATTACTGCTGCCATCCGAATTCGAGTTGAAATTTGTGCTTAAAACTCCACCCACATTTAGTGCTGCTACTTCCGTTGGAAATATGTAGAAAGTCATCAGCAACATTGAATATATAAACAAATGGAAGATGACGCAGGACCAAATAAGATTTATCTAACCATTTCATGGTAAAAAAGAGAATAAAACAAATATTATCTTTAAAAATTTTAAATTTACTAAACTAAAGTTTGGTTGTGATGCTATGTAATTTAAAGCATTGACGAGGAAGCAAACTTTAAAGTAAATTAAGTAAATAAATATGTAGAGGTAAACTATTATCGACTATATTGTTGCGGTATTGGTAAGAACCAGATGTTTGAACATGTTAAAAATAGCTGTTTGCCAAACGCTTGAAGGAAAATTTGACAACTTTCAGACAAGGTTGTGTAGATGGTCTAATACATTTGCACTAATTTTACATTGGAGACTAAACCCATTTAGCGCCTCAAGCCGATATATTAATATCTGCTCATGCCGCACTGATGAGAAGTGCCATAGCCGATATATCGGCCAAAGTGCTTTACTATTTGTTTTGTGGGAGAACTGTAAATAAATCTTGTCACACATTATAAATAATCACTACGAGAAAATTAAAAAATATTACATAATTTTAAATTCTATTTCATCTTTAGTATACTGAATCATGTACCATAAACCAACCGTAACCCTGGTAAAACTTTGAAATTCCGTCGGTGAGAATTGACACTTTTTTTCCCCGGCTTTCAAAAGATTAAGTGGTGTAGCCTTTACGGTTGATGTGGATCTCCCGTTTAAGCTCTTCCACTTCAGCAAAAATCCCAAAAATGATGCTTTACCTGATCAACAAGTTATTTTTCTGAATATCCTTGGGCAACATTTTTGGACGTTGGAACGAAATGTTTTAAAGATATCTATGGTAATTTGATAAAAATTAAGTCGTTTTCCATTGTTTTTGATGAGTGGTAAAAGACTGTTAGCATTTCATGTACTATTGTACTTACTTTTGACTTTCATACCTATCTTATACTTTAATAACTACATATACGAACAATAATGTGGAAACCTTTGCTTTCCTTCCATATTTTGTAATGCTGATAAATGGCACAAATGCGATGGTCAAAAAGACACCGCAAAATATGCCCGCCAAGAGGCCCGCAAAGTTCAACTGCCAAGGAAGTGTTCCAATACCAAAAAGTAGCGCTGCTATGCAGGTCAGTTTGAAAAGAGCAAGGTGAGGTTTTCGTAAATGCTTCCAGTGAATCAATATGAGCAAAACTACTAGCGACGCAAGCACACCGGACAATGATGCCAATGGTCCAACCTAAATAGCAAATTTTTTATATTAACTTAAAACAATCTCAGTAAATTATCACATATTCATATATTATTACTTCCGGTTTATACGGCACTAATACGGCGCTGGTCAAATTCCCAGCCAAACCCGAGCCAATATATACAATAGCTGTGCGTAATGGACCAATTAAACGTTCTAGATCAGCCAAAAAAACGTGCTGAAAGGCGATAGTTATGGCTAAATGTAGAATACCGGCGTGCAAGCAGAGGGATGTGAATAGACGATAAAATTGGTCAGGCACCTCCACAGATATAAATGGGAGCATGCCACATACGTTGTTCAAGCAAGAGATCTGAAAATAATCAAATAATATGTATATAATAATTAGAAAAGCATTGTGCATTGAGTTTATATCTATACATCACTTACCATTCATTTTATCAAATATATCTTTAAATTTGCAATAATGATATTTGATATTATTGTGTGTGGCTTTTCTAGTCAAAGATTTTTAAATGCGAAACTTGTGTTTATTATAGTAGAAAGATAGGACACCAAGTGAAATTTTAGGCCTACCTTCTACAATTATTATTTTTGCTGATTCTATCTATGAATATTCTATTCTAACGTAAACTTATTGCCCATTATTTACAGTGTTCATGAATAGTTCAAGGGTGTTATTAAAAAGACAAATTTTTTTTGAATGAATGAGGGTATTTAGGTAATATATTAAAACTGCACGCCTACCTGGGAGCACAGCGATGCTTCCTCGTGAAAGTAGCCTTTGACAAAATCACAATACTCGCGTGTTGTAATGCGACATTCACCGTAGACTCCGGTACAGCACGGATGACCTATCACTTCACATACCATATGCTCCGCTGTATGATCTTTGTATCGAAAACGTTGCGAGAAAGAATTAGTTTTGCGACAAATAGGCCATTTTGTTATATCGTCTGGCCATTCGTAGGGTGCTATAGACGCTGGTGCATCACAGTATTTGGGGTCCAACCCACAAACAGAACCAGAGATTCGGCCACCCGGGCCGGACTCACCAGGTGACCACTTTTTCCACGTTGATATAGATTTCTAGAAGTGTATAGAAATTTGGTTTGTTATAGCAATAATACCTATGTATTACATTTTTATGCAAATAATTATTTTTAGATAATTTACTTACAGTTGGAAATAGTCCACGCACCGAACATTCTGCTTGTGAGCTTTGAACACAGCCTGAATCATCATTACGTATGCAGCAAGCTGTTTCGCGTTCCTGTCGTCGCGTCTTTAGCAGCACATCCATAATACGTATGTCGCTCCGCATACAGGTAGCAAATTTTGCACCCATATGCACCAAATCGTTATTTCTAGGTCCGATCCACACATTTCGTTGTTCGGTGTGCTGTACTGTTTGCAAACTAAGACTGGTTACCAGCACCTGCCCAGTTTTTTGCTCGACGCCAATTCCTATGGGTCCAATACCGTAACAAATAAGCGACAACAAAAGTACTAATATCTGCACCGTGTTGATCCAGTAAGTAAAAAATGGTCGGTGATCGCTGCGGTCATCCAGATCGTTAACTGATAAAATTTTTATTTTGCGTTGTAGTGGACGACGGGAATTTTCAAGTACCCCATCAAGCAGTTGCGCTGATATGCGTTTGCCACGTGTTCCGTTCAGCAATTGTACGTTTGGGAGTGAGGATGTTGGTGCGACAATATGATTTGTAAGCGCCGCTTTCTTGGGTTGAAATGAGCTACTGGCACCACAGGAATTACTTGTTTGTTGTCCTCCTCCTATGCCATTGTTTTTTGTTTGGGCCGGTTGTAATAAATCAGTGGTAGTTACTTGTTCGCTTGTGCTGACATGTGTGCCATTGATGACACCACCAATTACGGCTGAAGTACGCCAACCGTGAATGCGCTCACCCACGTATATTTGTCTATGATGTTCTACCATCTTCAATCCGTTGTTGCTGGGATTTATGGAACCTCTTCCGACTCCGTTTCCAGATCTTAAAGCATTACTCTGCTGTAAAACCCCGCTAGCTGCGATATTTCCGTTGTTATTAGTACTGGAACTTGGTGTGTGATCTGTGCCTGCAGAGTCGAAAAATACTTCGTCTTCTTGCAGTGCTGATAATCCCTCAGAAATGTCGCCCGAATTGTCCACACTATTTATGTGATAACAATGAGCTGGTGCAAAGCTGCGCGACCACTGCCTATAGTTACGAGGCTGGCGACTACTTAGAGTGTGTACGATAAACGTTAAGCTCGACATAACCATTCTAGCTACACTAGCTTTCCTCTCGACATGATCGCCTATTTGGAAGTCAGCATATAAGAAATGACGTCGACGTGCCAAGTATTCGATTGCAGAATCGTCCCCCTCTGTATCCTGAGCGGGCAGTACATCAGGGCGTTCTGATGGGGGATGATGATAATGTTGGTTAGTACCCACACTACCAGGTCCACCAAGGCAATTTACCCGATTATTTACTTCACCGGAATTACTGTTGTTCAACTCTACTAGCAATTCAACATCTGGTTTCAATGTGCCGAAGCGACGAAGCGCTAAACGTCGCTGACGGCCTTGCCAAATAGCAAACTCTTCAGCTTCCGTGTTGACGTGTACACCAAAGAATTGTGCTACTTCTTTGCGGATATACTGACTAACACGTTTTTTGCGTGAGAAAATTTGAATTTTCTGCTGTTGCTGTTGTTGTACGTTTGTTTGTTGCGTTGGCGACTGCTGTTGCTGTAGCTGAGACATCGATTGTTGTTGCGGCTGCGAAGAAAAATGTTGCACTAATTGTCGGTTGTTGTCCAGAGATTGCTGTAGTTGCTGCTGATTGCACCTTTGACCGCTACCAACAACGTCAATATTTTCAGTAATTGTGCCCTGTGTTATTACATTCTTAGTATGCTGCTGGGTTTTCTGTGTAACGTATAGCTTTTCACCCGGTTGCTGTAATTGTAGTTGATCTACGCCGGCATTACTGACGCCTCCGTCCATTTTACTGGGAAACAATATTCGCGTGTTTTGGCCTGCTGCTGATGGTGATAATGAGGAGATGTGCGATTCGCTGGTAGATGGTGTCAGCGATGCTTGATCGAGTGCGCTTTGTAAAAAACTGCCACAACTGCTTAGTGCAACGCCGCTTGCAGCACCGACCTCCATAACCTGCTGTATAGGTATAGGACTGATTGGACCCGTTGTTTGTGTAGTTTGATGAACTCCGGTTGTTCGTCGCACCGTGTTGCAATGCAAACAAGTTGTAGCTGTACTGGCTCCAGAATTTATATTTCCACCATTCCCACCATTGGGCCCGCCAATAACCTCGATTTGATTGACGGGAGTGACACACATCCGTACGCTATTTGGCATTACCGTAGTAGACGTGTTTATATATTCAATACTTGACGTGGGATGAAAGTAGTCGCTTATCACATTTGAGTTAATAGCGCGTCCGACACCGCTTGCTGCTAAACGCCCACCGCTTACTACATACATACTACTGCAATTACTCCCACCAACAGCGAGAGGTGAGGCAGTAGAGGATCTTGTGGATATTATAGTAGAACCTACTGATGCCCCAGATAGCGCTGATGGGCACGGCAATGAGGTCTTTGCTGCTTGGCAAGATGAAATGGCATGTAGCTTAGACGTCGTTGTCGCATGACCAGCAGTTTGCATTTGTTGGTCGTGTAATACAATTATTGCGGCGGATTTCGTACTGCCCATATCATTAGCCATAAAATTACTGTTGTCGTAATTTGTGCTTACATTCTTAGGGGCACTGCTGAGAATGTTATGAGTGCGATTATTGTTGCCGTATGTTGGTCGCGTTCGCGGAGATGTGGCGTAATAGTCGACTACGGAGAGTGGTCGATGTTCAAGATCATGTGTCATGGTATTTGTATTGGTTGTTTGAATTACAGGTGAATTTGTCATATCGTTAGAGCAGCATTTCATGTGAAAGCGGTAAGGAAGCGTATTTAGATGTTGGGCTGGGCCATGCCCATTACCTCCGCTCGCTGCACTTGTATTATTGGCGCATTTGTTCATTTGTAACTGGGGCGCAAGTGTAGGCGTCTGTATCGATATGTCAGTGTATAGCTCATTTTGTGGCGGCGGGGTCGGTACATAGCGTTTAACCGGCGTATGCACAGTCGATGAAAGGTATGTGTAAGTGTCGCTCGTCACCATCGGTGTGTTCTGTGTTAAAAAATGTGCTGAAGAGACATATCGTGCAGTGTTGGAAGACTGCGGCTGTGTAAGTGCTACGGCTGGTACTGTCGCGAAGACGTTCTGGTTGCCCACACTTGGTGAGCTTTTTAATGCCATTGATTTAGGCGAAGGCACCTCGCGATGTCGATCCGATAATCGAAATCGCGAATTCGGCGATATTGAGCACTGTTGCACGCTACTTACGTACTTTTGCGCTAAATTGGAGACGAAATTGCCTGATCCCTGTGGTGATGTTGATGTAGACGATGAGGGTGGCTGTGCAGAATGATGAATGTGTTGGTGTTGATGATGCTGTTGTTGTTGTTGAACGTTTCCTTGTAGCGGATGTACACTATCATTTGCGGGGATATTGTCGCCACCATCATAGTTGGCATATGTCGTATGCATATCCAGGCGGTTAACATTACTCAGTGCGTCACAATTTTTGTCATTCTGTGGTGACGTCACGCACATTATATATCGGTCACTATTTGGCGCTGGCGAAGGCGGCGGCAAACAACAATTCGTGGAATCGTCATAACCGCTAGTTTGTTGGATTGATAATTTGCCGTGATGCTTGAGAAACATTTCATTCGGATGTGGACTATATCTTCCTCCAGATGAATCAGTATCACTGCAGCAACTCACACTTATAACGTTAGCATTGCTTACTATTTGCAACTGCTGCTGCTGATAGCCTAACAATGAGCGACAACGCGCTCCGCATATGTGGTTGTTATTCAAGATACGTCGACTACTGCTATTGATACAGCTATCAATGCCACTAATTTGCGATGTGTGCGTTGTTGTGTGGTTGGCCTGGTAATGAATATGGACATCGCTTTCATTGCATTTTGGTGGTTTCGGTGAAATCATATTTTTGTTGCAGGTGTCGACAGTGATTGAAACGACGCCTGATGCACACAGATACAAACAAATATGGACAACCTTGGATTAATAGAAATTTAAATGAAACCAGTAAGGCAGAGCTAAGTTCTGGATTGACCAAACATATTTGTTCATTAGAAAAAGGAATGAATTTCTAACATTTCGAAAATTTCACAAAACTCAAATTTTTTAGCAGATGCTCTGATCATAGAGAACGCTAAAATTTTTATATATTCTAAGAAACAACATAAAAAATAAAAAAGGTCCACAGATATAAAGGGAAACCAACATTTTGATGTTTACTTTTGAAATTTAAACAATTTATTTAATATTTTCCAACTAGTAGTCCTGGACCAATATTGCAGTGGCTATCTTGTACTTTCTTAGTATATATTATATTTGATATTGGAAAGGACGTGAAAGATAAAGAATATTTCAAAGTTCTAATTAAGATTCTTCATGAGTATGTATGTGCATATGTACATGTGGCGCTTATCTATTGCGGTGGCTGAGATATTGGGTGGTATTATTGGTTCCGAAAGGAAAATTTAGCGGAAAGAATTATCGATCGATATGAAAATTGCAATTATTGATTCCTGCGGTATTCTCTTTCCGCAAACTTAATTAACATCCCGGTTTTAAGTGATTATGAGTTGATGTTGTGTTAGCTGATGGGAAAAAATCAACAAGTTTTAGATGTGATTTTAGACGCAAATGTTAAATCTTTCGTTATAAATAAAATATGGATACATTTGCCTTTTTAGTAGTAGTAGTGACAGTGATTATTTGGATATCTGATTGGAAAGAAGAGTTTTACGCTATAAATCTGAAGATGTGCTGCAGATGAACGATAGAGAGTGAATTGAAATATACAAATGTGAATCGGTCTCCTGGTAAATGAAAGCTATGCTTACTTTTACAGCTTCCAAAAAATGTTCGTTTAAGCAATGTAGCGATTAAATATATTTTGTCTGAGTTATAGAATATACATGCTGAGGATGGCGACCCCTACCCTTCTGCCAAAGATAAACTATGTGCTTGTTTGAGATTTTTTGTAGAAGGCAGCTATCAGCATTGTGTTGGTAAGAATTTTAATGTCAACATAGCCCAGTCAACGTTTTGCAAAGTGTTGGATGAGTTTTTGAGTTAGTTAGAAAATTTGTTGTGCAGCAAATGGATATCCATGAGCATGACGAGGAATGAATAGCCAAAATGTCTTTCTATAAAAAAATAAAAAAATTACATTTCCTTACATTTTTCTTCTTTCCGTTAACTTTCCGCCATATGGAGGAACATATCTACATTGCGGAATCGATGATATGGCAATATCACAACTGTGGAGATGATACCGCAACAACGGAAGGATACCGCAGCGGCGGAATGAATAATTGCAAATTTTTGCTTCCGCACAAAAAATGTTATATGCAGCCGCTGAACGAAATCAATAATTGGACCCATTATTTATCAGAAATAGTCAGCGACTAGTTACTACTTAAAGTCTGCTGCCAAAATATGAATAGGAATGACTTTAAGTCACTACTCTGCTTTACACGTTTCCACAATAAGGTTAAACGTATAAAAGTTTCTTTGCAATCGTTACTGCTATAACAAAACCGTTAAAATAAAATCATACCACAGCCGTAGTATATTAACATAATACAGCGAACAAACCATATAAGCAAGAAGATATCCATGTTCAAAATTTTTAATTAATCGCATCTTAAATATAACTATTTTGAATAGGTCGGATACTGGTTGACTTCTCGTATCAAATTGTAAATGTAAGGCATTTTCACATCACTTGAACAAACATTAAAAATTGCATTGCTTCAGCAGTTTAGAAGAAGTTCAATCACAAACACGCGCACATTTGCTTATTTTTATATGTGTAAAGAGACTAAATATTTCTGAAGAAAAATTGTTATTTGTCGTTAGTTATTATGAATGTTTCTCATCGCTTATACATTCCCTGAACCTGAACTTTCACAGATACTTCAAGATCAAAATTATCCAAATCGTCCCAGACATTATAAAGTTTTTGCAAAAGAAGCGAAAAGAAATTGATTCTTTTATATCCGGCCGGTTACTACCTACTCAGGTGCCTTCTGATTTAAAGTTTCTCAAATCCAAAGACAAGCCGGACATGACCACAAAGCTGAAAACAATATGTTAATTAAATAGTTTTGTCCAGGTTCTTCACTATTATTTTACACTTTTCGTAGAACATTTAGTAGAGATTTAGGTTACAAGAAAAACAACACGGCCTCTTAATTCGATTAATGCTAATAGAAATGCAAAGGTAATATCTGGAAATAAATGCGACAATGGCCCACCACCAATCCATGAGTCATAGTCATCCCTTTATAACTATTGTGGATTAAGCTTGCCTTTTTAGAGGGAGGCTGTAAACTAATATTGACTATTTTCAATAGGTTACTTACTTACTTTACTGGCGTAGACACCGCTTACACGATTTTAGCCGTGTTAACAGCATTGCGCCACTCGCTTCTTCTTTTTGCTGTGTGGCGCCAATTTGAAATACCAAGTACAGCTAGGTCCTTATCTACCTGGTCCTTCCAACGGAGTGGAGGTCTTCCTCTTCCTCTGCTTCCACCGGCAGATACTGCATCGAAAACTTTCAAAGCTGGAGTAGTCCTACCCCTTCGGACCACATGACCTAGCCAGCGTAGCCGCTGCTTCTTGATTCGCTGAACTATGCCAATGTCGTCGTATAACTCGTACAGCTCATCATTCCATCGTCTGCGATATTCGCCGTTGCCAACTCGAAGAGGATCATAAATCCTACGCAAAACTCTTCTCTCGAAAACTCATAACGCCGACTCATCAGATGTTGTCATCGTCCATGCTTCCGCACCATATAGCAGGCCGGGAATGACGAGAGACTTGTAGAGTTTGGTTTTCGTTCACCGAGAGAGGACTTACCTTTTCAATTGCCTACTTAGCCCAAAGTAGCACCTATTGGCAAGAGTGGTTCTGCGCTGGATTTCAAGGCTGACATTATTATTGGTGTTGATGCTGGTTCCTAGATAGACGAAATTATCTACGACCTCGAAGTTATGACTGTCAACAGTGACTTGGGAGCCTAGCCGCGAATGCGATGACTGTTTGTGTGATGACAGGAGATATTTCGTCTTGACCTCGTTCACTACCAGACCCATATCCTTCGCTTCCTTATCCAGTCTTGAGAAAGCCGAACTCACGGCGCGGTTGTTGATGCCAATAATGTCAATATCATCGGCGTACGCCAGCAGCTGTACACCAGAGAACGTAAATACAACGAGAAGGTTCAATTGCGGACCAGCGTGTAAACTGTCAAAAGATGCCAAGTTTCGATGGATGCATTTCACCACAGGCCGTCAGAAACTAACAGAGTTTGCTATTGATGCATAACATTACTGAGCGTAGTAAAAATAATTATGCTCAGAAATGTAGTGCTCTGTCTCCAACTAACTTTGCTTATGTTAAATTTCAGATAACGAATTTTTGTAGGCTTGTTTGTTATCAAAATGAACGAAAATATTATTTTCAAAATATTAATAATTTTTTTGGAATAGCGCTGAAAGAGTATATTTGTATAATATTATTATATAATGTATTTTACATCTCTTTTAAATTTCTGTATTATCTAATAGTAAATGTTGAATGTATGTTCTCATAAAGGGACGACTTGCCGTCGGCATTTCGCAATAGCATTTTTTTTATAAGGAGGCTTATTTATTCATGAATTGTATTTCTTACAAATTAATGAGATGTTTAATTAATAATTGTATTAACTTAGAAATCTTTAAATACATTCATTTGTACATATGTACGTATTGCCATACAAAATACTGACCTGCCCCAAGAAATATACGCATATGCAAAAACATACAAACACATTAACACATCTGAAATCATATACAACAATAACATTTCCATTCATAGACGCCTGCGCCCTACAAGAAAGCAAAGTGCGGTCATTCATAAACACCACCGCACATGCCATGTCAACAAGTTGCTTCTTCGCGGCAGTGTGAAAAAAAAACACAAACACACAAAATCATCATGGTCGCGAAAAGATAAGCAACAACAACATACATTACCATACCCTTATTCCTTCAACCCGTAACATTCATGTATCGTCCACAAATTCTTGCCACTGACAAAAATTCAATCATCGTCTGCAGAAATGAAGCAAATAGGCATCCTGCTACTAATTTTACTGTTCGCCTGTTAGCTCATATTGCCCAGCAAGCAATTTCCTTGCCTTCCCGCATGCACCTTGTCGACAAGATGAATGAATGTGGTGGCGAGGATTTTGTGCTAACCTAAAATATTCTAAGAGTTCCAGAAAACTCCAGAATGTTCTAGAATATTCTAGAATATTTGATTTCAATGAAGGAAAGTAGACGAAGTAACAAAAACTCTTCATCTACAAACAGTTTCCTCAAGTCGAAGTCAAATTTTAGCAAAAATCTAAAAATTGATGTTGAACTCACTTCGAAGTGAAAACCCATGCATGCAAGTAATTTAATATATATACGCAAAACGCACACAAGCTTAATAACGATCACAAAATTTTTGCGAGATTTCATATTTTTGGCATTTTGGTGTACGTATTCAGGTACAGTGAACTTTGTAAACCACGAATATATCAATCACTAATCAACAGCTATTGGAGTGATTCTTATATAACTTCATAGATTTGAAATTTTTATTAAAATCTTTAGCTGCCCTAAGTTAATAAACATCTTAAAATAATATTCCTATATTTTTCATAATTAAAATATGTATGAATTTAATAATCGAAGAAGTTTTAGAAGTTATGGGAGTCATTTGTATATATTATATTCCTCATAGATTTTAAGTTTATATTAAATTTTACCTATTTTCGAATTAATAAACATAAATTAAAGAAAAAAATTCATGTTATAAAATAATGAGACTTTGTTCTAAGCTTTTGTTTGGCATTCATTTAAAATACGTTTTATAATTCTGAAGAAAAGTTCACTCTACCGAGAACGCGATTTGCTGTTGTCGAAGAAAACACAAATTTGTTCAACTTCCAATTTTTGGCACTTTGGTTTGTAGGCAAGTCGCATGCGGGGAGATGTGTGCTGCTTGCGCAGCTCGTATAGTAGACGGTGCGCCAGCGTTCGTCTTGAGAAGAACTTTTTTGCAATTGAACTAGCAGCGGCCATTCAAATAGTGTTGTTGGTGATGGCGTGGTATATTTTTTTGCTAGATGTGTATGTTTTTGCTTCTTCTTAATACATTTATATGTACATACATACATAAATACTTAAATGAATGAATGAATTTTGACTTGTTTACTTATTTGGATATTTACCCAAAAATAATAATTAATATATAAAAGAATTTAATCAAATATCTTTTATTATGTCTTAATTATTATGACTACCATTAATTTTATCTAATTATTAGTAAAAATGAAATAATATGTAAGTAAACAAAAATAAAATAATAAATTAAAAAAACGTTTAAATTTGCAAATTAATGAAAGCAAATAAACAGAAATTGAAATAAGACATTTCTGATAATACTCATCTACATGTTTACATTTATCTTGAATAGGTTTTTATCATTTTTACATTTATTTTGCATGGAAATTCTCATTATTGTACTCATTCTATTATTTTGAGCAAAATTCTGCTAGTTCTCTGTTAAGTTGTGGTGAACAGGGCTCATCGATATCTGGGGTGAAATGCACTCATAGAAATCTGGCGTCGACTGCAAAGCGGAACAAAATGACAAACAGCACGCCCTGGATCTTCTCGTGGTATTTACGTTCTCTGTGTGCACTCTTATAGAAGATTGTACCTTCTCTATTCAGCTCTGCTGCTATTACTATTTTCTCCAGCATTAAATTAAAAAAGTCACACGATAAAGAGTCACCTTGTCTGAAACCTAGTTTGGTACCGAACGACTCGGAGAGGTCCTTCCCGATGATGACGGAGCTTTTAGTGTTACTTAAGGTCAGTTTACATAGCCGTCTCAGTTTTTCGGGGATACCAAATTCAGACATAGCGGCGTAAAGGCAGCTCCTATTCGTGCTGTCGAAGGCGGCTTTAAAATCGACGAAGAGGTGGTGGGTGTCGATTCTTTTTGCAGGGGTTTTCCAGAAGTTGGCGCATGGTGAATATCTTGTCGATGGTTGACTCAGCAGGTCTAAACCCACACTGATAAGGTCCAATCAGTTTGTTGACGGTGGGCTTTAGTCTTTTACACAATACGCTCGACAGGACTTTATAGGCGATATCAAGGAGGCTTATCCCACGATAGTTGGCGCAGACTGTGAGATCCCCTTTTTTATGGATTGGGCAGAGCACACTTAAATTCCAATCGTCGGGCATGCTTTCGTCCGACCATATTCTGCAAAGTAGCTGATGCATGCACCCTGTCAGCTCTTCACTGCCATATTTGAACAGTTCTGCCGGTAGGCCGTCATCTCCAGCCGCTTTGTTGTTTTTTAAGCGAGCGATTGCTATTCTAACTTCTTCATGGTCAGGTAGTGGAACGTCATTTCCATCGTCGTCGATTGGGGTTTGGAGTTCACTACCTCCGGTTACCCCATTTCCACTGCTATTCAGCAGGCTGGAGAAGTATTCCCTCCATAAATTTAATATGCTCTGGGCATCAGTGGCTAGATCACATCTTTTGTGACCTACAGGAGACTGCTCCGGTCTTGAAACCTTCTGTAAGTCGTCAAATCTTCTCATAGAATTTTCGAGCATTACCCTTGGCGATCAGCTTCTCAAGCCCTTCATACTCACGCATCTCGGCCTCTTTCTTTTTTTGTCTGCAGATACGTCTTGCTTCCCTCTTCAGCTCTCGGTATCTATCCCGTCTCGCACGTGTTGTGGTCGAACGCAACGTT
Source organism: Ceratitis rosa (assembly GCA_037013455.1). NCBI lineage: Eukaryota > Metazoa > Arthropoda > Insecta > Diptera > Tephritidae > Ceratitis > Ceratitis rosa. The sequence continues at coordinate 3,084,077 of JAWMAG010000036.1, read as the reverse complement.
GTGAGGTGGGCAGTCTGTTTTCTCTCCACTACGACACGGCAGTCTTCATCGTACCAGCTGTTTTTGCGACCTTTACGAAATCCAATAGTTTCGTTTGCAGCTGTATGTAGAGAGCTTGAAATGCCGTCCCACAGTTCCCGTCTACCGAGTTGCTGATGAGTGCTCTCAGAGGGCAGGAGTGTAAGTCGAGTAGAAAATCGTTCGGCAGTCTGTTGTGATTGCAGCTTTTCGTCGTCAAACTTTCCTTGTGTTTGTTGACGGGCGTTCTTCGAAACACAGAGGCGCGTGCGTATCTTCGCTGCAACAAGATAGTGGTCCGAGTCGATGTTGAGTCCTTAGAGTGTACGCACGTCAAGAACACTGGATACATGTCTTCCATCTATCACAACATGATCGATCTGGTTTTGTGTTTTTCGATCAGGGGACAGCCAAGTGGCTTGATGTATTTTTGTTTGCTGGAATCTAGTACTACAGACAACCAAATTTCGGGCCCCGGCGAAGTCGATCAGCCTCAACCCATTAGGGGCTGTTTCGTTGTGGAGGCTGAATTTTCCAACTGCACCTTCCCACTGATACCTTCTTTGCCCACCCTGGCATTAAAATCGCCAAGCACGATTTTCACATCGTGTCGGGGGCAACGCTCATAAGTATGCTCTAGGCGCTCATAAAAGGCATCTTTGGCCAAATCGTCCTTCTCTTCCGTTGGAGCGTTGGCGCAAATCAACAATATTTTGAAAAATTTTGCTTTGATGCGGATTGTGCCGAGACGCTCATCCACTCTGGTGAATGCCAGTGCTCGACGACGGAGTCTCTCTCACCACAAATCCGACACCAAATTCGCGCTCCTTTATATGGCCGCTGTAGTAAATGTCACAAGGACCTACTCGCTGTCGTCCTTGCCCCGTCCATCGCACTTTTTGGATGACGGTGATGTCAGCCTTTATTCTTACGAGGACATCAACCAGCTGGGCAGCGGCACCTTTCCAATTAAGGGACCGGACATTACAGGTGCATGCCCTCAAATCATGATCCTTAATTCGTTTCCGGGGGTCGTCAACAGAAAGGGGGTATCTCATCCGAGGCGTTGTTAACATGTTCATTGGAGTTGGTTTCAACGTGGCGGGTCCCAAACCCAGCGCACAACCCCGCTAGGCGAGTAAGTTTAAAGATTTTACACATTTGTATAGCGAACCGCTTGCTTCAAGACCGACGCTCGCTCACAGCCGCACCTCTGGTGAACAGACGCTGCTATTAGACTTCAGCGAACCCTTAAACCGAATCAGTCGGAGCGGCTCCACTGAAGCTTTCTCTCTCATTAGCCGTGACCCAAGGCTCCACACGGGTTGGTTACCGCATCTTGCACAAGGGTTGCTCACGTTTCCAGGGTGTGCGACGTGGACGCAAGAGTAGGAATTGAGTATAGCCTCACAACGGACGCAAGAATAGGAATTGAGTATAGCCTCACAATTGTTTACATACGTGTTTTCTATGAATATCGTATACAATATAAAAATTCCTGTTTGATTTCCGTAATTAGTGACATTAAATTTACAAAAATATTATAGCTTCTGCAGTGATCTTTTCCATATGAATCAATATGGTCCACTGCATACGGACTTTCAAATACAGGGTGCGCCATTTAGACCTTCAGTATTTCAAATCAGTTTTGGAACACAACATCGATTAAATGACCACCTTCATTCGATACACAAAAAGCAGCTCTTTTCGTGAATTCTGCATATCATTGGCCAGCAGGTACAGTTAAATCTGGAGAACGAGGCGGCCATTCCAAGTCACCATTTTTCATGAAATGAACTTCATACTATTGTATAAACACGAACTGTTTTCACAACTGAACGATTGTTTTCAATGCAAAGCGCTACGATGTCGTCTAAAAACCGACAGAGTTATTCAATGTTGAAATATCGAAGGTCTATTATACATTGCACACCCTGTATGAAATGAAGTTTGGAGACCCAAGTAAAGTTCATTGACATTCTGCCACTTTAGGCTATTGTAAGACAGGAATAGCAGACTAGAGTAGGAAATAATGATTTAATCAATTCACTTTTGCAAAGTAGGATATCTTCCATGCGATCTGGATAAGAATAAGGACACCAATTGCATTCGTTCTAAATTCGAAAATTGAGCCAGACTTTGGTCGATCTAGATAAAGACGTGAACGTGAATAAATGTTTACTATCAAAAAGCTGTCCCACAGTTCATTTGCTTGATTTTCGCGGTTATTTGATATTTGTAAATTTTGTTTTGTTATTGTTTTCTCATTCTAAAGCTAAACGCACTTAAATATATATCGTTCATTTCTTCTACTTACTTCCGAAGGAAATGTGACGTAGGTATAGAACTATATAAATCTATGACAGTAAATATTGAAGATGTTGAATTTTTTACGTTTTAAATACTAAGAGCTTCACCAAAATTGCATAGTTCCTCGAATCTAGATTGGGTCGAGAGAACACAGAATATAAGCTCAGTATCGATAGTATCACACATCGAAATAGACACACCTACGATTAACCAACATGTGCTATATGTATTCATTTATGCACACGTACAAATGTATGTAGTATGGATATGTAATACGGTTGCCACTTCTCCACTCTTTGGTTTTTTTGTAATTCTTTCGAATCCACAGTCATTAATTATACATTTTTTACTTTTTCTTCAATTTATTTGAGGCCTGTTAATTCTAATCACTAACATCGGTTATTGGTGCTTCACTGATATATTTTGCCATTCTGAGCGCTTCTTGATGTGTTATTCACTGTATACTTAAATACTCATATGTATATCTATATATATAAAGTGTGTAGGTACATATTTTGAAATTCGAGCACTTAGATTTAAATATACAAATATTAGAACATATAAATATCATGAAGCGCTCGAATGGCAAATACGTATATACGTGAAGCGCGAATAACCGATTACACACGCATACATACATATTTATTTCATATTTGCAACGATACATTTTTATTTATATCTTTACGGTTATGAAGCTTTTTAAAAACTGCATTATTTATTTATTTCATATTTGCAACGATAATTTTTTTTATATTTTTACCGTTATGAAACTATTTCACAACTACATTCTTTACTTTCAAACTAAATTCCGTGATATGTATTCACTGAAATGTTTTATTTATCAGAATTTTTTGCTTCTTTGTTATTGTTTCATCTGTGTTTCGTTTGTAAACGAAAGGCATGGAACACATGTAACACACCGAGTCCCGAACATGCCGAACTCCGTTTTAAGCTAGGAGCAAATGTCGGCGACGGTGAAGGTGGTCAAATATCGACCATAATCGATATAATTATTTTGCTATTTTTCACGTTAATATTTTGCTGTGCAATTTTCTTTTTCTTTTTTTATAATGAAAAGAGTTGCAACTGAACGCGACCTGTGTTTTAGTATTAGTTTGCTAATGACCTAAGGTTGTTCATGTTGTTACGCTGACATCGTCCTCTCATAAGCACACAACAAATACATGTACACACATTCATGCGCATTGCATACCAATCGTCAGAAAATGCCACAACTCCATGCATATAAATATACATATGTATTTGATACATAATGAAAGAGCGAGTGTTTGAATTTGTACTTATGTATGTGTATGTAGCAATGACCCTCTTGCTCTAATTATTGATTTTAATTTTTAAGCTTTTCTTGCGCTACGAATTTATATAGTAACTAATATTCACGGATTACATATATTTTTCAAAATATATTTAAATTGGTTTGAGAAGGCTTAACGTTTTACCAGCCCGATAAAATCAATTTGGACTTTCTTTTTTTTATATATACCGCTATTATTCACTGCTCGAAGGCAGTGAGCGCTTTAGCTTTTGATCTTAAAAATATGCAACATAAATTTACAACACAACGTTGGCGGTGCTGCCAGACTTCGTTGGAAGAAATTTCTTTAAACAAACTGATGCACCAATTAGAGAACATAAATATTATCTATATGTTATTATATTCATAAAATTGAATTCATAGCTCCTTTTACTTGAAATTCCTTAATTGTCTACGGCTAGATTTTTAGATGATGTGTGTATAATATATTCGAGTGAAGCAGAGATGAGTCAGCACGGCTTGATGCATTATGGGAAACCGTGGAAGCGATATACATATGATGAAGCATGCTGCAAGTTGATTCGCCAAATAGCAGCAATAAAATCAAATCACCACATATAAGCTGCTCATGACCTGGTTCCTGTAAATCATTCCGTCGACCTGAAACTGGCTATACCAGCATTCAACGGGCAAATTGGCTTGCATTTAAAAACGCGTTTTGAAACTCTTATGCATAAATCCTGTGTAGTTCAGAAGCATACAAATTCAGAAAGCTTCGACAAGCGATTAATTTTCTTTGCTTGGCATTATTTATGCATTTGGCTACAAGGAAGCACTATTTGCATTAAAGAACCAATTTGACAACAAAAATCTTATTTATAAACCGTACTTTCGATTCGTTAACAAAAATATATGAGATATTTGTAAATGAAAGTTGAATATTTTTGCACTCTTTTAACCTCTGTTGAAAAGACACTTTATATATATTTGTCACTTATTAATTACACATGCCTTTTCTCACAGTACCCGGTAAAGTAAAGTTTGTTACTTTTTCTTAACATCCGAAATTGAATTTCGTATTCTAGCGCACAGGTTACATTATCTGAAAAAATTTTAGCAGCACTGATTTTTTCGACTATGTCTAATTACATTTGCCAGTTGGGAAAGTAAAAAGAAGAATATTCATATCGAACTGCAAGAACTGCGCAACAAAATAATTGAACATAATTATGAAAAATATGACAGGACTACAAAAAGAATGGGATAGGATAGATCTAGTGAATTGAACTCGTTCTATAAAGAATTTAGGCTACTGAAAGCTAATGACATTATGAAATAGCCTTCAACTTTAGCAAATCGCTGAATTTTATAAAAAATAATTTTATTGCAACAGCAGTTATGTGCTCCCGACGTTTTACACCATATATAATACGTATCTAGCAACGGTATTGTAGAAGACATTGAGCTTACTATAGCACAGACTATCACACCTAGCCTACAGCTCATAGCCATATAGGTTGTGCGTCAATTGGGTGCAAATTGTAAATTTTGACAGCCATCATTCAAATTCTGACATTTCTCGTAGTGGGAAGAGATTCTTAAATGTGGCCGGACATAATTATTTTGACACAAGTATTACCTTGCGACTAGCCCGTTACCTAAAACTCCGAATTAACAGCAAATCATTAATTGGATGCATCATTGCTTCTGTTTCCACCAATAACATCATTAGTTAAGAAAAAGTACACGCGACTTCCTTGCGAGTTTTTTGTTACGTCAAAATTTAGAAATTCCTTGGACACAAGAAATTGTAAAATATTTTCACACCGTAGAAAATTTTTCCTACCTCATCTCATCATAGGAAAAAAGATACCGATCGGCACACAGCCATAGTAAGGTTGGTAACAGAAATGTTCTGGATTGAAGCAATCGAGTTTTTAATGTTGTGAAATGCTGATTAGTCCATAATGATCGAAGCACGCCTAATGCACTATAAATATGGCTATTACATGACAAAGTTCTATCGAAGGGAGATAGAGAGTTTTTTAGTTTCACTTCGCTATGGCTTTCGAGTTTGAAGGTCTTCTTGTGTATAACAATGCACTGCAATTTCCTAGGGCCTAAAGTAAACCTCAAATCAGTATTGGGGCCATTAATGCAATTATGGACGAATTCACCGTGCAACTGGTATATAATTGAACATTATCTGCACATACATGAATGTTTTAACACACTTTGAAGATCTTTAACATATATAAAACAAACAGCACAGGCTCGAGAATAGATCAGGTGAGGAACACATTTAGCTACGTGTAAATGGTTAGATATAATGTCACCGACACGTCGATAAGAAATTAAACAAGTCACTAAGTTTCAAAGCTAACAGTTCGTAGTTTACTGTGCGGAAAGCTTTCGAATGGTCCAAAAGTGTTAATAACGTTACACGATTAATGTCTTTGTTGCGCCTCATGTTGCAGTTTTCGAATTAGAAAAGAATTCATATGAGTATGCAGTATGCGCTCAAGTATTTTAGAGAAGAAAGGTAGTTTGCGATGGGTCTGAAGACTTTGCTAGATTTCTTAATTGGAATGATTTTTGCAGATTTCCAATAGAGAGGGTGGTAAATAGACATGAAGTTTAGTAAAATAGTGTTTAAGGCAAATGTTACATCATCATCATCATCAAGGTTTCAGAATGTAAAACCAGTTACCATTGGTTAGATAATTGTACAAATTTCTTATTCAACTCATTTACGTATAATGTCTTCGAAAAGTGAATCAGCTTGGAAACAATTTGAATCATACTATGATATTATTGAACAATGTATTCCAAGTAATTTCTCTATAACACAAGGTTGCAAAGCAATACCATATGTTGTGTTGCCATATTGTCTAATATAAAACAAAATATATATTTTTTTACTGAGATTTTGACAAAACTAGCCTTTCTTAGCCTCATGGTCTCTAGACGAGTTGGACGCATTTTTTGACGAGATACTCTAAGAAAAAAAAGCTATAGCTACTTCAAATTCAAGGTTACACGGACGGACTCTCACATGTCGCCCGATCCCAGTTAGTGACTTACATTGCCTGCGGTAACTTGCATCGCTCAACCAATAACTACTGTTGCTAGTAGCACGTGCTCCTATACACGTACTCGTATATCGACACGCATCAAATCAACCTATAGCTGGAATCTTTTGCAATCCTGGATTACAGGCTAGTTTTATTAAGGTTCGATTGATGAATGCATTCCAATACAGAAGCATGAAGTGATTGTGGAGGGTATTGGGCTTCCGACCAGAAATATGTCTTGTTTGTGATCATACACTACCGGAAAACTATATCAAGCTCATTAGTGAATATGTCGATTTTGGTCATATGGAACTGATTGACATACAGAATGTTACTATTCCTAACATTTAATATATCATCCTACGTTATCGTGTTGAGCCCACAGTCGACATTGAACAAATGTTCCGGCAGGTGCGAGATAAAACAGAGATTACCTGGTGATTATTTGGGGAGCTTCTCCTTCAAGGAGGTTCGTGTTTACCATTTAACTACAGTCCGTTGTGGAATGGCATGCAGCCTTTGATAAGTATTTATAAAGTTTCTGAGCATTAGCATGTCGACGACAAGAAGTGGGATTTAAGCAATGCTCAGGTAATGACAAAATTATTTGACAACGTTGAAATGACCCAACCTGATGGCAGTGTCCTAAATGGCTGATAGGTGAAAAAAAAAAAAAAAATTGAAAAATATAATTATTTATAAATATGTATGTGTATTGGTGTGTGTGTATACCGGCATGTGCTGGAAATGCAGCAAATACAAGGAATCGCAAATAATTAAATGCGAACAATTTAAGTTTTTGTAAATTTTTACTAAATATCACAACAACAAAAAGTAAACTAACTATGCTGTAATAACGAATTACTTCATAAATTTTTTATTTTTTCGTCTCTGTTTGTATTTTACGCTTGGCCCTAGAAGTAAGCGTTTACTTTTTATATTATCTTTTATCAAAACAAAATCTGTATAAGTTCATTTTTCTAAATTTTGTGATAACACATCTCCAATTCGCGTGCCTGCAGTCGGCCGATTTCAAACCGAAAAATATGGCGATTACGATATCTGGCACATATCATATCGCTGCGATTTCGTGTTTGAAAACGAAAACGGAACAGTGAAATTCAGCACATAGCATCACGTTTTCGATGGCGATTTCATTCGAAGGCGATTTGCAGTGCCTCATAATTGGATATTAATTATGTTACACAAATGATAATCATATTATTGTTCATGGGGTAGGCATAGTTTTTGAAATACTTAAATTTAAAGACCTTTTGGTTTGTTTGCGTTTAATTCTAACGATGATATCAGGGACATGTTTATTAAGAATAGACATCCGGTCGCCTTACTGGATCTGCGAATAAAAATTTTATTACTAAATATTTTAATTCAATAAAAGGATAGAGAGAGAGGTCATGTGGTTGTGGGGTTCTTTGAATACTTACATAGATCTACTTTAACACGTTCACGCCGGCGTGTACCACCGGTGGCTCGCACATGTCTGCCTGATCGGGCGGCGCGTACCACCGGTGGCTCGCACAGAATTGTCTCATCGGGCGGCGCGTACCACCGGTGGCTCGCATATGATTGTACTACCAATCAGTGTGCATCACCAAACATAACTTATTCAATAGTACTTATAATAAAGACATGAGTAAATATTTCAATGATATAACATAAACAATATTATTTATGTTTTATTAGACCGTTTTCCCGTGTGATAATCTTTCGTTGAAACATTTAGCTCGGCCCCGTCTGATAGAACAAAAAGCTTTCACCGCAACCGCCTATGGGCGCGAAACATGATTTGCAGTGCCTGCCGGCGTGAACGTGTTAATTTGCACTGGTTAGGGTCCAATCGGGCGTGGTGTTTTGAACTTTTACGCTTCCACTCCGATAGTGGGGTCGGATGACTTGCGTAAATATCTGCTCCTAGTTGGAGCATTTCCTTGACCGTTGTTGCGAACTTACCCCGGAATTCAATAACTTGATACGGTCACTAATTCACAAATTTAAAGATACTATTTTTGTGACCATAGGCGATTTTGCCAATCGAAAAATTCGCCTGAAAATTTAATTCTTGCGATCAGCTGATAGCGACCTTTGCTAGAGATGCGAATACCTCTGCCGGCAGGCCGTCAGCCCCAGCCGCCTTGTTGTTCTTTAATCGGGCAATCGCTATTCGAACTTCGACATGGTCAGGTAGTAGTCTGTTCCATCGTCATCTATTAGAATTTCGGGTTCAAATTCTCCGGATGTTTCATCTTAACAGCCATACAGCAGGTTGGAGAAGTGTTCCTTTCATAAATTCTGCATATTATGGGCCTCCGTCAATAGATCACCCCTCTAGGTCCTATAAGAGCATGCTCCGGTATTGAAACTTTCCGTAGGTCGCCGTTTCTTTTCGTAGAATTCTCGAGCATTACTCTTGTCGGCCATCTTATCAAGCTCTTCATTCTCACGCATTTCGGCCTCTTTCTTTTTTGTCTGCAAATGCGTGTTGTTCCTTTCTTCAGCTCTCGGTATCTATCCCACCCCACATGTGTTTTGGTCGATTGCAAGGTTGCGAGGTAGGCAGTCTGTTTGCCGAAGATACCTTCTTTGAATACCCTGACGTTGGAGTCGCCAAGCACAATTTTGACATCGTGGCGCTCATTACTATGTTCCAGGTCCTCGTAAAAGGTTTCTTTGGTCAAATCATCCTTGGGACCAACCCCACGCACAACTGCACAGGATTCACCTTCACACTTTAGCTTGCCTCCAAGCGGATTTTTGCTGGCTAAGTAGGGAATACTTGGTCTAAACCGGAAGTCGTTAGCTGCAAAATAATCGTTTCTGGCCACTACCGAGTGAATAGCAGTCAAAATCATTGGAAACATTCTGCAGTGTAAATTACTTTTCTCTAACTTTAGCTATTTTTATATTTTTGTAGGTATACTCATACATGAGCACTTGTTATGCTGCCTTAATGTGTCGTTCTACGGAAATTTTAGATCATATTTGTGAAGACCCCAAGTCTAAGGCCTTGAAGCCTTCACAGCAACAACAACAACAATAACATCATCATCAACAACAACAACAACAACAATAGCAACAACAATAACATCAACAACAACAACAACAACAGCAGCAACAACAACAACATCACCAACAACACTAACACCAACAACAACCATAACAACAACAAGTTATCTACACATATATATATATATATATATATATATATATAGTTAATACATACATACATACATTGAAGTACATATACTCATAATTAATTAAATATATATAGATATACATATATTAATATAAATGTACATATATATACATAGATATAGATATATATATATACGTATGAATATAAAATATGAATTTTAAATATTTGAACTAAGCAAGCATTAAGCACAGCAAGCCGTCGCTGTTAAGTAGGGAAAAGAAGAATAGGCGATAGGCCTACCAACAACGCAATGCGTAACTGTCCACCTGCAGGCAGAGTTTTGTATAAAAAAAGCAGTGATCAGACACTTCTGTTTGTGCTGTCGTAGCTAGAGTATATGGTGTGACGTGCAAACGCTACCAATAGGAGTAGATAGAAATATATGGTGTGACGTGAAAACGCTGCCAGTAGGTTATATGGTGTGACGTGAAAACGCTGCCAATAGAATTATATGGTGTGACGTGAAAACGCCGCCAATAGAATTATATGGTGTGTCGTGAAAACGCTGCCAGTACGATACAATTAAGGTTATATGGTGTGACGTGAAAACGCTGCCAGTACGATATAACTAAGATATATGGTGTGTCGTGAAAACGCTGCCAGTAGAAAATATAGAAAATAAAGATAAGTGTGTAACATTAGAACCACTCGTGTTGTCCTTTACTTTCCTCTTTTGGAATCAACATTATAGGAGAAACTCATAATCCGGCTGAGTGATAGCCTAGCTATAGACCGGAGAACCGGGTTCGTTACATATTTGAGGGGCGTGATTTAGAAGAAACTGATTTTGGAGTAATCAGAGAATACAATGAGTATATCTTCGCATGATTTGAGAATTTCGATTACATATTATTCCTGCCGACCGATTTTGGATTATGATCTGGGGTGGTCATCACATTTTTCTGTGTATTTTGATTCGGAGGGGTCAAAATCGCATTTCACTCTGTATCTTGACTTGGGGTGGTCAAGTGTGCCTGTTTGTATTTATCTTGACGCGTGGAGATCAAGGGCACACTTCTTTTATTTATAAGGTCATCCCCATGAGTTCAGCTTATGTGCAAAAGAGTGTTATACCTTTTTTTGGCAATACTAGCATGAGTGTTGTGATGTACACCATTTAAGGGTTTGCCTTGCCTTGTGTCGAATTTACACAAATGTTGTTATTTTTTTAATAAATTTATACCGCTGGGGTATCGGCAGTTTCTTAAATTGCCTGCAAAGCTTGAGCGTGTGGCTATTTTGTGGAGAAAGAATGTACTTAATTTTATTCTGCGATGTAGGGGATTTCGCGAGCTTGTAATCAACGCATTCTTTAATTTTGTTGCCATGTTGGGCACTGCTCTCGGGATGCGAGAGATTGTTTCCACAGCATTAATGAATTTTCTGGCAAAGCGGTTGTGCATACATTCACCAGAATTGGGTCCCAGAGCTTCGAACACTGGTTAAATATACGGCAGTGAGCATACTTCGGAAAGACAGCCACTCACCGTATCCACCATAAAATGTTTCAGTGTCACAGGTCGAAAGATGGAGATCACTACCGATTGTTCAGCCGTTTTAGGAGTTTGTTCTATTTGGCCGCCAGCGCAAGAAAATTTGCGGGGAGATCTTCTTTGCCTTTTTGGAATAAGACATTGTATGCGTCTTGAACACGTTTATACTAATCGTCTAGAGAATTATTTTTAATTGTCAGGAGATTCTCTGAAAACTCCTTCATGGGTAGTGTGGTTTGTATTTTGAGGCTTGATGCTCCATTTTGCTTTTAGCTGCTACATGGGAATAAGTAGCATTAGTGGCGGGTTGTGCCTTTTCCGCGGCCGCGGTAACCGAGTGGTTAGCATTGCGTACTGACATTTGGAAGGCTCGGGTTCAAATCCCGGTGCCACCAACATCCAAAAGTTTTTTTTTAAACACAATTTATTTATTTACTAATTCTGCTTTAATATAAGCCTAACAGTAAGTGTACAAATCTTAAGAACTAAATTACAAACATGATAGCTCGAGTTATGTAACTTATCAAACTGCATAAAGCATTAGCTAGCGGGTTTGGATGATTTCTCAGCTTTGTGAAGTACTTCGTCCTGCTTCTTTCAATTTCAGGCTTAACCAGTAAAATACCAAAGTCTTTGTGAATGTTTACGTTACGAACGTACCATGGTGCGCCCGTTAGTGCTCTTAAAATTTTGGACTGGAACCTGTGTATTTTATCAATGTTAGTTGCACAGGTCGTACCCCACAGTTGAATACCATACATCCAAATTGGTTTTAACACTGCGTTGTAAATAAGGACTTTGTAGTCTAGTTTTAGACCGGAGTATTTATTTAAAAGCCAATTTAAACTTTTTCTTCTTCTTTATTGGCGTTGGCACCGCTTACGCGATTATAGCCGAATCAATTATAGCGCGCCATTCATCTCTTCTTTTCGTTCTTTGGCGCCAGTTGGAAATGCCAAGTGCACCCAGGTCACTCTCCACTTGATCTTTCCAACGGAGTGGAGGTCTTCCTCTTCCTCTGCTTCCACCAGCGGGTACTGTATCAAATACTTTCAAAGCTGGAGTGTTTTCATCCATTCGGACGACATGGCCTAGCCAGCGTAGCCGCTGTCTCTTCATTCGCTGAACTATGTCAATATCGTCGTATAGCTCGTACAGCTCATCGTTCCATCGTCTGCGGTATTCGCTGTTGCCAATGCGCAAAGGACCATAAATCGTTCGCAGAACTTTCCTCTCGAAGACTCCTAGAGCCGACTCATCAGATATTGATAACGTCCACGCTTCTACGCCATATAGTAGGATCGGTATAATGAGCGACTTGTAGAGCTTGGTTTTCGTTCGTCGGGAGAGGACTTTACTTTTCAATTGCCTACTAGCTGCTTTTAATGTCATGTGTAGTATTTTTGCCTCTATGTGTCACTTCCAAGTGAGACGTCATCTAAGTGTATACCGAGATATGTAACATCATTTACTTGGGGAATGCTTTTCAGGAAAGCCGAATTGGTGATCTGGTATCACATTGTTACGGTGGAGAAAAGGAGATATTTTTGATAGCAGAATTTTTTCAAATAATTTGGAGAGGCTTATTGGTCTGTAAGAAGACGCCTGTGTATGGTCTTTGCCTGGTTTGGCTATCAATAATATCTGCGACTTTTTCCACGCGTTTGGAAAGTAATTTAGTTTTAGAATGGCATTAAAGAGTTCCGAGAGCAATGCTTGTGCAACTCTTGGTAGCTCTATTAGCATTTTTGGTGTAATAAGGTCGTGGCCTGGAGATTTCTTTGGATTCAGTTTCTGTATCGCGTTTACCACTTCTAGGCTTGATATTTTAATTGCCACCTGATTTTCCTGGCCGTTAACAACTTCCGGCAAAATAAAATTATTAGTTGCGTCATTTGGCTGGAATACATTACTTAAATGCTATGCAAAGCAATTTGCCTTTTCTTCGTTACTACGTGTCAAGTTACCATTTGGGTCCCTGATTGGCATACTCACTTCTATTGGAGGCTTAAATTTCTTTTGTGCTTTCCAGAGTGAGTATTTTTTGGCAGAATTTGGCGCTAGTTTTTCTATGTATGCCTTGGTATTGTGATCTTCTGCTTGTTTCATTGCACTTTTCAGCTTCCTCTCTGCTGCTTTCAACCGTAACTTTGCGGTTGGAGAGCGATATTCTTGCCATTCTCTCCGCAAACGGCGCTTATTTTTTACTAATTTTTCTATTTCCGCATTTGTTAGAATTTTTGGGCACGTAATAGGCTTTTTTTTTATTGTTTTGAGTTGCTATGGTTGCCGCAGAAACAAGGACATTATTGAGCTCATTAATGTAGTCATCAATATCGTTTTCACAATTCAATATTGGGTTGATGTTAATATGACTACTAGTATATTTTTTGTATTTTAGCCAGCTTGTTTCTCTGTTTGTTAGTCTTGATTCTTGTGCAACTATCCTCGGGCGCTCATAGATTTTTATTAGAACTGGTGAGTGGTCTGAAGACAGCTCAGCAACTGTCACAGCTGATACAAGTTGTCGATTTTTCTTGAGACAGCAAAGTCTATTAAGTCAGGTATTTTCTTCCGATCGGTAGGCCAGTATGTTGGTTGACCTGGGGAAATACAATCTAAATTGTTACGCTTGTTTATGATGGTATTGTATAGCTGACGGCCTTTGGGGATTATTAGATGGGATCCCCAGTATACATGTGAAAGGGTGGCAGCACCCTCTACACGACTATAAAGTAGCGTAAAGAATTGTCAAGATAAAAACGACAGAGTCGAAGTTGAACAACAGTAGGGAACAGACGAAGGAAGCGCGTGAATAAATCGGAAGTTGAACGAAGCTTATTCATACATTCAGTACATTCATCATTTTTATTTTAATAATACATAATTCAAATTACATACAACTAATTTCATTTCTATTTTAAACATTACTTGGAATAAACTTATCTTTCTACATTTGGGGGCTCAACCTCAAGAGTCATTATAAGAAGTAGCAGCAGACAGCAGAAAAATCTAGAAAAAGAGGCGACAAGTACAAAAGTTGCGTAAGTGTGAAGGAAAAAGAAGTATGCTCGGAGTACCTATGAAAACTAGAGCGAAAAAAACACCGGAAAGCGAAAGCAGCGAAGACGTGGTAAAAAACGGAAAAAATACAGCAGAAGCTGGCGCAGATGAAAAAACAAAATCAGAGAGCGAAAGCAGAGAAGAAGAGTTGATAGAAGGTAGAACGAAATTGCACGAAGGAGACATGAATAATTTAAGCGAGCTCATAAAACTTTTTGCGGCGAAATTATATAAAGATGAAGTGAATAGAAATTACATTACAGTTGAAAGCTTCGGAAAAATAATTCCAGATTACGATGGTTCTACGATGTCAGTACGTCAGTGGTTCGACAACTTTGAACAAAATGCAGCAGCGTACGAACTAAACGAAAAGCAGATGTATGTTAACGCTCGAAATAAAGTGACAGGAATAGCGAAATTGTTTTTGGACTTCGTTACTGTTTCTACATACGAAGAGTTGCGAAATGCTCTGCTAGAAGAATTCCATAAAAAAATGAGTAGTGCAGATGTTCATAAGCTACTGATGGAGCGGAAAAAACGAGACAATGAGAGCTTTCATGAATATGTGTTGCATATGCGAAAACTTGCGAATATGGATAATGTTGAAGAGCAGTCCACAATAAGATATATTGTAGATGGGCTAAAATGGAAACCAGAGTTGACATTTCCTTTGTATAGCGCAACCACTTTTAACGAATTACGACAGAGGCATGAGATTATAGATATGGCAAAATACAAAAAATACAACATTTCGGCGGACAAAGAAACAGTGTTAAAGGAGACAGGGAAAAATATTATAAAACACGATGAGAGAACAAGTGCACATAAACAACACTGTTTCAATTGCAGATCAACTGAGCATAAGAGACCCGAATGCAAAACAGAGGTGAAATGCTTTAAATGTAATGGAAGTGGGCACATAGCAAAACATTGCGATAGAAGAGTACAAAAAGCAGAGGTAAATTCTATTTCCAATAAAACACGGGTAAAGCTGATGAAAATAAACAATGAAGAGTTAAGTTGCCTTATCGATACAGGTTCTGATGTTTCTCTTATTAAAGAAAGTCTGTATAAAAATAAATTTTAAATACTTTGATGCAGAAAAGTACTGCAGTCTTGTACGGCTTAGGAAATATCCCAATTAAAGCGATTGGAACTTTCACAGCAGATGTTAACGTCGATGGGCTGAAAAGCACACACAAATTTCTCATAGTACCAGATAGCAAAACCAACTATGGTGTAATAATGGGCTATGATTTTGTTGAAAAGTTCACTGTTGTGCTTAAGGGTAGTAAATATACGTTTCTGGGCTACGAAGCAGACGAAGTTGAAATTGAAGAGATAGGAAGCAATGTATATAATATAATAAGCAATACAAACGAAATTGATGTACCAACGAGATTTAAGAAAGCGGCTGAAGAAATAATTTGCGAATATAAGCCATTTAAAAGTACTAAAGAATGCCCAATACAGTTGAAAATAATTCCCAGTACAGAGAAAATTGTTATTCGTCAGGGCGCTACACGTTTATCGGCAGCGGAGCATGCGATAGTAGAAAATCAGGTAAGGGACTGGTTAGCTGCAAACATCATTAGAGAATCTTGTTCAGACGTTGCAAGTAGAGTTGTATTAAAGAAGAAAAAAGACGGGTCATACAGAGTATGCATTGACTACAGAATGTTAAATGCTTGTGTTTTAAAAAACAGATTTCCTATCCCACTGATTGAATATGTTTTGAGTAAAATGCAAAACTCAATATTTTTTTGCGTTATGGATCTCAAAAATGGCTTGTTCCATGTACATGTAGAGGAAGATAGCAAAAAATATACGGCATTTATAACAAAATAGGGTCTGTATGAGTTTAATAAAGCTCCGTTTGGGTTTTGTAACTCTCCACCGGTATTCGCCAGATATGTGAGTTATATTTTTCAAAAATTAATAAACGAGGGTATCATGGAGCTATATGTAGATGATATTGTGGTGTTCGGTCAATCCGAAGAGAACTGTTTACACAATGTTAGAAAAATTCTTGGGCATGCACAGAGTTTTGGGCTCGAAATAAAATGGTCGAAATGCCATTTCTTAAAGAAGCGAATTGATTTTCTTGGGCACACGGTAGAAAGTGGTTCCGTATGGCCAGGCGATGATAAAAGAAAGGCTGTAAAGAACTTTCCACTGCCGAAAGACGTTCGCAGCGTACACGCTTTTTTAGGCCTTACGGGATACTTTAGTAAATTTATAAAGCAGTATGCTATACTTGCAAGGCCACTAACAAATTTACTTAAAAAAGATGTTGTATTCGAGATAGGAGAAGATGAATTGCGGGCAGTTGCCGAGTTAAAATCTGCGTTGATACAAGAGCCGGTACTAAAAATTTTTAAGCAAAATGCCGAAACACAACTACATGTTGACGCTTCGAAGTATGGTTTCGGGGGAACATTGATGCAAAATCATGAGGAATCATGGCACCCAGTATTTTACTGGAGCAAGAAAACATCGGAGAGTGAAGAAAAAATGCATAGTTACTTGCTTGAAGTAAAAGCTGCATTTTTAGCAACCAAGAAATTTCGTCAAGATTTATTTGGAAATAATTTTACATTCATCACTGATTGTGCTGCGTTTTAACAAACTACTATGAAGAGAGATATTCCAAGAGAGGTTGCACAGTGGATTATGGACTTACAAGATTTTACTTTCACCGTACAGCATAGAGCGGGTAGTCGAATGAAGCACGTAGACACTCTGAGTCGTTTTCCAGTGATGACGATTACATCTGAACTTCAAGCACGCCTATACAAAGCGCAGGAATATGATGACCATATCAAAGCTGTACGAGAGGTCTTAAAGCATCGACAGTTTGAAAATTATAAGATTAGAGGAGAACTGCTGTATAAACACGTCAAGAAGCATGGAAAACAAAATTATTACAAATGCGCACAACGTCGGTCATATGGGTACACAAAAGACAATGCAGTTAATACAGCAGGATTATTTCATTCCACACTTAGAGAAAAAAGTAAGCCGACATATAGCGAATTGTGTTAAGTGTATAATACACAAAAGAAAGGTTGGAAAACAAGAAGATTTTCTCCATGTAATCGACAAGGGACAAGCTCCACTACATACTATCCACGTTGATCACCTAGGGCCGTTGGATGCGTCATCATAGTGTTATAAATATATATTCGTGATTGTTGATGCATTATCCAAATTTACATGGCTTTTCACAACAAAAACAACGGAGGCACAAGAAGTAGTTAGACACATGCATACGTGGATTGATATATTTGGTAGTCCAGAAAGAATTATCAGCGACAAAGGAGCAGCGTTCACTTCCAAACTCTTCAAGGAGCTATGCACTAACAACCAAATTGAAAATATCGAAATTACTACAGGAGTTGCACGAGGTAATGGTCAAATCGAGCGTGTTAACAGGGTGATCCTGGCGGTTTTGGCGAAGCTGTGTGCGTCGGAGCCATCGAAGTGGTACAAATATACAGGTCCGGTTCAAAAGACAATTAACGGACACGTTCATTCAGCAACAAAATATACACCGTTCGAAGTTCTTTTCGGAGTTAAAATGAGACATGAGTTTAACGCTGACCTGGTAAAAATTCTCGAAGACGAATTTATTGAATCATTTAATGCAGATCGCAGTACATTGAGACAGTCAGCTAAAGAGCAAATTGCGAAAGCGCAAGCAATCTACAAAAAACAATTTGACAAGAAACGAAAGAGCAGCAATGAGTACCAAACATCAGATCTTGTAACAATAAAGTATACACAGTTCGTTGCAGGAAGAAAGCTGGCAAGTAAATATATAGGACTATATAAAATCGTTAAAGTTAAGCGCAACTGCCGATACGACGTTGAAAAAGCAGCCGAATTTCTGGGTCCAAATCGCACATCAACGAGCGCCGATAATATGAAGTTATGGAGATATGTCGAAAGCCATGAAGATGACGTATCATCGGAGTCCGATGAAGATCAGGATGACCGAGTGGGAAAGGGTGGCCTCTACACGACTATAAAGTAGCGTAAAGAATTGTCAAGATAAAAACGACAGAGTCGAAGTTGAACAACAGTAGGGAACAGACGAAGGAAGCGCGTGAATAAATCGGAAGTTGAACGAAGCTTATTCATACATTCAGTACATTCATCATTTTTATTTTAATAATACATAATTCAAATTACATACAACTAATTTCATTTCTATTGTAAACATTACTTGGAATAAACTTATATTTCTACATATGGTACATGCTTTGCATTGTAGTCTCCTCCTGCTATAAATCTATCACCAGGATTATCAAAAAATTCCTTAAAGTGATTTTCTGTGATCTTAAATTTTGGAGGGCAATAAATGGCTGAGAGATTTAGCTCTTTGCCATAATTATTCAAAGTTACAGAGGTAGATTGCAGATAATTGGTGGCGTATGGCTGTAAGACGCAGAGTTTAAGGCGGTTTCTTAGAAGTATTCCAGTGCCGCCGTGCGCTTTGCCATCAGGGTGGTTAGTGGAGTAGAATATGAACCCAGGTATATAAAAGTTATATTTATCCAAAAGTTATGGAAAATTAATTTAAATAAAAAATTAAGTTAAATTTTCTAATTGCGGTCGCCCTTCGGCAGGGAATGTCCACCCCTCCGAGTGTATTTCGGACATGAAATAAAGACTTCTCGTAAAAAACCCCCATCAGCCGTTCGGAGGCGGCTAAGTATAAACTGTAGGTCCCTTCATTTGTTGGAAAAACATCAAGACGCAAAACATCATTGGAGGAGCTCGATCGAAAATCGCTACAGCGGTTAAAAAACGCCTATTATATATATCTGTGATGAGATACTTAGCCGTGGGAATAGCACCTTCATTAAGAGTGATTGTTGGTAATGCAGTATATACGTAAGTATGTACAATATTTGTCTACCGATTTACTGGCAGTGGACTTCAATGTTATAACTACAGCTTTGGGAAAAGTGAAGTAGATCAATTGATCTTTTAATGCAGCCGCTCAGTGTAGTATATGTGCGATTGTGTGTTCGTGCTAATGCTAAATCTGTGCTGGGGAACAAAGAAAAATAAAAAAAGAGGACAAATGGGAATTTATGTGTGTATTGCCACTCTAGAAGAAAGAGATTGCCACCAAAATTTGGCATATGTAGGTCCGTATGTTAGCAAAACCAACTGATAGCGAAAATTGTTTTGTATGTACAATTAGTTTTATTGAAATACAAAACAGAGAGATAAGACCGGAGAGTGCAAATTTTCGGATAATCGAACTGGAGAGCAATATTGGGTAAAGTGTTATTATTAGTTCTCTTATACTAATATGTATAAATGCTTATTACAGGTACACAAATTAACAAGATCAAGAGTTCAACAACGTGACGTTAAATATTGCGAATTTATAAGCGGTTTATATTTTTAAAGTTTTTTGCAAAACTGTTGAAGACATGGATGAGGACGACCTCATCATCGTATAAATAATAAATTTTATAATAAAAAATAACCAAAAATTAATTATGAAGCAATATATTAACTCAATTATAACTTATAAATAAATTACTGAATACTTACCCGAAACCCTACCTGAATACTTACCCGAATCCCTACGTGAATACCTACCCGAATACTTACCTGAAAAATCACCTCTCTGAATTTACTCCCACTCTGAACGCACTTACCTACAACCCTACTCCGTTCCGTTAATCTTTCCAATATATGTATAAGTAAAAATTAGTATAAATAAAGAACGGGAGAAATTATGAAGTTAGATAAAATAAAAGTTAAGTGCTCGGGAATATATGCGATAAATTGTAAGCTTTTTAAAAGTTAATAAAGATTGGAATTATATCCAAGTGTTTAAACTTAAATACGGAAATCTTCACATGTGTTTTAAATTTAAAGACGGAAATATTTATATGGTGCCGAAACACGGTTAAAACGAACAAAACTAGAAAACTGAGCTATTCAGATATATATAAAAAAAACCAAAAATATTGTGTTGAGCGAAAAAAATCGTGAAAATTTTTCCCGCGCGGTATACACCTTCAAACTAATATTAAAATTTATACATAAAAAAATTTATACATATTAAAAATTCATAAAAAAAAATTTATAACACATATGTAATAACAGAAGTGACAAAACGAAAAACAGATACCGGTAGAACAAAATTAAATAAATAAAAAAGGGTGATTTTACAAATATACATACAATAAATACCCATGTTAAAATGAAGATTATAAAGTGAAAAACTAGTACATAAAATTCTAAATAGCAAAACAAAAATTAAACAAGTGACACAAACATACTAAAAATCAAATAACAAAAATTATTTACCTAAGAATATAGCAAGAGGTTAAAACCAAACTAGCTACATACATATCTACATATGCGTGTGAATAAGAAAATAAAAAACAAAAAAAACTGAAGCGAATATCTAAAGGTGCACACAATCAAAGACAAAACATATAT
The DNA here is from genome assembly GCA_037013455.1 of Ceratitis rosa. Taxonomy (NCBI): domain Eukaryota; kingdom Metazoa; phylum Arthropoda; class Insecta; order Diptera; family Tephritidae; genus Ceratitis; species Ceratitis rosa. The sequence goes on along the minus strand of JAWMAG010000036.1, from coordinate 3,063,155 downwards.
CTGTCGCTAAGATATAAAAATTTAAAGTTAAGAAGAAAAAAAAATTAATTAAGAAAAAAAAAAAAAAAGATTTAAAGTGAATTTAAAAATCCTGATCCCGAAAAAATCATCTATTCTCATTTCACCTGTGCTACGGATACTGAAAATATAAGATTCGTGTTTGCAGCTGTTAAGGACACAATTCTCCAATCAAATCTGAAGGAATATAATCTGGGCTGAAGTGCTTTCAGATGGACAGACAATTTTTGTGATATTGTTATATTGATGATTCCTTTTTCGCATAAAAATATATAAGTAAAACAAACAAAAAAATACATATAATACAAAAAATTTTATGAAACAAAGTAAGCAAGTAAGCAATTAAAAAAAAAAAAAAATCATATGAAAGTTAACTGCTTACATACATATATACATAGAGAAAATATCTTATGGACTTATATAGTAGAAGTGCAGGAAATACACCGAAGCAAGTGAAGCATATACATACAAGTATTTAAATACTGATACACAAATCCGCTAAGTATATATACATATATATTTACACTCTTCATGTACTTGAAAGACTATACCCCACATAGCAATCCATAGCATCTCAACTGGTCCGCAACCCATTCCCACAGGACCATTAAAACACCACTCATATATATAAGTCTTTAAGCGTAGATTCATCTGCACACCCTCTCGGGTAAAAGACTATACCCCACGTAGCAACCCATAGTATCCCAACTGGTCCGCAACCCATTCCCACAGGACCAGTAAAACACCACTCATATATATAAGACCATACAATATATGGCTCAACAAACATTTAACTAGTTCGGAACCCATTCTCATTCAGAACGAACTTAAGCAAACCTCTTTGCACGAATTATTCTCACACCCATTTTCTAAGCCACCGGTTGCCATTCGCGGTGCATTCTCGCAATTCACAACATCACTGCTTTGCATTCACCCTCTTTCACACTATCTCGCTATAAAATATTTCCAAACATAAGCTAAGCCAGTACAGGGTGCGTATTTTCAGGAATAAAGTTTACAATAAATAAATAAACTAAATCTCGAATAATGACTGAAGAAAAACAAGAAAAGTCTCATTCTCTTCAAGCTCCGTCGGGACCTCGAACCCGATCCAAATCCCAGGCAGAAGAAGACGAATTCGCTTGTCTTCATAAAAAATTCGTGTTCGAGTTATCCAAACTTAAAAAAAAATTTGCGCAAAATGGTGGGTCGTCAATGAATCTTCTTACTCGGAAGACGCACTTCAGATATACAAAGAGGAACTGGACAAACACATGACTCTGGTGGACACAGCCAATCAAAATTTACAGTTGAGCAACGTGGATGAAGACAAACTCCGGATGAGTACAGAAGCGTATGAAACCTCCTTCGATAACGCTATGCTAACGAAGATCAGGATAAGGGAGCTACTCAGCCAGTTCAGGGCAACCACGGAAACAAGCCGAAATAACACACCCGTCACCAGTACACGCCCAACCCAGCTAGACACACACAGCTACCTCAAGTTCCCTGTTTGTGACACCGAAATCTTTTATGGGGATATGAAGACTGGCCCTCTTTTAGAGATATGTTCACCGCAGTATACATAAATCACCCTAAATTATCCCAGGTACAAAAGTTGTACCATTTAAGACAGAAGACTCGAGGAAAAGCTGCTCTTCTCATAAAAAATTATGCGCTTAATGATCTTAACTTCACACTAGCCTGGGACGCGCTCAAATCTCGATACGAAAATCGTAGAATCGTTGTTGATAGTCAAATAAAAACTTTATTCAATATTCAACCGGCAAACACGGAAAACAGCGAGAGGATTCAACAAATACAGACGACTATCAGCAACTGTCTCTCAACACTGAAAGCAAACGAGGTATCAACCGAAAGTTAGGACCCTATGTTAATTTACGTCTGCTCTTCAAAGCTCCCAGAAGAAACCCTCGCTCTATGGGAGCAGTCCCTAAACTCACGGAAAGGGTTACCACGATGGTAGGAATAGGACCAATTTCTCATAACTCGATATGAAGTTGTAGAACGGTTAAGCACCTATAGGTCGAATAAACCGAGGCTCAACTCAGCTAGCATATCCCAACGCAACACACCCGCACAGACCCCCTCATATACCCTCAGAAACAAAACCCAAACGTTCCATACTGAACAAAAAAGGCTAGTCTCATGTAAGCTCTGTAACTCAAACCACTCAATGACAACTTGCATAAAATTTAAAGAGCTTTCCGTCTCCGATCGGAATAAATATATAAGAGAGCACAAATATTGTAAAAATTGTCTGGCATATTCGCATTCAGAAAAGGAGTGTAAAAGCAATTTCACGTGCGTTTATTGCCAAAGACGCCATCACTCTCTTCTCCATTACCCCGCGAACTCTCAAACGCCAAACCACTTTCGCTCCCAAAGAAACTATGTCACGCCCCAAGTGGCAGTTGAGGCCGAAAAGCCATGCACCTCCAACCAGGCAATAAAAAATGCAAAACCTTCACAAATTTGCAATGAACAGGTTCTATCTCATTTCACGGGACTCAGAGAAAAAACATTACTCCCAACAGCACTGATTCCAATACTTCACACTAGAGAAATAACAAAAATAAGAGCTCTCATTGACCAAGGTTCCCAAAAAACCTTTGTAACGTTACTTGGTATACCAACAACAAAGGCCCACTACGAAATACTTGGTATGGGTGGACAGAAAGTCCAGAACTCCAATAAACAGTGCTCTATAACATGTTCTACAGACCACACAATAAAAATCGCAGCTCAGGAAGTAATTCTGCCAAACTTAACTCACTCCCTCCCGTCGTTCAAGGAAAAAAATGTTGATCTTCAGGAATACGTCTCACTGCTTCTAGCGGATCCCAACTGCTTTACACCAACAAAAATAGACATGGTAATTGGAAGTGACATACTACCGAAAATTCTCACCCCAGGTCTGAAGATCAATGTGGGCGGAAGCTTAATCGCCCAAAATACCATCTTTGGATGGATATTAAGTGGTCCAATTGCAGAACAGGTGTCAGCATTCACCACGCAGGCGGTAGAAAGTTCATCAGAACCCCTAGGAGACTTATTAAGACAGTTTTGGGAACAGGAAGAAGTACCTCCGACTACAACTCAGACAGAAGACGACGCCTTTTGCGAACGATTATACAAAGCCACCACCTATAGGAGAGAGGATGGTCGATATGTGGTAGAGCTGCCGTTCAAGTCATCATTCCCCGAAACAGTGGCACTAGAACATTCCAGGCCCGCAGCCCAGCAGCAATATCTCAGCGTCGAACCGACCAATCAGAAAAAAGAACTCGGTGAAAATTACTCAGCAGTTCTGAAAAAGTATTTAACGCTAGACCATATGAAGCCGACACATCCCCACGAAATAGTATGCAACGGTAAACTATTTTCTTTTTACCTTCCCCATCATGCAGTAATAAAAACTGGTAGTAAGACTACTAAAGTCAGAGTAGTTTTCAACTCGTCAAAACCCTCTCACTCCGGCATCTCACTCAATGACGCATTGCATACTGGCCCCTTTCTCCAAAATGACCTAATAATCATAATCCTCAAATGGAGACTCTATCAGTCACATTCGGATTCAATTGCGCCCCATATTTGTATAAGGACCCTACATTAGCCGAGGATGTTAACGACGCATCCCCTCGGACCTCAAAGATCCTGAAGGACGAAACATACGTAGACGATATTTTATCAGGCGGACACGATCTAGCCTCAACAAGCGACGCTCTGCATAATGTCATCGAGACTCTCAATACGGCCGAATTCCCACTAAGGAAGATTGCATGAAATCATAAATCAATACTCAAATGAATACCTCAATCCGACCTCTTTGATGAGGAAGTTCTCCAATTTCAAGAAGCAAGTTCCACAAAACTCTTGGAGTAAAAAGGAATGCCCTCACTGATACGTTTTCATACTCAGTGGATCCATTTCCCGAGTCAAATACTGCCACGAAAAGACAGATCCTCTCAGCGGTTGCGAAACTTTTCGACCCGGCAGGATGGCTATCGCCCATAATGATAGCAGCAAAAACACTTCTCCAACAACTCTGGATGGAAGAAACGGACTGGGATGAAACGGTGAAGCCACTCTCACTCCACAAATGGAACGTCTTCAAAAAAAATCTCGCTGCAATCGAAGAAATCAAAATACCTCGATGGGTGCAATTCAGCTACATGGGTTCTCTGATGCATCGGAGAAGGCCTTTTGCGCTTGCGTTTATTTAAGAGCTCAGCATAGTGAAGTCGCAAAATCACACCTACTCGTAGCAAAGACTAAAGTTGCACCACTACAAACTGTCTCTCTACCCAGACTTGAACTCTGTGGCGCTGTACTCCTCGCTAGATTAGTAAAACACCTCCGATCTCAACTGGACCTGCCTTCTCACGAACCCATCTTGTGGACAGACTCCTCTATCGTCTTAGCATGGCTTGAAAATCCGCCTTGGATGTGGAAGACGTACGTAGCGAATAGGACTGCTCAAATTCTCGAGAACCTTAACAATGCAACATGGCGACATGTACGCAGCGTCGACAATCCAGCAGATTTAGGAACACGTGGAGCTAAACCCCAAGAACTCGCGAACTGTTCACTCTGGTGGAAAGGCCCAGAATGGATAACTAGGCCCTGCGCTCTGTGGCCGAAAAGTTTACCAAACCAATCATCCCAATCATCAAAGGGACCCACTGCTTACCCTCAACCCATTCATAGATTCGTCTGGAATTCTACGCGCGAATGGACGACTAAGCTACGCGGCTCTCAGTTATAGTGAGCGCTATCCAATTATCATCCCAGATAACTCTATATTTTGCACACTACCCTTTTGCTCGCTGAAAAACAGCTTATGACACGGATGACTCAGCAGGAATATTACATCCCACGAATGAGGCAGAAGATCAAGACGTATATATTCAACTGCAAAGTTTGTACAATTTTCAAACAACAAATGAAATCCCAAATCATGTCGGCGCTCCCTCCTGAACGCTCAACGCACTCGCTCCCCTTTCACACCATAGGAATTGACTTTGCTGGTCCATTTCTTGTGAAAACTTCTATACTGCGTCGAGCATCTCACTCCAAAGCCTATGTATGCGTTTTCATATGCTTCTCCACAAAGGCTATTCATCTCGAAGTGTGCTCCGACTTGACCACCGAATCTTTCAAAGCCCCGTTTGCACGTTTCGTCGGACGCAGAGGCATCCCACGTAAAGTCATGTCCGACAACGGTAAGACGTTTGCAGGAGCACAACGTGGTTTCTCACGTGAATTATCCTCCTTCCTCGCTGAAGCCTCCGAGGATATAGCAAAAATATACGCCATTCACGGATTCACATGGCAATTCATCCCGCCAAACGCCCCTCACCTGGGCGGACTTTGGGAGGCTACAGTGAAAAGTTTCAAAACTCACTTTACGAAGGTAGCCGGCAGCCAAAAATTTACGTTCGAGGAGTTCACTACGCTCCTTATTCGTATAGAAGCGGTTCTTAACTCCAGACCGCTCTCCCCAATGTCTCAAGATCCTGACGACTTAAAAGCTCTGACACCAGGCCACTTTCTGCGTGGAGCTCCCCTACTCTCCATCCCGGAACCGAACTTGGAAGAGCTAACTCTAATGAATAAATGGGAAAAACTGAAAGTGCTCCACCACCAATTCAGTAAACACGGAAAGTCGGAATATCTCCAAGAGCTCCACAAACGGCATAAATGGAAAGGCCAAGAGCTCAACCTCACTGAAGGAGATCTCGTTGTCATTAGAAACGACCTCCTACCCCCCAACGAATGGCGTTTAGGACGCGTAAATACAACTTCATCCCGCTACCGATTAAAATATCCGAGTGGTAGATATCCGAACTCAAAACGGTGTCGTTACTCGCAATATCACTAAACTTTGTGTATTACCGCCCGCTTAGCTTATGTGTTTTAAATTCATTCATCTCCTTCCCCACACGGTCCCACATGCCACTTATTCTTATTAACAAATACTGCAACCCTATATTTACAGATCTCAAAGTTTCCGAAAGTGTCGCCACTGTTGCCGCACCCATTCGCTGCGCTTTTGCCTAGCCTTCATAGCGATGACTCCCGAAGAGCGATATGAATCGGCCAAGGTCCATCGCTATTGTATAAATTGCTTGGCGACCTCGCATACCACGGGATCCGGTGATAGCCCCGACAGCTGCCGCCGCTGCGGCCTATGTCACACTATGCTATATCGGCCAATACGTGACCTTCCCGATGACAAACCGACCACGCGAAAGGTAACTTTCCAACTGGCTGACACTCGGCGCATCTATCAACCATCAAGGACAATGAAAAAAATACGAAGCGCCAAAGAGCAAACGTCAATACGGCGAAACCAAAGAGCCATTTCCCGCAATGCTCCTGCTGTACAACGAAGAATACGCGGATTGATGAAGAAGGCTCGCGAAACGCTAAATCAGCTTGAAAACCTTGTCGATGTATCGTCGCCGCAGGCCCGCCGGCATGTTGAAGACATGGATGAGGACGACCTCATCATCCTATAAATAATAAATTTTATAATAAAAAATAAGCAAAAATGAATTATGAAGCAATATATTAACTCAATTATAACTTATAAATAAATTTCTGAATACTTACCCGAATCCCTACGTGAATACCTACCCGAATACTTACCTGAAAAATCACCTCCCTGAATTTACTCCTACTCTAAACGCATTTACCTGCAACCCTACTCCGTTCCGTTATTCTTTCCAATATATGTATAAGCAAAAATTAGTATAAATAAAGAACGGGAGAAATTATGAAGTTAGATAAAATAAAAGTTAAGTGCTCGGGAATATATGCGATAAATTGTAAGCTTTTTAAAAGTTAATAAAGATTGGAATTATATCCAAGTGTTAAAACTTAAATACGGAAATCTTCACATGTGTTTTAAATTTAAAGACGGAAATATTTACAAAAACTAAAATACATGCATGCACATATCGAGCGGATAGTAAGCATGTAATGAGTATGTTATTAAAATGTAATTTTTGGAAATAAATTGTATAGAAAATCTTACATCTCTTGATTTTCGTAAGAGATATCCTTTGAGCAATTGTTGGTCGCTATTTTCCTTGGCAAAGGCTCCAGACTTAAACTTCTTGCAGTTTTTGGTTTGATTGCTGTACGGGTGTAGTATGCAAACGTTAATTTCTTGTTGTTATCTACCACTCTGGTTTTTACTTTCGTACGATAACGTTAATTTTCTTTAGCGTTTATCACTTATGTTGCTTTCGTTAAGTTTGTAAATTTGAATTTCTTTACACTCAAACTTGTTTTTTATTTATTTTAGATTTATTTGGTTCTTTGTCTTTAATCCGTTTTTTGAACTTGTGAAATGTTTTTGTTTTTGTTTTTTTTTTTAATTTACTTTGATTTTTTTCTTTTTTGTTTATTTAGTGACACTTCCAATAGGATTCAAGGTTGGCTCAACGGACCATATTTACGCGAGGGTCCCTTCGTAGGCCATTTGAAATAAAACCACTCACGTATTCGATTTTATTTATACGAATGTTTTCTTTGAAGTTAATTACAAAAATATATTAACATTTTAGTTTTTATACATAAGTATATGTAGTTACAACATTCTCATTGCATTATATATACATATAATTCCAATTAAATTTGTTTTATAAATTTGACCCGTGCGCGCTTGCGGATTTGTTGATGTGAAATTTCATCCGTTTGTTTAGTTTGCGCGGCTTTTATATGCCAAAGGCATTTTAGGGTGCGCACAAAAAGATGGATGGTTAGGGTAGGGCCATGTTAAGCGCGCGCTTGAACGGGTATTTATTTTATTTACGTGTATATAATGGTTTTCTATAATTTTTAGATATTCAAAAAACTCAGAGAACTACCTAGGAGGCAATTGGATGCTACGTTGTCATCATAGAGTTAATTTTTCATTTTATCATCGGCTGTTATTAGTAACAATTAATTGCGATTGAACTTGGTCAGGAAAAATTTGAATTTGAATTGAAGTGCATTAGTCTATTTACATTTATTGAAGTTGTTGAATTTATTTATATTTATTAAGTTGTTGTGGCTTAATTTATATTTGTAATTATTACAAAGCATAGTTAAATGAAATATGTTAACATGAAGTGAGTTCATTTAAACAATGTCGCCCAGCTCTCATGCCTGCATTGTAGTATTCATTCGTAAGAATGGTTATATTGAACTTCTACTCATCATCGTGTGAGGATTCTTCTGAAACTTCTGTTTCGTCACTAATGCCGCGTTTTTTGTAAAATATTTTTAGAATTTAATTTACGCGAGCTCAACCGGAATTCTGTTTTGCCTGGAAGGATTGTCATGTGGCTTTAACTCTTGAATTATGTCCTAGTATAGTGATTTCAGCCGCCGAAGAAAATTAATAAATACGTCTTCTTCCCACGAAAATGGATCTTCCGTTGTCCTAAAACTGACCAAATTTTCTCTGCGAACATTTTTAGTAAAATGGTTTATTTCCTTATTTACTGTTTTTCTTTTTCGCTCAAACAAATATAACCTCCTTCACGATTAATTTATTGCAAAATTAATAAAAAGCTGCAACTCTCTTTTCTATTGTTTTATTTTATACGACAATAATCTCAGCAAAACAAATAATTTTTGTTTTGAGTTTTTGGGATTTGATACTTTTGACTTCCAAACAGCATCAAATCGATACTTTAGAGACAAAATTTTCTATTTGAGACTAGGGACTGCTTACTGAATCCCGGAATTAGTGTCAGCGAGGACCAGGTAGTCGAATCCTTTCAAGATTTCGCCACCTAAGTCACAATCATAGGGTTGGGTCGGTAGCTCTCCCGTGGCGAGACTATTCCACTTCATGCGCAAATCATTATCGTACAGAGATCCGATAGTCAAATTACAGATGTTGTGTGAGTTGAGCAAATCCAGCTTTTTCGCCAGTTTAGTTGCAATAGCGGTTAAAATTGTTGGCCTTATGAGTGCTCAGACATATCATACGCCATTGCGTTTTATACGAACGATCGCCGTAGGTATAATAGTCTGATTGGTTAGTAGACTAACATTTAAGAGGCTTGAACATGTATCAGGATGTTTAGCTTCCGCTGGTCTTGTTGTCCTTCTTTACCAAACTTTGGGTGACCATGTATTTTAGAGTGGTGTTCTCCATTATAAGTGGAGTTTCGGGTTTTGTGTTAACGGGACGCAATATTTTTGTCGTGTCAATGTGTCAACAGTTCCGCTGACATTTATTAAAGTATACTTGGAGCACGTCGCCAATCGATGGTATTTTTATATAATCCGTAAGCGACGTGTTTATCTGGGGGCTTCCAGTTCCGCTTTTAATGGGTTGTGATAGTACGTTGTTCCGTGCGATGAATGGGATCGGTTTCCTTATGAATAGGGTAAAGGATCACTCTGAATCTTTGTGGCCGGCTGGCTAGAGTTATGACTTCTGATATCGGGCTAATGCTTCGACTACCGCTTCGCGAGCGCACGCTGATTGCTGGACTGCGTCTTCGAGGGTTTGGAGGTGCCATGATACTATAAAAATTAATAAGTGATACGTTTTGGGTAAAGTCACGACTTTTGTGATTGGGTGGATTTCTGGGTTTCTTGTCAAATAACGATCAAGTCTCCAACTACTACATTGCGTTTTGGGTATTTCCATTTATAACATTTGTGGAGTTCTTCCAGATACCATTTTTTCCATCGAGAACAGAAATGTTGATGATTCGCGATACTGAGTCTTGCGTTTTCTAGATTGGGTTCGGTAGCGATGAGTAACGGGGTATCGATTAGGAAATGGCTTGATATTAAAAGATCTAAGCTTATAGGATCATCGCTGATAGGGTTTAGGGGGCGAGAATTCAAAGCTAATAGGGTAGCTAGTTTCTCAAAAGTGAAATTTTGGGTATTTTTTAAGTAGGTCTTTAAGGTTTTAACTACTATTTCACTTCCAATTAGAGAGTCGACGGGTTTAGGTTTATTGAAATCCGGGTCAGCTAAACTAAATCCCAATTTTTCATTCCTTTTTTGTGAGATCTTTTAAGGCAAACTCTTGTGTGGTAGGGATGTCAAGTTTTCTTGGAGTTTTTCGAAATAAATGTGGATTCTGACCCGGAGTCTATGAGTGCCCTTGCTTAATATACAGGGTCCACCACGTAACTTTTTTTCCGAAAACAGTGCGCACAAGATCGATCGTAACGTTGGCTGTGTGGCACGGATCGCCGTCTTGCTGGAACCAAATGTTATCCAAGTCCTCCTCTTCGATTTCCGGGAAGAACCAATCCGTTAACATGGCGCGGTAGCGTTCGCCATTGACCGTAACGGCGGCTCCTGCCGCATTTTCAAAGAAAAATGAGCCAATGATGCCGCCGGCCCAAAATCCGCACCAAACAGTAACTCTCTGAGGATGCATTGGCTCCTCTTCGATCACGTGCGGGTTTTCCGTCCCCCAAATACGACAATTTTGTTTATTGACGTAGCCGCCAAGATGGAAATGAGCTTCGTCGGAAAAGATGATTTTTTGGTAAAATTCCTGGTCTTCGGCCAAGCGCTCATCTGCCCGTTCCTCAATCGTATACACAACCATTTTCGTTCAGCGGAAGGATAAAACTAACTTTCTGTCAAATCAGATGTAACATCAGTGTTACCACACTCAAAATAACCACTAGTTCAAAAAAAAAATGTTAGATGGCGGACCCTGTAATTGCAGTACTTACCAAAACCTGTTTTCTGAAAGGTATGAATGGGTCTTCGGGCTTTTCTTTAGGAGCTGTAAGAAGGTTGTGTTGGTACTGCCTTGGTTTGGCACAAGAGCCGGAACTGAGGCTCTTCACATTCATGCCTAAAAATTCGGGCCCTACTTGAATTTATTGTTGGGTTTTGCATAACTTGCAAATTTCTAGCTCTTGCGTTTTTAGTTACAGTGCTGTCGTTAACCGGTCTTTCAAGGCTTGGAACGCTTCTTACTGTTCGTTGTATCAGGGCCATCGATGTCCTTTCTCTAGCATCTTGCTTAGCGGGGCGGCAAGTTGGCGAGGTCGGCGACGAATCGTGGATACCACGATGTGACTCCCAGAAAGCGGCGTAATTCTTTCAAAATGGCGGTGGCATTTGTTGGGTGGCGTCTATCTTTCCCGAATCGGTGTGGATGCCTTCGGAGCTTATGACGTGTAGTGCAACCTTTTCCCATGTAGTGCAACCTCTTCCGGACAAACGAGCACTTCTCGAAGTTGATCTGCATTTGGTGTTGCTGGAGGCGTTGAAGCACGGTTTTCAAATAGTGCATATGTTCGACATACATAGGTGTCGCCCAAGGCGAAGATGTCTTCCAGGTACGCAACAAATCTCGGTTGAAGGTCGGGGCCCAGAATCAAGTCAAGCGTGCGCTGAAGCGTAGCGGGGGCGGAATGCAATCCCAAAGGCATCACCTTCCATTGAAATAACCCACTGCTCGGAACGGTGAATGCGGTATATTAGCGAGAGGAGTGGCTTAACGGAATTTCCCAGATGCCATTCTTCAGGTCGATGGTTGATATAAATTGCGCCTCCTTCAATGGGTCGTGAATAGCACCGATTTGCGGTAAGGAGTATGCATCAGGCATACTGGCAGCGTAGAGTTGTCTGTAGTCGATACACATTCTCCAGGCACCTTAATTTTTCTTTGATGGCTCTATTCGATTGTTTGCTAACATCTCATCGATTTCACTTTTAATTACCTGCTACATGGCTAAATTTCAAAGGTAATAGAGTTACTTCAAAGAGAGGTCATGCTTTCATTCACTAGGGCCTAGAATGGTATTGAAGATTTTCTTGTTGTCGGCTAGGAAGGCTATTACCTCTGTCTCCTCCGCTTCGGTGAGATGAGTTCGGTCTGGCAGGTCTAGGGGCAAGAAGCGTACAACTGGTCAGCTATCTGTATTTGTCGGGCCTTGCGTTGTGTTGGAATTCGTTTACGGTCCAAAGGGCGTAGTAGGCGTGGACTAATGTAGGTCAATGTAACTACGGTGTCGACGAGTACTTTAAGCGACATGTTTTCAACGACGACTGCAGATAATATTTGTTGGGCCTTGTGCTGTGTTGGAATTCATTTACGGTCCAAGTGGCGTTATAGGCATGGACCAATGTAGGTCAATGTAGCAATGGTGTCGACGAGTGCTTGAAGCGACATGCCTTCAACAACGACTGGCAGATTGTACGGTTCGGTCGGACGGATGATAGTTGTGTTGGACGTTCAATTTGACGGTGGATGCACTGACAGTCACATGACAATACTCCGTCTTGTCCGCATCGTGAGCAAAATATCTTCGGTGGGTTACGGCAATTACGGCGGGTATGACCTGGCTGCTTACATCGCCAACAAAGGTAGCAGCGCTTTGGCAGAAAAAATCGTTCAGCATCTGCGCGAAAGTTTGCCCACGTGGTGATGTCGCCGCTTTTAAAGTGGGTAAGAGCCGGTTCACATGGATTCCATAGCACTCCGCCAACTCTTCGCATCGTTCTAAAAAGTCTTGGAGGTTCTCTGTGTGTAAATAATTTTCCAGCGACGAACGGTACTCATTACTCCCATGTCCGTTGTGTAGCATGGTCTTATGCGTAGCGGTAGTATTCGCACACTTTGATATAGCTGCCTCAGGAGCGACGAGCGTGCTGCGTTCCTCTTTATCGGTTTCTTCCTTTAGAAGCTGGACTAGATTTTCGGTGGACTTACTGCCTCTTTTGGCACGTATGTATGTGCATAGTGCACTATGGACGCGACGGTGCAGTTGTTCACGCAGATGTTGTGCCGCTTGCATTCGGCTACGAGCCGCTCCTTCTTCAGCAGATAAATCCAGACCAACAAATTGGGATCCAGCGTGTACACACATTCTTCGCTGCTTCCCGTCTCTAAGGTAATGTTTTGGGTGTGTGGCGTATCTGATCCTTCGATGTTGATGGTCGGTTTCTGTTTTCCGCAGTCTTCGATGGAATCAGGTTCATGATCTGGCGCTAATGTAACGTGGGGTTTTTGTCCTTGCTGAGGCATGCCAGTGGCTCCAGAGTCCGCCAATGGGACCCTCTAGCCAAATGGTTAGTTAAAACACGGATGTGTTTATCTCCCACACACCCGTAGTGTCTCGAAGCGAGAAAATGTCGCTGACCGGTGAATTCGTACAGTCTCGTACACGTGGGTGGATGTGTCGTAACTCTCCTTAATGTCCGTGCGATCTTGTCGGTTCGGTAATCCAAAATCAACTGTGTGCTTTTCAAGTCTTCCCAAGTGTCTCAAAAACCTAACTATCCGGATGTCATGTAGTTGTCTCGTCATGTCACGCCACTACTATGAAATAACGGATGTCGAGAATAGAGAACGGAGGGATGGAAGGCTACAAGGCAAATAGAGAACAGAGATGACGAAAGGGAGTGTTGCCGACTTCGTCTCGAAGCTGCAAGCTTAATAGAGAACGGAGAAGACGATCGGAACTAAGAAATGAGGTGTTGCCGTCTCTGTCTCGAAGCTGCAAGGCTCTAAGAGAACAGAGGTGGCGATATGAACTAGGAAAGGAGGAATTGCCGATTTCGCCTCGAAGAGAAGAGAAGAGAAGGCAATTGGAAAGAGTATTAATAATGTAAAATAATAATTAATAAATTTCTTATTACTACCTGCTACGTTGGACTGTTGGCCAATCTGCTCGTCACTCCGGTTGTCCGCGAAATGTACTTCCTGCCGGCAAAGCACTGTTTATATAGAATTTGCTGCGGGTGGTGTGCGGGCAGTCATTGACAGCGGCGGAGTAGGAGTGCAGCAAGTAGTAGTTAGTAAATAAAAGTGCAGTATGATATTCGTACGGCAGGATGCGATCCTGCTCCTAATACGGGTTAGTAGCAGAGTACGAAGTATAATTGTGGTCGTTGACCACCCGGTCCTTATGCGGTGATTGTATGTTTACTTGTCGTAATAGAAAACGGTACTCCAGCGGCCGTCGGCTTGTAGGCGCGTATGCATGTGAGCTCGTCGTATTTATGCTCTCGTTTGTATGTCTCCGCGTACGTGTGTACTCTCTGAAACCTCATTTTGTACAGAACGGCTCGGAGAGGTCCTTTCCAATTCTGATTCATGCACCTTATCAGCACTTCACCACCATGTTTGAATAGCTTTGTCGATAGGCCGTCAGCTCCAGCCACTTTGTGTTTCCTTAAGCGGGCAATCGCTATTCGAACCTCGACATGGCAAGGTAGTGGAACGTGCTCTCCATCGTCATCGATTGGGGTTTCGGGTTCACCAACTCCAGGTGTTCTCTGCCAATTAGCAGACTGGAGAAGTGTTCCCTTCATAAATTCAAAATACTCTGGGCATCCATCAGTAGGTCACCACTTTGGGTCCTACAGAAGTTTGCTCCGGTCTTGAAACCTTCCGAAAGTCGGCGTATCTTTTCATAAAATTTTCGCCAGCTTCTCAAGCTCATCTATACTCACGCCTTTCGGCCTTTTTTTTGTGAGCAAATGCGCCGTAGTTCCCTTTACAGCTCTCGATATTTATTCCACTCCACTCGTGTTGTGGTCGATCGCAAGTTTGCGAAATCTGTTTTCCCTCTACTGAAATTCGACATCATCGTACCAGCTCTTTTTCTGGGACCGCCGTAAAGCAATTGTTACCGTAGCGGAGGTACGTCGGAAGTTTGATATGCCGTTCCACAGTTCCCTGATATCAAGTTGCTGATGAGTACTCTCAGAAAGCAGATGTGCAGTGTTACACACATAAATACTCCACCCGCCTTGCAGCATCACTGAAAAAGAAATACTTAAATCGTTATATAAAAACAAGTTTTTTTCCATACAAATACAAAAACTATAATTTAAAAATTCATAAGTAACAATTCATCAGCAAAATGAAGTCACATTTCATTTTGCTTATCACTAAATACGATTATTACTAATCCTTAATATGGTGTACTGCCGTATATCACCATCCAAATAGCGTATTCTGTGCGGCTGGCTTACTTGGCCTGTCCTTAGGACAACTCAATAGATATCGGCACCTAATATAGAAGACGGGTCGGCAAATCATATATTGTTGTTATAATTCGTCGACAACTCTGACGTACAGCGTCCGTTCTGGCACCGTTTTAGTGAGGCTGGGCAGCACTTTCGCCCGGATGTGTAGCTAATTTGCTAAGGTCCGGGTAGTTTTTGAGGAAATTGACCCACCGTAAGTAAATTCCTCTTGATACGCTCTCATCCCAATCAATTTTCGTGAGCCATATATCATGCATTAGTACTTTTGCCTCCACCACGATGGGACCCAACCAACCTGCCAGGTCGAACAATTTCGCAACTCATGATAGCACTTCCCGCTTCGTGTAACTTGGATTTATTTCCATGTCCTGAACGTTGAAATGGAAACTGTCATGGTCATCCATCTAATGACTAGCATTCTTGTTTCGCTCAAATTGTCAATTTCTAAAAAAAAATCCTCCTTCAACAAATGGTCTTTTGGTAGGTCATCCAAAATTTTCTTAGTGTTTGAAGTCCATATCCGCAAGGGGAAACAGGCTTTAACAAGTTCAGTCGGAGTGCGAATGGCTGTCTCGCAATCATAAGCTCCAGTTTGGATATCGTCGACATACACACATGTATTGCTTCAAGACTCTTGAGGCTAGTGGATATTTCAAGCTGACATCTTCGCTAGATATGGAGCGCAATTGACTCCAAAGGTTACGGCTTAATGTTCGTAGTTGAGTTCCATCTCTTCTGAATCTCTAAAAAGATTTGTATGGTATGTAACTTCTTGTCAGCCTCCTGTAATAAAAATTTGTCGATACGTTTTCTCGATATCTGCATTAAAGACATATTTGAATAAATACTATTTAAAGTAACAACGGGATAAGATCAGCTTGCAACACAAGACCTGCATAGAGCACATCACTTAAACTTACTCCATTTGAGGATGGACTCGATGCATTGAACACTACGCGGACTTTTGTAGTGGTGCTGTCAGGTTTAAGGACTGCATGGTGTGCTGGGTATTCACATCCTATACTCCCTTCGATGTCTCTAGCCACTGGCTTCATGTGCCCGAGCGGTATATATTCTCGCAACACACGGTGATTTTCATTATTGCTGGGTCCTGAGGACATGGACCTCCTCCTGTTTTCGGAGTAATCTCGCCCAAGTGGCAACCCACACACCAAAAGTTTAGTTCTACGTTCACGCTCTGGCCGTCAACTATTCATTTTGAATTTTCTCCAATTCTCTGTATTTATTTGAGCACATTGAAATAAATCCCAAGTTTTGTATTGTTAAATAGCAACGAAATTAACATTATTTTATTTTTAAAACGGCGCCATTGAACTAAGAAATACGGCCATTACATCAATGCTCACAACTATCAACACAGCTGGTGGGAAACAGAATATAGAGGATCATGGAAACTATCAGCTGTTTTACGAAATAAGCTTATCAGCTGTTAGCAGCCTTTGTATTTGACAAGGGTACCTTGATTTTGACAGCCAGCATGGTGAAATTTCGTAGGGCGCAAGGTAGTTCTTTAATATCTTAAAAAAAGTTTGTCCTAAAATGTCAGCTAAGTTAATGTATCTTATATTTTTTCGATGGAAAATATGATATCCATAACAACGTTTTAAATATACTTTTTTATTATATTCAAATATTTATGATATTTGCATTTCTTCAATGTACCTTTTTATTTGTATAGTACATGCTAAGAAATACTTTCAGATAAAAAATACAATAAAATATTTTTCATTTTTGTTTTAATAACTATTCAACAAAATGTTAAAACAGTACTATGTACTATTTTTTATTATTTCGTACTATTGTATTGACTCCAATTTCTGTACCACAATGAGTCATGCAGCACGGCACGTTACAAATTTGTCCAGGTGTTCGGTTCCTCTAGAGGCCTTTTTTATCCAAATGATTTATGTATGTGTCATAGGTGTAGTCAATCTTCTAGGAATGCTGCTACAGTTGCAAGGCTATTCTCAATTCCTACTCTTGCGTCCACGTCGCGCACCCTGGAAACGTGAGCAACGCTTATGCATGATGCGGTAACTAACCCGTGTGAAGCCTTGTGCAGCCACTCCGACATACTCGGTTTAAGGGTCCACTGAAGACATTGCAGAGTCTCTTCACCAGAGCTGCGGCTGCGAGCAGCCGTCGGTCTTGAAGCAAGCGGCTCGCTAGGACCCAGTATTAACACCAACAACAATGTCCGCCTGGAAATCCTACGCGAATCACTCTTGCCAACAGGTGCTACTTTGAAAAGTAAAGTCCTCTCTTGGCGAACGAAGACCAAACTCTACAAGTCGCTCATCATACCGGTCCTACTATATGGCGCAGAGGCGTGGACAATGTCAACAGCTGATGAGTCGGTCCTAGGAGTCTTCGAGAGAAAAGTTTTCCGAACGATTTATGGCCCTTTGAGCATTGGCAACGGCGAATACCGCAGAAGATGGAACGATGAGCTGTACACGCTATACGATGTTATTGACATAGTTCAGCGAATGAAGAAACATCGGCTACGCTGGCTAAGTCATGTCGTACAAATGGATGAAAGCACTATAGCTTTGGAAATATTTATTTATTTATTTATTATAAATGAAAAATAATAATACAATTATCATTTTACAGAGAAAGAAGCACTAGCAGTGGGGCAGAGGAAGAGGAAGAGGAAACGGAAGACCTCCACTCCGTTGGAAGGATCAGGTGGAGAGCCACCTGGTTGGACTTTGTATTTCCAACTGACATCAAACAGCGAAAAGGAGACATGAATGGCGCGTTATAATTGATTCGGCTATAATCGCGTAAGCGGTGCCAACACCAATAAAGATGTTAAGAAACCTACTTTACTTTAATCAAAAAAATTAGAAGACCAAGTGCCTTCGATTAAAATACTAGGTTACTTTAACAGATACAATATTTTATTCATAACTATTTAATATTTAGCGAGCACTGATACAAAGTAGAAACTAAAAGTAATTGATAACACCTCAACTGCAACTGCCGCAACTCCAATGTTCACGGCCTTTATAGCTTTCTCTGCGTAAGGACGAGTTCGCTGCCCAGGGGTGAGTAGCCTTGGCCTTGACTTTCCATTGCAATGTGCAGTGCAATCATTTCGCAACCGTGCGAAATACAAATTTGCTGACGGTGCGACACGTGTAGCCGCTTACTGTGGGAACATTAAAATTGGGCAGCAAGCAGCCGTATTAACTCCTCTCTTCTTAAAGATCTGCTTCCCACATATTCGATGAGCGAGGACCCTCAGCTTGTTCGCGACCACGTAGGCTTCTATTGAGCAGCGCTAGACTGGGTTCGGGAACTCTCGTACCGGATGTCATTTTACACCAAATGGTCCACAAGATTATCACCAAAATTATTATTCCCATAGTTTCGGAAATTATGTTGAGATTTGTGGTTCTCCTTAGGAATGACAAAAGCTTGATGTCCCCGTTGTCATCCCGTGCACGAGATTCAAGGTAACCGCCAGGGTCTTGCTTCTTCCGTTAGTCAACATGGGCGGCAATAGTTGGACTTCAGAGCTGCTGGTACTTCAGTACGTGAGGTTGTTGATACTAATCAACTGATTGTTCATCTGCAGGATAAAAGAATCACACAAATTTACCTGATCCTAAACTCCCATTAAAATTTTTTAGGTAGATAGTGTCTGCTTTAATCATTTCTATAGTATACTCGCTCGTCGCAAGGTATCGACAGCTTGTTTCTCCTCCTTTGATCAGACGAGGTAGACACCTTTCTTCTGTAAGCAGGTCGAGAGATTCTTGCCCGCAAACCATTGCAGATGTGAGATGTAAACAGTTACCCGTGATACCATAAGTCTCGTGTTTATTTGCCAGGATTGTCGTATAGTTTAGTTCGAACTGGTGTTCGTCTTGTTGTGCAGCTCGTACTATCAAATGGTTGTATCGAGTCTCTGTCACTTTTGGCATCGATTCGTTGGTGTAAATTGATTGCTCACTGTATTCTATTGCTTCGCTGACATTATGAAGCACTTCGACTTAATTGATCAGTCGGTTTATTTCCTCCTTACTCAGTAAGCTACTTTTATCAACGTTCCCTTTGGCCATTTGAAATACTCGGACTAATTCGTAAATGTCTTCCTTCAAGATTAGAATCTTGTTCAGGAGTTCATGGGCGATTTGCTCCAGTCTGGTCTGCTCTTGGATATCGTTCGTGATAATACCAATACAATAATACCATTGATCGCCTGTAACAGCTCGTTAGTGGTTTTAAAGATTTCAGAGTTCACCTGGTATTGTTGAACGTTGTTGTTTAAAAGGGTTTCCTGATTTGTGGGAGTTGATCCCAGTCCCTTGCATCGGGTTTACCAGCTATCCATTTCCATGCTTATTCAATCCAGTTGATTGATAGGTTGATAGATTTTAACTTTTTGTATTTGGTAGTTGAGAATATCGGCAGTTGAACTCTTAGAGACGTATTGCAGGTTGGTTACGACTTCATTTAGGTTATCGGTGATTTTTTCCAAGTTCGTCAAGTGGATGGTGTGTATTAGTTTAAATTGTCCATTGATGACACAGCCATAACCGTCTCGGATGGTTACAAGAGGTGTATCACTTTCGAATAAAACATATGATTGCGCAATTGCGCAAAGATTAATGCTGTAGAAATTAGATTAAACTTATTTTTCCTTAATGCTATGTATGTCCCCCGAAACATGAGTAAAATTAAATCTATTATATTTATTCCTATTTAGTTTAGCAATAAAGGATAAAAATTTATGATGTTACATTGTAAGCCTTAATAAGCGCAAGGCATACTTATTTAACCATGTAAAAATATTTTTTTATTTTAAGTAGCGTTGTTATTTTCAGTGATGTGAGTAGTGGTTGTTGATATGACATTAAGTAATATTATTCTATTATTACTATTTTACTATTCTATGTATAGTTACTAGTCTATATTAAACTAGGTGAGTTGGTTGAGGTTTTATAAAAAACAATAAAGGGTAGGGTTTGTTAGGATGTTAGGATCCAGAAGTGAATGTGCTAGGTAGTAGTTATTAGTTTGTTATTTGATATGGTGTTGGTAATTTTTTGTTTTTTTCTTCTGAATGCATTCCATTTTTTTTTTTTGAACTACTGTAGTTTGCGAAGTGTTTCTGTTACTTGCAGGTTTTTGTAATCAATTACGTATACAACAAACTATTTGTGCATCGGATGAAGGCAATGACTCAGATGACATTGGAACGCTCGTATTGATCCCTTTTAGCCGTTTATAGTTGCAAACGACCTATTCATGGTACGAAATACTTCATCTCAATTAAAGCAACAGTCCTTTCACTTTGATTGTTGTCATTCCACCACCGATTTAACCAGTATGATTTGATCAAATACAAAAAGTTGTACCCAAACCGTTGGGATCAAGGACCTAAGCATGAGTTTACCATGTTTCCGGAAAAAAAAAATTTTGAAGTTTATTTTTCTTTTATCGTCTTTTGGAATTTTGAGTTTTTTGTTCTCATTACTTCAATTATTTGCCTTCCTCCTTTATATATTTTAGTTTTAATTTTAAATTATTTTGATTTAGTTTAATTTGTCTGTTTTAGTTATTTTATTTTAAAAAAAATTATGTGTTTTTTTTTGCTATTATTATTATTTTCTTTTTATTATGCAGTTTTAATATCTGATTTGTGAAATTGTTTCCCACTTTCCGTGATAATAGTTACATTTCTATTTTCGGCCACTGTTTCTTCTTTAAATAGGGGCATATGTTTGCATTTTATTTGTTTGTTAGCAATAAATAAGTTATTGCCAGTGTTGAAATTGCGTGGTATTGTGCGACACGCGTTAAATTTGTATAACAAAATACTTACAATATTAATATTATTTACATTGACTTTGCACAAAAAAAATTTAAGATTCTTTGGCTCTCGGACCTTTTTTGCTCATTACAAAAATTCCTCTGCAACACTTTGACCTTTCTTTTTGGTTAAACTTGTAGTCTTCACTCAATTGCACTTTATTTTTTTGTGGGTCTTTTTTATTTTCTTATTTTTCTATATGTTAATTTTTCCCTTTCATTTCCCTTTTTTATTTTTCACTTCAGTCCTGGGTCCCCCAGTCGGGCGCCAGTTAGAAATCTAATTTACTTTAATCAAAAAAAAAAGAGGACCAACTGCCCTCTATTAAAAGACTAGGTTACTTTAACAAATACAATATTTTATTCACAACTAATAATTAGCGAGCACTGCAACTGCCGCAACTCCAATGTTCGCGGCTTTTATAGCTTTCTCTGCGTAAGGACGAGTTCGCTGCCCAGAGCTGAGTAGCCTTGGCCTTGACTTTCCATGCGTGCCGTATTACATTGCAAGGTGCAGTGGAATCATTTCGCAACCGTGCGAAATACAAATTTGCTGACGTTGCGACACGTGTAGCCGCTTACTGTGGGAACATTAAAATTGGGCAGCAGGCGGCCGTATTAACTTGTATGTACTCGTGCATACAACCATAAAGTTCGCGCGTGGCCTGAGTCAGCAAAGAAGCTTTCTCACGCTGACCGGAAAATTATCAAACGTCAGCGTCTGCAGTTCCTTCTCACGCTAGCCAGCAAATTACAAACGTAAGCGTCTACAGCTCGTCCGCTGGGACGACCTAACACCTTTAAGCAGTCACGTACGCCAACGGTGACCGACTCTTCATTAATGATAAACTTAGTTTATGTTTTAGTTTCTAAGTAGAACTCGCGGGTGCTAAAGCACCGAAGCTAAATATAATATTAACCATTTTACTTGTAAAAAGAAAGTTATACAAAAATATAATTTAAATACATATTAAATAATAATAATCGAACCTAAATAATTGGCGCCCAACCTGGGGTAAAGTGAAAAAAGTAACCGGTAATTTTAACAAGTAATCGGAAATTTTAAGAATATAACACAAAAACCCTAAAAGTTTAAAAAAGAGAGACTTCATAAACATCTAGAAAAATAGCAATAGCTGTAAAGTGCAAATGCAAACAGATTTTGGAGAACTGTTTGAACAAAATTAAATTAAAGTGTTAAAAAAGGATACTTCATTTACAATCATCTATAAATCATAAGCATCAAGAGAAACATATACGTAACGCCGTACACAAAAACAAGGAAATACAGAAGCGGAGAAAGCAGCAAACAACAATTTAAGAAGGCGAAAATAGTTGATCTATTACTTTCTAATATTATTCTGTAAAAACATTATTATGATGTAAGTAGAAATAGTAAATTTTATTAAAAATTTGTAAATCTTTGCAAGAATATTTATGAATGATCTAGATATTTTTTTTGAAAAGCTCCGAAATATAAGAATTGATAGGAAAAGTTACTGCAATATGGACTATCAGGAAAATTGGTGGGAAGTAAAAAATAAAATGGCTTTAGAAGCTGATTAATTAAAAGCATTAATAGAAAGTGCTGTCAGTTCTGCGCTGGCAGTGCAAAGGGAGAATTTTGAAGAAAAATTAAAAGGAATTAGCGGCCGCATAAATGAGATTTAAATTAGTGGACCTGAAATAAAAACATTTAAGGAAATAGAGATAATTCCGGGGAGACACTGCGACGAGAGATGTAATAAAATCGCTACCGGACTTTGAGGGAAAGCATGAAAATTATGTCTCATGGCGACAAGCGGTACACACCGCTTACAAAATTTTTGAAAATTTTGAAGGTAGCAGCAAGCATTACCAGGCTATTGCTATCATTAGAAACAAAATAAAGGGCCCAGCCGACATGGTGCTGGCATCTTTCAATACAGTTCTAAATTTCAGAGCTATAATTAGTTGTCTGGACTTCACCTATTCAGACAAACGGCCGATTTATTTCATAGAACAAGAGCTATCAACTCTTCGAAAACTTACCCTTCTTACAAACAAGACTATAATGACATACGACAAAACAGTATCAGCTCCCCTTAATGAAAAATATAGAATGTACGCATTGCGGGTGTTCATATCAGGAACCAAAAAACCACTTTGCGACGTACTTTTTTCAGCTCGTCCAAGCGACTTACCTTCTGCCCTAGCCCTAGCACAAGAAGTAGAATCTAATCACGAACGAAACCTTTTCGCAAGCAATTTTGCAAGGCCTTTGGAGGAAAAAGCTCAAAAAATTGAAACGAATAAACAATTTAAAGATAAGAGTGCAGGTGGAAGAGGAATAAGTAATGACAGGAATCAGATGAAAACCCCCAATTTCAGTAGACCACAGAGCTTCCATCGCAGATTTCCGCCACGGTTTGAACCTGTCCAACCGATGGATGTAGACTCTTCACGACGCTACAGAGAACCTACGCAGCAGCAATCTAATAATACTTTTACAAGAAACACATTCCTGCAGCCCCAAAATCAAGAATACGGACAGGCAGCCAAAAGACCGCACAGTGGAACTGCAAGATTTACAGGACCAAAACAGCAGAGCATTAATCACCTCACCTCACATCATGAAAAGGATACAACTTATCTAGAAATGGCAGCTTCAGAAAGCTCAAACATTTTCGACGACCTTACTGAACAGGACCAAATTAATTTTTTAGCCAAAGTTCCCTGCTACCCTTCATTAAAAGGACAATCGCAGGGAAAGAAATAAAATTACTCATAGATACATCGAAGAGTTACATAAAACCTCTACCGATGCTTAAATATATAGCATCAGGAGAAAAACCCTTTTTAGTAAAATCAATAAATGGCTGCAACAGCATTCAGGAAAAATGTATTGTCAACTTGTTTGGCACTAATGCAACTTTTTTTATACTTCCGTCACTTTCTACTTTCGACGGGATAATAGGCCTTGATTTGTTAACACATAAAAAGGCTAAATTAGACTTTAAGAAGAAAAATTTAATTACGGATACAGAATCGAAAGCAATACAATTCTTAGAGTGTGCTAATGTAAATTTCACCCGAGTAGCCACAAAGTGTAAAGAATGAATTTAAAAAAATGTTAAAAGATTTAGTTGGAGTATTTTCCGAATCTAACGAATCACTCCCTTATTACACGAATATTATCGCTACTATTCGCACCGAAAATAGCGATCCAGTATACTCAAAACTGTACCCATACCCAATGGGTGTAGCAGACTTTGTGAATTCAGAAATTCGTGATTTATTGAAAAATGGCATAATAAGGCCATCGAGATCCTCTTATAACAACCCGATATGGGTTGTTGATAAAAAAAGGGACAGATGAGCATGGAAATACAAAGAAGCGTCTCGTTATAGATTTTAGGAAATTGAACCAAAAAACAATCGACGACAAGTATCCTATTCCAAACGTATCTGTCATACTATCAAATTTAGGAAGAGCTAAATATTTTACAATGATTGATCTTAAGTCAGAATTCCACCAAATAACACTGCCAGAACGGGATAGAGAAAAAACTGCATTTTCGGTAGGTAACGGAAAATACGAATTTTGCAGACTTCCGTTCGGTTTGAAAAATGCACCTAGCATTTTTCAGAGAGCTATTGACGAAGTATTAAGGGAGCAGATAGGAAAATTTTGCCATGTTTACGTCGATGATGTTATTATCTATTCAGAATCCGAAGAAGAACATGTAAAACACATTGAATGGGTTCTAGAGAGGCTATATGAAGCCAATATGAGGGTATCTCGTGAAAAGTCACACTTTTTTTAAGGAAAGTGTCGAGCACCTAGGTTTTGTTGTATCAAGTGGTGGCATCAAAACGAGCCCTAGCAAAATTGATGCAATTCAGAACTATGCGCAGCCATCTACGCTTTTTAATGTCAGATACTTTTTGGGGCTGGCATGCTATTACCGTTGCTTTATTAAAGACTTTGCATCAATAGCGAAACCCTTTACTGATATTTTAAAAGGTAAAAACGGAAAAGTTAGCGCCGCACAGTCAAAAAAAAAATAAAAATTAATTTCGATGAAAAGCAAACAAATGCTTTCAATAAATTAAAAGAAGTCCTGGTATCGGAGGACGTAATGTTGCTTTATCCCGACTGTTTAGTGTTTAGTGTTAATTGGCTGCATTCGCTGTACCGCTTACCCTCCTTAACCTCGCCCGGTGGAGCAGAGTATGATCCCCGAGAGTGCACCGATGGCAACTAGACTTTGAGTCGCATTCGCCGGATGCAGTAACGGTGCACCCTTGCGCACTCATACCTGTCCTCCGGTGCCATGGCGAGGAAAGCAGGGCAATGGCGCAGCGAATGCAACCGGCCGCATAAACGGCACTTCCCCGATGTCGCGTCTCGTCGGTACCTAACGGAGAAGAGTGAAAATATACGACTTTAGTATATGGTATATGAAGAGATTTCATGAGATGCTTTTATATGAGTTGTAGGTTGGTATATGTTAATGTAAAATGTTGGGATTTAAGTCATAGGGTTCGAGGTTCCTACAGCGGGAAGCACACACAATTTGGCTATATTTCGGGTTATCTTTCCGTTCTGAGTGATTATGTCGACCACACGGATCTTTTCGTTTGCCCCTTGATACACTTTGGTTATTCGTCCTAGGCGCCATTCCTTCGGGGGGAGGAGGTCATCCTTGACGACGACTAGGTCTCCTTCCTTTACGGGGCTTTCCGCCCTTTTCCATTTGTACCTCTTGTGTAATTCTCTGAGATACTCGTTCTTCCATCTGGTACTAAATTGATGATGAAGCACCTTGAGTTTCTGCCATTTGGGAACCAGAGAGAGGTCTTCGGCATTGGGTTCGGGTATCGATAACAATGGAGCACCGCGGAGGAAATGTCCAGGGGTGAGTGTCAGTAGGTCTTGCGGGTCTTGTGACATGGCTGAGAGTGGTCGGGAATTGAGTACCGCTTCTATTCTTACCATCAGGGTGGTGAGTTCCTCGACGCTAAATTTATGATTCCTGGCGACTTTAGTGAAGTGCAGCTTAAAACTCTTCACTACTGCTTCCCATAATCCACCCATATGAGGGGCATACGGTGGAATAAACTCCCAATAGAAGCCGAGTGGGGCGTATTTAGCGGAGACGTCAGCTGCTACTTACTTCACGAACACGCCGAACTCGCGGTGGAAGGTGCGTTGAGCTCCGACAAATGTTTTTCCATTGTCGGACATTATCTTATAGGGGAGACCGCGACGTCCAACAAATCTAGCGAAGGCTGCTCGGAAAGCCTCCGTAGTCAAGTCAGAGCAGACTTCGAGGTGTATTGCTTTCGTGGAGAAGCATACAAACACACAAACGTATGCCTTTGAATATGAAGCTCGCCTTTACTAGGAACGGGCCGGCGAAGTCCACCCCAGTCGCGTGAAACGGTAGGGTATATGTGGTTCGTTCGGAGGGTAGTGCAGCCATGATCTGCGATCTAATCTGCTGCTCGTGTATGGTGCATGTTTTGCAGTGAAATATGCACTTTTTATTTTGGGTTTGAGTCGGGGAATGTAGTACTCTTGTTGTACCATTCGCATCATTAACTGATTTCCAGCATGCAGCATGGTGGTGTGTAGAAATTTTAACAGCAGAGTGCAGAATGTCGAGTTTGCTGGGATAATTATGGAATGACGTTCGTTATAACTAAGGGCTACGTATTTAAGCCGTCCGTTTACGTGCAGTACGCCGTTTCTGTCGAGTATAGGATTAACTGTCAGCAACGTGTCGTTCTTGCTGATTGGTTTTGAGGCTTCGAGTTGCGCGATGGTTTCACCATAATGCCTACGTTGAGTTAGGGTTATGAGTCGCGTTATTACTTCGTTCATCTCTTCGTGGCTTAGAGTCATGCTCATCCGAGATGGTAATTTTCGTGACATGTGAATAAAACGATATATATATGCAATTGCTCTAAGGGCTCGGGGAAAGGAATAAAATCTTTCCAAGATATCTTCGAATGGCGAGGTATGGAATGCGGCGATATGCCTTTGCTCCGGAGGCGATGGGTGTTGGGGGCGAGAGCTAGGCCATTCATTGGCGGGTTTGGCGAGCCATTCAGGACCTTTCCACCAGATGGTGTCTTCAACGAGATCCTGAGGTCGACATCCACGGGTGAATAGGTCAGCTGGGTTGTTGCTGCTGCATACGTGCCGCCACGTAGCATTGCTTATCAGTTGCAGGATCTGGGATATCCTGTTTGCTACATATGTTTTCCAAGAGTGTGGTGGTTTCTCTAGCCATGCTAAGAAGATGGTCGAGTCTGTCCATAGAACAAGTTCGGCGGTAAACATAATTCGGTCTGTATTTGGTTTACCAACTTTGCCAGTAGAACTGCTCCACAGAGCTCTAGACGGGGGAGACTTATTGTTTGGAGAGGAGCTACCTTTGTTTTTGCAGCTAGTAAATGTGAGGTGAAGGAGTTTTTGCCGTGTTGTACCCTCATATACACACAAGCGCAGAATGCCTTCTCTGAGGCATCTGAGAATCCATGGAGTTGAATCGGTTTGTCGGGGGAGTACTGCACCCATCGGGGTATTTGGATGTCTTTGATTGCCGGGAGATTCTCATGAAACGAGTTCCATTTATGTAGGGATCCGGATTTTACGTTTTCGTCCCAATCCGTTCCTTCTAGCCAAAGTGTTTGGAGTAGTACCTTGGCTACTACCATAATTGGTGATAACCATCCTGCCGGGTCGAATAATTTCGCCACAGCCGATAAAATCTGGCGTTTAGTACTACACTTTGCTGCGGGTTGAGGTTCGTATGAGTATGAGAAGGTGTCCGTAAGCGCGTTCCAGCGTATTCCTAGAGTTTTTGTTGAGCTTGTGTCGCTGAATTTAAGAAAGTCGGCATCTAGCAAATGAGACTCCGGGATTTTCTCGAGTATTTTCGGGTGGTTTGCCGTAATTTTCTTAAGAGGGAATCCTGCTGAATTTAACGCTTCGATAACTTGGGTGAGTGAGTTGATAGTGGACTATATTTCATTACTGCCTTAAAGAATGTCATCTACATAAATTTCATTGAGTAGGATATTGTTTGCGAGAGGGTATTCGGTTTTGCAATCTTCGGCTAATTGATGTAGGGTTCGAATAGCTAAATATGGGGCACAGTTAACGCCGAACGTAACTGTCTTTAGCTTGAAATCTTCTATTGGAGAGTCGGGGGTTCTACGAAAGAGTATTCGTTGGAAGTCTTGATCTTCCTGGTAAACGAGTATTTGCCGGTACATTTTCTCAATGTCGCCGTTAAATACGTACTTATAGAGTCGCCAATTGAGGATTATATATAATATAATTGGCGTTTTGTAACCGCTGAAGCGATTTTCGGCCGAGCTCCTCCTCCTATTTGTGGTTTTGCGTCTTGATGTTTTTCCAACAAATGGTGGGACCTACAGTTTATACTAAGCCGCCTCCGAACGGCTGACGGTTTTTTTACGAGGAGCCTTTTTATTTCATGTCCGAAATACACTCGGAGGGGTGGACATTCCCTGCCGAGGGGCGACCGCATTTAGAAAATTTAACTTAATTTTTTATTTAAATAAATTTTCCATAACTTTTGGATATTGCTGGCACTGGGAAATGAACCCAAGCCTTCCGAATGTCAGTATGCAATGCTTACCACTCGGCTATCGCGGCCGCCAATTGAGGATTATTAGCATTAAATCGTTTTGTGGTGTTGGGCCTGTGTGTAGGACGTCGTTTAACGAATTCCCTGATTGTGATAATCTGGACGCGTTGAATACCACTCGGACCTTTGTGGATTTACTGTCGGGTTTTATGACAGCGTGATGGGGTAAATAGAAGGACAAGTACTTCCCTTCGTGGATTACTTCGAGAGGTGAAGTGGGTTCCATGTGGTCCAAGGTCAAGTATTCTTCCAAGACCTCCTGATATTTTTGCTGCAGCACTGGTTTTCGTTCTAGTGTCCGCTCGTTGCTGATGTACTGTTGCTGTGCTGCTAGTCTGGAGTGGCCTAGGGCTGCGTCCCTGGGAAACTCCTTTTTGAATGGTAATTTGACTGTGTATTTACCATTCTTTTAACGAGTTGTTGTTTTGCGATACAAATTTTCGCAAAATTCGTCCACTTCTGAGTGAGTTTGAGGAGTTGGGACTTCTTCTTGCTCCCAGAATTTCCTTAGTTGGATGCTGATCGGGTAATTTTGGGCTGAATGGACCTGTGTTGAAAAGGACTCTACCTTTTGAGATGTCGGTTCGCTGATTATCCATCCAAATATTGTCTGTTGTGCCAAAAGGGTTCCATTGTAGAGGTGTTGCACTCCTTGTTTGAGGATTTGGGGTGCTAAGTCGCTGCCGATTACCATGTCAATTCGAGATGGGGTGAGACATTTTGGGTCGGCTAACGCTAAGTGTGTTATTTGGTTGATGTCAATGGTTGACGCCTGGGTTGTGGGTAGTAGGTGTGTGAGCTTGGGTAATATTATTGCTCTAGCCTTTACATGGTGTGATAAGTCTGACGAACATAGAGTTAGTTCGCAGACTTTAGCTAAGTTCTGGATGAAAGTTTCTCCCATTCCTGAGGATTTCGTAATGGGTTTCCTCCGTGGGTAAATTGAGTGTTTTTTGAATCCGAGATGTGACAAAAGTTTTTTGCGAACCTGGGTCTATCATTGCTCGGATTTTGTGGTGTTCTCCTGCTAGATATATCGGGACTATAGCAGTGGGCAAGAGTGTGGTTTCGTTGCTGCTTGCATGGTGTGTTGCTACCTTGACTGTCTTCTTCTGAGCCTGGGGGGTGTGGCTGATTCCTGTTGAAGTTGATGGTCTGTCGTCTGCTATTTCCACTGCGGTCGCGGCCTGTGCTGTCGATGAGAGGAGTTTTGAGTATGGGGTTGTATTGTGATGATGGAGTAGTGAGTGATGACGCCTTTGGCAGTAGGTGAATTTTCTTTGACATTGACTTCGCTGGTGTGAACAAGAAAGACAATTTTCGCAGTAATTGTTTTCTCGAACGAATTTTTGTCAATCTGGGACGGAAAGGTTCCTAAATCGGATGCACATTTTCATCCCGTGACTAGAGTTGCATAATTTGTAGGAAATGAGTTTTTGGAACTCTGTGTGATAGGTTTGCATGCGACTTTTATTCGCAAATGGGGAGCTTTGATTGCCAGCTCTGGGTGTGAATGTATTGATGTGGGGTTTGGGTTTACCTGGGCGATAGGTTCCCAGTCGTTCTACTACCTCGTATCTACTGGTCAGGAATGCGTTCATTTCGGACCAGAGTGGTAGTTCTTTCCTCGAACTGAGTGATTGTTCCCAAAGCGCGACTGTTTCGCTCGGGAGTTTCGAGGAGCATATATAAATGAGGGTGGGGTCCCAATCCTTGCTCGAAATCTTTTGTGATGAGAGATTGGAGAGGCAGTTATTTATTGTGGTCTGCAATTTTTCATCTGCTCCCTGTTCTCTGCATAGATGGGTTGTAGATTAAGGAGAGTTTTGAGCTGGTTATCTACCAGAATTCTTGGGTTCTCATAGCGAGATTTTAATACTTCCCAAGAAAGCGGAAAGCTTTCATCTGTGAGTGGGTGTTGTTTCACAATGAGGCCTGCTGGACCTTTCGCCTTGTGGCGTAGGTGAAATAATTTTTTGGCGAGTGTTAGTTGAGGGTGATTTATATAGACTGCCGTAAACATGTCTCGGAATGTCGGCCAGTCTTCGTAGCCTCCGTAATATGCTTCAGTATCGCATGCTGAAACTTTGAGACATACTCCATTGGAAACTGAGCTTGTGTGTGTATTTGTTGATTGTTGGGTTGTTTGGGTGGGTGTTGTAACTGTGAAAAGCTGCAATGCTTCTAGCATTTGCGCTTTACAGTTCTGGAAGCTTTCGGAACATTTTGCGTATTTCTGCTCCACTGACTCGCTTACTTCCGGGTATGCGTCTGCCATGAAAATAGCCTCGTATGCTTCTAGGAGGCTATCCCAGTTTTTTTCCAGCTGTATTTTTACGCTGAGTAGGGTTTCCGTCTGGTCACTAGCCAAGTCCGTTGACCATTTTGCGCAGAAGACCTCCAGCCTGTTGGATTCAAAGATGAACTTCTGTAAGTACCTGTTCATCTTAGTTGATGCTTTTTCTGCATTATCTTCTGGCATTTGTGGAATTTTTTGGGATTTAATTTAATGGGGTTTTATAAAAATTAAATATGGTTTTTTTTTGTTAAATTGGGTTAGTTATGTAAAAAAATTGGGTGAGTTTATAATAAAAAAAAATTTTTAATGTGTCTATTTGCCTCAGCGCGTCTGAGTGCAAATATTTGGGTGGGTATGCAATATTTAAAAAAAAAATTTTTTTTGTGTATATTTATTATTTATTTAATTGGGTTTTTAGTGGTGAATTCTTATTAAAATTATTCACTTTTGTCCCACTGTACAAAAGTGTAATAATTACTTGATTGCGGCCCACTGTGTCTTATGCTGCGACTGCGAGCGCGTTTGAGTAGGAATCAATGTGTGTGCTGCGCTGTAACGGGATTGAGATTTTGCGTATAGAGATATGCTATATGCCAACCGTTTTAGAGAGAGACGGTACTGAGATGTATACTATATTTTTTAACCGCTGCAAATTTGAGGGAGTGACCAACGGGATTTTTTTGTGTTGTACAAGCTTGTACAGTTTAATTTGTATATAATTTTTTTTTGATGGGTATTTCAACCGTTTTTCAGAAAAACGGTACTGATATGTATAATATGTTTTTTCGCTACTGCAAATTTGAGGGAGTGGCTAACGGGGTTTTTTGGTGCTGTACAAGCTTGTACAGTTGACACCAATAATTATGTAATTTATGAGGGCTTGAAAAATTATATGCGACTATAGGTGTATGTGTAATGAATGAAGATTAGGTTGTACTTACTCCGCCATGGGTTTTACTTAGCCTTTGGGTAGCTCTGGCGGACTTGATTGTTGTTGTTGTTGGTGTACTTTCCTTGCGCTGGCGGACTTGATTGTTGTTGTTGTTTGTGTACTTTCCTTGTGCTAGCGGACTTGATTGTTGTTGTTGTTGTTGTTGTTGTTGTGGTTGGTGGCGGTGGTAGAAAGCGTACGCTTTTATTTATATTATATTCTCGAAACTTCACGATATTTATATGCATGTATATATAAATTTTTTTTTTTTTACGTCGAATTGGTTGTTTTATAATGAATAATCGAGCTTTCGACTTATGGGTAATTTTCAGCGCCAAGTGTTGCTGAACTTTCTTTTTCACTTTTCTTTAGCCGCTATATTTATACCAATGTACATATGTACGTATGTATGCACGCAACAAAAACGTTAGGAAATAGGTTAGGTATTTAGAAAAATCACTTTCAATTTCAAATATATTTTTTTTTTCGTACTAGTTTTCTCAATATTATTTTATTTTTCTTCTGTGTAATATTATTTTTAAATCGAAATTTCAAAGTTTGTAACAATGCATATATTAATTTTCATTTTCTTGAAAAAACTTTTACCGCAACGAGCACTGGGTGTTACGTATGTAAGCGAGTTTTCGTTAATATTTTACTTAATATGCACTTATAGAATGTTTTACATTTATTTTGTTATTATTTATTTGTTTGTCTGTATAATTGGCATTTGTTTCTGTTTTTAATTAGTAAATTTTCCTTTTTTATAATGTAGTTTTTATTTACTGTTAATTATATTAGGCGGTATAATTATATGAAACTATTTAATTTATTTATTTATTATTTTTTTTTTAATAATAGGAGTTTAAAAATTTATTCTTATATTGGATGTGATTTTATTATAGTTTATTTTTGTTATGTCGTCTCTTTTTGTTTTTTTTTTATACAATAATTTTTCCTTTTTAATTATGCGAATTTTAATTTAATTACTGGAATTCACTTCTCTTAAATTTTGTTCTGCACTCACGCCGCTGTAGCTTTTAATATGGTTTTTTTTGTTGTCCACTGCAATCTGTTTCTTCACATGTTGTTTGCTAATTTTTTCTTAGTAACACATCTTTTTTTTCTCAATTTTAATTTTTTCACGTTTAAACTTTTTGGTTTCTTAATTTATTTAATCACTTCTTTTATTTTATTTAACGTTTTTTTTATAATTTCACAATTCACAATTTCCGATTTTCGTTGTTCTTAATGTGACCGCTTGAATTTTTGTATATGACGGCTCAAATTTTGTTTTGTGTATGACCGTTCGAATTTTATATTTAGTAATTTTTTTTCTCGATTTTTTGCAGTATGTTTTCTTTTTGAACTTTTTACCGTGTTTTGTTCAATTTATATTATTAATTAACTATAAATCATGTTTCGCTTATAACTTATTTTTTCTTCACGCACGTCCGCTCGATTTAATATTCCGTTTGATTTTTTATTGAATTTGGACCGTTTGTTTTTTTGTAAGTCTGTATGGTTTTTTTTCACATAGCGGGTAGCACACACAATATTTCACTTTTATTAGGTATTTCACGCTTTTCTGCATTAATTTCGTCCGATTTTGTTCACTTTCTATTCTTTTTTCTATTTTATTAGCACAATTTTAATATGTTTTTTTTTTCACACACGACCGCTCGGTTCAAGATTCCGTTTTATTTTGTCTATTATGTAGGTATGATGGCCGCTGTTGCCGTTGGGTAGATCAGTGGTGCCAATTCGTTTTGGCGGCACCGAAGGACCATGTTTAGTGTTGAGTGGGGGTTGGTTACTTCAAAAGCGGTGTTGCTGGTGCGGCGCGTTGGCAACATTGGGCACCACATGGCGGCGTTGCCACCTGAGGGGGATCACTCCGAAAACATAAGGAGGTCCATGCCCTCAACACCGACTTTAAAAAGCCATAGGAGCTGTTTTGTCTCAGGGTGGAAAACCAATCACAATGATTTCTAGAATATTGAAGGACAGAGAGCAGAGCTTCGCTACTAATGAACGCGAATTACTTGCTATCGTTTGGGCTCTAAAGAGCCTTCGAAATTATCTTTACGGAGTAAAAACGCTAAATATATTTACATATCACCAGCCACTTACATTTGCGGTTTCAGACCGAAATCCAAATGCTAAAATTAAACGCTGGAAAGCATTTATCGATGAGCACAATGCTCACATTTTCTACAAACCGGGTAAAGAAAATTATGTTGCTGATGCACTATCACGACAGAATATCAATACCCTAGAAGAGGAGGCTCAATCTGATGTAGCAACAATCCACAGCGAGAAATCTCTTACTTATACGATTGAAACAACTGACAAACAGCTCAATTGTTTCCGAAACCAAATTGTTCTAGAAGAAGCAGACTCCTCTCTAAAACGAAACTTCATATACTTTGGGGAAAAAACTCGTCACGTAATTCAATATACCGACCGAGATAAACTAAGTGATGAAATAAAATTAATAGTAAACCCGAATGTGGTAAATGCAATATATTGCAGTCTACCCACATTGGCCAGAATCCAGCACGAGTTAGTTAACAGTTTCCCTTCAACGAAATTTTGGCACTGTAAAAATATGGTTACAGATATAACTAATAAGGATGAACATAGAGAATTAGTTAATACCGAGCATAAACGCGCTCACAGAGCGGCTCTGGAAAATGTAAGGCAAATGAAATTGTTGCAAATTGTAAAATTTGCAGCAAAGCCAAATACGATAGACACCCACGTAAACAGGAACTTGGTACAACACCAACACCTACCTACGCAGGAGAAATGCTGCATATAGACATTTTCATGACAGACAAAAAATACTTTCTTACTTGTTTGGACAAATTTTCCAAGATTGCTGCAGTTCAGCATATCTCATCTCGAACAATTGCGGATGTAAAAATCCCAATCAAGCAATTAATGAACAACGAAAACGATTTACTGCGATAATGAGCCATCTTTCTGCGCAGAAACGATAACATCATTACTAAAAAATCTATTTGGTGTCAACGTCGTAAACGCACCACCGCTTCATAGCACTTCAAACGGACAGGTCGAACGATTTCATAGTACCTTACTAGAAATTGCAAGATGTTTGAAGCTTTCAAAGAAAATTGATGAAACAATTGACCTCATTTTACTGTCTACAATATAATACAATCGGACGGTTCATTCTGTGACCAAAAGGAAACCAGTTGAAATAATTCATGACATGCCGGTGGAATCGAGACATGAAATTGCGAACGAAATTGCAAAAGCTCAGCAAAAACAAATAGAAAGGAATAACATTTCCAGACAAAATAGAGTATTTGAAGTCGGGGAACAAACAGAAGGTTAAGTAACAAGCTGTGTCCTTTATATGTCGAAGAAAGAGTAGAGGCAGATCACAAGGACAACTTAAAATGAATATCTCCGTATAACATTTTTACATATAATTTTTCAATTTTTAATGAGCTATCGTTTAAGTAGTGTTATTTTTCAACCTTATCTTTTAAGATCTTTGCGCTGATACTTTACATTCAGTTACCGACTTCTAAGTTGGCGGACTACTCGAACTCTGATTACATACCGATCCAGGACGGATATGTGACTATTTGGCGGGACTACGATTATATAAAACACACCTCTAATCTAAAAACGTACATGGATATAGCAGACGAAACAAAAAGGCTTACATCGCATTTCCCTTCATCTCATATGAGAGTAATTTTAGACTCAGACATTGAGCACATAAGAATACTTCTAACAACATTAGATACCCACCATAGACAAGCTAGGAGCATAAACCTGTTAGGCACTGCACTAAAGGTGATTGCAGGAACACCAGACTTTGATGATTTTGAAAATCTTAAATAAACAAATAGAAATAAACACAGTAGTCCAGGAAAGAATAAATGAATTAACTGAAACTGTTAACCAGATTATTAAAATTACGAATAATAAACAGATCGATACTAGCTATTTATATGAGACACTACTTTCAAGAAATAGGATTATAATTTCAGAAATTGAAAACTTAATTTCAGCTATCACTCTTGCAAAGATAGGAATAAAAGATCCATTAATATTAAACTCTAATGATGTAAAAAGAATTATTAATATGAGCTTTACAAATACCACTATAACTGATTTAATGGAAGTGTCATTAGTTAAGGTCTTACTAGATAATAATTATTTGTATTTTGTAATTAAATATCCAAAGCCTATATTAGTATGTAAAAGAGTCATCCTGTTACCTGTACAACATAATGGAACGGTCATAAATATTACAAATGACAACAACGTCGCTGAGTGTGGTAACCAAGTTCTTGCAATTACAGACTGCAAGAAAACACTGACATCAACATTCTGTAAGAAGCTGCCAAATCCGACATGCGCCCAGCAGCTTCATCCCGGTGCCACCGCTCACTGCAGCATCCACCCTAGTCACCTCGAAGCAATTACAGTGGTGGACGAAGGGATCATAGTTATTAATGACAACACCGCTGTTATCTGAACTATAAATGGCTAAGAAAAAATTGTTAGCGGAACTTACCTGGTCACATTCGAAGATAAGGTCCAGATCAACGGATCTAACTTTGAAAACCATAATGGCGTAATAAAGGGATTACCAGGTTCGGCGAGTACAACATTTCTTAATATCACAGGACAACAAGAGGTGTTAAGCCTGCCATACCTTCGAAGGCTGAGTGTAGAAAACTTGCGTTATATTGGAGTAATTGAAAAAAGAGCGGTGATAGGGCCAGCACTAGAAGGGGAGGAGTTAACACGAGCACCTCTACAACCATAAAGTTCGTGCGTGGCCTGAGTCTGCAAAAGAAACTTTCTCACGCTGACCGGAAAATTATCAAACGTCAGCGTCTGCAGTTCCTTCTCACGCTACCCAGCAAATTACAAACGTAAGCGTCTACAGCTCGTCCGCTGGGAACGTAACTGCAACCTAACACCTTTAAGCAGTCACGTACGCCAACGGTGACCGACTCCTCATTAATGATAAGCTTAGTTTTAAGTTTTAGTTTCTAAGTAGAAAACGCGGGTGCTAAAGCGCCGAAGCTAAATAAAATATTAATAACCATTTTACTTGTAAAAAGAAAGTTATACAAATATATAATTTAAATGAATATTAAATAATATTAATCGGACCAAAATAATTTGTACATAAATGCAAATGCTGCTATAATCCTCAAAATAATTTGTTAAGATTAAGCTGAAGTTCTTAAAGTTAAAATTCCATAAAACATTATAGTGAGTTTCCTCAAAAGGTTATTTTCATTAATAGTCCCAAAAAAGTGAAAATTATTTTGAAATAAAGACCTATTGCTTTAATACATTTCACATTTTATTAATAATTTTATAAATTTGTATATTCTGTTGTGCTTCTCAAACGGAGAAGATTTCTTTTTACCTTTTCATTTTCTGTTGATGTTTTTGACAATATAAATATATATTGTTATGTATATGAGTATGTAATTCTTCTCGTTCTTTTCTTTTTCGTATCATCGTTTAATATATGCATACTTGTACATACATTCTCGCTCACATATAATACTTGCATATGTACTGCAATGGGGATTTCTTTCTTTACACATACGTTCTTCTCAAAGTTTGATTTTGTTGCGTTCGACATACACACCTACATTATTCGTGAAGGGTTGTAAAAGTCCCAGTAGTAAATTTGAATGGCCCATTGCCTATTGCATAAACAAACATACATTCAATTGCTTTAGTGCTTAGCAAGGCTGTCTTATTCAATGCGGAATTTGGTGAAACAGCTCTTATTGAGCATTTCTTTGGAAATTATAAAAGATGAAGTTTCCGAAATATGGAGTAAACCAAAGGCAGCATATGGTTTGGTTTCACTGGCGTAGACACCGCTTACGCGATTTTAGCCGAGTTAACAACGGTAAGCCATTCGCTTCTTCTTTTTGCTGTGTGGCGCCAATTGGAAATACCAAGTACAGCCAGGTCCATATCTTTCCAACGGAGTGGAGGTCTTCTTCTTCTTCCACCGGCGGGTACTGTATCGAAAACTTTCAATGCTGAAGTATTAAGATTCATCCCGACCACATGACCTAGCCAGCGTAGCCGCTGCTTCTTGATTCGCTGAACTGTGTCAATATCGTCGTATAACTCGTACAGCTCATCGTTCCAATGTCTGCGATATTCGCCGTTGCCCACTCGAAGAGGACCATAAATCTTACGCAAAGCTTTTCTCTCGAAAACTCCTAACGCCGACTCATCAGATGATGCCATCGTCCATGCTTCCGCACCATATAGCAGGACGGGAACGACGAGGGACTTGTAGAGTTTGGTTTTCGTTCGACGAGAGAGGAATTTACTTTTCAATTGCCTACTTAGTCCAAAGTAGCACCTGTTGGCAAGAGTGATTCTGCGTTGGATTTCAAGGCTGGCATTGTTTTTGGTATTAATGCTGGTCCCTAGATAAACAAAATTATCTACGACCTCGAAGTTATGACTGTCAACAGTGACTTGGGAGCCAAGTCGCGAATGCGATGACTGTTTGTGTGATGACAGGAGATATTTCGTCTTAACCACGTTCACTACCAGACCCATATCCTTCGCTTCTTTATCTAATCTGGAGAAAGTAGAACTCACGGCGTGGTTGTTGAGGCCAATAATTTCGATATCATCGGCGTACGCCAGCAGCTGTACACTCTTATAGAAGATTGTACCTTCTCTATTTAGCTCTGCAGCTCGTATTATTTTCTCCAGCATTAAATTAAAAAAGTCACACGATAAGGAATCATCCTGTCTGAAACCTCGTTTGGTATCGAACGGCTCGGAGAGGACCTTGCGGATCCCGACAGAGCTTTTAGTGTTGTTTAACGTCAGTTTACACAGCCGTCTCAGTTTTGCGGGGATACCAAATTTATACATAGTGGCGTAAAGGCAGCTTCTATTTGTGCTGTCGAAGCCGGCTTTAAAATCGACGAAGAGGTGGTGGGTGTCGATTCTCTTTTCACAGATCTTTTCCAAGATTTGGCGCATGGGGAATATCTGGTCAATGGTTGACTTACCAGGTCTAAAGCCACACTGATAAGGTCCAATCAGTTTGTTGACGGTGGGCTTTAGTCTTTCTCACAATATGCTCGACAGGACCTTATAGACGATATTAAGGAGGCTTATGCCACGATAATTGGCGCAGACTTTGGGGTCCCCTTTTTTATGGATTGGGCAGAGCACACTTAGGTGCCAATCGTCGGGCATGCTTTCATCCGACCATATTTTGCAAAGAAGCTAATGCATGCACCTGACCAGTTCTTCAGCGCCGAGTTTGAATATCTCAGGCAGTTATCCATCGGTCCCGCCGTTTTGTGGTAATTTAAGCGGGCAATCACTATTCGGACTTCTTCATAGTCGGGTAACAGAACAACTTTTCCATCGTCATCAAT
The DNA here is from genome assembly GCA_037013455.1 of Ceratitis rosa. NCBI lineage: Eukaryota > Metazoa > Arthropoda > Insecta > Diptera > Tephritidae > Ceratitis > Ceratitis rosa. The sequence goes on along the minus strand of JAWMAG010000036.1, from coordinate 3,023,939 downwards.
TGGAGTTTCGAGTTTACCACTTCCGGGTGTTTCCTCTTCAATGCCATTCAGCAGACTGGAGAAGTGTTCCCTCCATAAATCCAGTATCACTAGCTCACCCCTCTAGGTCCTACAAGGGTTTGCTCCGGTCCTGAAACCTTCTGTAAGTCTCCGTTTCTTTTCGTAGAATTTTCGAACATTACCCTTGTCGGTCAGCTTCTCAAGCTCCTTGTACTCACGCATTTCGGCCTTTTGCTTTTTTTTCCACACATGCGTCTTGCTTCCCTATTTAGCTCCCAGTACCTATCCCATCCTACACGTGTTATGGTCAATAACAAGGTTCCGAGGTAGGCAGTCTGTTTTCTCTCCACTACGACACGGCAGTCTTCATCGTACCAGCTGTTTTTGCGACCTTTCCGAAATCCAATAGTTTCGTGTGCAGCTGTGCAAAGGGAGTTTTAAATACCGTATCACAGTTCCCTTATACTGAGTTGTTGATGAGTGCTCTCCGAGAGCAGGAGTCCAAGTCGAGTAGAAAATCGTTCGGCAGTCTGTTGTGATTGCAGCTGGTATTAAAATCGTCAAGCACGATTTTCACATCGTGTCGGGGGCAACGCTCATAAGTATGCTCTAGGCGCTCATAAAAGGCATCTTTGGCCAAATCGTCCTTCTCTTCCGGCGGAGCGTTGGCGCAAATCAACAATATTTTGAAAAATTTTGCCTTGATGCGGATTGTGCCGAGACGCTCATCCACCGGGGTGAATGCCAGTACTCGACGACGGAGTCTCTCTTCCACCACAAATCCGACACCAAATTCGCGCTCTTTTATATGGCTGCTGTAGTAAATGTCACAAGCACCTACTCGCTTTCGTCCTTGCCCCGTCCATCGCACTTCTTGGACGGCGGTGATGTCAGCCTTTATTCTTACGAGGACATCAACCAGCTGGGCAGCGGAACCTTCCCAATTAAGGGACCGGACATTCCAGGTGCATGCCCTCAAATCGTGATCCTTAATTCGTTTGCAGGGGTCGTCAACAGAAAGGGGGTATCTCATCCGAGGCGTTGTTAACATTTTCATTGGGACTGGTTTCTACTTGGCGGGTCCTAAACCCAGCGCACAACCCCGCTTGGCAAGTAAGTTTAAAGATTTTACACATTTATATAGCGAGCCGCTTGCTTCAAGACCGACGCTCGCTCGCAGTCGCACCTCTGGCGAACAGACGCTGCAATTAGACTTCAGCGGACCCTTAAACCGAATAAGACGGAGTGGCTCCACTGAAGCTTCCTCTCTCATTAGCCGTTGCTCACGTTTCCAGGGTGTGCGACGTGGACGCAAGAGTAGGAATTGAGTATAGCCTCACAACTGTAACAGCATACCCAGAAGCTTAACTACACCCCATTACACCCCATGGCAGCATATGACAAGTGCGTTAATGCCATAGGGGATGAGAATACATTGGCAGCTGTGAAAGTTAAGCAAGCCACCTACTTCATGGATTATATTTCGTGTTTGACGCGTCTTACCGAACGCATACAGAAATTTTCTATGAATGAGAAGGATTCGCCTTCTACTACAGCTCTTGCTTCCAATACAGTTTGGTTGTACCAGCATGCGACATCCGATATTTAGTGAGGATTATATTTCTTGGCCAACCTTCCGGGATTTGTTTACTGCAATATATATCAATAATTCTCGTTTGAGTCAAGTCGAAAAATTTTATCACTTGGTTCAGAAAACAAATAAGGGAGCTACAGGACATTGTTAGCAAAGTTCCGCTAACAAAACTAGGATTTGAAATGGCGTGGTCAAATTTAAGATCCACTTACGAAAATAAACGCGCCTTAATGAATAGCCAGTTGAAGATATTGTTATCATTTCCAGTTATTAAGACTGAAACTGTTTCGGCATTAAAGGACTTGCAATGGATTCTGAATGGATGCATTTCAGCACTGGACATGTACGAGGTGGATGTTACGAATTGGGACCTTTTCGTTGTTTTCATTTGCTCGACTAGACTCCCAGCATCTATTTTGGATAAATAGGAAAGTTCACGTTCAGACAGAACAGCACTACTGAATTGGAAACAAATGAATGACTTCAATTACCAGCGATTCAGATCATTGGAATCCATAATGGATGTCAGAGACCAATTATCGACAGTGGTCCATAAAGAATTAAAAATATCGTCGTAGTCGAGTTACCAACTTGACCAACGAAGACGTGCTTTTGTGACAAACGTTTCACAACCCAGTTGCATTTTGTGTAAGAATCCACATCATTTACGATTGTGTAAAAGTTATTTGTCACTTTCGGTAAACGACTGATATGCTACAATCAAAGAACACAACTGCGGTCTAAAATTCCTAGGTACTGTAAAAGTCAGTTCTCTTGTACCACCAGCCATAGTAGACATCGTAGCCTATTGCATAGACCACCTCTTAACATGCAAGCAAACAAAGAAGTGTCGAATCAAGGAACTTCAAGTCAAGCTTTTCATACCAATTTACAGTCCACTTCTAATACTAGTTCGAATTCAATTAGCAAGTCTTATAATTATCATGGTTTTTCTTCAACTCTTCTTGGAACCGCAATGGTTCATATTTGCCAGATGGGTACCACTTGTGTTGCGCATGCCTTGATTGATCCTGCTTCCAAAGCATCGTTAATTTCTGATCATCTTCATAATCTTCAAAAGCTTCCTACTGCGAAGACCAATGCTACTATTTCGGGATTGAATCATAAAGTTTTCAACTATTCAGTTAGGATATCTTCATTTGTTTTAGGAGCGCCTCGTGAGCGCCTTTTCTTAGAAGCTACCGCATTTGTGCTACCACAGTTCATTGGCAACTTACCCTCTAGTTCAATAGATGATTCAATTGTAAATGATTTGCCTAAACTTCCTATAGCTAATACGAAATTCTTTTAAAGTGGTCCTATTGACGTTTTGATTGGAGGGGACTTATAACCTAAAATTATTTTAGATGGAGTGAATCGCAATTTTCGGAATAGTCTTCTATGCCAAGAGACCGTGATAGCGTGGATAATCACTGGAACATTTTCGACTGCATATAGATCGAAAGTTGCTATTGAAATACATGGGCTCCCAAAAAGTTGTGTTCGATGAATTTGAATTTGTGATCCCCTCGGGATAATACCTCTCGGCCATTTATTCGTAATAGAACTAAGTTGGCGATAAATCACTTACGCGGAAATAATGATGACTCTGCGCATCAAATAGAAAAGGTACCGCCACATTATGAACGCTTTCCAAGCTATTCTCTTCTGTCACATCATAGTTCCAAGATCAAAAAACATTTTACAAAGGTGGCCAAAAACTCAATATATAGGTGGGCTCTTTCAGACCCACATATCCTTCAAGGTATAGCGAATCCCTCTAATCGGTAATTTCAATCATAAATGCGACAACCCTCTAATGGTATCTTTATAAAACATATACAAATATATTGAGGATAGTTTCAAAATATTTATAGTAACTTTTATAATTCAATTGAATTAAAAAAAAAATGCACTCAACAAATATTTATTTGCAAGCACTTGAATTTTTAGTTTTAAGTATTGTACCAACCATACTCAAAATTTATTTTTATTATATAATTTGAACCATTTTACGTTCATTACATTTGTTGTTATCCTCTAATATTGCAAGGCTGGCGGCAATGTTAAAGCTGAAAATTCAAATATTTGAGAGCCACTGAAATTTATCATACTTTTGTAGTATTTAAGCCAATGTTCCGCTAAAAACGGGCACACGTTTTTGAAGACGTCTACTGCAGCCGACACTATAGCGAATTAAGCGAACAAAGCGAATTTCCACGATAGGTAATTTTCATTTTTATTTACAGCATAATTTAAATATACACGTACCATATACACGTCTGTGCACATATACATATATTTATATATATTTGTAGTTAACTATTTTATTTTTAAAAGATTATTAATATACATACCTATACCTTCATACGTGAATGTGTTGGTAATCACCACCTTTTATTGTATTATTAGCCTTAAACGACTTATTTCAATAAATATTTCTTATTATTACAAAATAAGAATTCATTTGTTTTTTAATTTCTTTCTGTTGAAAACATTGAGGTAAATCGGCGTACGTGAAAGTTTATATTGTGATATAAACACCTCTTCAAACCAAAGGCTGACATCACCGCCGTCCAAGAAGTGCGATGGACAAGACAAGGACGAAAGCTAGTAGGTTCTACTACAGCAGCCATATAGAGGACGGAAGAAAAATACGATTTGGCCAATGATGCCATTTATGAGCGCCTAGAGCATAAAAAGGTATCTTTGGTACGACTGTCGGACAATTCAACCTTCACAACGAAACATTCCCTAATGAAAAGGCTGATCAACTTCGCCGGGGCCCGAAACATGGTTGTCTTTGGTACTAGATTGCAGCATAATAAAATACATCAAGCTACTTGGCTGTCCTCTATCGTCGTTCCATCTCTACGAGAAGATATGACGGCTTACAGAAGGTTTCAAGATCGGAGCAGACTCCTGTAGGACACAAAGAGGTGATCTAGCAACCGATGCCCAGAGCATATTGATTTTATGGAGGGAATACTTCTCCAGACTGCTGAATGGCAGTGAAAATGGAGCATACTGAGATGGGAACCCGAAACCCCAATCGATGGCAATAGAAAAGACTTTCCATTACCTGACCATGAAGAAGTTCGAATAGCAATCGCCGGCTTAAAAAACAACAAAGCGGCTGGAGCTGACGGGCTTCCGGCAGAACAATTCAAACGTGGCGGTGAAGAGCTGATAAGGTGCATACATCAGCTACTTTTCAGAATATGGTCGAACGAAAGCATGCACGACTCCATTCGTCGTGTGCTCTGCCCAATCCCAGTAATCCTGGAATAAGCCTCCTTAATATCAACTATAAGGTCCTTTCGAGCCTATTGTGTGAAAGACTGAAGCCCATCGTCAACAAACTGATGAATAGGAGCTGCCTTTACGAGCTGCAGAGCTGAATAGAGAACGTGCAATCTTCTAAAAGAGTGTACAGCTGCTGGCGTACGCGGATGATATTGACCTTATTGGCCTCAACAACCGCGCCGTGAGTTCTGCTTTCTCCAGACTGGATAAGGAAGCGAAGAATATGAGTCTGGTAGTGAGCGAGGGCAAGACGAAATATCTCCTGTCATCACACAAACAGTCATCACATTCCCTACTCGACTGCCCCGTCACTGTTGACAGTCATTAATTTGAAATCGTAAATAACTTCGTCTTTCTCGGAACCAGTATTAACACCAACAACAATGTCAGCTTTGAAATTCAATGAAAAATCACTCTTGAAAAGTAAAGTCCTCTCCAACGAACGAAAACCACACTCTGCAGGTCCCTCATCGTTCCTTTCCTGCTGTATGTTGCGGAAGCATGGACGATGACAACATCTGATGAATCGACACTAGGAGTTTTCGAGAGAAAAGTTTTGCGTAAGATTTACTGTCTTCTACGAGTTGGTAACGGCGAATACCGCAGCCAATGGAATGATGAGCTGCATAAGATATACGGCGATATTGACATAGTTCAGCGAATCAAGCAACAGCGGCTACGCTGGCTAGGTCATGTTGTCCGGAATACTCCAGCTCTGAAAGTTTTCGGTGTAGTACCCGCCGGTGGAAGCAGAGGAAGAGGAAGACTTCCACTCCGTTGGAAAGACCAGGTAGAGAGGGACCTGGCTCTACTTGGTATCTCCAATTGGCGCCAAGTAGCGAGAAAAAGAGTAATGAATGGCGCGATATGATGAATTCGGCTAAAATCGCGTAAGCGGTGTCTACGCCAGTAACGTAAGTAAAACTTATGTTTGTATGTGTTCATTTATAAAAACAATCCTTTAAAAGCAAAAATCAAAGTAAATAATACAAACACAAAAAAATGTTTCGTAACAAATATTACAAAATGTTAATATATTAATATTTCAATGTATTATAAATAAAATCCAATCATCCTTCAATTTTGCCCACAAAGCTTTAAAATAAAAAAGCTCCAGCAAAGGTTTTGTTGAACGATAATAGTAATTATAAGGGAAAGCCAAAAATAATTAAAGAAAATTTTAATAAAATATAGAAATGCCTGTTTATTTATCCTTTAACAGTTTTTCTAATTAAATTTTGTTAAATAGCAGCCTTTAAATCTATAAACTTTATTTTCGTTATAAACACCAAATATAGAGATTATTAAATGGAATGTTCTCAATTTAAACGGAAGAGAAACAGTAAAATAAACAGAACAGAATGAGACTTACATATTTAACTTCTTTTGTTTAAATAATAAAATATATGACAAACGAATTCAGAGCGAAAAATATATTATTTGAAAATTTTATATATGTTGTAGTAGTACTTTAGGAAAAAATAGTGTTATACTAAATTAATATATTTTTTGCAGCTGTGCAAATCCTTGTACGAAAAATCGTATTTCGCAATATTCTGCGACATCAGCGGCATCTGGTCTGAGCGGTACACCTCGCGGGACAATAGCTGATAGTGAAAACCTAAAAAAAATTCATTGAAAATTTAAAGAAAAAAACACAAATCTCAAAAAAAAATTGTGAAAAATAGGGCTAGTTTCCACAAAAAAAACACACAAGAATAAATATAAAGAAAAAAACATAGAAACCCAACAAGAAAAAATAAAAATTGTGAAAAGTGCATAAAGCCAAAACAAGTGACGAATAGTGAAAAAACAAAAAACTTAAATTGCAAAAAAAACCAACCATATTAACATAACAACATAAAATATTTTTGAAGTGAGAAAAACAAAAAACCAAGTGTTTTGCATATGAAAATAGCGCCCATAAAAGCATAAAAGAAGATATATACAAATTAACTTAAAAAATAAATAAACTAAAAAAATATTAAATTTTTTATAACGAGTGCGAATCAAAATCTAATATTGGAAAAAACAAAATAAAGTAAATAAAAAGTGAAAAAATTCCCAGTTACGAACCACAAGCATAGCAATTACAACAACACATTTGGAAATTGGGAAAATTTAGTTTTCAGACGCAGGCATTCGTAAAGCATTTGCAACAACTACAACAACTAAGAAGGAATTATTTTAAATCCCGCGGAAACAGCAACAACAAAAAAAAACATGAACATCGACTAAATAAATAAATACTCATGGCGGAGTAAGTAACATACCCAATTTTCAAACAATATATATTTATGTATGTAGAACCACATATGTATGTATATATGTATATACCTACATTTTTTCACAAAAGGGTTCCGTTACCCACTACCCCAAATTTATAACGGCTATATATCTGGAATTATTGGCGTCAACTGTAAAAGCTTGTACACCAAAAAATTTCCATCAAGAAACTTCCCGTTAACCACTCCATCAAATTTACATTTACCCATATAAATACATATATATAAGTTAACACAGCAATTTATAATAAGCTTCATATAATTGAATATCACAAACGGCCAATAACTCTAAACGCGTTTCCGCCTAGACGCTGACACCGCGGAAACCAAATTGGAAATTTTATTATTGCAATGTCAGCATAACGTGACATGGATTTTAGGGTAAATTTATTGTGATAAGTTTAGTTTTAAGTAAAGAAAATTACTGTAATTAGTTTTAGAAGGAAATTCAATAAAGAAATACAGTTGGGCACGAGTCCACCACCCAAAAACGTTTTAATTTAATCAAAAACTTAACTTGCGCCCGAGCAGGGACGCTAACCCAAACAACTTAGTTCGTCCTCCCGTGCTTAACGCACCCACACCACCCAATATTCCTATTAATACCACTAATGACATGACGATGGAGCGACTGACTCAAATGATTACTGCAGTCGTCAACAAAGTGCTTAAAACAGAAGGACGAAAGGTTCTCCAAGCCACTGCGAATCCGCATTCAAATTTTACTGACATGACGGACATAACTATAGAACCGACCTTGACTCACAACATAAATGAACTAGACAAAACTCCGGACGTAGTCAGATGCCTCCGCGATTTTTCTGGAAACCCAGGAGAATTTAACTCTTGGAAGAAAAGTGTAGATCGCATCCTTCAGATCAATGAACCCCTTAGAGGATCTCCAAAGTACTACGGAGTCCTGAACGTAATCAGAAATAAAATTGTTGGGAATGCCGACATTGCCTTGGAGTCATATAATACTCCACTCGATTGGAAGGCATTTTCCAGATGCCTTTCACTTCATTACGCCGACAAACTCGATTTGGGTACAATAGAATACCAAATGACTTCACTTGTGCAGGGAAACCTCACAATAGCGGAGTTTTATCAAAGAGTATACTTGCACCTCTCTTTGATCTTAAATAAACTAGGAAGCATGGAAGTTGGTGCAGAAGCCATGCATCTTATAACCAGAACATACAGGGACAAGGCACTCGATACATTTATTCGAGGACTTTACCAAGACTTCATGGTATGAGAGAGCCTGCTAACCTTCCTCAAGCTTTGCATTTGAAATAAGAAAACCAAAATTTCAGATCAAACTACGCTCATAATACAAAAAATCAAAAAAACAAGTGAATACATTTTATCCGGAACTTGCATTTATGCCACAACCAAGGCAATACCCCATGACTCCTCATAGGCCTCAACAGCCATATTTCCAGACTGCACGTCCACAATAGCAAAATTTTCAAGCATCATATCCGCAGTAAATCCATAATCTACCACCACGCCCATTTTGTAAACCTCAGATACGACCAGAACCAATGGATGTAGATCCATCTATACGTACAAGAAATGTTAATTTTATGAATCAACCACGACAATTTGACCCTAACAACAAACGGCCTATACCAAACAAAATACAACGAAATTTTCATAAAGAACCTGTTCAAAATGAAGATTTGTGCTATGACGAACAAGACTGGACTCCTACTATGCAGAAGTAAACCTGCAGGAATACCCAGAATAACCTTTTGAAGTACATGACCACATTTATATCAATTTTTTAGGATGAAGAGCTCTTCGTTACCATATGTTGAGTGTAGAACGAAGAACGGTGAAATTCTAAAAATACTAATAAAAACTGGATCTAGAAAAAATTACATTCAACCCCGTTTTGTTTTAAAAGAAATTCCAAATACCGAACCATTTTTCGCAAACTCAATAGCTGAACAGATACAGATAACTCATCATACAATACATAACATATTTGGCAGAAAGGACACAAACCTGAAAATTTGCTTCTCATCTTGAAGTCATTTGATGGCATAATCGGAAACGATAGTCTTAAAGACCTTCAACCTAATATTGATATTAACGGCAACGGAATGAAAATTAAAATTAAACAACAGCTTTCCCCATCAGTTAAAAAATAGACGTAAGGATAGATCACAGGACAGAAACACAAAAAGTACAAAAATACACCAACTCATAAACAAATATCCCAACCTATTTACCGAGCCCGACTAGAAACTCACATACACCACTACTGTAATAGGAGAAATTAGAACCTCTTCAGACACCCCAATATACACAAAATACTACCCCTACCCTCTAGTAATGAGAGACTTCGTTAAACAAGAAATATAAAATCTTCTAAACCATAAATAACCACGCCATCCCGTTCACCATACCTAAAATGCTATATGCTCCTGGCCAAAAGAAGTATAGACTCGTAATCGACTATAGGAAACTAAATACATTAATTATAGCAGACAGGTACCCAATCCCAGAAATTAACGAGGTAATCTCGCAACTGGGAAACAACTCATACTTTTCAGTGTTGGATTTACAGAGTGGCTTCCATTAGATTCCCTTGAAGGAATCCGACATCGAGAAGACAGCTTTTTCAATTAACAACGGAAAATATGAATTCACTCGACTTTCGTTCGGACTGAAGAACGCACCAGCCATCTTTCAAAGGGCTCTGGACGACATATTAAAAAGCAATATGGGAAAAATTATATGAAATTATGTCTATATTGATGACATAATAGTTTTTGGCAAAGCCGAACAAAGCCACCTTCAAAATGCCGAAACATTTTGAAAAAGGGAATATAAAGTACAGTTGGACAAATGCGAATTTTTCCGCAAAGAAGCTGAGTTCTCAGGTTTCATTATTTCATCCACAGGTATAAAAACTAATCCCTCCAAAGTAAAGGCAAAATGAAGAGATGGAAGTGTATCTTTTAAGAATATAACTACGAGATGAAATACAAGCCAGGAAAGACAAACGTCGTAACAGACGCACTCTCTAGACCTCCACATACCGACATCAATGTAGTGTCAATAACTGACCACAGCGATGAAAGTTCTTCTCATAACATCATCCCAGCTACCGAAGCACCAATAAATGCATTCAAAAATCAGTTATTTTTACAGTTTGGCAACGAAGAAAGTTATTCATTTAAAGTACCCTTTCCAACTTTTCACAGACACACCTTCACAAAACCAGAATACTCTACACAAGACATTATAAATATATTCAAAAGATATCTTGACCCAGCTTTACTTAACGGACTTTACACTACAGAAAATCTGATGGGTAAAATACAAGAAATACCATATATTCACTCCATTTCGGTTCACTCAAACTTTACTTCAAGACGTAGTTTCAGAGACGGAACAAGACCAAATAATCATTAAAGAACACCAAAGAGCGCAAAGGAATAGTCGTGGAAATAAAACACAAATTTTACAAAAATTTTATTTTCCAAGCATGCATTCGAAAATAGAAAAAATAGTCAAACTCCTATTCCTTAGTCTCCAGGAGACATCGTCCACATAGATATTTATTCTACAGAAAAAAAATTAAACCTCACAGCAATTGATAAATTTTCCGCTCAGATTAAAATAATACAAAGTAAAGCCATAGAACATATTAAAGACCCAATAAGAGAATTAAAGATTGCCTTCGGAATACCAAAACATGCAGTAATTGACAATGAAAATCCCTAAATTCTGTCACCGTATCATGCCTTCTTAAAGACCAAATGTCCATTTACGTTTATACCTCACCACCTTATAGCAGCACAAGTAACGGACAAGTAGAGAGATTCCATAGTACACTTTCTGAAATTATGAGATGCCTCAAAGCAACTTGCATGGGAATAACATTCGAGGAATTACTATTCAAATCAATACAAGAATATACTCATCAATCCATTCTACAACAAAAACCAAACCAATAACTATATTTTTCGGAAATAGAATTTTTACTGACCCTACACAATTGGAGCAACAAAGACAAAAAAAACATTGCTAAATTAAAAAGGAAACAGGAGATTGACTTATCTTACCATAACAAGCAAAGATCTGAAATTAAAAATTATTCTGCAGGAGATACCATTTATGTTAAAATAAATAAAAGATTATGATCGAAATTAACTCCAAAGTATAAGAAAGAAACTATAGCCGAAAATAATAGAACAACAGTTAAAACTACAGCTAGACGAATAATTCACAAAGCACTAATAAAAACATGATCAATTTACTTCCAGACAAAATGAACTATCTAAAAATTTTAATCGTTTATACTGCTATTACATCCTCCCTATCCGAAGTAAAAATTTTGGATTACAGCAAGGCACTACTAGTTACAAACGACAATGGACAAGCGAAAATACAAGACGGCACATTTAGACTTATTCATCTGATTGACTTAGAAAAATACGAACAATTCTTAACGGACACTTATGACGAAATAACTACCCAAATCCCCAAAAAGAATTTCCTATACTCCATCCGAAAACATAAAACCACCCAAACCTTTGATATACTGAACACCTTAAACCTTCAAATAATAACAAAATAAAAAATCAATTGACATATTGGCAACGGCTTGGAAATATTTAGCCGGATCTCCTGATCATGAAGATCTTAACATGATAACACATAACTTAAAAATACAATATGTGGAAAAGAAAAATATAAAATCTATAACAAAATTTGACGAAACTCCGCCAAGTGAGCCAAGTCAAATTCCAACTTATGTAAATTTTAATAACTTATATATTTGGCCGAGCTCCTCCTCCAATTTGTGGTTTTGCGTCTTGATGTTTTACCAACAAATGGAGGGACCTACAGTTTATACTAAGCCGCCTCCGAACGGCTGATGGTTTTTTTTTACGAGGAGCCTTAATTTCATGTCCGAAATACACTCGGAGGGGTGGACATTCCCTGGCGAGGGGCGACCGCAGTTAGAAAATTTTACTTAACTGTTACTTTAAATAAATTTATTTATCTTGGAAAAAGATATTAGCTTTCGCGCCAAACAATTTTTTTTGCACATATTTGCACACACCCACATATTTGCGTGCAGCCGCGCTGAGGCAAAATATACATACAATAGGCGGAACACAATATATTTTTCTACTGCGTAAAACGAAATAAACCAAACAAAACCCAATTTATTATACAAACTTACCGAATATCAACTTCATTTTTTTCACAAAACCTAGTAATTTAAATCCCTAATATTTCACAATATGCTACAAGGTAAGGCAGAGAAAGCATCAAAGATGAATAGATGCCGGCAAAAGTTCATCTTTGAAACAAATAGGCTGGAGGTCTTCGGCGCAAAATGGTCAAGTCCGTTGCGAATGACCAAACGAAAACCCTACCAACGTTAAAATACAGCAGTTAGGCAGAAATTGGGACAGCCTTTTAAAGGCATACGAAACAATATTCATGGCAGACGCATACCGAGTGGTCAGCGTTAGTGCAGAAATACGGTAAGTTTTCGGAAAGTTTCCAGAACTGCAAAGTGCAAATGCTAGCGGCACTTTACACTGGGGCATGTCTCAAGGTACCGGTGGTTACAAGGACTGTTCGACATTCCGAGACATGTTTACGGCAGTCTATATAAATCACCCCCAGGTAACACCCGCCCAAATATTATTTCACCTACGCCACAAGGCAAAAGGTTAAGCAGGCCTTATTATGAAACAATACCCTCTCACTGACGAAAGTTTTTCGCTTGCTTGAAAAGCATTAAAATCTCGCTCTGAGAACCCAAGAATTCTGGTAGATAACCAGCTCAAAACCCTACTCAATCTGCAATCCATCTATGCAGAGTACACGGTGAAGCTACAAAAACTGCAGACTGCAATAAATAACTGCCCCTCCAATCTCGCATCACAAAATATTTCCTTATTTATATATGCTCTTCTAATCTCCCGGGTAAAAAAATCTCTCAGTTCGCGGAAGAAACTACCACTATGATCCAAAATGAATGCACTTCTCACCAGTAGATACGAGGTCGTAGATCGACTGGGAATATTCCGCCCAGGTAGGCCCGAACCCCACTTTAATAACTTCACACCCGGAGATGGCAATCCAAGCTCCCCATTTGCGAATAAAAGTCGCGCACAAACCTTCCACACAGAGTTCAAAAAACCCGTTTCTTGCAAGTTATGCAACTCCAATCACGGGATGAAAATGTGCATCCACATTAGGAAGATTTCAATCGCAGATCGACTCCAAATCATTCGTGCGAACAACTACTGCGAAAACTCTTTCCTGTTCACACCCTCGCAGTCAATGTCAAAGCAATTTCACTCAGGTTTACTGCCAACAGCGTCACCACTCACAACTCCATTATCAAAATTACGCCGAAAACACAACCCCTTACTCAAAACCCCTCTCATTTATGAACAATTGATTCATTAATAATGATTATAAGATTAAGTTACTTTAGCGTAATTTTTTTTTTTAAAGTTCATATCGAAAGTTCGATTTTTATTGATTTTTTAAAATATGATAACTTTGTGTACATATGTCCGATTTAAGTCAAATAAGCACCGTTTTGTTCGTAAACTTGTTGCCAACTTCATTATACCCCTCTCGTAGAAGGCTGCGTCCCTATTGGCAAAAAAACTCGGAGAGCCAATTTTCACAGGCCTTTCTTGAGGCCGAATTCCCACCATTAAGCGCATTCGCCATGGGCAGGAAAAGATGGTAATCCCTCGGTGCCAGATCCGGGCTATAAGGTGGATGCATTAGGACCTCCCATCCGAGCTCCTGGAGCTTCTTGCGCGTCACCAAACACGTGTGTGGCCTGGTGTTGTCCTGATGGAGCACGATTCGGCCTCTGTTGATCAAAGATGGCCTCTTCTGGATGAGTGCTGCCTTCAAGCGGTCTAGTTGTTGGCAGTAGAGGGCCGAATTGAGCGTTTGGCTATAAGGGAGCAGCTCGTAGTAGATGATTCCTTGCCAATCCCACTAAACACACAGCAAAACCTTCCTGGCCATCAATCCTGGCTTGGCCACCGTTTCCGCCGGCTGACCGCGTTTCGACCACGACCGATTTCACTTGACGCTATCGTAAGTGATCCACTTTTCATCGCCAGTCACCAAACGCTTTAGAAATGGTTCATCATGCTTTCTTGCGTTAGTTCGTGTGGCACCCAAACATCGAGCTTCTCTTTGAATCCAAAGTTATGCAAATGGTTCCAAACGGGTTTCTGGCTTATCTTTAGTTCCTTGCCATCTCTTAGATAAAAACCGAACGAACCTTTTACTTGACCTAATATATTTAGGTGTAGCCGCTTAAACATTAAGTTTGTTCGGCTTTTAAATTCTTACATGGTTAGCCAGGTTTTTTTCTATCTTTAATAAATAATAATATTTTAGTACGAAAGGACCAAATATTAAAATTATAAAATTTAAAAAAGAATATAAATAATTTTAAAACTATTTTGGCAGCTAAGAATTAATTTATGTAATTTAAATTTCAAATACTACTTGTTATTAATTGAATTTATTTTATCTTTAGTTGGGAAATTAATTTTAGTTATTTGTGTTTTAGTAAGTGTAGCTTTTTTAACTCTTCTAGAGCGAAAGGTTTTAGGTTATATTCAAATTCGTAAAGGTCCAAATAAAGAAGGATTAATAGGAATTCCCCAACCTTTTTGTGATGCAATTAAGTTATTTACTAAGGAACAAACTTATCCTCCTTTGTCAAATTATATTTCTTATTATTTTTCACCTATTTTTTCTTTATTTATTGCTTGATTATGTATTCCTTTATTTATTAAATTGTTTTCTTTTAATTTAGGAATTTTATTTTTTTTTATGTTGTACAAGACTAGGTGTTTATACAGTAATAATTGCAGGATGATCTTCTAATTCAAACTATGCTTTATTGGGTAGTTTACGCGCTGTTGCTCAAACTATTTCTTATGAAGTAAGTATAGCTTTAATTTTATTATCTTTTGTTTTTTTTAATTGGAATATATAATATTTTAGATTTTTTTTTATCAAAGTTATATCTGATTTATGGTGTTTTTATTTCCTATTAGTTTGATTTTATATTTGTTTAGAACAAATCGTACTCCTTTTGATATTGGCGAAGGGGAATCTAAATTAGTTTCGGGGTTTAATATAGAATATAGTAGAGGAGGATTTTCTTAATTTAATTTTTATATCTGAATATGCAAGAATTTTATTTATAAGAATATTATTTTCTGTTATTTTTTTAGGGTGTGATTTGTTTGATTTATTAATTTATTTAAAACTAACTTTTATTTCATTTGTTTTTATTTGAGCTCGAGGGACTTTGCCTCTATTTCATTATGATAAATTAATATTTTTAGCATGAACAAGATTTTACATTTTTCATTAAATTATTTATTATTTTTTATTGGATTTAAATTATTAATTGTTAGTTATATGTGGTTAGTTAATTTTAGTAAAGTTAATAGAAACTTGGATTTCTATGATATGTTTTCAAAACATATGCTTATTCAAGCTCATTAACTAGTTAATTAAATTAGCTGCTAGCGAAGTGAAAATAGCAGACGACAGGCCATCAACGTCAACAGAAATAAGCCATACTCCCCGGGTCCAGAAGAAGACAGTCAGCAAGATATCAACACTTTACGCAAGCTGCAATGAAACCACACTCCTACCCACAGCAATAGTTTCGATATATTTCTCGGAAGAATACCACAAAATCCCAGCAATGATAGATCAAGGTTGTCACAAACCTTTGTCACATCTCAGATTCAAAAAACACTCAATCTACCCACGGAGGAAACCCACTACAAAATCTCAGGAATGGACGGAACTTTCGTCCAGAATTCAAACAAAAAAACTCTTCGAACTAGCTCTACGCTCGTCAGACTTCTCCCACCACATAACAGCTAGAGGGAAAATATTACCCAAGTTCACCCACCTACTACCCACGTGTCAACCATGGACATTAACGAAATCACCCGATGACCAAAAATGTCTTACCCCATCACGAATTGGGAAACGGCAGCAACTTAGCACCATAAATTCTTATTCAAGGAGTGCAACACCTCTACAATGGTACCCAGTTGGCACAGCAGGCAATATTTGGATGGATAATCAGCGGACCAACAGCCCAAAAAGTAGAATCGTTTTCAACCTTGGTCAATCCAGCGAAAAATGATCAGATCAGCATTCTTCTGGGAGCAAGAAGGAGCCCCAGCTACTCACACTCATTCTGCAGTGGATAATTTTAGCGAGAAGTTGTATCGCAAATACGAGGGTAGTCCGATAAGTACTTAGCCTCACCGTCTAATGGCGCCAGTATCGCAAGAGTAGTTTATTTTCGCATAGTACATTCTCTTAGACGGCTACTGTCAAAATTTCAACCAGAACGGACTAGTAGTTTTATTTTAACCGCCTGTGAAAGCGAGAGTGTCCGCGGATTTTAGAAAAATGGAAAAAGAGCAATATCTGTCGGTGATTCGATTCACGTTGATGGTCGCCATCGAAGGAGAAGAGTCACCGTAAACAGCATCCAAACGCTCTTTGATTTCTTTGCGCGATTTCCCTTCCAGAAACAAGAATCGAATCACCGACCGATATTGCTCTTTTTCCATTTTTCTAAAATCCGCGGACACTCTTGCTTTCACAGGCGGTTAAAACAAAACTACTAGTCCGATCTGGCTGAAACTTTGACAGTAGTCGTCTAAAGAGCAAACAATATCCTATTGAAGGAAATTTATGTAGATGATATAATCTCAAGAGGTAACGAAATACTCGGAAAAATCCCAGACACTCATTTGTTAGATGCCGACTTTCTTAAATTCAGCGACCCAAGCTCAACAAAAGTTCTAGGAATTCGCTGAAACGTACTGATACTAATAAGCAAAGTGTACCAAACTTATCTGCAGTGGCGAAACTCTTCGACCAGTCAGGATGGTTATCACCAATTATGATAGTAGCCAAGGTACTACTCCAAACAGTTTGGCTACAAGGAACGGATCGGGACGAAAATCTCGTTCCATGAGAGCCTCCCGGCAATAAAAGACATCCAAATACCTCGATGGGTTCAGGTCTCTCCTGATAAACCAATTCAACTCCATGGTTTCTCAGATACCTCAGAGAAGGCATTCTGCGCATGTGTGTACATGACGGTACAACACGGCGAAAACTCCTTCACCTCACATTTGCTTGCTGCAAAAACCGAGGTAGCACAATAAGTCTCTCCCGTTTAGAGCTCTGTGGAGCAGTTTTACTCAAAAAATTAAAATTAGTGAAACAAATTCAAGCAGAGTTAAGTTTATCGCTTCACGAACTAATTCTGTGGACATACTCGACTATCGTCTTAGCAAAGCTAGAAAAACCACCATACACTTGGAAGACATACGAGATCTCATCGAAAACACCCTCTGGTGAAAGGTCCTGAATGGTTCGCCAAATCCGCCAACAAATAGCCTAAGTCTCGCCACCAACATCCATCTTCCCCGCAACAAAGGAAAATGTTGGCATTTCATATTACAAAATCCACCGATATATTGGATCCATTCAACATGTTTCGTTGCATTCATGGCTCACGAAAATTGTCATCCTAGATGAACTTGGACATGAAGAGATATGACTCAACGAAGGAATTACGGTGAAACTATCGCGCAACTCGAGGTCTCAAAACCCATCAGCAAGAAGAACACGTTGCTGACATTAAATCCGATACTCAACAGCAAAGGCGTACTGCGCGTATACGGGCGACTGAAATACACTGCCCTTATGCTGCAACTTCCCATCTTACATACCTTCCATCCATAGCAACCTATCTTATGAGAAGGCCATGTAAATGAAAAGTTTTCACCGAGCTGTTACTAACGGTTGTCCCGCAGAAAATTTTATATTCTATTACAGTCGGGTGCAGTATGTAAGATGAGTAGTTGCAGCATTAGTTATAATGAACGTCACCCCATAATTATCCCAGGAAATTCTATATTCCACACTCTGCTGTTAAATTTTCTCCATACCACCATGCTGCATGGTGGAAACTAGTTAATGATGCGAATGGGACAAAAAGAGTACTACATTCTCCAACTCAAACCCAAAATAAAAAAGTGCATTTCTGACTGCAAAACATGCACTATACATAAGCAGCAGATCAGGTTACAGATCATGGCAGCACTACTATCAGAAAGGGCAAGGTATACCCTACCATTTCAAACTACTGGGGTGGATTTCGCTGGCTCGTTCCTAGTAAAGTTAACTACCCATCGGCGAGCCTCATATGCAAAGGCGTACGATTGTGTGTTTGTATGCCACGAAAGCTATACACCTCTAGGTCGGCTCTGATTGGACCACGGAAGCATTCCGAGCAGCCTTCGCTGGATTTGTTGGACGTCACGGTCTCCCCTATCAGATTATGTCCGACAATGGGAAAACGTTTGTCGGAGCTCAACATACATTCCAACGCGAGTTTGGTGCGTTCTTGAAGAAAGTAGCAGCTGACGTCTCCGCCAAATACGACCCACTTGGCTTCTATTGGGAGTTCATTCAACCATATGCCCCTCATATGGGTGGACTATGCTAAGTAGCAGTAAAGAGTTTTAAGTTGCATTTCTGTAAAGTCGCCGGAAACCACAAATTTAACTTCGAGGAACTCACAACTCCAATTCCATTCTCCATTCCCGACCGCGATGCTCCATTCTTATCAATACCCAAAGCCGAAAAACTT
This sequence comes from Ceratitis rosa, assembly GCA_037013455.1. NCBI lineage: Eukaryota > Metazoa > Arthropoda > Insecta > Diptera > Tephritidae > Ceratitis > Ceratitis rosa. Next base: position 3,005,023 of record JAWMAG010000036.1, on the reverse strand, counting down.
TCTCTGGTTCCCAAATAGCAAAGGTTCAAAGTTCTTCACCACCAATCGGGTACTAAGATGTGAGAACGAGTATCTCAAAGAATTACACAAGATAAACAAATGGAAAAGGACGGAAAGCGACGATAAAGAAAGAAATTTAATTGTCATCAAAGAGGACCTTCTCCCCCCCAAATGAGTGGTGACTAGGACGGATGACCAAATTACACCAAGGTGCAAACGAAATGATCAGTGTTGTCGACACACTTATGCAGCACGGAACGATTACCCGGAATGCAGCAAAATTGTGTGTGCTGCCCGCTGTGTGACCCTAGCACACTATGAGTCAACCCCAACGTTTACAGATACACATGTACAACTCATTATAAAAGCCTCTTCATTAAACCTATTTATTTGCCCCTTTTGCAATCATTTACTAAAGTCGTACATTATCACTCTTTTTGCCTAGATCACGACGAGACGCGTTATCGAGGAAGTGGCGATTAAGCAGACGGTTGAATTCGATTATAGCATTGACTACAAACGTGAGTTATTATCATAATAAAAATAAAAAAAAGACACCTGTATACACCGGAAGCACGTGTGTTTCTCCAGCGTAGTCGTGGTGAAGTTTTTTCCTTCTGACGTTCAGAGGATTGTTTTCTACTTCTATCTCACGTTTACGTTTGAATGTATGTATGTAGTTTTTAAATTTTCTGTTTTCTTCTTAGATCGGTGATCCCTTGTCACTCGTTTCGCCGGTTCAGTGAGCTTTATACATAATTGATGCTAGCCAAAAAATATGTACTCGTATGTACGCTAAGCTAGGTTTGGCTCTTAGTCCCGCGGTTGCTCCCGCCACTTGTAACCTAGGAGTTATTACAATCATTTATTTATTAATGTTGCTTTATGTATTTGTATTGTACGATATATTTATGTTCTTTAATTTTATATTGACTTTATTTAATTTTATTTATACAATTTAAATTTCTGATCGGATAATTGTATTTCCTTCAACATATTCATTTTGATCTGTTATAGTTTTTGTTGGGGGCAGAACTGAGAACCGTAAGAATAAGGAAAACACGTCTTGATCTAGAGAAGTTTATTCAAAGACTAAAAACATATTCAGTGTTCATTTAACTCAAAGTATATAAAAGGAAATTTAAATTCATTACAGAGTTGCATTATTTATTACGATCTATTCGTGTTGCAATTCGATCCGATTACTTTTTCATCACTCTTCCTCAACACGAGTAGGTCGTTTACATTGTATTTGTTCAAACCCAAACAGTTTTACAAATTTTTCATGTTTGTTTTTACTTAAATTCTTTGTAAGTACATCAGCAATCATTTCATTAGTATTAAGATATTCAATTTCAATTTGTTTCTTATTTAATGCTTCTCTTACAAAATGGTACTTATTGGATGAGTGCATAAGTTCGTGCCCGATTCCGCTGGATGCCGTACGAATCGTTTGAGAGTGGCGCTCGTGAAAAAAATATATACATATTATATATCGTTGGAAAGGTGACAGTCCGAACTGTAAATCAAGCATAAAATAACTTCATTTTGATTTGAGTTGCTTAGTGAAAAGACGCATGGAAGATGAACAACGAAAAAGATCATATGCGTCATATTATGTTATGCGAATTCCGCTGCAACTAAAGATATTCGCGAAGTTTATTTGGACCGTGCTCCAGCACTCCGCACAGTAAAGAAATGGTTCGCGAAATTTCGTTCTGGAGATTTTAACCTCGAAGATCAACCTCGCAGTGGACGGCCTTCTGAGCTTGATGACGATGTTCTAAGGACTTTAGTTGCGAATAACTCACGTATTTCAACGGAAGAGGTTGCCAGTGAATTGAACGTCAACAAATCAACTGCGTTTCGTCGTTTAAAAAAGGTTGGGTACACTTTGAAGCTCGATTCATGGGTGCCACATCAGTTGAGTGAAAAGAACAAAGTGGACCGTATGTCAACAGCAATTTCTTTGCTTCGACGGATCAAAAACGAACCTTTTTTGGATCGGCTCGTGACTGGTGATGAAAACTGGGTCCTGTACAACAATGTTTAACGCAAAGGAACATGGAAACAGGCACACGAAGGGGCGGAACCGATGTCGAAAGGTGGATTGCATCCGATGAAGGTACTGCTGTGCATTTGGTGGGATATCCGAGGCGTGATCTATTTTGAGCTCTTGCCAGCTGGAGAAACGATCGCTGCCAACAAGTATTGTCAGCAATTGGTCGAATTGAAGAAAGCAATTGATGAAAAACGTCCGATTTTGGCCAATCGCAAAGGAGTTCTTTTCCATCATGACAACGCCAGGCCACATGTTGCAAAACCGACCCTGGCCAAACTGAAGGAGATGAATTGGGAAATCATGCCGCATCCCCCATATTCACCCGACATTGCACCTTCTGATTATCATTTGTTTCGATCGCTGCAGAACAATTTGAATGGAAAAAAATTTAAAAATGTGGAAGACGTCAAAAACCACCTTCACACCTTTTTCAACGAGAAACCGCACGATTTCTATGAATCAGGCATCCGTAAATTGGTTGAACGTTGGGAGTGGATTGCCGAACATGATGGCGAATACATAATTGATTAATAAAAGCGCTTTCTTCAAAAAATTTCAATTTTAGTTTGCACTTGAAATCGGGCACGAACTTATGCACTCATCCAATAATATCCATGTGCTTGCTCCTGGAGTGATATATTGGATTCTTCGCCAGTTGCTGTGCGCTTAAGTTGTCACCGCGAATTCTTATTGGATCTTTTTTGTGTAAAAGACTCACCAATATCTGCTAATAAACGCCGTAGATACACTGCTTCTTTAGCAGCTGATGCTAATGCGATATACTCAGCTTCCGTACTACTGAGGGCTACGCTGTTTTGACGCTTACTTTCCCACGAAATCGCGCTACCACCCAAGAAGAATACATACCCAGTGTATGATTTTCAAGTATTACTGCCCCAATCGGCATCCACGAACCCTTCTACTGGTTTGCCCGTATGACGATATACCAATTTATAATTTTCGGTCATAGATAGGTATCTTAAAATATGCCGAGTGGTCAGCGTTAGTGCAGAAATACGGTAAGTTTTCGGAAAGTTTCCAGAACTGCAAAGTGCAAATGCTAGCGGCACTTTACACTGGGGCATGTCTCAAGGTACCGGTGGTTACAAGGACTGTTCGACATTCCGAGACATGTTTACGGCAGTCTATATAAATCACCCCCAGGTAACACCCGCCCAAATATTATTTCACCTACGCCACAAGGCAAAAGGTTAAGCAGGCCTTATTATGAAACAATACCCTCTCACTGACGAAAGTTTTTCGCTTGCTTGAAAAGCATTAAAATCTCGCTCTGAGAACCCAAGAATTCTGGTAGATAACCAGCTCAAAACCCTACTCAATCTGCAATCCATCTATGCAGAGTACACGGTGAAGCTACAAAAACTGCAGACTGCAATAAATAACTGCCCCTCCAATCTCGCATCACAAAATATTTCCTTATTTATATATGCTCTTCTAATCTCCCGGGTAAAACAATCTCTCAGTTCGCGGAAGAAACTACCACTATGATCCAAAATGAATGCACTTCTCACCAGTAGATACGAGGTCGTAGATCGACTGGGAATATTCCGCCCAGGTAGGCCCGAACCCCACTTTAATAACTTCACACCCGGAGATGGCAATCCAAGCTCCCCATTTGCGAATAAAAGTCGCGCACAAACCTTCCACACAGAGTTCAAAAAACCCGTTTCTTGCAAGTTATGCAACTCCAATCACGGGATGAAAATGTGCATCCACATTAGGAAGATTCCAATCGCAGATCGACTCCAAATCATTCGTGCGAACAACTACTGCGAAAACTCTTTCCTGTTCACACCCTCGCAGTCAATGTCAAAGCAATTTCACTCAGGTTTACTGCCAACAGCGTCACCACTCACAACTCCATTATCAAAATTACGCCGAAAACACAACCCCTTACTCAAAACCCCTCTCATTTATGAACAATTGATTCATTAATAATGATTATAAGATTAAGTTACTTTAGCGTAATTTTTTTTTTTAAAGTTCATATCGAAAGTTCGATTTTTATTGATTTTTTAAAATATGATAACTTTGTGTACATATGTCCGATTTAAGTCAAATAAGCACCGTTTTGTTCGTAAACTTGTTGCCAACTTCATTATACCCCTCTCGTAGAAGGCTGCGTCCCTATTGGCAAAAAAACTCGGAGAGCCAATTTTCACAGGCCTTTCTTGAGGCCGAATTCCCACCATTAAGCGCATTCGCCATGGGCAGGAAAAGATGGTAATCCCTCGGTGCCAGATCCGGGCTATAAGGTGGATGCATTAGGACCTCCCATCCGAGCTCCTGGAGCTTCTTGCGCGTCACCAAACACGTGTGTGGCCTGGTGTTGTCCTGATGGAGCACGATTCGGCCTCTGTTGATCAAAGATGGCCTCTTCTGGATGAGTGCTGCCTTCAAGCGGTCTAGTTGTTGGCAGTAGAGGGCCGAATTGAGCGTTTGGCTATAAGGGAGCAGCTCGTAGTAGATGATTCCTTGCCAATCCCACTAAACACACAGCAAAACCTTCCTGGCCATCAATCCTGGCTTGGCCACCGTTTCCGCCGGCTGACCGCGTTTCGACCACGACCGATTTCACTTGACGCTATCGTAAGTGATCCACTTTTCATCGCCAGTCACCAAACGCTTTAGAAATGGTTCATCATGCTTTCTTGCGTTAGTTCGTGTGGCACCCAAACATCGAGCTTCTCTTTGAATCCAAAGTTATGCAAATGGTTCCAAACGGGTTTCTGGCTTATCTTTAGTTCCTTGCCATCTCTTAGATAAAAACCGAACGAACCTTTTACTTGACCTAATATATTTAGGTGTAGCCGCTTAAACATTAAGTTTGTTCGGCTTTTAAATTCTTACATGGTTAGCCAGGTTTTTTTCTATCTTTAATAAATAATAATATTTTAGTACGAAAGGACCAAATATTAAAATTATAAAATTTAAAAAAGAATATAAATAATTTTAAAACTATTTTGGCAGCTAAGAATTAATTTATGTAATTTAAATTTCAAATACTACTTGTTATTAATTGAATTTATTTTATCTTTAGTTGGGAAATTAATTTTAGTTATTTGTGTTTTAGTAAGTGTAGCTTTTTTAACTCTTCTAGAGCGAAAGGTTTTAGGTTATATTCAAATTCGTAAAGGTCCAAATAAAGAAGGATTAATAGGAATTCCCCAACCTTTTTGTGATGCAATTAAGTTATTTACTAAGGAACAAACTTATCCTCCTTTGTCAAATTATATTTCTTATTATTTTTCACCTATTTTTTCTTTATTTATTGCTTGATTATGTATTCCTTTATTTATTAAATTGTTTTCTTTTAATTTAGGAATTTTATTTTTTTTTATGTTGTACAAGACTAGGTGTTTATACAGTAATAATTGCAGGATGATCTTCTAATTCAAACTATGCTTTATTGGGTAGTTTACGCGCTGTTGCTCAAACTATTTCTTATGAAGTAAGTATAGCTTTAATTTTATTATCTTTTGTTTTTTTTAATTGGAATATATAATATTTTAGATTTTTTTTTATCAAAGTTATATCTGATTTATGGTGTTTTTATTTCCTATTAGTTTGATTTTATATTTGTTTAGAACAAATCGTACTCCTTTTGATATTGGCGAAGGGGAATCTAAATTAGTTTCGGGGTTTAATATAGAATATAGTAGAGGAGGATTTTCTTAATTTAATTTTTATATCTGAATATGCAAGAATTTTATTTATAAGAATATTATTTTCTGTTATTTTTTTAGGGTGTGATTTGTTTGATTTATTAATTTATTTAAAACTAACTTTTATTTCATTTGTTTTTATTTGAGCTCGAGGGACTTTGCCTCTATTTCATTATGATAAATTAATATTTTTAGCATGAACAAGATTTTACATTTTTCATTAAATTATTTATTATTTTTTATTGGATTTAAATTATTAATTGTTAGTTATATGTGGTTAGTTAATTTTAGTAAAGTTAATAGAAACTTGGATTTCTATGATATGTTTTCAAAACATATGCTTATTCAAGCTCATTAACTAGTTAATTAAATTAGCTGCTAGCGAAGTGAAAATAGCAGACGACAGGCCATCAACGTCAACAGAAATAAGCCATACTCCCCGGGTCCAGAAGAAGACAGTCAGCAAGATATCAACACTTTACGCAAGCTGCAATGAAACCACACTCCTACCCACAGCAATAGTTTCGATATATTTCTCGGAAGAATACCACAAAATCCCAGCAATGATAGATCAAGGTTGTCACAAACCTTTGTCACATCTCAGATTCAAAAAACACTCAATCTACCCACGGAGGAAACCCACTACAAAATCTCAGGAATGGACGGAACTTTCGTCCAGAATTCAAACAAAAAAACTCTTCGAACTAGCTCTACGCTCGTCAGACTTCTCCCACCACATAACAGCTAGAGGGAAAATATTACCCAAGTTCACCCACCTACTACCCACGTGTCAACCATGGACATTAACGAAATCACCCGATGACCAAAAATGTCTTACCCCATCACGAATTGGGAAACGGCAGCAACTTAGCACCATAAATTCTTATTCAAGGAGTGCAACACCTCTACAATGGTACCCAGTTGGCACAGCAGGCAATATTTGGATGGATAATCAGCGGACCAACAGCCCAAAAAGTAGAATCGTTTTCAACCTTGGTCAATCCAGCGAAAAATGATCAGATCAGCATTCTTCTGGGAGCAAGAAGGAGCCCCAGCTACTCACACTCATTCTGCAGTGGATAATTTTAGCGAGAAGTTGTATCGCAAATACGAGGGTAGTCCGATAAGTACTTAGCCTCACCGTCTAATGGCGCCAGTATCGCAAGAGTAGTTTATTTTCGCATAGTACATTCTCTTAGACGGCTACTGTCAAAATTTCAACCAGAACGGACTAGTAGTTTTATTTTAACCGCCTGTGAAAGCGAGAGTGTCCGCGGATTTTAGAAAAATGGAAAAAGAGCAATATCTGTCGGTGATTCGATTCACGTTGATGGTCGCCATCGAAGGAGAAGAGTCACCGTAAACAGCATCCAAACGCTCTTTGATTTCTTTGCGCGATTTCCCTTCCAGAAACAAGAATCGAATCACCGACCGATATTGCTCTTTTTCCATTTTTCTAAAATCCGCGGACACTCTTGCTTTCACAGGCGGTTAAAACAAAACTACTAGTCCGATCTGGCTGAAACTTTGACAGTAGTCGTCTAAAGAGCAAACAATATCCTATTGAAGGAAATTTATGTAGATGATATAATCTCAAGAGGTAACGAAATACTCGGAAAAATCCCAGACACTCATTTGTTAGATGCCGACTTTCTTAAATTCAGCGACCCAAGCTCAACAAAAGTTCTAGGAATTCGCTGAAACGTACTGATACTAATAAGCAAAGTGTACCAAACTTATCTGCAGTGGCGAAACTCTTCGACCAGTCAGGATGGTTATCACCAATTATGATAGTAGCCAAGGTACTACTCCAAACAGTTTGGCTACAAGGAACGGATCGGGACGAAAATCTCGTTCCATGAGAGCCTCCCGGCAATAAAAGACATCCAAATACCTCGATGGGTTCAGGTCTCTCCTGATAAACCAATTCAACTCCATGGTTTCTCAGATACCTCAGAGAAGGCATTCTGCGCATGTGTGTACATGACGGTACAACACGGCGAAAACTCCTTCACCTCACATTTGCTTGCTGCAAAAACCGAGGTAGCACAATAAGTCTCTCCCGTTTAGAGCTCTGTGGAGCAGTTTTACTCAAAAAATTAAAATTAGTGAAACAAATTCAAGCAGAGTTAAGTTTATCGCTTCACGAACTAATTCTGTGGACATACTCGACTATCGTCTTAGCAAAGCTAGAAAAACCACCATACACTTGGAAGACATACGAGATCTCATCGAAAACACCCTCTGGTGAAAGGTCCTGAATGGTTCGCCAAATCCGCCAACAAATAGCCTAAGTCTCGCCACCAACATCCATCTTCCCCGCAACAAAGGAAAATGTTGGCATTTCATATTACAAAATCCACCGATATATTGGATCCATTCAACATGTTTCGTTGCATTCATGGCTCACGAAAATTGTCATCCTAGATGAACTTGGACATGAAGAGATATGACTCAACGAAGGAATTACGGTGAAACTATCGCGCAACTCGAGGTCTCAAAACCCATCAGCAAGAAGAACACGTTGCTGACATTAAATCCGATACTCAACAGCAAAGGCGTACTGCGCGTATACGGGCGACTGAAATACACTGCCCTTATGCTGCAACTTCCCATCTTACATACCTTCCATCCATAGCAACCTATCTTATGAGAAGGCCATGTAAATGAAAAGTTTTCACCGAGCTGTTACTAACGGTTGTCCCGCAGAAAATTTTATATTCTATTACAGTCGGGTGCAGTATGTAAGATGAGTAGTTGCAGCATTAGTTATAATGAACGTCACCCCATAATTATCCCAGGAAATTCTATATTCCACACTCTGCTGTTAAATTTTCTCCATACCACCATGCTGCATGGTGGAAACTAGTTAATGATGCGAATGGGACAAAAAGAGTACTACATTCTCCAACTCAAACCCAAAATAAAAAAGTGCATTTCTGACTGCAAAACATGCACTATACATAAGCAGCAGATCAGGTTACAGATCATGGCAGCACTACTATCAGAAAGGGCAAGGTATACCCTACCATTTCAAACTACTGGGGTGGATTTCGCTGGCTCGTTCCTAGTAAAGTTAACTACCCATCGGCGAGCCTCATATGCAAAGGCATACGATTGTGTGTTTGTATGCCACGAAAGCTATACACCTCTAGGTCGGCTCTGATTGGACCACGGAAGCATTCCGAGCAGCCTTCGCTGGATTTGTTGGACGTCACGGTCTCCCCTATCAGATTATGTCCGACAATGGGAAAACGTTTGTCGGAGCTCAACATACATTCAAACGCGAGTTTGGTGCGTTCTTGAAGAAAGTAGCAGCTGACGTCTCCGCCAAATACGACCCACTTGGCTTCTATTGGGAGTTCATTCAACCATATGCCCCTCATATGGGTGGACTATGCTAAGTAGCAGTAAAGAGTTTTAAGTTGCATTTCTGTAAAGTCGCCGGAAACCACAAATTTAACTTCGAGGAACTCACAACTCCAATTCCATTCTCCATTCCCGACCGCGATGCTCCATTCTTATCAATACCCAAAGCCGAAAAACTTTCTCTGGTTCCCAAATAGCAAAGGTTCAAAGTTCTTCACCACCAATCGGGTACTAAGATGTGAGAACGAGTATCTCAAAGAATTACACAAGATAAACAAATGGAAAAGGACGGAAAGCGACGATAAAGAAAGAAATTTAATTGTCATCAAAGAGGACCTTCTCCCCCCCAAATGAGTGGTGACTAGGACGGATGACCAAATTACACCAAGGTGCAAACGAAATGATCAGTGTTGTCGACACACTTATGCAGCACGGAACGATTACCCGGAATGCAGCAAAATTGTGTGTGCTGCCCGCTGTGTGACCCTAGCACACTATGAGTCAACCCCAACGTTTACAGATACACATGTACAACTCATTATAAAAGCCTCTTCATTAAACCTATTTATTTGCCCCTTTTGCAATCATTTACTAAAATCGTACATTATCACTCTTTTTGCCTAGATCACGACGAGACGCGTTATCGAGGAAGTGGCGATTAAGCAGACGGTTGCATTCGATTATAGCATTGACTACAAACGTGAGTTATTATCATAATAAAAATAAAAAAAAAAAGACACCTGTATACACCGGAAGCACGTGTGTTTCTCCAGCGTAGTCGTGGTGAAGTTTTTTCCTTCTGACGTTCAGAGGATTGTTTTCTACTTCTATCTCACGTTTACGTTTGAATGTATGTATGTAGTTTTTAAATTTTCTGTTTTCTTCTTAGATCGGTGATCCCTTGTCACTCGTTTCGCCGGTTCAGTGAGCTTTATACATAATTGATGCTAGCCAAAAAATATGTACTCGTATGTACGCTAAGCTAGGTTTGGCTCTTAGTCCCGCGGTTGCTCCCGCCACTTGTAACCTAGGAGTTATTACAATCATTTATTTATTAATGTTGCTTTATGTATTTGTATTGTACGATATATTTATGTTCTTTAATTTTATATTGACTTTATTTAATTTTATTTATACAATTTAAATTTCTGATCGGATAATTGTATTTCCTTCAACATATTCATTTTGATCTGTTATAGTTTTTGTTGGGGGCAGAACTGAGAACCGTAAGAATAAGGAAAACACGTCTTGATCTAGAGAAGTTTATTCAAAGACTAAAAACATATTCAGTGTTCATTTAACTCAAAGTATATAAAAGGAAATTTAAATTCATTACAGAGTTGCATTATTTATTACGATCTATTCGTGTTGCAATTCGATCCGATTACTTTTTCATCACTCTTCCTCAACACGAGTAGGTCGTTTACATTGTATTTGTTCAAACCCAAACAGTTTTACAAATTTTTCATGTTTGTTTTTACTTAAATTCTTTGTAAGTACATCAGCAATCATTTCATTAGTATTAAGATATTCAATTTCAATTTGTTTCTTATTTAATGCTTCTCTTACAAAATGGTACTTATTGGATGAGTGCATAAGTTCGTGCCCGATTCCGCTGGATGCCGTACGAATCGTTTGAGAGTGGCGCTCGTGAAAAAAATATATACATATTATATATCGTTGGAAAGGTGACAGTCCGAACTGTAAATCAAGCATAAAATAACTTCATTTTGATTTGAGTTGCTTAGTGAAAAGACGCATGGAAGATGAACAACGAAAAAGATCATATGCGTCATATTATGTTATGCGAATTCCGCTGCAACTAAAGATATTCGCGAAGTTTATTTGGACCGTGCTCCAGCACTCCGCACAGTAAAGAAATGGTTCGCGAAATTTCGTTCTGGAGATTTTAACCTCGAAGATCAACCTCGCAGTGGACGGCCTTCTGAGCTTGATGACGATGTTCTAAGGACTTTAGTTGCGAATAACTCACGTATTTCAACGGAAGAGGTTGCCAGTGAATTGAACGTCAACAAATCAACTGCGTTTCGTCGTTTAAAAAAGGTTGGGTACACTTTGAAGCTCGATTCATGGGTGCCACATCAGTTGAGTGAAAAGAACAAAGTGGACCGTATGTCAACAGCAATTTCTTTGCTTCGACGGATCAAAAACGAACCTTTTTTGGATCGGCTCGTGACTGGTGATGAAAACTGGGTCCTGTACAACAATGTTTAACGCAAAGGAACATGGAAACAGGCACACGAAGGGGCGGAACCGATGTCGAAAGGTGGATTGCATCCGATGAAGGTACTGCTGTGCATTTGGTGGGATATCCGAGGCGTGATCTATTTTGAGCTCTTGCCAGCTGGAGAAACGATCGCTGCCAACAAGTATTGTCAGCAATTGGTCGAATTGAAGAAAGCAATTGATGAAAAACGTCCGATTTTGGCCAATCGCAAAGGAGTTCTTTTCCATCATGACAACGCCAGGCCACATGTTGCAAAACCGACCCTGGCCAAACTGAAGGAGATGAATTGGGAAATCATGCCGCATCCCCCATATTCACCCGACATTGCACCTTCTGATTATCATTTGTTTCGATCGCTGCAGAACAATTTGAATGGAAAAAAATTTAAAAATGTGGAAGACGTCAAAAACCACCTTGACACCTTTTTCAACGAGAAACCGCACGATTTCTATGAATCAGGCATCCGTAAATTGGTTGAACGTTGGGAGTGGATTGCCGAACATGATGGCGAATACATAATTGATTAATAAAAGCGCTTTCTTCAAAAAATTTCAATTTTAGTTTGCACTTGAAATCGGGCACGAACTTATGCACTCATCCAATAATATCCATGTGCTTGCTCCTGGAGTGATATATTGGATTCTTCGCCAGTTGCTGTGCGCTTAAGTTGTCACCGCGAATTCTTATTGGATCTTTTTTGTGTAAAAGACTCACCAATATCTGCTAATAAACGCCGTAGATACACTGCTTCTTTAGCAGCTGATGCTAATGCGATATACTCAGCTTCCGTACTACTGAGGGCTACGCTGTTTTGACGCTTACTTTCCCACGAAATCGCGCTACCACCCAAGAAGAATACATACCCAGTGTATGATTTTCAAGTATTACTGCCCCAATCGGCATCCACGAACCCTTCTACTGGTTTGCCCGTATGACGATATACCAATTTATAATTTTCGGTCATAGATAGGTATCTTAAAATATGCTTGATACCTGATCCATGTCCTTTATGCGGATTTTGATTTCTTTGAGCCAGTTTCGCCACTGAGTGTAATATGTCAGGCCTTGTGCAAATTGCTAAATACATTAACGCACCGATAACAAACTGGTACATTTTGACATCAACTTTTACACACGAGTCGCTAGTACATCCAATTTGAAATCCTACATCTAATGGAGTTTTCGCCGGTCGACAGCTTGTCATCATATATTTTTCTAAAATTTCTCAAATGTACAATGGTTGTCCAACTTCAATGCTGCCTCTTTCGCCATCTCTGGTAATTTCCATTTCCAAAAAATATGAGATTGGACCTTTATCAACACACTCGAAGCTATTTGACAACTTACGATCAAGTCATCTACATATACCGCAATGAGGCATAAATTACCTTCGTTGCTCATTCTGTATAAACACTGTTCATTATTGCACGCCTCGAAACCTGTCCTCCTCAAGACTTTGCCCAGCTTATAGTCCACGCTCTTTTTAGGTTTCAACACTCGATCAGGAAACTTTTTGTCAATAAAATCTTCAGGTTGTTGCATATATGGTAGAAAACATCGGTTGGCTCACTGTTAAGATACGCGCTACATACATCCATCTGATGTGTATATATTTTGAGCTCTGCCGCTAGCGCCAAGACCATACGAATAGTAGCGTAACGTACCACTGGAGAAAATGTCTCTGTATAATTCACACCGAATTTCTGACTACACCCCTTTGCGACTAAACGCGCCTTGAAACGCTCTATTTCACCATTTTTGTCTTGTTTAATTGTAAACACCCATTTACAACCAATTGGCTTCTCTTTATTTGGTAAGTCAACCAATTGCCACGTTTTATTTCGAACAAGTATTCAACATTCATCGCCTTCGTCCACTCGCTTGAATATTTGCTGCTTTTAGCTTTGGCAACACTTTGAGGGATTTTAGTTACACAAACATTTTGTAACATATTTATTGTATTGTTCATTTTTCTTGGACGTCCTGGTTTTCCACAACGTACCAGCTTGGGTCTGGCTCGACCAATTTGCACAGGACACTCTTCCTGAATCGGAGATTCGCAAACACTTTCCTGGTAGACGTTACCAGAATCGCTGCCATCTTTCGCTTCTTCAAACATGTCGTCGTGTTTAGTTAAAATATCTTCCGTATTTTCAATAGAAACCATTTCAGAAAAATCAATTGTGTCTTTCTTTTGAAAAGCCTGAAAAACCATACGTTGATCAGGGTCATACAAACGATATGCTTTGCATGTAAGCTAATACCCTACCATAACAAACTTTTTGCCTTTTGGCTGCAATTTATTTTTATTTACTTTATTTAGTGCAATAGCTTCTGATCCAAAAATTCCAAAAAAATTCACAACTGGTTTTCGTCCAGACCATGCCTCGTAAGGCGTCATATTGTCTAAAGCTTTTGTGGGCGATCTATTTCGTAAAAACACTGCAGTAGCAATTGCCTCTGCCCATAAAAATTCACCAAGTCCACTTTGCAGCAACATGCTGCGTGCCATTTCGACAATTGTACGATTTGCCCTTTCGGTAACTCCGTTTTGTTGTGGAGTATACGGCACTGTCAACTGTCTCTTTATGCCACACTCACTCAAATAATTATCAAAGTCTTTATTGACAAATTCACGACCATTGTCACTACGAATCATTTTGATTTTCTTTTCAGTTTGTCTTTCTACTAATGTTTTAAACATTATAAATTTATCTAAAACTTCTTCTTTGGACTTAAGAAAATACACAAACATTCTCCTCGACTTATCATCAATTAAATTTAAGAAATAACGCGCACCTCCCAGTGATTTTGTTCGAAACGGACCACACACATCCATATGCACTAATCCTAAAATGTCTTTTGCGCGATTTTCTGAGTTCTTTGGAAATGGCTTTACACTTATTTTGCACTTTGCACAAACTTCACACGCAATGTCTTTAGCGAATGTTGCTTTGTCCATTCCGCGAACCATGTCTTTATTAACTAATTCCTGTAGACTACTATAATTTAAATGTCCGTATCATTCATGCCATAAAATCGCTTTTTCATTAGAATAATAAAAACATTTATTATTTTCACACCGAAATATAAAAAGTTTGTTTACTTTCCTAGCTTTTAGAACTATTTCATTCTTGCACATTATTTTCGCACTGTCTTCATTAAAAGTTACTTTCAGTCCATTTTCCACAGCTCTCGTAACTGACATAAAAATACTGCACATATTTGGCACAAACAAAACATTATGGATAATAATGTCACTCTCTTGAGATCTTATTCGCACATCTCCTACACCTTCAGCGGTAATGTAATTATCTCCAGCCAAACAGATTTTCTCTTTATGATGCTTCAACATAACGAACTAATTTCCATTGCTACACACATGAGCTGTCAATAAGCCAGTCAGAACTGTCGAACACCGCTGCTGCTAACATTGTAAACGAAAGCTCGTTTCTCTTTGATGACCTATGATCGCTCTTTACGTTGCAATTCGCAGCAATATGACCGCGCTGCCCGCATTTAAAGCACTTTATGCTCTGCATGTTCTTATTTCGCCTATTCGCTGAATTCTCTCCTTTATCGTCGTTCTTTGCCCATACTGCAAAAGCCTGCGATTCCCCTTTATATTCAGCAGAACCGTTTTTTTGTTTGCCGTTTTCTTTCTGATTTTTCCAGAAGTTTCACTTTAGTCAACGTCGGTAATGAGTCTCTTGTCTCCATCGCAACAACGAAATGTTCATACTGCTTCGTCTTGAATATCAATGCCGACTTCAGATAACTTCTCCACAATTGATGTGAAATCATTTAAATATTTCGACATATTTTCACTTTCAATCAGCTTCATATTAAGCAATTTCTTATACAAAGAAACTTTGTGTACAGGCCCACTTGGCTGATGTAAATCTTCTAAAGTTTTCCACGCTTCTGTAGACGATTTGCATTGCTTTATGTAGCTGAGCTGCGACGCCTTCACACTTAAAATTATTGTAGCCAATGCTTTTTCGTCAAGCACTTCCCACTCATTTGCATTGTCTTCAGTTTTTAAAAGTTTTTCACTAACTATGTGCCACAGACCACCGTGTATCAGCACACTTTTCATTTGAACGCGCCACGTGTCAAAGTTCTTTTCATCTAATTTATCTATTTGATATAACGAATTCATTTTAACAGCTTTTAATGCTAGTCTTTTCAACGCGACACACACACATACTTTTTCATCAGTTTTGTTTGTATTAGTTTTAATTTTATTATTGTATATTATCTATATATATTTTTTTATTATTATCACTATTATTATTATTATTATTATTATAATTTTCTTCAATTTTTAGTTTTATTTAATTTTTTTAGTGCATGTTATTAAATACTTCTATAAACTTTATTTTCTATTTTCCACTTACAATTTGGTGGCAGGAATTATTGCTTTTAACAGGATCCTTCAAACGGTCCTCCGCTGTATCGGGTAATATTTTTTTCGATAATTCGGAATTTATGAAAATAGTTTTGCTCCAGCACTTCTATCGCTTTAGCAACTCTTATCCATATTAATTTCTCGAATTAACTATCTTACTGTTGCTCCCCGGGCGTCTTGTGTGTGGCTTCGTCCGTCATAGTAAACTTTTAACTTTGTCATTGGTAAGGCAGTCGTGCAGCGGGGCTGCAAAAGTCGCGTAGTCCTGCACAAATCTGCGGTACCAGCCTTCCATGCCTAGGGACCGTCGCAGTTGTTTTGTAGTTTTGGGCTCCGGGAAATCCCTAACTGCAATAACCTTGTTAACATCATTGCAAATGCAGTCATGCCCTAGCACATAGATAGCGAACTTCTCTGTAGCAAAACTTCCTTTTCTCGACATTAATTGTCAACGTAATGTCACCTTAACATCAAGCGAACTTTTCTAATAAACAAACAAAACAGAACACACTAACAGATCATCTAAGTACTCTCAACGACAGCCGGTTCTACGTACCGGAGTTGACCCGGATTTTATCCGGCCAAGGGCTGTCACCCTTTCGGCGACCTAACCCCGTTTAGGTCAACAGGTAGAATTAGTTTAAGTGCGCCATCGGAGCAATACCTCGCAGCTGGGTTGCTTCAAATCCTTCTAATCAGGGCTGGCGTAGAAACCAACCCTGGTCCGACGGACTATTTCTGCTGCGTGTGCACCAAAAGACTCCACCACTCCTCCATCTCGGTTAGGTGCAACCAGTGCAATGGTTGGAGTCATCTTAAGGTCTGTTCAGGCCTTAAGACACATAGGGAGTGGACCACACGTTATGTGGCCCCATGTTGCCAGCGCCCAAGTGCGCCCCAAGCCTCCACGGCAGTGCCTTCAGCACACTTACCCACTTTGGGTAACCCGCAGACCTCCACGGTCTCCCGGAGCTCCCCGCAACATGACTCCCGCCAACCCTCACCCCCTTCCCCCCCCCCACAACCAGCTCCTTATCCTCCTCCCGTGCGAGGGCTACCCAGCAGCTCTTAGTCCCCCGCACAGTCTGTTCCGTGTGTCAGACCTTAGTACGTCGGAGTGTGATCTCAGTCAGATGCAATTCTTGCTCCGGCTGGTGTCATTTTCGGACGTGCTCGGGCCTGCGCACCACCCGTGAGTGGAGTGATGCGTACGTTGCCCCTTGCTGTAGGAGTCTGCCCCCGCCTGTTAATACGACAACACCGCCAATCAACACCAACGTGCGGAAACAACCTCAGCGGGTATTACAGCAGCAACACACGTCATCCACGCACCACTCCCTCACCCCCCGTATCACGAACGTTCCCCCGAGACGGACCCGACTCCTTCAATTCAACTGCAACGGACTCCAGGGTAAGATCGACGAGATAGTCGACTATATGAGCCGGGAGCATCTGTCAATTGCTGCGATCCAGGAAACTAAGCTGACCGCCCGCTCGGATCTTCTGAGTCGGGCCGGATACAACATAATCCGCAAGGATCGCGAGCGAGACCACGGAGGGGGTTTGGCGTTCATCCTGCACAACACCGTGCAGTATCGTCTCATCGACGGCGGCATCGACCGCAGGGATACTACCCTAGAATGTCAGGGCATAGCTATCCGGTCAGGCGATGCCGAGCTCGAAATATTTAATATATACATTCCTCCCGTTACAAGTTGCCCAGTTGGATATAGCCCTGATATAGGTGCGCTACTCAGAGGCGAAAACCGTTTGGTTTTGGGCGACTTTAACGCGCACCACGATCTTTGGCATTCTAGCCTGTCAAATGACCGTAGAGGAATGGAGCTGGCGGAACAGATAGACGATTCGACATTCTGCTCAATGAACGACAACACCCCCACCAGAGTTGTGGGTAATTGCCAAAGCTCGCCCGACATAACAATTGCGAGTGCTGGTCTGATAAACAGTATAGGTTGGCGACCTGTACTGACACTAGCATCGGACCACTTACCCATACACATCTCGATTGACACACCTCCCGACTTTGTTTCCGCGGACCACCGGACCTTCGTTAACTTCAAAAAAGCTAACTGGACCGGCTTCACGGAATTCACTGAGAACGCCTTCAGTGCTCTCTCCACTCCAACAGATGTCACCTCTGGTGAACGATCATTCCGCAGGATAGTTGTGACCGCTGCCGCCCGCTTCATCCCGGCAGGCCGAATTGCGGAAATCCGCCCTAACTTCCCGTCCGAAGCGGTGGCTTTAGCAGCAAGACGCGACATCCTCCGTAACTCCGATCCCAGGAATCCCTTAATCAGAGATTTAAATGCGGAGATTCGGACTGTTGTAAACAAGCACAAGCGGAAAAAGTGGGAGGAGCACTTAAGGTCCTGCAATCTCTCCTCTGGGGCAACCAAGCTCTGGGCTACAGTCAAGTCGCTGTCTAACCCGACGAGACGCGATGACCGGGTGGAAATTTCATTCGGTGATCGCGCCTCGTCGGACCCGAAGAGATGCGCGAGCTATTTTAGCCGGCTTTTTACACTGCATCCTTCGGTAGACAAAGCGAAAAGACGTGTAACCCGTCGTATGCGCAAACTGCCAAACACAAGCGCGGCGCTTGATTTCTCCAGAGAAGAGGTTCAGGGGGTTATCGGGAAGGCGAAAGCCTCCAAATCCATCGGCCCTGACGGAATAAGCATGCTGATGCTAAAACATCTCGGACCAGCGGGAGCAGAATACCTCACTAAGGTCCTCAATTTGTCTTTGACCACCCTAATCATACCAGATTTGTGGAAGACCGGTAGGGTGGTCCCGCTACTCGAACCGGGGAAACCAGCCAACAAAGGAGAGTCTTATCGGCCGATAACTCTCCTCTCCCCAGTAGCGAAGACGCTTGAGGCCTTACTGCTCCCGACATTCACTCACCATCTGCGTCCAGCAGCACATCAGCATGGCTTCCGAAAAGTGCACAGCACCACAACAGCACTTAACGCCATAAACACCCAGGTGATCAATGGCCTGAACCAAAACCGACCCTGTGCGAGAACTGTCCTGGCAGCGCTGGACCTGTCAAAAGCTTTTGACACTGTCAATCACTCAGTGCTACTCAGTGACATTGAGGAATCCTCATTACCGCCGGGGTTGCAGAGGTGGGTCATGGGCTACCTGAGTGGTCGTCAATCATCGGTCACATTCCGAGGTGAAACATCTAAATTGAGGAAAATTAAACAGGGGGTTCCGCAGGGTGGTGTCCTCTCCCCGCTACTGTTTAATTTTTACATTTCGAAGCTCCCTCCTCCACCGGAAGGAGTCTCACTAACCTCGTATGCCGATGATTGTTCGATATTGGCGTCCGGCCAGGATATTGATAGCCTATGTTCGAAAGTGAACGGCTACCTCGCTGATCTCTCCCGTTTCTTCACTGCACGACATTTAAAAATTCAACCGACGAAATCCTCGGCTACCCTCTTTACCAGCTGGACGAAGGAGTACCGGCTAGAACTCGATGTGAAAGTTGATGACGTAAAAATTCCAACTGTAAACAACCCTAAGATTTTAGGGGTCACATTCGATAGCCTGTACTCCTTCACTCCGCATACGACCGCAATTGCCGCAAAACTCCAGGGCCGCAACAAAATACTCAAAGCGCTAGCCGGCAGCACATGTGGTAAAGATAAAGAAACCTTGCTGGCAACCTACAAAGCAATTGGCCGGCCGGTCGTAAATTACGCTGCACCGATTTGGGCGCCGGGGACGAACGAGACGCAGTGGATAAAGTTACAGGCCAGTCAAAACACCGCCCTTAGGACTGCGACAGGAAACCTCCTGATTTCACCGGAGCACCACTTGCACAGCGAAGCATCTGTGCTACGAGTTAAGGAGCATAATGCTTTGCTGTGCAAGCAGTTCCTATTGGGATGCCACCGCGCGGAGCACCCCAGCAGGCACCTCCTAGAAGCGGAGCCTCCGCCTAGGCACATCAGGAAGGGAGTACTTGACTACGACAGCACTATACAGCACCATATTCAACAACCGCTGGACAGGACGGCTTACCGACAGGCACTGAACGCCATTCACCAGGAGTCAGTTAACACCTTCCTAGACTCCCTCCCAGTGAATGGCGTACTCGGATCCAAACCACCACCCATCGCAGACAGTGAGCTCGAGCTGCCTCGAGAGACCCGCGTGACTCTGGCACAACTCAGATCTGGATACTGTAGCAGGTTAAACTCCTACATATCCAGACTCGACCCCAGCATACCCAACGTATGCCCTGCATATGGAGAGTCCTTGCACGATACTAACCACCTCTTCACATGCCCCCTTAAACCGACCCATCTAACCCCCCTCTCCCTTTGGTCCAACCCTGTCGAAACAGCACGTTTCCTGGACCTCCCGTTAGATGACCTCGGCGACTTAGACTGATTATACCTGCCCTAAGCGGGGTTAGCGAACCGCTACAACAACAACAACAACAACAACACACAAAATCATTTTCACGTAAGGATTCAGGTATCACTTTACCAATTAGTCTGCACATCCTTTGAGGCGCGTGGCATAAACTCAATCGCATGACTGTGAAGTGGTAGAGTGGCCTGTCTGGGACAGTAAATGCTGTCTCTTCCCTAAATTTCTTTTCCAGCAGGATTTGCCAAAAAGCGCCCTTTAAGTCGATTGTCGAAATGTATCTAGTATTTTGGAGGCGACTCAAGATATCGTCTACATGCGGCAATGGATAGGCATCTTTAATCGTCCTTTCATTAACTTTTCTGGCATCAAGACAGACCCGACTCTTTATGCTTTTTATTATTAAAGATACAGGCGAACTTCTATTGCTTTCTTCTATAACTCCCATATCTAGCATTCTATCTAATTTTTGGTAGATTAATTTCTATATTGCAGACGAGCGTTGTTTCACTGAAATATTGTCATTTTCTACCTCGATTATATGTTCTTCAATATGTCAGACCTAACACTGCAAATTAAAGAAACAAAGCTTTAAGGGGTTACATACGTCCAGCAGCACCAAAAATGCGCTAAAACAAAAACTGTTTTCAGAAGGGATAACAATAGAAATAAATATAAAGAAATTTTATACAATGTTTATTGGTACTTAAAGTTTATAAAAAAATGTATTTTAATTTTTCTTTACAAAAATTAGTACATAAAATATCACGTGACCCAAAGTACAATGAAAAAAAAGTTGCTCCACGGTCTGCATCATTTATCCTTGGAATGTTGATGGATTTGTAAAAATAAAAAAAATTCTTGTAAAATGAAGTTGTAGTTATAGTCTGTCGAGCCGAATTTTTTAATTTCGAAAAATTTTCCAATTTACGGAATTTAGAAAAAAAGTATGCGTTTTACGTCATAAATGTCACACTTTAATTATGTTCATAAAATTTTTTAATAAAAATATCGAAAATACGGCTCGACAGACTATAGAGAAAACATTTTCGAATATTTTAAAAAAAATCGCATCAAAAAATGTTAAAAACTGTATGAGTTATCATGCAGACCGTGCCGGGAAAAGTAGTTTCGAGAAAAACGCGTTTAAACTTTCATGTGCATTTCGCTCGAGACAGCTACCTGTGTGCATTAAACTCTCGTCGGGCGGTCTGATTTTCTACCATAACTTTGTATCTATGGGGAATTTTTACAATCGACTTTCACAGAAATACGCCTAAAACTATAAAGAATAATAACCTATAAAAAAAATCGATTTTTGGAAAATTCTGGACGTATGTAACCCCTTAACCTTCTCTAATACAATATTTTCTTCATGTGTCCGGTTATGTTGCTTCGGGTCGAAGGATAAGTAACTTTCAGCGCGTGCAAGCTCTGAAGCGACAGTAGCAGTTGGCCGTGATCCTCTACTGACAACTTTTCTTTTCTCTTTTTAATATTTTAATCGCGGGTTTGGTTTCGGCTTTTTCGGCGTTCCCGTGTTCTTTACATAAAAATCTACGGGCATACGACATTTAAAACACAACTGAGATGAAACGGAGACGGACAAAACGTTTTGATTGTGGATGAGCGCTATTAGTACGTGGAACTGTGGCACTACTTTGAATTATACCGGGCCTATTTACGTCACTGTGGTCTTGGCTATATGGTACCTTGTTCTTTGTTGAATTGCGTATCGTCTAGACTTACGCTGCATCTGGGTCATCAAGCAGTTGGGAGTTTTGAAAAGCCAATTCGCTAACAGTGTTTCGGTTTTCCTTGATGACATTTTCTGCACGTCTACATTCGACCTTCAACTAACCAGGAGTTTTGATCTGGGACGAGAATGTTAAATTAGTTTCCCCTCAGAACCCCTACTAATTCAAAATCTGGTATCTTTTTCCGCAGTCTAAACGTCATATCATGGACTTCCGCATAAAACTCGTCAAACCGTTCCTGTGGTGACTGCTTCCGTACGACAATTTGACTGATTATTTCGTGATCTGATGCTGCGGATCTGAAGTGGGCTAGCAGCTCTGCTTTAAACTCGAAATATCCAAAGCTTGGATCCTCCAATATCACTTAAGCGCAGAACCAGACACGAGACAGTGGAAGTTGGTGAATAGCTGTATGTGCCTGTCAATAACTCTGGACCAAAAAACTTAAATTAGGTAAAAATAATTACACAACTACTAAACCCTCAAATATTACAAAACGAAAACAAAAGAGATTGCACATAAGCCTACAAGTTTGAAGCTAGCAGATTATGTTGCTCCTCATGTTCCTGACTTCGCTAACGCAGTTCGCCATCTATCGTAGACATGGGTATCGACCTAATAGAATTATAAGAAACATATGTTTGTATTTAGTTAAATATTTTCAGATACGTATATATATATATAATTGGCATTTTGCAACCGCTGAAGCGATTTTTCGGCCGAGCTCCTCCTCCAATTTGTGGTTTTGCGTCTTGATGTTTTTCCAACAAATGGAGGTACCTACAGTTTATACTAAGCCGCCTCCGAACGGCTGACGGTTTTTTACGAGGAACCTTTTATTTCATGTCCGAAATACACTCGGAGGGGTGGACATTCCCTGCCGAGGGGCAACCGCAATTAGAAAATTTAACTTAATTTTTTTATTTAAATTAATTTTCCATAACTTTTGGATGTTTTTGGCACTGGGATATGAACCCGAGCCTTCCGAATGTCAGTATGCAATGCTAACCACTCGGCTATCGCGGCCGCCGTATATACATATATATATATATGTATATATAATCCATACTTACTGTACCCTGAAATACTCAACTTCAACTGAAATTACTCTCCTCTTATTACTTTGAATACTTACCTCCCACCTAGATTAAACCTGAAAAGAAAATAAATACAAACAAATCCTACATTTCCCCTCCGTACCCGTTAGAAGACATAACTATTACATTACATTGTTATCTTAAATCGCTTGCTAGTCTTCGAGCAACTCGGTTGTGGAAAAGAAAATTATTAAAATTAAAAATTTGTTAAAAGCGAATTTAAGAAGATTAAATAAATAAACAAAAAAAACTTATCATTTAAAAGAATTGTTTTATTCAGCTAACGAAGTATTGAATATGGTGTCGAAACCCTCTACGGAGTGAACAAATACATATAAACCACTAGAAACGCCTATCATGACAAAAAAAAAACGAAAGCAGCGATGGTCGCGCATATGATTTCATGTAAATAAGGCGAACGCGGTATACGGGCTTATACATTTATGAGAAATAAAAATATTAATCTTAGTTTATTCAAACATTAAAAAGAATATATACATTTTTTTATTTAAAAAAAATACTTATTTACCTTTAATATAAACAAAAAACAAAGTGAAGTGAATAAAAAAGAAAAAAAAGATGATTAAAAATCCATATATACACGGATATATACCATAACAGTATATACATACAAAATAACTTAAAATAAATAACATACTTATCATACATACATACTTACAAACATTGTGTCCAATGTGCTAACGCTAATAGAAAAACAAGATTTGAAATATTTTACTACATATGCATATTTATATACTTACTTATGAACTTCTGTGCCCTAAAAAAATTTCTTTGCTTTAAAGTGCAAACTATATACCTACATATGTATACTTACTCGCTACAATCGCCAAAAAATTATAACAAAATAAATTACATTCTTCACCATTGTGTCCAATGTGCTACCGCTAAAAAAACAACGTAATTAGAAATATTTTACAAAATATATACATATGTACTTATAATCATGCTCACCGGTGCCCTAAAGAAGAAATTACTTCGGTTTTAAGTGCAAACGATATTCATATCTACGTGTATACTTACCCGCTAAAATTCAAAAAAGCATCATAGTGAACATACTTAGCGCGCATACATCCAATGAAAAGTGGTACACGCACTAGGGTAGAACGCTATTTTCCAAAAAACTTAAATTAGGTAAAAATAATTACACAAATACTAAACCCTCAAATATTACAAAACGAAAACAAAAGAGATTGCACATAAGCCTACAAGTTTGAAGCTAGCAGAATACAAAGCCGAAATTACGCACAAAAAAGAGGAGGAACACATCAACACCTATATAAAAATCGTGTTGTGATCGTGGCTTGTACTTATTCACATAGAATGCCAAAGTAAGTTATAAATACATTTCTAAAAAGGTCAAAATAACAGGCAGACGAAGAGCAAATCTCACAATTGCACAGGATATTCATTTATGAGTTAACATCCATTGAAAAGTTTTGCGAAAAATGGCGGGAAGTTAGCACATCCATTCATACGTTAGCATCAATTAAGACTTATGGTACAAGGAAAAACTGAATAAACACACATCCTTTGCAGAAGCGGCATATCGCGACGAAAAAACGCGAACAACTTGTGCAGAACCATACGAGACTTTACACAAAAATGAATTACTCGCAAACATTCGGATTAATGAGTCACTCGCAGAACTCAAAAAATGAATGCCTTCCCCAATTACCCATGTGCAACACACAGCGCAACCACAAACTCACCTCAACACCCAAAATTACCTCAAGGTGCCCGCATGCGATATCCACACATTTTATGGAGGATACGAGGAATGGCCATCGTTCAGGGACTTATTCACTGCAGTATATATTGAACAGCCCATGTTATCATAAGCCCAAAAGTTGTATTATCTAAAGATGAAGACTAGAGGAGAAGCGGCGCGGATAATACAGCAATATTCTGTAAACGATTTCAATTTCGACCTCGCGTGGCAAGCACTTGTATCTCGATATGAGGATATTCGGTTATTAGTGAATAACCAAATGAGACGCAATATATATATATATCTATACATATGTAGTATTGTAAAACACTGTATTTAACATATTATATTATACACATATTTATATTTTAATATTTATTATATTGAATATTTATTCTACAAAACATTTATGTATTTTAATTAGTTTGGATGCGTGCGGCTCGACAGTTGTTTTACGACTAACTGAAGAACGCTGTTTCTCTCGTCTCATCTCTCCTGTTCGCTCGTCGTCGTTGAGTTGCCGTCCTGTTTAGTCCTATTATTATTCATCTCTTCCCGTACGTTATTCGTCCGTTCCCACATTCGCCCATCCTGATAGGTTATTCGACCCGAATGACGAGCTCCATGGTTTCATAAATTCTGTCACAGTCGTTATTTTATTAGGTCCTTTATGATTACCCACTTTCTCTACTTCGCACCTCCCGTGGTTTGACTTAGCGGTCACTTTGTACAGTCCGAGGTATTTAGCTTTGAGCTTAAGACTGGTCGCGAACTGTGTTCGTTTGATCAATACTAAGTCATTTACTTTGTATTCACTGTCTGATTTCCTTTTCTTGTTAAGTTGCTTCCGATTTTCATTTTGAATTTTGTTTATATTTTCCTGTACTGATTTTCTTATTAATACCCTTTCTGAATTGAAGTTATCAATCTCTAAGGCCCGTTTTCACAATGTCCGATTAACTTAACCTTTAACCGGAGGATAGCTAACCGTCAGCAAAGACCGAATATTAATAAGAAGAAAAAAGAACTGTGAACCAATTTGAAAAATTTTGTTGAGGTGAATAGTGGCGTGCCCACAGCCGGAGTTTTCCTTCCTTCAAATTTCTCTCGATTTTCGTACCACAGCGGGGCAAATATGACGGCGAAACGAAATATCGTGCCGAAACAAATAAGAGCCGATTGCATTGGCAAAAATGTGAAAAATGTGTTAACAAATAGTGCATTTTTGGACAAAAATAAGAATAATTTGAAAATAGTGCAGTTTATTGTTCAAAAATTAGTAAAAAGGAAGATATTAATGTGGAAATAAAGAAGTGATAGTGAGTTTTAAACATTTAGGTATATAGTGATTAAAATGTGGTTTTGTGAAAATTTGTGGTCGTTCCGTTTGCCGTCGGCATTTAGTAATGAAGTAATTAAAAGTTTTGTGCCCATAAACGATTTGTGAGTTATTACTTAATATGTAAATAAATACTTCTCTACTTCCAGAATCTTTGTGAAAAATGTGTTAAAGTGAAGTGCGTTAATATTTACAAAATAAGTGTGCACATTATATATAAATTGCATTAGTTGTGATAAAAATCTATGCATATATATATGAATGTACAATAATTTTATATCCATCAAGAGTTTTTCAAATTGCCATTTATTTAATATTATTGAATAGTTAAGTTATTAATCAAAACTTGTGTATTTTCATTTTAATGAGATAAACTAGAAGAAATCGTTCGTACTTGCATGCAAAACGACACGAGATATTCATTCATTAATAAATACGTATGTAAAATGCTAAAGCGTTTGGTTGTGTCACCTCGCATGTCATTCATCTCTAAAAATCGAGAATTTTTTGCATTTTACCTACTCGTGGACGACAGACATTGGCTCTCAATATGAGCTAATAGGCGAACAGCAAATTTAGCAGGACGATCGATTTACGAAGTCTGGATTTTTGTCAAAGTCGCAAAAATTTGAAGCAATTTTTGTCTCTGCGTCAAATATATGTTGTTGTCGTTATTCTCGAAGCATGATTGTTACGGGATTTTTTATGCCCGGCTATACTATGTGAACGAGTACATTAAGTTTGTTCTGCTAACGGTTTTAAAATAATCGAAGTAAGAATAAACTCTATGTAGGCAACTTCGTGGAATGGTGAGATAAATCGATTTAGGAATGTTTGTCCCTCCGTCTCCATACACGATAGCTCGAGTAAGAACTGAGATGTTAAACAGTGTGTCATGTAAATATCAGCCGAATACCTATTGTTCAGTTCCACTCGAATTCAGCCTTTCTTGCATGTTAGAGTTTGCGACCGTCACGATGAAGCAAATGTTAGGCGTTTATGAATGAAAATGTTAAATTTTTTCCTAGTTTCATGTATGTATGGGTCTCTCGTATATATACAGGCACCTTTGAATATGTTTGTTTTGACATCAACTCAACGTGAATTTCTGATTTTTGCAAATTTTGCAATCGTTCCGAAGAACTCGTTCGTTGATGACAGGGTACAAGGGAAGAGAATTTGCAAGTTTTTGTGCATGTTTCTGTTTTTAGTGTACACATTAGCTTATTTGAATGTATGTGTCTTCAACTTCAGACCAACTTGAATTCTAATTTTTCTGAAATTTTGTCATCGTCGCTAAAAAGATGTTTTGTGGATGACAGGGTGAAAGAAGGAAAGGCATACAAGTTACTAAGATTGTGTGCGTTTAACGTATTATTAAATTGCTTGAGTGTATGGGTTTTCACTTTGTCGCAAGTTCAACATCGATATCTGACTTTTGACAAACTTTCTGACCGAAACGCCTTGTAGGTGGAGGGAGCAAGGGAAAAGGGATCTCACAATACTTTGAGTGTGTTTGTTTTTTGTATACGTATATGAAACTTTGCATGTGTGGGTTTGCGACTTTTGCTCAACTATAATTTTTGATTTTTAGCAAAATTTGACTTCGACTTCAGGAAGTTATTTGTTATTTTGGTTGCTTTTATGCTTGGTCAGTTTTTCTCATTGAAATGAAATATTCTAGAATATTCTGGAACTTTTAGAATATTTTAGAATATTAGCATTTGTCATCTTGTCGACAAGGTGCATGCATGAAGGCTAGGAAATTGCCTGCTGGGCAATATTAGGCAAGCAGCAAACTTAACATCACGATGCTGATTTCGGTGTACGACGACTGAATTTTTTTAGTCACAGGAATTTGAAGCAATGTTCGTCGATGGCGCATCATATACATATTTTGCGAGTTGAAGGGAAAAGGCAAGCAAATGGACATACATATTTACATGGTTGTTGTTGCTTCATAATTTGCAAAGATTTTCGACTTTTTTTTTTTGCGATTTTTGTTACCGCCGCGAAGAAGGAACGAACACAAGTATGTAGGGTATGTGTGCGGTAGGATTTATGAAAGTAGATCGGTTTGTTATTATTGTATTGATGTTTGCTATTGTATGACCGAAGCACAGAATGAATAGCGTGCGGGAAGAGGTACGCATGCCTTCAGCAATGAAATTGTTTTATTCTCATTTTTGTTTAGTGCCATTGTTGGTAATGATGGTTGACTTTTATGTCATTGAACTCGAATTGATCATAACATATGCCTTGACCCATATATGTATATATATATATTTATGCATTTGTACATACATACCTACATATGTATGTACGTAGCTAATATGCATATGATTGTATGCTTGAATGTGGATATTTGGGATTAACACACAATTTCATTCCGCTTTTATTCTTTTAGTGGTTAGATAAGAATAATATATGAATTGGTTACCTAGCATTATACGTTATTATGTGCACATATATATGTATGTATGTATGTACCTAAGCATAATATGCTCATATGTACGCACATGTGCAGATATGTTCATAAATTTATAATGTCATTAGTTTTTAAAGAAAACCACATAATTAAAATTCAATAATTGATTTTCTTCTAAAAATTGATTTATTCCATTTAATAAATATGGAGGCCATATTTATTTAGAATAATATGAAATAACCCCAAAGCAAATCATTCAAATCATTTGCCTCCTTTTCGTGTTTGTTGTCATCGTCGCAGTAAAAATGCTGAGAAAACATAACAACATTACCCCTATGAGGTGAATTTATTGTGCGAAAGAAGGTCCAAAGAGGACACGCACTCAGCCTGTGAAACGTGGGCCACTTCAATCAACAATTCACAGTTCTTTTCCCTTCTTATTAATATACGTTCTATGCCGGCAGACATGCTGATGTGACACTTTGGTTTGCACCAAGTTCCGATTACCTAACTTCTGGTTAGTTTGATCATTGTGAATATTTTAAGGTAAATTCACAAAAATTTTAGTTGTGATTACATCAGACAGCTATTATTAAAAATAATGCTGTCATGTCCAGAACCAGGTCACTTGCATACAATATCCATTATTTCCATTTTACAAGTACCTTTTTCTACTTCGAAAACGTTTCTCTCCAGGTGATTGGATTCTCAATTGCCCTGCTTTTTTCGGTATTCTGATGAATGATTGGACAAGTGCTGCGGTAGCAATAGATAATATTATATTTACCACCCGATTGCCAGTCACAACTTCCCGATGCATTCCTGCAAAATTAAATAAAATATCAACAACGTTTATTTACTCAAAGCACATTATTTTCACAAACCTCTCAGTGCGGCTTCTAATTTTACTTTCTATTTTTTCCAAAACGTATTTTGCTCTAATTTTGGAAATACGAAATCTGCGAGTAAAAACTTCTACATCATATTACAGCACGTTCTTTCCCTATAAATAGGCCTCTAAATCAACGCAGCTAGATAGGCAATGCGTTCCAAATTTTCCATAATAAAATTTATTTTAAAGCCAATGCAGGAATAATATTTTCTTTTTTATTTTACAATTTGCAGCTGTCAAATTATCTTCTGGTTAAGAGCTAATCGCCACTCGATGTTGGCGTTAAGTTAACCGCAACTCAATTGACAGATGCGCTTTAACCGGACATTGTGAAAACGAATTGTTTGCTACCTTCCGATTAAGTTCTGATTAAGTGCTTAACCGGAGATGGCGAAAACGGCCCTAAGTCATTTAAAACTTCGCGTAAATCTGGATATTCTTTTGTATACATTTCTAAACCGGTTAAAATTTTGAAAGGCGTAAATTTTGTACTTCCTGGGATTGTATTGTTAATAATTTGCTCGACTTTATCCACGTGACTGTACCAGTGAGCCGGGTTATTTTGACTCAACTTAGAAATTATCGGAACAACTATTTTGTGAACCCACTCCAGTTGCCCATTCCTACGTGGTACACCTGTCGTTATGAGTAAATGCTGTATATTCTCGCGTTCGCAATACTCCCGAAATAAATTTGAGGTAAATGCACTACCCCTGTCAGACAAAATACGTTTAGGATTCCTAAAAACCGCAGCTTGTTTTTGCAATTTATCAACCATTTCTTCTACCCCCGTAGACTTAGTTGGATACAACCAAACCAATTTTGAAAATCTGTCCACTACGACAAAAATATAGTTGTATTTTTTCCTCGTTTCTGTCAATGGACCCACGTGATCGATATGCAACGTTCCTAATGGTTCACCAGCTTTGTCAATTGGCTTTAACAAACCCTCCTGTTGAAGACATGAGTGTCGACCTCATAAAATTCTAAAATAAGAATAGAATATTATAATAAAAACACAAACTAAAAATAATAGAAATTAAATACAATTTTTATACTCACCTTGAATTGTTTAATCTGAAATACTCACACTGTATCCACTGGAATTCCAATTCTTGTAAAACAAAGTAGATTGAAGGAAAAAACGGAAAACCGAAATTTCCCCTCCTTCTCCGTTAATGTAAAAATTACGCTTAGTATGTTATAAAAAAGTTTACAGTATTTTTATGTTCAATCGCTTGCTTACCTCAATACCATACGTTTGTATAGATGTGCGTTAATAAGAAATAAATAAAAAACAGTGTAATATATACCGAAAGGAAAACGCGTTTTTTTTATTTAATAAAAGAACCTTAGTATTTTTCAGATTTTTGAAACAAAATTAATATTTTATTTTATTCAACACCGAAAGTTGAATATGGTGCCGAAACCCTTTTAACGGAGTGAACCTTAAATAAAAACCAAGAAAACCGCGAAAAACGGCGTAAAAGCAAGCGATAGTCGCGAATTTAAACGCACGAAAAGTGGCTCCCTAAAATAAATATAAAAGTAAAAAGTGGCAAAAGTGAACATATATGCATAAAAAACAAATAAACTACAATATAGAATACAAAAAGTGAAAAATACAAACATACATAAACAAAAAATAAATTAAAACAAAATACATATAAATAACGCTGGAAAAAGCGGAATATTTGGTTAAACGGTCGCTGGAAATAGCACATACACACATATATAAATACAAAAAAAACTAAAAATATATATATTAGGGTGCTTTTTTTTTGAACAATTTTTTTTTTCTCGATCCCATGGTAAAATTTTGTTGGGAGTACCAAAAAAAAAATTCTCAGAAAGTTTGAGCCCTTAATTTTAATATTACGAGGTAGACCAAGGCGTATAAAGATTTCCCATCTAAAATACACGTAAAAATTGATTTTTTTTCTTTAAAATTTTATAACTCAGCGGCGTTTAATGGGATTATCTCACCCGAAATCACGTATTGCTCAGAATTGAACGCTCTACAAAAGTGTCCATTACGGTAAAGTCATAACTTGCACGTACGTCGTAGTACGGACCACTAAACCTAATTTTTTCATAAAATTCGCGCTTTTTTGGATTCATCTCGTAAAAAACACTAGCTACGGAAAAATTGTAAATGACAAACTTGTAGGAAATTAAATTTCCTACAAAAAAAGACTCCGGCGTCAAATCGCTAAAATCAATACATTTTGAGATACAGAGATTTTAAGTAACACCGAATCATCGAACAGAGCCAAGCAAGCTAGTTGTTCGTGCAAATACCCATCAACTTAAAATCTCTGTATCTCAAAATGTATTGATTCGTTGATTCGGTTTGTTATTTGAAATTCTTTCAATTCATGTGGTACCCAAATATCAAGTTTTTTTACGAGTCCAAGACTTTTTATGTGATAATGAACGGTTGACTTTGGTATATTCAATTTCTCTCCTATCTCACGCTCAGTTACATGACGATCCGATTCGATTAAAGCCTTGATATCGTCATCGTCAACTTCACTTGGCCGACCTGAACGTGGCTTATCTTTAAGTGAAAAATCTCCCGAATGGAATTTGCGAAACCAATTTTGACACTGTCTTTCTTTTAAGGCTTTATCACCATACACATCTCGTAACTTTTTAGCAGCCTGCTCCGCGTTTTTCCTTTTACGGAAATAATAAAGTAAAATATGACGAAAATGCTCTTTTGTGGGCTCCGTATTAAAATTGACGCCAAACAAACAAATGTAAACAAAATTTCGCGCACTTTTTTTCTAAAGCAAGCTAAAAGTGACAGCTAATAACTGACAAAAGAAAGAATGCAATTACAGAGTCACCGCCGTTCAAAAAAATTGTCAAAGCCGACTATATGAAAAATCCGCAATTACTTTTTGGGCAACCCAATAGCACATACACATATATATAAATAAAAAAAAATTAAAATATATATATCATATATAAATAAGGAAAGTGCAAAAATACATAAAGTTAAAAGTGAAAAAAGTGAAAATATATACAAAAATTAAAATATATATAAATAAAAAAAAAATATAATTAAAACAAATATCTACATAAATACCGGTCGATATATAAAAAACACAAAAAAATGAAATAAAAGTGGAAAAATACATACAAACATATATATATAAATACAAAAAAATTAAAATATATATATAAATAAGAAAAGCAAAAAATAAGAAAAGAGAAAAATATACATACGCACATATAGGTATATATATCCAAAAAATTAAAAATATATGTATATAAATAAATAACTAAATTAAAGCAAAGTATATACCTGAATATAAATATATATAAAAAGCGGTCGCTGGAAAAAGTGGAAAAAGTGAAAAAATACATGCGTACATACATAAATACAAAAAATTTAAAATATATATGTATAAATAAATAAGTTAAAAAAAGTATATACATATATGTATATACATAAAAATAGCGGTCGCTGAAAAAAAAGTGGGCAAAATGAAAAAATACATACCGGTCGCTGAAAAAAGTGAAAAGTGAACTTTAAAAATAAAAAAAAAGTTTTAGAAAACACATATGTATATATAAAATTCAAAAATAATATACAGAAAATATATACAAACATAGTGTACATACTTACCGGTCGCTGAAAATTGTGAAAAACTTCAGTTATTTACCGACTTACCATTCGCTAAAAAGTGAAATACACATGACATTAAAAAAAATACATACTTACCAATTCCTGAAAAAAAAAGTTTATATATTCCGTTATATACCGACTTACCGTTGTTAAAAAAAAAAAATTAAAAATACATTAAAAAAATTATAAATTTTAGTACACATACTTACCGGTCGCTAAAGAAAAAACAAAACAGTGGAAAATATTTTACAAAATAAAATATACAAAATATATACAGGGTCCGCCACGTAACTTTGTTTTTTTTTTTAAAACAGTGCGCACAAGATCGATCGTAACGTTGGCTGTGTGGCACGGAGCGCCGTCTTGCTGGAACCAAATGTTATCCAAGTCCTCCTCTTCGATTTCCGGGAAGAACCAATCCGTTAACATGGCGCGGTAGCGTTCGCCATTGACCGTAACGGCGGCTCCTGCCGCATTTTCAAAGAAAAATGGGCCAATGATGCCGCCGGCCCAAAATCCGCACCAAACAGTAACTCTCTGAGGATGCATTGGCTCCTCTTCGATCACGTGCGGGTTTTGCGTCCCCCAAATACGACAATTTTGTTTATTGACGTAGCCGCCAAGATGGAAATGAGCTACGTCGGAAAAGATGATTTTTTGGTAAAATTCCTGGTCTTCGGCCAAGCGCTCATCTGCCCGTTCCTCAATCGTATACACAACCATTTTCGTTCAGCGGAAGGATAAAACTAACTTTCTGTCAAATCAGATGTAACATCAGTGTTACCACACTCAAAATAACCACTAGTTCAAAAAAAAAAATGTTAGATGGCGGACCCTGTATATATAAATATACATTTTTTCTTCTAACAACACAACACGACGTAATAACACCAAAAATCAAAAAAAAAAACAACGAAGAAACCGCACAGGGAGGCCGATCAACACCTAAAACCCGCAAAAGCCAAAATCTCGCCCACATAATACATATACATATTAAGGGTTTGTACAAAACAAGGATATGCCAAAGTGAGTACACCTTTATCCGTCTCATTTTATTAATATACCCACGTACATACATCTCATCGTACATATATGCCAACTGGTCCGAAACCCCTTTCAACAGGTCCCCAACTGGCCCAGTGTTTTGGCGATACCCACCCACAGTTGCTCATACCACTACTCTAATAGTGAGGTGTCCGCTACACAACAGCCGAGCAGCATATATACATACACTCAATATACATATTGCGTATGCAGTTCTCAACAATTCCCCTTTTTGCATTCCGGCTATTTCCACACCTTCGCTATTCGCAATAGCTAGCGGTCAGTATACATGCATTATACGGCATATATACACTAGACATATACCTATATACATATATATACATACTGTACTCAGAAGCGCTGAGACAGTGCAGTCCCACATTATTATTACGCCACCCAAACTAAAGTACGCTCCATATAAATTGGGACAGAGCAAATATTAAAAAAAATAATAATAATAATTATAATAATAATAACTAAATAATTTTAAATTTAATAATATTAAAATAAAATAATATTAGAACTAAAATAAAATTAAAAATTAAACAATATTATAAATAAAATAATTATAAAAAAAAAAAAATTATTTTGTTTTTAACACATTTTCGGGTTCCACGACTCCAACTTAAAAGAAGATGCCAGATGATAAGCCCCTAACAGGACCACGCACCCGGTCCAAAACTCAAGCAGAGGAGGAAATCTCCCAATTACACAGAAGATTCATTCATGATCTCTCAACAATGGAGAAATTCTGCGAGAAGTGGTGGAGCGACTGCAGTACTCTTCAAACGGCGTTAGCAGTCAGGCATTACAAGGATCATCTGGATAAGCTAACAGACAAGGTGGACACAACTCACAACATCATGCAGCTAAGCGATACAGTGGATGAGAAAACTCGGACTATGTGCGCAGAGGAGTACGAGACTTCATTCAACAACGCATTGCTGACGAAAATCCGGATAAGTGAAGCACTGGAAGGATTTAATAAACCGGAACCCCCCCCTAACAAGCCAAGCGCAGCCCACAGCGCAATCTCAACCCCGCCCCAATTCACAACACTACCTTAAAGTACTTGTATGTGACACAAGTCCATTTTATGGAGGTTATGAAGAATGGCCCGCCTTCCGAGACCTTTTCACAGCAGTATATATAGAACACCCCATGCTATCGAATGCGCAAAAGTTGTTTTACCTTAAGACGAAGACACGAGGAGAAGCAGCACGGGTAATTCAACAGTATTCGGTAAGCGACTTGAATTTCGAGCTTGCATGGCAAGCACTCTCATCCCGATATGAAAACCTCCGGTTACTAGTAGATAACCAAATAGATACCCTATTAGATCTCAAAAAAATCCCAGTGGAGAGGGCGGAGCAAATTCAAAAGCTCCATCTTACGATAACAAACAGTCTCTCCATCCTCAAATATCACCAAATTTCCACAATCGACTGGAGCCCACTCTTGGTGCGTATATGCACTTCTCGATTACCTCGAGAATCCCTGTCTCCATGGGAACAGCAAGTTTGCAACAGAAGAGACCTACCCCCTCTGGTCTGAAATGAGCAACTTCTTGACAACTCGTTTTAAAGTTTTGGAAAAACTCAATGCAAAAACTCCGAAACCTCAAATTCCAGACTCCATCCCTAGGCCAACTCACAGGCCGACACATAACTCCACCTTCTTGAATAGGAATAAAATGCGCACACTACATACTGAGTCAAGAAGACCAGTATCGTGCAAACTCTGTAATTTAAACCATTCTATGATGATGTGCGTCAAATTTAGAGAACTTTCCGTCCCTGATCGGAACAAGTTCATAAAAGATCACAATTATTGTAGAAATTGGGTTTTCATTTAAATGGAACTGTTTCAGACCATATATTTTTGGAAATAGTGAAAAAATTATTACAACAATAGTTTTGGACGGTAGAAGTTATAGCTGCTATTTCGGAAACCACCACGTTTCCTCATCAGACTTCTTTTTCCAGACACCTTTTGTTCGAATGGAATTCGAACTTTGGGATGCCCACATCACGAGCCAATGGTTATCCCATTAAGCTACATGTGTGCCGCTTTCACATATTGTTGTTTTTCACTTTTTTCCTTTTACCTACATATCCACGATCAAGTGCTCAGATATTCTGTAGCTGTAAACTTGGCGCGATGTAGTTGTTTTTGCGAAGAATTTACCAACAAATATTTTAAAGCAACGCCTTTTTTTATTATTGGAAAATTTCATTCACACGGCAAGGCTCTTCCGTAATTCCTAGATGCTTTTTCAGGTCATTGTTGTGTTGAATTGTTTTTGGGTTTTCATTTAAATGGAACTGTTTCAAATTGTTTGGCGTGCTCTCACACCGAGAGAGATTGCAAGAGCAATTTTACATGCGTCTACTGCCAAAGAAGGCATCACTCACTCCTCCATTACTCTAATAATAGCCAAACAGCTAACTCTCAAAG
Organism: Ceratitis rosa; assembly: GCA_037013455.1. Lineage (NCBI taxonomy): Eukaryota > Metazoa > Arthropoda > Insecta > Diptera > Tephritidae > Ceratitis > Ceratitis rosa. The sequence goes on along the minus strand of JAWMAG010000036.1, from coordinate 2,968,454 downwards.
ATTCTCAAGAAAAACTGTCACATCCCAAGCGGCAATTGACGAAGAACGGCCGTGTACCTCTCACCAGGCAGCAAAAAGCGTCAAACTCTACTCAAAAAGAGGATGATAAAATTCTTTCACACTTCTCCAGCAGTAGAGAAAGAACATTGCTTCCCACAGCAATCATCCCGATTCTCCATAAAGGAGAAATAACTCAAATAAGAGCACTCATAGGCCAAGGGTCTCAAAAAACCTTCATAACCTCTCGTGTGCAAAAATTACTAGGACTTCCCACCACAAAAACTCATTACGAATTTCTAGGAATGGACGGGCACACGGTACAAAATTCAAATAAAATTTGTTCATTACAAATATGCTCCAACGATAGCAAAATAAAAATCGCAACTCAAGCGATTATACTCCCACAGCTAACCCAATTCTTGCCGTCATTCAAGATCACATATCTTGATATAAAACGATATGCCTCCCTACCTTTAGCAGACCCTAGCTGCTTCGCTCCAGCAAGAATCGACATGGTAGTCGGTAGTGATATCCTACCGAAAATACTAATCCCAGGCCTTAAAAACGACATCGGTGGAAGCCTTATAGCCCAGAATACCATCTTTGGATGGATTTTAAGCGGACCTGTAGCACAACCGATTACTTCACTCAGTACGCAAGTAATCGAGACCATGGCCGACCCCTTAGGTGATCTGCTGAAGAAATTCTGGGAACAGGAAGAAGTGCCAGGAGCCCAGACACAGACGGATGAAGACACTATCTCCGAGGACCTCTATCGGAATACCACTTACCGGAGAAATGACGGTCGATATGTGGTAAAACTCCCCTTCAAAGCGGAATTTCCCAACTCGATGGCTTTAGGACACTCAAGACTCTCAGCTCAGCAGCAATACATCAGCATCGAACGAAACCTGGAGAAAAAACCGGATCTCCAAAAAATCTATGCAGAGGTCCTAGAAGAGTACCAAACACTCGAACATATGGAGCAAACGAATGCCCAAGAAATTATACGGGACGGCAAATACTTCTCATTCTATCTGCCACATCACGCAGTAATAAAACCCGATAGCAAAACCACTAAAGTCCGAGTGATATTCAATGCGTCTAAACTCTCTCACTCAGGTCTCTCCCTAAACGACGTACTGCATACAGGCCCCATACTGCAAATTGAAAAATTGTATCGCCAGATATATGTCCACAAGGAAGATCAAGACTTCCAACGGATTCTCTTTCGCAAATCCCCAAGTAGCCCAGTAGAAGACTACAAACTAAAAACAGTAACGTTTGGTGTGAGCTGTGCACCATACCTAGCTATAAGAACACTCCATCAGCTGGCTGAAGACTCCAAACCAAAATTCCCACAAGTCGCAAAAATTTTAGTTAACGAAACTTATGTTGACGACATACTATCCGGCGGACACGATGTGAACTCAACAAAAACATCAGTATCTCAAACAATCGAAATGCTCAAATCCGCCGGATTCCCGCTCAGAAAAATCACAGCAAATCACAGATCACTGTTGAACGAAATACCCGAAACCCATCTCCTAGACTCAGAATTTCTGCAATTTCATGATACGAGCACTACAAAAACTCTCGGAATTAGATGGAATGCATTGACAGATACATTCTTATATTCCACTGACCCCCTTCCTGACACAAACACTGCCACAAAAAGGCAAATATTGTCAGCAGTCGCGAAACTTTTTGACCCGGCAGGATGGCTATCGCCTATAATGATAACTGCCAAAACCCTACATCAACAGCTCTGGATGGAAGGAACAGACTGGGACGAAACAGTCAAGCCACTCTCGCTTCTCAAATGGAACTCGTTTCGGAATAATCTCGTGGCTATCACCGAAATAAGGATTCCACGTTGGGTAGAATTCTCTCCGGAATGCGTTATCCAAATACATGGATTTTCTGACGTCTCCGAAAAGGCGTACTGCGCGTGCGTGTATCTACGCGCTCAGCACAACGGATCGACGAAATCCCACTTACTCGCTGCTAAAAGCAAAGTTGCTCCTCTTAATACGGTTTCACTCTCGAAACTGGAACTCTGTGGGGCAGTACTTCTCACAAAGTTAGTAAAGCAGATACAAACTTAACTCGATCTGCCACCTCACGAGCTAACTTTATGGAGTGATTCCTCCATCGTACTAGCTTGGTTGGAAAAACCTCCATGGCCATGGAAAACATATGTGTCCAATAGAATCTCTGAGATTTTACAAAACGTGAATAACGCTATTTGGCGACACGTACCCACCTCCCACAATCCAGCCGATTTAGGTACGCGTGGTATCAAACCTCAGGAGCTTGTCAACTCGCCTCTATGGTGTTCCGGTCCTGAATGGTTAACCAAACCATCAGAATTCTAGCCGAAAACTGCCACCACGCACTCCTATCCACCAGAACAGCGACAAGCAGATGCACATCACGCAGCCGAAAACTCCGATCTGTTGGAACGCTTTTCATCCTATCCAAGGGCACTCAGAGTAGTTACATGCTGCGATTCGTAAACAAGGCAAAAGGGTTGCCTTCCCCTACCTCACGCTGCATGACCCAAGATGAAATGAACCAAGCAAAAACGTTACTCATTCGGAACGCTCAGCATCAATACTACGGTAATACGATCTCCACTCTCTCAGCATTCAAGCCAATCAATAAGAAGGATCCTCTCTTAACGCTCAACCCGTTCTTAGACAAAGCAGGGGTGTTACGCGTGAATGGACGTCTCAGTTACGCTGCCCTTAGCTATAATGAGCGCCATGCGATCATCATCCCGAGCTACTCAAGACTCTGTACTTTCATTCTCGCCTTCCTACACTCGACGTTACTTCATGCCGAAAAGCAATTGATTATCCGCATGATCCAGCAAGAATACCATATCTCACGTTTGAAACAGAAAATAAAAACCTGCATTTTTCATTGTAAACCTTGCACCCTATATAAACAAAACACGAAGTCAAAAATGATTGCAGCACTACCCTCCGAGCGCACAACATCCTCACTTCCATTTCAAACTACACCATACACCTTGAACTCTGCTCAGATTTAAGTACTGAAGCGTTCAGAGCCGCATTTGCTCGTTTCGTCGGCAGACGCGGTATACCATGCAAAATGATGTCAGACAATGGACGAACATTTATTGGAGCAAAGCGTAGTCTCAATAAGGATCTCATTGCATTTCTCGGAGAGATATCTGAAGACATCAGCAGGAAATATACCGTCCATGGCCTCACCTGGCAATTTATTCTACCATATGCACCCCACATGGGAGGACTCTGGGAAGCAGCAGTGATGAATTTCAAAATTCACTTCACGAAAATCGCGAACAATAATAAGTTCACATTCGAGGAATTCACTACGCTTCTCGTGCGCATTGAAGCGGTCTTAAACTCCAGACCGATCTCCCCAATGTCGCAAGACCCAGATGATCTGAACGCTCTAACACCAGGTCATTTCCTCCGCGGAGCCCCCATACACTCCATCCCAGAACCAAGCTCAGAAAACCTGTCACTCATAAACAAATGGCAAAGGCTGAAAGTTCTACACCACCAATTCAGCAAACGATGGAAGACAGAATATTTGCAAGAATTACACAAACGATATAAATGGAAAGGACAGGAATCCAATCTCCGTGAAGGAGATCTCGTCATCATTAAAGATGACCTTCTACCACCGAACGAGTGGGAGTTAGGTCGAATTGTAAACCTCCATCTCGCCCCCGATCAAAATGTCCGCGTAGTCGACATTCGCACTCAAAGCGGTATAGTCACTCACAACATCACTAAACTCTGCATTCTACCACCAGCGTAGCACATTTCCCTCCAAACATATACTCTTCCCTCTCTCAAATTTATACGAGACCCTCTACACAAGCATCTCAAACTTAGACTGTTGTCGTCGATGCGGACTAGTCCATCACACGCTGCTTCACCGACCCTCGCGCGAGCTCACAGAGCGCGCACCGCATCACAGCCGAAGGCAAGTTACGTTCAAGTTGCCCACCGAACCACGGGAGAATCGTCACAAGGGCACCACTGAGCCGAAACCGAAGCGCAAGGTAATGCGAAGCGCAGCCAACGCAAGAGCTCGGCGAAACAACAAATCACCTGCCCTCCAGCAACGAATTCGTGGGTTGGTAAATCAAGCCCGAAAAACACTGCAACAGCTGGAAGACTTAGTGCAGGTTACGTCGCCGCAGGCCCGCCGGCATGTTGAAGACCTCATAAAATTCTAAAATAAGAATAGAAATTAAATACATACTATTATAATAAAAATAATAGAAATTAAATACACATTTTATACTCACCTTGAAATGTTTAATCTGAAATACTCACCCTGTATCCACTGGTATTCCAATTCTTGTAAAACAAAGTACATTGAAAGAAAAAACGGAGAACCGAAATTTCCCCTCCTTCTCCGTTAATGTAAAAATTACGCTAAGTATGTTATAAATAAGCTTACAGTATTTTTACGTTCAATCGCTTGCTTACCTCAATACCATACGTTTGCATAGATGTGCGTTAATAAGAAATAAATAAAAAACAGTGTAATATATACCGAAAGGAAAACGCGTTTTCTTTATTTAATAAAAGAACCTTAGTATTTTTCAGATTTTTGAACCAAAATTAATATTTTATTTTATTCAACACCGAAAGTTGAATACCTCCTTTTTCCCTAGTTTTGGCATCCGTTATTGTGCGTTCTACACAACCCTTTACTACTCTGGTAACCTTTCAGTCAAGTTTGGAATATGGTAATATTTTTGTATTAACTCTTTTATTTTCCTTGCAGCAAAATGACCTTGTTTGTGAGCTATTTTTATTATTTCTTCTTCCATGATGGAAGGTACTACTAGAAGTTCATTAACAGTATCTTTAAACAACAAATCATCTCTTATATAAAAGTCTTCGTAGTTACACGTATCTTTATCTATCACTTTTTTCACAGCTTTTATCCAATCGTCTTGTCTCTGAGCTTCCTATAATCTGAACTTTAACGAGTCTTCGATCATAAGGCAATATGCACGGCTCAAAGCATTGACGTGCTTCATCCGTTTACCTGCTCTATGCTCAATTCTATAGTTATACTCTTGCAAGTACATTGCCCACCTCAATATCCTATCTGGTACGTCCTGTCATCGTGAAAGCATTACAGTCTGTGACTATTTTGAAATGTTCATCTTTTAAATAAGTTTTCCATTTCTGCAAGGCCTTAATTATAGCTAAAACTTCAAGTTCATAAGAACTATATCTTTCTTCGCTAAGCGAGGTTCTAAGGCTTAAAAACTCTACAGGGTGAAACAAATGGTCTTCGGAATATCTTTGTAAGATGACACCATGCCCATACTTAGAAGCATCTGTATGTACTTCTATTTCAGCTCCTGGATTGTAAAGCTTTAAGGCTGGTGCATTCACCAATGCATGCTTTAGTTGTCGTATCGCTAATAGGTGTTCTTGTTCTAACTTAAACTTCGTGTCTCCTCTCAGTAACTCTGCAAGTGGTGTGGCTATTACTGCGTTATCCCTCAAGAATCACCTAAAAAATGAAGTTAGTCCCAAGAATCTTTGCATTTGCTTTTTATTCGCGGGTATTGGAAACTTTTCTATTGCTACAGTTTTTTCATTTGATGGTAAAACTTTACCATCTTAAACTATGTACCCTAAAAAATTTATTTGTCTTTTCAAAAACTGGCATTTAGCCCATTTAATGCATAACTCATTCCTGCTCGTATGTTCTAACACACTTTCTATTAATACCCTCAGTTTCATCCTTAGCGGGAATCACTATATCGACATATATGCAATTACTATACCCTGTTTTAGTAAATCCTGAAAAATTGATCTTAAATATCGACCAACCGCTGCTGGCGAACTTGAAATTCAAAATGGTACATAGCAAAATTCGTATTGTCCGTTTTGAGTCACGAAAGATGTATGATTCCTAGAACTAGGTTCAATAGGAACGTAAAAGAATCCATTTTCTAAGTCGAGAGTTGTACACACTTTTACTCCTGCCAATCTATCTAACACTTCGTCCATCCGAGTCATTGGAAAATGATCTTTAATAATTTTTTCATTTATTTTTCTATTGTCGCTGCATAATCGCTTTGATCCGTCTTTCTTTGAAGTAACCACTATTGGTGAGGCATATTCTGAATTGCTTTTTGTTATTATTCCCTCTTTTAACCACTTCGAGATTTTGTCGACCCAACATTGATCAGCATACGACATGCGACGCGGTCTCTGATATACGGGTATTTCATCAGTTATTATTAATTTCATCTTTACTGTTGTATTGGTTGGTTTCCTAGGCTCGTAATTATCTATTAAAGATTTGATTTTCTCAGCTTCTTCCTTCCCTATGTTAGATAAATCCATATCTACACACAACTTATTTTCCTCAACCATTCTAGTCAAACACAATGCATTAAACTCTTCCAGTAACATGTTTTCAGTAGTAGTTTTACTGTTACTAGCATTACTACTACCACTATTGGTATTATTTCCACCACCTTGGCAATTTTTAGCAATATGTCCTTCACACACTCAATCTATTTTGCGATAGATGAGGCCCTTTTACTTTTTCGTAAACCCGAATTTGCTCTTTAAGTTCCTTCAAACTTTTAGCCTGATACATCATTGGCTTAATTGTACGATAGTCCGGTATGCCTTCAACAAAGTGTTCAATAACACTCTGCTCCTCTAGTAAAATTGGTTTGCCCATTTCATTTAAGACGTATAAATATTCCTGCAGACTTTCCTAGGCTGCTTTTTCCTATTCCTCAACGCACGGTGTATTTCTGACGCAAGTTCCCGTGATATCTGTTAAAAGCTTCCCATCCCAGTGCACAATATAATTCTCTTCAAGCTTCAACTCATCCTTCAACTTCTCTGCAATTTCTTTACGTTTAACATTCCGACTACGCTGAATGGTCTTATATACACTATAGGTTTTAAATCAAATCCAACGATTTGTAGAGTCGCAGCAATAATATACATAGCATAGAAACGTTTGATTGATCTAATGCGGCAACCTATTCCGATGCCATAACGTTAATGTTGGGAACAACAGGTGGTGTTAATTCATTTTCAAAGTCTGAGACTGATTTCGAGGTTAAGCTTACTGGCTATTGGAAGTTCCTTATTTCTTACAGGTTGTTCTACAATTGATAATTTTAATATTTTTATAAGTAAACAAAAACTATGTAATATACCATGAAAATATTTGCCAATTTTAAGAGAGATAAAATAAAATATTAAAATATGAAAATAAATAAAATTTGGATTGATTGTGCTTTAGGTATTAAAAAAAATTACATTTGTCAATATTTTCAGATATGGTCCTAAACCAATTGTTACAATACATTAATGATTTATCAATGTATTACAAAATTTGATTATTGAGCATTACTTTACCTCAAATACTTACTTATTTCACCAACTACCATCACATCCACTTCAGTATCTGATTGTGAACGTAAATTAATAATTTCTCTTTGTTCCCTTTAGAAAAATTGTTTTATTATGATCTAGATAATCAAGACGTTTGGGGTCTGCAATAGCAAAGAGTTCAGTCGGCTTGTTTTGAAAAAGGTACTGATTATTCATTTGAGCTGATGATTTTTTTCTGCTTCGATTTTTCTTTACACTTTTCCACTTTCGCGCAATTTTTTAACAATGTTTTGTCTCCCACAAATTGGTAATCCCGCAGAATGCCATTGTTTTTCAACTTTAATTACGGTATTCATCAAACATTTATTGATTGTTTCCTTCAATACAACATGGTAATGAAAAAACACAGACATAACCCCTTTAACGAGTGGTTGGCATTGCGTTCTGACATTTGCACGCAAAACCATAAATGGGAGGAGGAGCTCGGCCGAAAATCGCTTCAGCGATTACAAAGCGCCAATTATATACATAACAATAAATCTCAAGGCCAAACAAAGTCTATTTGCGGCTTAGACTTTGAAAGCCCATGTTTATCCAATGGGCAATTATACGTGGCATGTTCACGAGTTCCATCAAGTTTATTTGTATTAACAAAGGACCGATTGACCAAAAAAATATTGTACAACGATTGGCGCTTCATTGAACATAAACTGTGATTTAATGAGGTTAAAGATATTTATAGCATATATATCAAATAAAAAAATTTAAAGTATTTATTAAATAAATGTTATAAAATTGTAATTTTACTTTGTGTTAAATTTTGTCTTTCAAATTCTTCTCAAATCATTCAGCCACAGCACCGCGTGGCCTGGTCTGCTAGTTATAATATATAAATGAATAATTGTAAAATTATCAGCAAAATGAATAACAAAGCGTTGTTTCGTTGTTTTTAGGATCCCGCCGGTCACATTCATTTAAGTTGTGCAGTTGGTTAGCAAGTAATGTATCCGAAGATACATAATGAAAAAGAAAGGACAGTAACCAAAGTTAGGTCCAAAGATACAGAAACAAATAAAATAAGGACTATAATCAAAATTTAATCCAAGTGAAAAAGGACAATAACTAAAGTTAGGTCCTAGTGATGAGCTGTATCCAAAGATACAGAAGAAAATAAAAAGAAAGGGAAATAAAAGAGAACTACAATCAAAATTGAGTCTAAGAGACAGTAACTAAAGTTGACAACAGAAAAATGATATCGTGAGATACAGAAAAAAAGCCAAGTGAAGATAAACATGGCCAATCAAGTCCCAGCCACAGAATTAATAAAAGAGGCATCAAGGATTAAGACGTATTACGGTATCAACAGAGAATACGACCTCTCATCCTTTCTGCCAGAAGTTGTATTATCCTTCTCCTTTTTGACGACAATCCTCCTCTTAAACAAGGAAACATACCACGGTCTCTACAGTCAAGCCATTCCTCTAAAATATACTAATGAGAGTAATTACTACAATAGTTTAAGCTCTATATTACTTACTTCCTACGTTACTGGCGTAGACACCGCTTACGCGATTTTAGCCGAGTTAACAGCATTGCGCCATTCGTTTCCTCTTTTTGCTGTGTGGCGCCAAATGGAAATACCAAGAACAGCCAGATCCTTCTTTACCTGGTCCTTCCAACGGAGTGGAGGTCTTCCTCTTCCTCTGCTTCCACCGGCAGATACTGCATCGAAAATTTTCAAAGCTGGATTGTTCGTATCCATCCAGCGTAGCCGCTGCTTCTTGATTCGCTGAACTATGCCAATGTCGTCGTATAACTCGTACAGCTCATCGTTCCATCGTCTGCGATATTCGCCGTTTCCAATTCGAAGAGGACCATAAATCTTACGCAAAACTTTTCTCTCGAAAACTCCTAACGCCGACTCATCAGATGTTGTCATCGTCCATGCTTCCACACCATATAGCAGGACGGGAACGATGAGAGACTTGTATAGTTTGGTTTTTGTTCGCCGAGAGAGGACTTTACTTTTCAAGAGTGATTTTGCATTGAATTTCAAGGCTTACATTATTATTGGTGTTGATGCTGGTTCCTAGATAGACGAAATTATCTACGACCTCGAAGTTATGACTGTCAACATTGTCTTGGGAGCCGAATGCGATGACTGTTTGTTTGATGACAGGAGATATTTCGTCTTGCCCTCATTCACTACCAGACCCATTCGTTTCGCTTCTTTATCAAGTCTGGAGAAAGTAGAACTCACGGCGCGGTTGTTGAGGCCAATAATGTCGATATCATCGGCGGACGCCATCAGCTGTACACTCTTATAAAAGATTGTACCTTCTCTATTCAGCTCTGCCGCTCGTACTATATTCTCCAGCATTAACTTAAAAAAGTCACACGATAAAGAATCATCTTGTCTGAAACCTCGTTTGGTATCGAACGGCTCGGAGAGGTCCTTCCCGATCCTGACGGAGCTTTTAGTGTTGCTTAACGTGAGCTTACATAGCCGTATAAGTTTTGCGGGGATACCAAATTCAGACATAGTGACGTAGAAGGAGATCCTATTCGTGATGTCGATCTTCTTTTCACGGGTCTTTTCCAAGATTTGGCGCATGGTGAATATCTGGTCAATGGTTTACTTACCAGGTCTATAGCCACACTGATAAGTACCAATCAGTTAGTTGACGGTGGACTCACAATAAGCTCGACAGGACCTTATAGGCGATATTAGGGAGGCTTATCCCCCGATAATTGGCGCAGACTGTGGGGCCCCTTTTTTATGGATTGGGCAGAGCACACCAATCGTCGGAAATGCTTTCATCCGACCATATTCTGCAAAGTAGCTGATGCATGCACCCTGTCAGCTCTTCATCGCCACGTTTGAATAGCTCTTCCCCTAGGTCGTCAGCTCCAGCCGCTTTGTTGTTTTTAAGCGAGCGATTGCTATTCTAACTTCTTCATGGCAAGGTAATTGAACGTCTTTTCCATCGTCGTCGATTGGGGTTTTGAGTTCACTATCTCCGGTTACTCCATTTTCGCTGCTGGAGAAGTGTTCCCTCCATAAATTTAATATGCTCTGGACATCAGTGGCTAGATCACCTCTTTTGTGATCTACAGGTGTCTGCTTCGGTCTTGAAACCCTCTGTAAGTCATCATATCTTCTCATAGAATTTTCGAGCATTACCCTTGTTGGCCAGCTTCTCAAGCTCTTCATACTCACGCATCTCGGCCTTTTTCATTTTTTGTCTGCAGATGCGTCTTGCTTCCCTCTTCAGCTCTCGGTATATATCCCATTTCGCACGTGTTGTGGTCGACTGCTGTAACAGTAGCAAACTTTGGATGAGAACTGCTTGTAGGTGGGCTGTGCATACTAGCTTTCTCCAGGTTCTGAGCTCGTCGGATTGGGGTGGGTTTTTCCCCTACTTAATGCAGCCATCCAACCATTACGACAAAAAAAAAATCATGCACGTATATTATTTATAACACGGACCAAATAAAATACTAACCAACTAAAACTTCCCACTATTCCCACAATAAAGTATACGGACGGACGGTTAAATTGAATGAAACCTTATAATCAAACCTGAGAAGCAATGCCACCCGCTTCTCTGCTCTCCCCTACCCAACCATAGATAGATACTTTTCGGTATCGCCAATCCCAACCAATGATTCACAGATCTAGGACGCTATCATCTCACAGCAACAAAAGAAAGGTTTACAATTCCATTTCAGAATAATTAACAATTCATTTATTATTATCTAACTTATTACTTCTATACATATTATGCGTTTATATAAAGCAACAAAAATAACTAGATTTGGTTTGGTTATCTTATTTAATGTTTAATTTCAGTTTCCCCGTAAGCTCAAAATTAAGACCCCCTATTACAAATTTGAATTAGTTTAAAATTTACATCTCTCTGATTTAAGTAGATATGTTTAAATAATTATGTATATAATGTATAAGGTAAATAATCCAAAAAAATTGCAAATAAGAGTAATTGAATATAAAAAAGAGAAATTGTTTTTTTTTTTGTTTTGTTTTACACTTACATTCGTACTCCGAGCTGGATCAGCAGGCGCCTGGTGAGTTGCTTCAGTGTGGTGAGTTAATTTACTCCTAAGCCTTAAATATTAACATTTATATATACATATTTACATATTCTCAAAATTAACTAAATTCAAGTTCAAGTTCAAAGTTTTACGAGAGATGCCGCTTGGAATTTAAGCACCACTAGTGGCGGAGCAAAAAGTATTTAAGCTTATGCTACAAAAATATTTTAAATTAAGATTTTTTTTCTTTTAATTGAACCGATATATATTAGGTTAGGTTGTTTATCTATAAGTTAAACTGATTATGCTAATTTAGGTAAATTAATTCATCTTTGATTCCAATTTTTTTCCCCTCATATATTTTCTTCTGCCTTGTCTTAGGTAATTACTTTCTTCAAATCTATTTTTTTTATATATATTTGAATGAATTAATTAATTTGACGTTCTGTAACGAGATTCAGTTTTCATGGATCTCATTTTTTCATACATTTATAAATATTACATATATTTTAAATTTAATTATTTAAGAAATTCCAATTTAATATTTTAGTTTTGCTTTTGTATCGTATGATAATTAATCATGATCTGATTTGCTTCAGCTATGATCTTCTGTACCGTTACCCACGTGGTCTGCTGGATGTAGATCTGCTCGCTATCGTGAATGTCACCTAAGCTTCCTATGTGCTAACTGAAGCGGTCGTCTGATGATAATTTAAAGGACACATTCCAAAGCTATCGTCAGCTCACAAAATTTATATAAAGAAAAGAAAGAGCAGATTTTGCTTCGTTCTTTTTCCTTTCTTTACGTTAAGCGTAACCACTTGTCGAAACTCGAACACTTAATTCTTTTATTTTTAATTTTTTATTTTTATAAATTTCTTTGTGGTTCAACACAACTTTGTAGTTATGTCCATGAGTGATCATGTGCTGCCCAAAAACAACAAAATACGTACTATAACCAGTGGATTGATGAATTCCATTTCGAAGAGCGGCATTGATGCTGCTTAAATGTAAATCCCATTCTTTTTGGTCTTTCTGAATAAATGCTCTTAAGGCAGCGTTTATGGAACGGTTCACCCTTTCTGATGGGTTGCTTTGGGGCGAATATATAGCTGTATAAGTATGCTTAATTCCACATTTGGTTAAAAAGGCTTCAAACTCTTTCGATTTAAATTGACTTCCGTTATCGCTAACGACATACTCTGGTACGTCGAAGATGTCAAACACTTCGCTTTTCAAAAAATTCATCAAAGGGATGACCCGAAACTTCTTCAACGGACAGAGAAACGTAAACTTGGACATATGGTCAAGTACGATAAAAATTCCTATGTGTCCATTCTTCGATCGAGGAAATGGTCCAATAAGGTCTATATACAATCTCTGAAAAACTCTTTCAACAGGTGCATATTTTCCCATTGGCGGTCGTAAGACTTTAGTTGGATGCTTAGTGGTTTTACACACTTCGCAGTTCGACACGTAGTTATGTACATCCTTTACTAATCCTGGCCAATATAAGTATCGCCGTATTTTCTCAATAGTTTTCGCTGTACCACCGTGAGCACTAATCGCAGTGTCATGCGCACTTTTCATCACTTTTTGCTAGTGCAAAATTCGGCACGATGATAAATGTATTTGTCCCACACCTTAAAGTCAGGAAATTTGTCAGCTTGTTCAAGTTACTTCTCTTTTAATTCTAGATAATCTGAGTCATCAAAAGCGTCTGAGGATATGTCTATATCAGGACAATAGCTAATAGCAAGCGATGATATTATCTCATCTTCTCCGTACATGCGAGAGAGCGCATCTGGAACGATATTTGCACTTCCCTTCCGGTGAACTATATTAAAATCAAATCCTTGGAATTTAAGAGCCCATCGAGCCACACGTCCGTTGAGGTCATATTGATTCATTAATCAACGCAAAATTGCGTGGTCTGTAAGTATAGTAAATGTTTGACCCTCTATATATGCTCTGAACTTTTTGATAGCTAAAACTGCTGCGAGACATTCCCTCATTATTTTGTTTGTGCTAATACTGCGCCTACATCATGCAAGCTCGCATCGCATTGAATCACAAATGGTTTTTTGAAGTCCGGATTAGCCAAAAATGGTGCTGACGTCAGCCGTGCTTTTAACAGGTCGAAAGAGATCTGAACTTCATTATACCATTGAAAGGTTTTTGATTTTTTGAAAAGTTCAGTCAGCGGATGCGTAACTTCAGAAAAGTTGGAGATAAATCGGCGGTACCAACCTGCCATACCAAGAAAACTACGGAGTTGTTTTACTGTTTTCGGGATTGTATAATTAGCTATTGCGGATACCTTCCCTGGGTCTGTTTTTAACATTCCTGCGCCTACTATATATCCCAAATAACGAACTTCTGTCATACAAAATTTACTTTTGGCTACGTTTATTGTCAGCCCTGCTTTACGGATGAGATTAGCTACTTCTTTTAACAACCGAAACCAACAGTAGGTCATCCAGGTATACAAATATTTTTGCTTAAGGTTATAAGGTATAACGCGATCCATCAGTCTACACATTGTTTGAGGGGCGTTACAAAGACCAACCGGCATTACTTTATACTGATAAAGTGGTCTGTTGGGTACAGTGAATGCCGTCTTCTCGCGAGAATTTAACTCCAGGGGTATTTGCCAGAAAGCGTCCTTTAAGTCTAAGCTGGAAATGAATTCTGCACGCAGTAACCTGGACAATATTCCCTCAATATGTGGAAGCGGATATGCATCCTTAACAGAAACAGCATTGACTTTTCGGCTGTCTAAACATAAGCGCACCTTTCCTGGTTTGCGAACTAAAACAACTGGAGAGGACCAGGGACTCGTAGATTCCTCAATAACTTCTAACGCTAGCATTCTGTCAATTTCTTCACACATCAGCTTCTCTACTGCTGGTGAAACAGGAAAATGTCGTTGCTTGATAGGCTTCGCGTAACCTACGTCGATTATATGTTCAACCAGGTTAGTTTTCCCTAGCCCTTGGGTATCAAAATTTGGAAAAGCTGATATCGTTTTTTGAAGCCTGTACTTCTGGTCGTTATTCAAAACATGAAATTTTGAGCTTTCCTGACGTTCGTCAATTTCGCTAATTAAGTTAGTGGCAATTTGAAATTCTCTCCAAAAATTTACCCCTAGATAAATGTCCTGAACTAATGATGGTATGAGGTAAAACTCGATTTTTTTATTACTATTTTTATAAGATACATCTAGAGAAACTACACCAGCTAAATCCTGGCGTGATCCATCTGCTGTGTGGACAGTAGATTTCAGTTTCTTAACAACTATGTTGCTCTCTAATACAATATCTCATTTGCTAGATCACCACCTATACAACTTACAGATGCTCCTGAATCAAGTGTCATTGGTTTTATGAAGAATTGAACACATTGAGCTTTTTGTCTCTTTTATATTTTTCCAATACAGTCTTGCGCGTTGTGCTGACCTAGTTCTCTTAAAATTTTTATCTCGTATCTTCTGATAATTACGTAATCGATTGTGTTAAGGTACAATAGGGAATAGTTTTGGTTCTCGTCGTGAATCCGAACACTTATTTTTCAAAATTGTAATATTCTTTTCTAGTTGTTGATCTCCGATTTCTTGAAGGGATGCTTGGGCTGCTGCTTTACATCCCGCATTTCGTTTTTTGTTCCGTTGCATTGCGGACAATTAGGCAAGAAAAATGCAATAAGCCCACATCCGTAGCAAAATACTCAACAAGGTTTTGTACAATTTTTGTAATTGTGAATAAAGCCGTCACAATTCCAACACCTCTTCTCTTTAGACTGATCATTCTCTACTACAACTGCGCACACACTTTCCTTATCAGGCTCATCACCTTTACTGTTAACTTCTGATATGTTCCTTCGTAAAGCCATATTCAATCTTGAACTGGGCAACTTATTTTGTAATTCCGCAACCAAGCTTTCCCGCTTACGACATGCCTTACGAAGTTCTGAAATACTATTAAGTTCTAAATGCAAAAGTTCTAATCGAATTTCTGGTTGAAGATTTCTTAAAACTATCTCCACCAACTCACGTTCCGTTAAAGGATGTTTTAAACCATCCGCAATAGACGAAATATGATCTAAATACGTCTCAAATGATTCACCTATCTTTTGTTTGGAATTTCTAATAGATTCTTTAATTTCGAAATCTGAACGACAGTCCTTAAAGTTATTACGCAAATTCTCACAAATATCTGTCCAGTCCAACTCAGGCACTGTTTGGTGGTATCGCCAAAACCAACGCTTCGCCTTTCCTTCAAAAAGCATATGCATATTTTGACACCAGGAGCGATAATCTCCACGCAAAGTACTTTGTGTTAAAGCATTAACCCTATATATAAATTCGTCTACCTGTACATTACTAAACGAGCCATCAAACGTCAACTTCCAACCCGAAATAATTTTGCTCGCTGCTGATTGAGTTAGCCTGTTATCTTCCTCGCTACTTTGCCTTGAACCATGCAACAAATTACGATCGTTGTTCGCATTGTTGTCATTAGTTTGATCCGATCTTCGTACTTCGTTTCGTGTGTCACTTACTCTTAACGTCTGAAAATAACTTTCCAGGGATTCTGCGACTACTCTACTTATTTCACTATGCATTTGCCTGGAAAATCGCTCTTCATAACTCCGAAAATTTTCGTTCACCAAGTTTTGGATAAAATTATTATGACTACTATCATAGTTGTATCGTGGGGTGTGATTGGATATAGCACCACGACCTCTACTTCTATTTGAATTTGTTGCAGAGCCAAATGATGCATTAAGACCTCTCCTAGCACGTGTCATAGGACCTCTATAATTAACCTTTGGTCTAGCACCTTGAGATGCCAAAGAATCCACCTGTTCTTGCTCTGCAAAACTTTTTAGAGATTGCGTATCACAGCCACTGCGACACAATGGACAAGCAACCGGTTATACATGTCCGATGGAAGTTATGTTGACAAGGAGTCACCGAAAAATCTATTTTTAAAATTTCTTCTTTACATATACTACACAATAACGTCTGGCCATCAAGCTGAAGCAAATTATCTTTGCTATGACATACAATCATTTTGCGAAAGAACCAATAAAGCTTAACAAATAAAAAAAAATAAATGCAATGTTCTTTTAATTAACGAAAAGAAACTATTATAAGTTTTGTTGTGAGATGCTGGTTATAACGCCCCCGATCTGAGAAAAAGGAAATAGGTTTGATTTAGGTTTCGGTGATGGTTAAGTACCGAAACTAAGGGTAGTTCAGTATAAGATAATTCTAGTCAAAGGGAGCCGAAATTTAAAGTTTTAATCACAAGACTTTCCTCCACGGCAGAATTAAATTCCCCAAAATAATTGTTGAAGTGATCTTCCTTGTGAAATTTACTACAGCGGCCATATAAAGGAGCGCAAATTTGGTGTCGGATTCGTGGTGGGAGAGAGACTCCGTCGCCGAGTACTGGCATTCACTCCGGTGGATGAACGTCTAACCACAATTCGCATTAAGACAAAATTTTTCAACACCACCCTAATTTGCGCCCACGCCCCGACGGAAGAGAAGGATGACTTGACCAAAGATGCCTTTTACGAGCGCCTCGAACACACTTCTGAGCGCTGCCCCCGCCACGACGTCAAAATTGTGCTTGGCGACTTCAACGCTAGGGTGGACAAAGAAGGTATCTTTGGTACGGCTGTCGGAAAATTCAGTCTCCACCACGAAACATCTCCAAATGGGCTGAGGCTGATCGACTTCGCCGGGGCCCGAAATATGGTTGTCTGTAGCACTAGATTCCAGCACAAAAAAATTCACCAAGCTACTTGGCTGTCTCCAGATCGGAAAACTTCCAACCAGATCGATCATGTTGTGATAGACGGAAGACACGTATCCAGTGTTTTAGATGTGCGTACGTTCCGAGGTCCTAACATTGACTCGGATCACTATCTTGTCGCAGCGAAGATACGCACGCGCCTCTGTGTATCGAAGAACGCCCATCAACAAACACAAAGAAGTTTGGACGTTGAAAAGCTGCAATCACAACAGACTGCGGAACGGTTTTCTACTCGACTTGCACACCTGCTCTCTGAGAGCACTCATCAGCAACCCGGTATAAGGGAACTGTGGGACGGCATTGCAAACTCCCTGCGTACAGCTGCAAACGAAACCATTGGATTTCGGAAAGGTCGCAAAAACAGCTGGTACGATGAGGACTGCCGTGTCGCAGTGGAGAGAAAACAGACTGCCTACCTCGCAACCTTGCGATCGACCACAACAGGTGCGGGGTGGGATAGATACCGAGAACTGAAGAGGGAAGCAAGGCGCGTCTGCAGACAAAAAAGAAAGAGGCCGAGATGCGGGAGTATGAGGAGCTTGAGAAGCTGGCCGACAAGGGTAACGCTCGAAAGTTCTATGAAAAGATACGGCGACTTACAGAAGGTTTCAAGACCGGGGCAAACTCTTGTAGCATTCAGGGAGGTGAGCTAGTGACAGATGCCCAGAGTATACTCGATTTATGGAGGGAGCACTTCTCCAGCCTGCTGAATGGCAGTGAACAGGAAACACGCGGAGATGGTGAACCCGAAAATCCAATTGATGACGATGGAAAAGTTGTTCCATTACCCGACTATGAAGAAGTGCGAATAACAATCGTCCGCTTAAAAAACAACAAAGCGGCAGGGGCCGATGGATTACCGGCCGAGCTATTCAAATGCGGCGGCGAAGAACTGATCAGGTGCATGCATCAGCTTCTTTGCAAAATACGGTCGGATGAAAGCATGCCCGACGATTGGAATTTAAGTGTGCTCTGCCCGATCCACAAAAAAGGCGATCCCACAGTCTGCGCCAACTACCGTGGAATAAGCCTTCTTAATATCGCATATAAGGTCCTAACAAGCGTATTGTGCGAAAGACTAAAGCCCACCGTCAACAAACTGATTGGACCTTATCAGTGTGGCTTTAGACCTGGTAAGTCAACCATTGACCAGATATTCACCATGCGCCAAATCTTGGAAAAGACCCGTGAAAAGAGAATCGACACCCACCACCTTTTCGTCGATTTTAAAGCCGCACGAATAGGAGCTGCCTTTATGCCGCTATGTCTGAATTTGGAATCCCCGCAAAACTTATACGGCTAAGTAAACTGACGTTAAGCAACACTAAGAGCTCCGTCAGGATCGGGAAGGACCTCTCCGAGCCGTTCGATACCAAACGAGGTTTCAGACAGGGTGATACCTTATCGTGTGACTTTTTTAATTTAATGCTGGAGAAAATAATACGAGCACTAGAGCTGAATAGAGAAGGTACAATCTTCTATAAGAGTGTACAGCTGCTGGCGTACGCCGATGATATCGACATTATTGGCCTCAACAACCGCGCCGTGAGTTCTGCTTTCTCCAGACTTGATAAAGAAGCGAAACGAATGGGTCTGGTAGTGAATGAGGGCAAGACGAAATATCTCCTGTCATCAAACAAACAGTCATCGCATTCGCGACTCGGCTCCCACGTCACTGTTGACAGTCATAACTTCGAGGTCGTAGATAATTTCGTCTATCTAGGAACCAGCATTAGTACCAACAACAACGTCAGCCTTGAAATCCAATGCAGAATCACTCTTGCCAACAGGTGCTACTTTGGGCTGAGTAGGCAATTGAAAAGTAAAGTCCTCTCTCGACGAACGGAAACCAAGCTCTACAAGTCGCTCATTATACCGATCCTACTATATGGCGCAGAAGCGTGGACGTTATCAATATCTGATGAGTCGGCTCTAGGAGTCTTCGAGAGGAAAGTTCTGCGAACGATTTATGGTCCTTTGCGCATTAGCAACGGCGAATACCGCAGGCGATGGAACGATGAGCTGTACGAGCTATACGACGATATTGACATAGTTCAGCGAATGAAGAGACAGCGGCTACGTTGGCTAGGCCATGTCGTCCGAATGGATGAAAACACTCCAGCTTTGAAAGTATTTGATGCAGTACCCGCTGGTGGAAGCAGAGGAAGAGGAAGACCTCCACTCCGTTGGAAAGATCAAGTGGAGAGTGACCTGGGTGCACTTGACATTTCCAACTGGCGCCAAACAGCAAAAAGAAGAGATGAATGGCGCGCTGTAATTGATTCGGCTATAATCGCGTAAGCGGTGCCAACGTCAATAAAGAAGAAGAAGAAGATCTCTATCTAATCGGTTACTAAAACAAGTTAAACCTATTTTAAGTAATTCCTGTATTAGAAATGAGGTCAGAAAACGTTGTTCAATCAAAAGTTGTATTCAATTTGCGATGGTTACTAGAACAAGTAAAACCTATTTTAAGTAATTCGTGAATTAGAAATGAGGTCAGAAAACGTTGTTCAAACAAAAGTTGTATTGAATTTGCGATGGTTAGGTAGAAAAATTATTATCTCATCCTAATTCCAAGTCTTAAACAAAAAAAAATTCCATTGAAATTGTATGCTGATCGGTAAGCTCACAGAAACTCTACTATTCATACTTATTCCAGATCTAATGTAATTAAATTAAAGCGAAACCCCGAAAACTTTACGCCTTCGACGCCCCACGTTAGGCGCCATTTTATGTAATAGTAGCAAGCTTTGGATGAGAACTGCTTGTAGGTGGGCTGTGCATTCTAGCTTTCTCCAGGTTCTGAGCTCGTCGGATTGGGGTGGGTTTTTCCCCTACTTAATGCAGCCATCCAACCATTACGATAAAAAAAATTCATGCACGTATATTATTTATAACACGGACCAAATAAAATACTAACCAACTAAAACTTCCCACTATTCCCACAATAAAGTATACGGACGGACGGTTAAATTGAATGAAACCTTATAATCAAACCTGAGAAGCAATGTCACCCGCTTCTCTGCTCTCCCCTACCCAACCATAGAGAGATACTTTTCGGTATCGCCAATCCCAACCAATGATTCACAGATCTAGGACGCTATCATCTCACAGCAACAAAAGAAAGGTTTACAGTTCCATTTCAGAATAATTAACAATTCATTTATTATTATCTAACTTATTACTTCTATACATATTATGCGTTTATATAAAGCAACAAAAATAACTAGATTTGGTTTGGTTATCTTATTTAATGTTTAATTTCATTTTCCCCGTAAGCTCAAAATTAAGACCCCCTATCTCTCTGATTTAAGTAGATATGTTTAAATAATTATGTATATAATGTATAAGGTAAATAATCCAAAAAAATTTCAAATAAGAGTAATCTATACTAATATTATAAATGCGAAAGTCGTTTCGTTTGCTGCGCTTTCACTACTTAACCGATCATCATGAAACTTTGTACACATACTCTTGGAGGTATCAGAATGAACATAGGCTACTTTTTATTTAATAAAAAAAATTATTTTTTAAATAAAATAAAGAAACGTTTTTGTCCAATAGCCACAATAGAGCATATACATACGCATGCATAAAGTAACGCCCCATATGCACAGAGAGAGAGAGAGAGTGGGACTATACATAGGTATAGGCACATATGTAGCTGCATTGAGAGTGGTGTTGTATGTGTGTATGGGAGTATACAGTATACAGCATACATATCTACATGTATGGTGGCCATAAAATGTAAGCATACAAGAGAGAGAGTGGGACTATACATAGGTATAGGCACATATGTAGCTGCATTGAGAGTAGTGTGGTATGTGTGTATGGGAATATACAGTATACAGTATACATATCTACATGTATGGTGGCCATAAAATGTGAGCATACATACGTACATGTATGGTGGTGGCCTGGTCATCTATTTGCTGAGCGCTACGTTAACGCCATCTAGCGGGTAAAAGCTAAAAATATTTTACATCGACTTCAGCAAGTACATACAGATATGACTTTCAATTGACATATTTACAACCAAACGCTAATTCTAATTGAAAACAAGGTTTTCACAATGGTTGGAAAAAAATTAGATGATTTTGGGATGCAAAGCCCTCAAAGAGATAATGAGGATGATTTCAACAATGAAATTGCTCGAGAGTTAGATTATGATTTCATAGCACTGCAGCGACAAGTAGAAGAATTAATCCCTTTGTTACTTCCAGAGCAGGCTCATGTTCTCCATCAAGTTTTACGTAGAATAGAATACGGTAAAGGTGGACTCTTCTTTCTCTATGCACCAGGTGGAACCGGAAAGACGTTTTTGCTCAACTTATTATTAATGTACATCAGAAAAAACAGAAAAATAGCAGTTGCAGTAGCTTCGTCGGGTATTGCCGCGACGCTTTTAAACGGCGGCCGTACGGCACATTCCGTTTTGAAATTACCATTGAACCTTGCACATGAAGATTCGCCCATCTGTAATTTCAGTAAAAATAGTTCTCGAGGTAGGATGCTGCGAGAATGTAAGCTTTTAGTGTGGGATGAATGTACAATGTCTCACAAAAAGGCTATAGAAGCTTTAAACCGGACTCTTCAGGACCTGCGGGATAGTACAGATATAATGGGAGGAATGGTAGTTTTACTGGCTGGTGATTTTCGTCAAACCCTTCCAGTTATTCAGAGGGGTAAACCAGCAGATGAAATTCAAGCATGCTTAAAATCATCGAGATTATGGTCGAGAGTTGAAAAGCTGAGCCTAAAAACAAATATGAGAGTGCATCTTCATAATGACGTGGATTCAGGACGTTATGCTGAAATGTTATTGAAAATTGGTGATGGTCGTTTAGATGTTGATGCTGAAGGTTGCGTATCACTTTCAAGAGAATTTTGTAATTTAGTAGAAAATGATGTGGATCTCATTGCTCATGTTTTTCCCGAATTGCAACAGAATTTGGGTTGTGATCAGTGGCTGTGCGCAAGAGCAGAATTAAGTACAATACCTCATATCCTGTAGAGTTTTTAAATTCACTTGAATTGTCGGGTGTACCATCACATAAGCTTCAGTTGAAACTAAATGTACCAGTAATGCTTATGCGAAATTTAAATGCTCCTCTGCTATGTAATGGAACACGACTTCGGATAACGAAATTGGGACAGAATATACTTGGTGCTACTACTTTAACAAAGCACAAGGACAGATATTACAGGTAGCACGAGTGCATTTAGAAAAGTCATGCTTTTCTCATGGTCAACTATATGCAGCCTGTTCGCGTGTGTCTAATGCCCGGAATTTACAAATATTTACACCCAACGGAAAAACGTACAATATAGTTTATAGAAATATCCTTGACTAATAATCTGCATTTTATATTTTCAATTGTTACCATTCCGAATTATTTATTTTCTTTGACATATATATTTTAATATTTGTTGTATTGATTCAATAAAGTATACTTTGAAATTTGAAACTTCATTTCATGTAGTAATTTTTTCAAATAGATAACCTCAGACAAGCAATAAAATATATTCTTTATATTGATCCGTTTGTACTATAATGATCTCTTATTGGATGGATTTAATGCGAGCGAAGCCGCGGGTAAAAGCTAGTTGCATATAAAAAAGAGAAATTGTTTTTTTTTTGTTTTGTTTTACACTTACATTCGTACTCCGAGCTGGATCAGCAGGCGCCTGGTGAGTTGCTTCGGTGTGGTGAGTTAATTTACTCCTAAGCCTTAAATATTAACATTTATATATACATATTTACATATTCTCAAAATTAACTAAATTCAAGTTCAAGTTCAAAGTTTTACGAGAGATGCCGTTTGGAATTTACGCACCACCAGTGGCGGAGCAAAAAGTATTTAAGCTTATGCTACAAAAATATTTTAAATTAGGATTTTTTTTCTTTTAATTAAACCGGAATATATTAGGCTAGGTTAGTTATCTATAAGTTAAACTGATTATGCTAATTTAGGTAAATTAATTCATCTTTGATTCCAATTTTTTTTCCCTCATATATTTTCTTCTGCCTTGTCTTAGGTAATTAAATACTTTCTTCAAATCTATTTTTTTATATATATTTGAATAAATTAATTAATTTGACGTTCTGTAACGAGATTCAGTTTTCATGGATCTCACTTTTTCATACATTTATAAATATTACATATATTTTAAATTTAATTATTTAAGAAATTCCAATTTAATATTTTAGTTTTGCTTTTGTATCGTATGATAATTAATCATGATCTGATTTGCTTCAGCTATGATCTTCTGTACCGTTACCCACGTGGTCTGCTGGATGTAGATCTGCTCGCTATCGTGAATGTCACCTAAGCTTCCTATGTGCTAACTGAAGCGGTCGTCTGATGATAATTTAAAGGACACATTCCAAAGCTATCGTCAGCTCACAAAATTTATATAAAGAAAAGAAAGAGCAGATTTTGCTTCGTTCTTTTTCCTTTCTTTACGTTAAGCGTAACCACTTGTCGAAACTCGAACACTTAATTCTTTTATTTTTATTTTTTTATTTTTATAAATTTCTTTGTGGTTCAACACAACTTGACACTTTCACGATCAGGATCCAAAAGGCTGTTTTCTTAAGAACATCCCCAATAGCGGAAGTCCAGATTGATATTTTTCCCTCAGCGTATTAACAGCTGATTAGTACTTTTCACTAAAGTACTAAATTTTGTTCCCACCCTGGGCTGCATTTGATGTCTTAGCAGATTTAAGAAACTTATAGAAAAATAAAAAATAACTAAATAAAAAAAAAAAATAATAATAATAACCGCGCTCACAACGCAACGTTGCGAGGTAGGCAGTCTGTTTTCTCTCCACTACGACACGGCAGTCTTCATCGTACCAGCTGTTTTTGCGACCTTTACGAAATCCAATAGTTTCGTTTGCAGCTGTATGTAGAGAGCTTGAAATGCCGTCCCACAGTTCCCGTCTACCGAGTTGCTGATGAGTGCTCTCAGAGGGCAGGAGTGTAAGTCGAGTAGAAAATCGTTCGGCAGTCTGTTATGATTGCAGCTTTTCGTCGTCAAACTTTCCTTGTGTTTGTTGACGGGCGTTCATCGAAACACAGAGGCGCGTGGGTATCTTCGCTGCAATTAGCTAGTGGTCCGAGTCATTGTACTACTAGTACTACGGACAACAATATTTCGGGCCCCGGCGAAGTCGATCAGCCTCAACCCATGAGGGACTGTTTCGTTGTGGAGGCTGAATTTTCCAAATGTACCTTCCCACTGATACCTTCTTTGCCCACCCCGGCATTAAAATCGCCAAGCACGATTTTCACATCGTGTCGGGGGCAACGCTCATAAGTATGCTCTAGGCGCTCATAAAAGGCATCTTTAGCCAAATCGTCCTTCTCTTTCGTCGGGGCGCAAATCAACAATATATTGAACAATTTTGCTTTGATGCGGATTGTGCCGAGACGCTCATCCACCCTGGTGAATGCCAGTACTCGACGACGGAGTCTCTCTCACCACAAATCCGACACCAAATTCGCGCTCCTTTATATGGCCGTTGTAGTAAATGTCACATGAACCTACTCGCTTTCGTCCTTGTCCATCGCACTTCTTGGACGGCGGTGATGTATGTCTTTATTCTTATGAGGACATCAACCAGCTGGACAGCGGCACCTTCCCAATTCCAGGTGCATGCCTTCAAATCGTGATCCTTAATTCGTTTGCAGGGGTCGTCAACAGAAAGGGGGTATCTCATCCGAGGCGTTGTTAACATTTTCATTGGGACTGGTTTCTACTTGGCGGGTCCTAAACCCAGCGCACAACCCCGCTAGGCAAGTAAGTTTAAAGATTTTACACATTTATATAGCGAGCCGCTTGCTTCAAGACCGACGCTCGCTCGCAGTCGCACCTCTGGCGAACAGACGCTGCAATTAGACTTCAGCGGACCCTTAAACCGAATAAGACGGAGTGGCTCCACTGAAGCTTCCTCTCTCATTAGCCGTGACCCAAGGCTCCACACGGGTTGGTTATATTAGATAAACTAAATAATATTATATGTCTGAATTTGACGAAACGAGACCTGTAGAATTTTCTCCTAGCGTTAACGAATCATTAATTTTAAAAACATTTCTTAACGGCATAAACCCCACACTGAGTAGTATCATTTACAGTAGGAACATAAATAATCTGAGGAAAGCTTACTATACACTCGAGGAGACAGGCTTACTTTCACGGTACGATAATACCTGCTATAGACATCCACGTACCCCAATACAGTTGAGACAGAATTTCAGAAATTCAGGACACCAAGAACAATACCAAGGGCAGCAGAGCCAATACTACGATAATTCAGGGCAACAAGACCGTTTTTCAGGGCAATACAGTCACAATAATCATAATTTAGTCCAACGAGAACGGTTTTCAGAGCAATACAAGCAAAATAATAATAATTAAGGACAAAAAAGTAGACATACTTTCTCCAGACAATATAGGCTACTCGATCATCTATCCAGACAAGCAAGACACAATAATCATACCGCACAGGAAGAAGAACATGAAGATAGACCATATCGAGCAAACAAATTTTCACTTAGCCACCCATCGACACGTCTACCGATAATAGAGCTCACTATAGGCAAAGACCAAATTAGGTGTACACTGGATACATGCACTTCGACATCATTACTAAACAAATTCTGTTTGCCACAATATAAATGATTAAAACTCAAAAATATTTTTACATTTAATACCCTAAGCGGACAAACACAAATTAAATACGAAATTATAACAGATTACCGAAAGAATTTAATGACAGAAACCTTATGAGCTGGAAGCTCACAGATTTCAAAGGAAAAATGTTTGAGGGGATAATAGGTAATAATATCAGTGCACCCCTTAAGGTTCATATAAACCTCGAGGAGGAATACCTCGAAATCAATAAGGTAAAAACAAAATTCATTGGCACCAGCCCATTTAATTTCAATGAAGAAGCCCTTTCTATAGGTACCCTCAAATCTACGAACAGGAAATAAAGAAGCAAATCGCTGAAACGCTCAATCATGGTAATCACAGAAAGTAGCTCACCATACAATTCACCCTTATTGTGCCCAAGAAATTAGATATTTCAGCAAAAAAAAAAAAACATAGCGCATAGTTGTCGATTATGGCAAACTGAACGAAGTTACAGTGGACGATAAACTTCCGATGCCAAACATAGAAACAAACCAGGCACAGCAAAAATAGAGACTACTCAAAAACTCCAATTACCAAAAACACAGAGACAAAAAGTCCTTCATAGGTATCACGGGATATTTTAGGAAATTCGTGAAAGACTATGCAAAAATAGCTTATGGCTTGACAAGATATCTAAAGAAAGACAGCAAAATAAATTTCAAAGATCTATAAAATCTTGATTCATTTGATAAATCCACCAATATTAAAATACCCAGATTTCCATAAAAGGTTAAAAATCTTCTCTGACGCAAGCAGTCATGCTATCGGAGCTGTCCTACTTTAACATAATCATCCAGTCAGTTTCGCTAGTAGAACACTGGATGAGTATGAGAAAAGATATGCCATCATAGAAAAAGAACTCCTAGCAATAGTTTGGGGAGTAAATTACTTCAGGCCTTTCGTTTATGGCAGAAAATTCGAATTGGAAACAGACCATTAGCCGCTAGGCAAGGATATAAATCCGAGGCTCCAGAGATGGCTTCTTAAATTAGGCGAATGTGACTCTAATATAAGTTATGTCAAAGGAATAGATGCAAATACTGGCGAAATCAATGCAATATCTGTTAACACTACTCATAACAATACCAATCAGGATCCTCCAAGGGAAAAATACAACATCAGTACCAATGCTACTATACATTCGCAAGCCGAGAAACAAAACGACTATTGCCCCATCCTAGACACAGTAGTAAATCATTTTCACACCCAAATAATACTTACACAACACAAAAGTCAGGAAATAAATATCATAAGCTCAAAACGAAAAAATTTCGTAAATCAACAAGATTTATATGGAAATAATAATATGGCAGATTCCTAAAAACAGACAAGTAGGCATTTTTTCCGAGCTACCGGATAGCGAGTATTCAGCGAAATTTATTAGAACTTGCTCGTACCACGGTTTAGACGTAGAAGTCGAACAGAAATACAAAAGCTTAGAATGGTACAACAACTCTTTTCACTCAACTATAAAATGCTAACCAATAGAACCAAAAACAGAGAAGATTACAATCGAACAGATGAAGAAGGAAAATACACCCAACAAATATAAAAAGGCCAACTATATTTTGAGGTACTCAGGACGTTAAAACTTTTCATACTGATGACAACACCACACACAATTAGAGGCACACGAAGTATATACGGAAATCTTTTTAGAAAACATAGATTTAATGCACAATTACAAAACAATATTACAATCACAAACCTTTCCGAAATAGAAAATATCATAAACGCTTTAGAAACAAACATCGAAATATTGACACACAACGAAAACTACGACTATCTGTTTAGTGAACCAAGCACACTTAGATACAAACTTCAAACCCTTATAACACATAGAACCAAAAGGGGACTTGTTAATATAATAGGAACAGGAATGAAATGGTTATACGGCACACTGGACGACCAGGACAGAATGGAGATAGAAGAGCATCTTAAAGTAATAGACGAAAACAATCATAGATCCATACCTAACCTAAACAAAAATATACAAATAAACAACTTTTTTAATAAAACGTTCACAGAAATTAAATAGACAATAAAAGATGATAGAAAGAAAATCGAAACTAGCATAAACGGACTAGGTGCAGAAAATAGACGCTTAGAGAAATAACTCATTTATTCCGATTTACACTTAAAGTAAATATCTTACAGGATAAAATTGATCACGTACAAAATAAAATTGCAGACTCTATGTAATGAGAAATAATATTTTAACGAAAGAAGAAATTATAAAATACGACATAGATAAATTTAAATTACAAAATATAAAACTGTACACAGCACAATACTAAATAATCTTTGTTATAAAAAATCCTAATGAAGTTATGAAAGTTAGAAAATTAATGTTTACACCACTCCCTAAAAATCAGTCACAAGTATTAATGTTCAATACAGAAGAAGTCCTAAAAATAAATAACACATATTATTTATTTCACGAAAATATAAATACAAAAACCTCAAGGAAACAAACCAATGTATGCTAAGAAACAATTGCGATAGTAGAAGAAATAATAATACAGAGTTAATTGTAATAAAAGAGGGATTATTGTTACTAAAACATTATGCCAAAACATTTATAAATAGTACATTTGATCAGAGAACCCTTCATATATCAGGCCATAATTTAGTAGTATTTAACAATTTCATTTAATTCATTTAACGACGAACCCAGCGTTACCCACCTCCTGCCCAACCGACCGAGGGAAATCGGGAAATCGGACCGGTGACCGAAAACCAGTAACAGTCCGGACTGCCCTGAACACGAAACCGATCGCAGAAGGTCACGGTTACACTTACCTCTTACACTAAACAGTTACAGATTTGTTCATCAGCTGCTATAAAATTGCATGGGGAAAAGAAGAGGGAATTTATTTAATTATTTAAAGCACTCAGTAAGAAGGTTTTAATATAGAAAAGCGAGTCAGAGGAATAAATGTTGGGGATATGTGTACTAAAATCGTTACACAAAGATCTAAAAGGGTCGTGCATTTCAATGTTTGTTCTGCATGAGCTTTTGTACAGATTCCAATTTATCACTATACAATTCATAGTGCGGACTCCATGCAACTGAGCCATATTCCAAAATGGGCCTAATAAGTGAAGTAAAGAGTAATTTGGTAATGTATGGGTCCCGGAACTCCTTAGCCCAACGTTTAATGAAAGCTAAACCTCCTTTTGCCTTATTATAACAAGCATTTATTTGATTTTTAAATCCATTATGACACCTAAATCAATGAAGTAACTGTTCAACACTGTGATTATGTATCATATAGGCAAAGGATCCTTGTCCCGTCCATCGCATTTCTTGGACGGCGGTGATGTCAGCCTTTAACTTTATGAGGACATCAACGAGCTAGGTAGCGGCACCTTCCCAATTAAGGGACCGTACATTCAAGATGCCTACCCTCAAATCATGATCCTTTAAACATTTGCGGAGATCGTCATCAAAAGGGAAATCTCTTATCCGAGGCTGAATAGATTTTTCATTGGAATTTAGTTTTTCATGTGGTGGGTCACAAAACCTACGCATAACCGCCGGATTCGCCTTCTCATTTTTGCTCGCCCCCAAACGGATGTTTGTTGGCTACGTGGTCTAAGACCGGAAGTCGTGAGCTGCTTGAACCATATGCAAAAGAATCGTTTCTGGCCACTCCAAGGTAAATGGCAGTCAAAAACTTTCCTCACTGGTGTGAACTTCTGCACATGACCCCATTCCCCAATTCAATTACATCTATTTTTAGCATTTGAGTATTAACTGGTAAGCTCATTGCTCCTTCTTCAGGCTGATTACTTTGCCGTGTTAAACCTAACTCTGGGTTATTACAGACGGTGTTTGCATCAGTAACTGTTCGCTTTGACCGTGTACGCATGCCAGTATTAGTAACGAAATCAGCAGCAGAGAGCAACCTGACATTGAGGGCATGCGGAATTGCGTTTTAGCCAATTTAACAAACAATGTCGATGAAATTTGTGCGAGCATACAGTTGTTAGAACTTCATAGTTCTCGTTAAAATTTGTGCGACATACACGTATAACACAACTGTTTTCCTGTTGGGGTAATAGCCTATTTCCGCCGGACGTTAACTGCATTTTAGCTTGAATGCATTTAAACATCGCATTTAATTGCGAAATTCCCATGTGTTTGTTGTTGTATAAAAGTGTATTAACTCACTTTTCAAAGTGAGTTAACTCACTTTCAGTAATTTAACAGAAAATGTTATTTTAACAGTCGTTGCTGTCACTACTCATGTAAACATTTCGGACGTTTCGGTGTATTTCTTGCCAGAGTCGTGTATTTTCGGATTTATTAAGGGCCAGACTTTTATCTTGCATGCTGAAATTTTTTCTGCAAAAGTTACTTTTTTACATCCTCCGCTCCTCCTCTTTAAAAAATAAAATAAAATAAAATAAAAATAAAAAACAAACAAAAAGCAATTGTGGAATAGAAAACGATCCCCTCAACATAAAAATATACGCGACTCTGGCAACTATCAGTTGATTGCGCAAAACAAATAATTATGTATGTATACATAATTGGTGCAAAACAAATATTTATGTATCTGTAATGTGCGCTTTGTAACCGGTTAAGCGATTTTTCGGCCGAGCTACTCCTCGAATTGTGGTATTCTAGAAAAACAAAACAATTATTTACTTAAAAAAATAAACTATGGTAAACTGAAAATGGAAACAAAACGACACAAGTGGAACCTTACGGAGGAGCAAAGTTTCCTGAATTGCTGGGAAGGAAGAGCTCAGGAATTGAGAGGCAGCTGAAAAAACTCTCAAACAAAGAAATGGCGTTGTTGGCAAAGTTGTAAGAATGTAAAAAAGCATTTTCCTTTCAGCAGCGTCTGTCCGTGCAGCAATAATCTACACTTGCAAATCGTAATATTGTATAAATAGCAAAATAAAATGCATGCGGTCTCTAGAATTCATGATTTTAATACTTGTGACAAATTTTGCAAACTACAAATGTAAACAAAAATCAGCTGTTTGAGTTAACTCACTTTCGGTGGAAACGTTTGACATTTCATTCCCTTAACAGAGGCCTTAAATGCAGTTAAGTGCTTGGTGGAAATAGGCTATAAGTTTTTGTTACTATGCCTTGAAATATGAAAATATCAGTCAGTAGCTGTACAAAAGTTCAATAATAATTTTTTTTTGTAGATGACTTTTTAACATTTGCTTGGATTCTGGTTAGGATATCACGGAATTTTTCACAATGCAATGTTAAGAGTTGATTTAGATATATTAAACATACAAATGTTAAAAATTTAAATTAACTTGAAGTAAATAATTGAAAGACTTCTAAAAAAAATAGAAAGCTTTACATGAATGGAATCTACCCACTGCGGTTTGGCCGATAAATATTTAGTCAGGTCGAACCAAGATTCCTACATATCAGAAAGTAAACGGCGTAAAGGAAAAAGCAGGATGAAACTCTAATAATATAATGGTATAATCCAAAGCATTTAGCTTAGGCTAGTAAAAATTACAGGTTATAAATATAGATTTCCAGTTAGCATAAATTAAACTAAATCAAACAAAAAAAAAAAATAGAAAACTAACAGAAACTGTGTAAAAATCTGGGAAGCAATCACTCTAAAGCTCAATTCCAACATTTTGATGCAGTATTTCTTTCTCGAACAGACAGACATTAAACAAAAGGATCCCTAAGATGAATCCAATAGGTGAAGACCGCGTCTTCGTGTGCTCCACGTATTCGCGGACCCCACATTGAGCGCCATTTTATTATCTGTTATGAACTTTCAACATCCCACTAACGTGCCCGTACAACATTCTAAAGTTAGCGCCCAGTTCCGCTTAAATCCTTACAACCATTTGTGTGCACTAGCTTTCCAACTGCTTCAGGATTAAACCGGATAATTAACGTTGAAAAGAAACAACGAGATAAAGAAAAATTTGCACACATGAACATTAAATAAAGGAAACCAGTGAACCGACACGCAGTTTCCTAAGCCTCCTAAATTCCTAGACAATGCCTAACCATATAAATGCTTTAGCAGCCACTGATGTTGGTTTAGGTGCTCCGAGTCCACCCCACTATTAAATTCATGAATGAAAAAATACGAAAATATGAATATTTTGTTGTTTTACTTACATAGTTACATACTTAGATGCCGCTTCGATGAGTCTCGTCGTATGATGCTGTTGCTTTTAGAAATTATTATTTAATTAGTATATTAATAAAAATTACATTTTTCTTTCATCATTATCTTTTTTTTCAATACTTTTCTGCGTTAATTTTCAGAAACTTTACATATTTTTTCTATTACTCACATATTTACATAATACACATTACACTAAATACTATTAATCTTTATTTATCAAATGAATATGTTAATTTCTAATTATTTTTTTTATATTTTTGTTTCAACACGAAAACTATAAGAAAAACTATTGCCATTTCTTTATTAATTTCTCCTAAGCACTTTAAACTTTCGCCTTCTAACTTTAAATTATTTTATTGTTATAGCAAAGATTTTAATGCAAAATATTTGGTTGGAAGGCACAGATTGGGATGAATCAGTATCCTCAACGACGTTGGATCGTTGGAAAACGTTTCAAGAGAATTATCACGAAATCGACAATATTAGTATACCAAGGTGGATACATTACTCTCCAACAGACCAAATGGAGATACACGGCTTCTGTGATGCCTGCGAAAAAGCTTATGCAGCAACCTTATACTTGCGAGCCCAGAAGCAAGGCAACGTTTATATAAACCTCCTCTTAGCCAAAACAAGGGTGGCATCGGTTAAAACCATTTCTCTGCCACTTTGTGGAGCTGTTTTACTAGCTGAACTAGTGGAATCAACAATCGAAAATCTGAATCTGGCAGATACAAAGATACATTTATGGACAAACTCAACAATAGTACTAGCCTGGATATGAAAACCTCCGTGTTCATGGTCTTCTTTCGTCGCGCATCGGATCACGAAAATTACTGAAAAGGTAGGAAGCGACAACTGGAGGCATGTAGATTCATCAAATAATCCAGCAGACCAAGGTAACAGAGGTACGTTAGCGAATGAGTTTATAAACAACTCCTTATGGTGGCAAGGCTCTTCCTGGTTACAGGAAGAGGAAGGAAACTGGCCTTCCCGAAATGCGGACAATAATACAAACGTTGAAGAAAAACGGGTACAAGTACACAAAGTAACACAGGAAAACTATAGTGATATTATTGAAAGTTTTTAAATTTGTCTAAAGCTTTGAGAGTGATATCTTATGTTTTGAGATTGTTTCAAAGAACTTACTCTAAATCGAAAGACTCATTTAACACGTTCACGCCGGCGTGTACCACCGGTGGATCGCACACGTCTGCCTGATCGGGCGGCGCGTACCACCGGTGGCTCGCATATGATTGTACTACCAATCAGTGTGCATCCCCAAACATAACTGATTCAATGGTACTAATAACAAAAACATTAGTAAATTTTTCAAAGATATAACATAAACATTATTATTTATGTTTTATTAGACCGTTTTCCCGTGCGATAATCTTTCGTTGAAACATTTAGTTCGGCGCCGTCTGATAGAACAAAAAACTTTCAGCCCAACCGCCTATGGGCGCGAAACATGAATTGCAGTGCCGGCGTGAACGTGTTAAAGTAGATTCTTGCGTAATTTGATCTGATGAAATTAGAGCAACTAATACACGTTTAATAAAAATATTTCAGAAACAATTCTATAAAGAAGAGTACGATAAATTGAAATCTAAAGAAGCAATAAATTCTAAAAGTGAAATACTTCACTTTAACCCATTTCGAGATAAACATGACGTAATAAAAATTGATGGTCGTCTTGGCGTTTCACAAGACCTGTCATAAAACGAGCGCCACCCATCATTCTCCCTTACAATTGTAAATTATCTCGTCTAGTGGTCCAGTTCGTCCATGAAATCTCCTTAGATGGGGATAACCAGCTAACGCTGCGCCTAATTCGAACTCAATATTTGATTCCGCGAGTGAAAAATATGATACAGTCCATAATCCATAATTGCAAGATCTGTACGATAATAAGAAAACGATCACAAGTCCAACTTATGGGGAATCTACCCCAAGAACGCACCACTTTTTCTCGTGGGCTCACCAACACAGGTGTGGACTTCACAGTACCGTTCGAAATCAAAAGCTACCGCGGTAGAGGTTGTCGAATTTCGAAAGGCTACGTCTGTCTGTCTGCTTTTCTACAAAAACGATCCATCTAGAAGCAACTACCGGCTTGAGCACCGCATCTTTTTTGGCAGCATTTGCCAGATTCGTTGCTAGAAGAGTATGTCCAAAAACCATATATTCCGACAATGGTACCAACTTTTTTGGAGCCTCATGATCCTTGAGGTCAGAATTTAAAGCCTTTATGGCAGATGCTAGCAATAGCACCATTTCAAAATACGCGTTTCAAACAGGACTGTGGGAGGCTGGTGTAAAAAGCTTTGAAACCCATTTTACAAAAATCGCTTCAAATTTAAAATATTCATTTGAAGAGCTGAACACATTAAGGGGTTAGGGGTAGTCAGGATTTTCAAAAAAAAAATTTCTTTTTTTTTCATTTTCGTTAAGTATAATATCTTAAAAATAATCTCTGAAAATTTCAAGTTAATCCGATAATTCGTTTTTAAGTTATTCGACAAATAACAAAGAGAGCTCGGGCCTTTCAAAGCGCTAGTGTGAAACTTTAAACGCGTTTTTCTCAAAACTATTTATGTTTTTTGAACTGGTGACAACTGTAACTCGAGAACCGCTCAGTGGATTTTAATGAAATTTATACAGCTTTTAGAATACATAATAAACTCGGGCCTGATCGAAGGATTTTTTTTTTTTGAAAAATTTCGATTTTTTAAGACCAATTAACTGTTGATTTTTTCCCATCTAGACAAAAATTTCCTGAGGCCGCCATTTTGTTAATTTTTGAAAAAAAATAAAATCCGATCAGGCCCAGGATTATTTATTTATAAAACTATTTTTTTTTTATCCGATTGATTTCAGATGAATCTCCAAGGACTTATGATTGTCACCGCAAGGACCTTTTTTTGGAACTGGGTTAACACAGACAGCTGTAACTTCGGAAAATTTTTTTTTTTTCGAAATTTTCGTGACTTCAAGTCAAAACATTGTTTAATAATACCATATCACTACTGTTGTAAAATAAAATTATTTAATAGCAAAAAAAAATACTGAAAATTCTCATTTTTTCGTGCCTCTGACTACCCCTAACCCCTTAATATGTCGAGTCGAGTCATGTCCGCTTTGTCCTTCTTAAATTAAACCAACGACTTGGAGTCATTGACTCCAGGATATTTTTTGGTTGGTGGACACTTATTAGCTCCACCAGAGCCAGATGCGAATGAAAATCGAGCATATGTTTTAAATCAGTGGCAAAAGTTAAAAGCATCGCATCTTTTATATTGTAAAAGATGGAAATCAGAATAACTAAACGAAATGCAAAAACGCATAAAATGGAAACATTCGCAACAAAATGTAAAGGTGGGCGATTTAGTGGTTATCAAAGAAGATAACTCTCAACTCAACGAATGACGATTGGGAAGGATAGTACATCTTCATCCAGGTTCTGATAACCGTGTCCGCGTAGTAGACATAAAGACCGAAAGAGGTCAAGTGACAAGGCCGCTTGTCAAATTAGTCCTACTACCATCAGACAATGGAAACGTCAGGTCCAAAGGTATAACACCTCAGTCCATACAATAAAACCTAACGTCCAATGACTCAATTAAATGAGAATTCCACTTCGAAACTCGCAATTTCATCTATATTTGGCAAATTCATTTCATTTGAATTTGATAACTGTGAATCACGCATCCAGCTGTAGTAAAAATACATGATGCATGTATGAAGAAGCATAAAGAGTTCAATAAAAATGTAAAATTGGACTACTTATTCCTATATTTTGCAATCAAAAATATTTTAAATATTTTCATAATTTGAAAATTGAAAATTCTATTATTATAGATTTACATTTACGAACGCTGGTAGGTACCAAGGCAAATTCACACTCGTTAGTAGCAAGAATGCAAAAATAAAAGGCCAATATATTTTGTTTGTAATCATAGTTTAGAAAGGCCTACACAACTGCGCGCTGT
Organism: Ceratitis rosa; assembly: GCA_037013455.1. NCBI lineage: Eukaryota > Metazoa > Arthropoda > Insecta > Diptera > Tephritidae > Ceratitis > Ceratitis rosa. Next base: position 2,932,339 of record JAWMAG010000036.1, on the reverse strand, counting down.
CAATGGCGGAGAACAGTAATAACAATCATTTTTTTAAGAACACCACTTTTATTGCAAAAGGTAACAAATTATTGAAATGAAATAGGGCTGGTAAAAATGTCGATCGTTTACATTGAAATATGCGGATTTTATTATATACTAACGCAAGAAGACTCGTAGGTTCTGACTATACTAAGTCACCACTACGTATAAAAACTGATCAAATATAGGTAGAACTAGCAAGCACTTACCATCGCATGATGCTTATCTCCACTTAGTTTTATTCACCTATACGTCAGGTCAATTTGGCTAATTGGGATTATTTTCTAAGCACCAGAGTTAACGTTTTAGCTGTTAATAAATTTGAAACTCATTCGTTGGCCTTTTTTTTTGTAAGTAATTTTCCAGTTTCCTTTTTTCTCTGGCTCGCTCTTACAATATATAGAACATTCTCTAGAGGATGTGCTTCGGTTATGGATAAAGCTGGGAATGTATTTGCAATATCCTGTTCAATTGTTTCCAATAATGTTTCGAGAAACTCCGTAGACATATCGATTGATAAAGTTGCTACGCGCTTTCTCCCTGTCGCTTGATTGTAATTTTCCATGTTGTACTGCACTTTGTATAGCACTGTAAGGTAAGTCTGTGTAGCCAGATGGATAACCGTTTTTTAAGGGCACCTTCAGAGCGTTTATGAAATTGTATAAACAGGATGCGGTATTGTTAATTACTGCGCACATGCCGTTTATGGCCTGCGTGGTCAGCGACCGACGAATACATTTTCGCAATATATAGAAAACGTCATCCACCATTGAGGAACACTGTTGTCCAACTTCGAAAGTGTCCAAAGTTATTGCCTTGTTCACACTTTCCTCCATTAAGTGTCGCTCTAAAAGAAGATAATTACTCAGCAATTCTTGCATTTGACAACTAAGGCCAGAATTATTTAACAGAGAATTTAGGCGTTGTGCCTGACGCTCCTTTTCAACATCTTCAACATTGCTTGGGTCAATGTCCAATTTGACCTTGCGCCTTAAGAATCTGAAAAACAATTCTACTCGAGAGAGAATAATAGTTAGCTCCACAATAATAGGATCGATATCTTTAGGTAGTGGTTTATCGGAGTTAACAGATTGTTTTTGGTACTGAGAAAGTGTCGGCATATTTCCACCTGTAGCCCGGTTGTATTCTTTGATTTGCTGAATTAGATCATTTATGCGTCTATTTTTGTTAAACTCCAAAACAACATTTTTTACTTCCGAATCACATTCATTTTGTAACAGTATCGCTAGTATATTAATATATCCCGGTCATGCGTCTCTATAATTGGCTTATTTACTTCAATTACTCGTGCAAAATTCTCCAGCAATGTTGTTAAAGTGTCTGCAAATGCTACTGTCAAGCGATTTTCCGACTTTGCAATATCTAACGAAGTTCGCAGCTCCTTTTCCGATTTGACTGCTAATTTCGTACAAATATATTTACCGAATTTCCCAATGCCATCGTAGTCGTATGCCCAATAGAGGAAATAATTTCGAAAAACGCTCTACGGATGCTAAGTCATCTTTGTTAACAGCCTCATCGAATCGTATTACTACTAGCTTGCGCATTTTTTCCGTAGCATTTTCAAGTGTACGAACAGCATCGCTAGCTGACGTTACAGATCCACTTGAACCGACATCACCTGCAGTACATTGCAGTACATTTTGATCAATTGACAAAAAGCGGCCAATAAGTGCAGATCTTTTTTCAAAATCCTCCTCCTCAATTGCTTTTAAAACACCCAAGCTGCATAGTTGTAGATCTATCAAATCGTGTACGCGTTGCTGACATTCAGATGCGCAGCTTCGGGCCAAATCTACAGAGCGCACCTTGGCACTAACAGTTTCAGCTAAAATTATTTAAATATGTGAAATTTGTCTAGTTAGCTTTTTAGTATCTGCTGCCACCGTGTTCAAAGTTCCAAGAAAGTACCAAATAGCTCCGATTTTTGATTCAATCAATGTCTGCTAAGATAACAGATTCTCCAGATTATTTCGATTATAAAACGCTTTGCTAACATCGGGGCCGAACTGAATGCCTAGATAAAATGTTAGTTCCTTTTTTTGTTCTATGGTTGAAATCTTTCAACTTACTTCCAAATAAAAAAAGGGAAGTATAGATAAATCACGAAATGTGTAAAACTTCTTAATTCAAAAGAACTCAAACACAATTTGCTTTACTATGTGACTAGTTTTATAAATTTCAAAATCGGTTATATTCACTCTGAACAGATTTGTCAGCAACGAGTTGCCTTGTAACTGGCTAACGTTGCGTTGGTCGCCCTCTTATATATCCCATCGATTTTTTCGTACTTAATTCTAGAAATCTCTGGCTCGCTCTTACAATATATAGAACATCCGAGAGGATGTGCTTCGGTTATGATCTGCCATTCGTGTTTGGTACTTTCGTAACAATATAAAATCATTTAATAATTTAACAGTCGCATTGTTAATAAACGTCGCTCTACATATCTACATAATACTGGTTTAATTGGTTCTTGTCCGTGCTATGTAACTACATATTTCACAGTGGCAGCACTTGCGTGGAACATAGATCAGCTGACTTAGCTGCTGCTGTCAACAGCTGCAACGTACAAACACATTCCGTGCAGGCTACTCGGACGAAACTCACAAGTGGTATTACCACTACAGCCAGTGGTGACAGTTTCACCAACTGCCGTCGTAAAAATTGAGGTTGGATGGCGATTTCACTATGTAAGAGCGTTGATAGACGCCTGTACACCAACTATGTTTATCGATGGTAATTTATCCCGGGAACTGGGCCTTCAACCTACAATAGTTGGCGGACAGGGAGGCTGTTTTTTTTTAATTTTAAGAGGGGGATGCTTTTCCTTTAATATTCCAGGCTTTGAGAAAAATGAGTTATAGGGGGTGGTAGGGAGCTTCACCCACTTTCAGACACTGAAAACCAAACTTACCGGAGACCTTTAGTTTTCGAGATATTCAAAGTTGAAATTGCGAAAAAATTGGATTTTTACCCTATTTTTTTGTACATAAAGCAATTACTTTGAATTTTGGTGTTGCCACATATAAAAAAGAAATTCCAAAATAAAACATCTAAAATACAATTTTTATACTTTATATGTATATTTAATGGCCTCTACAAATTTTAAGAAGGGGTTTTCCTGGGTATACCTGTAAAAAGTAGCATCGCTTTCGCCTTGCACAGTATTTTGAAGCGGAATTCCTTTTTATGTTGGCGCCTTCGGCCGCGCTTTTGATTGTAACCCTGGGCCGGACCAACACCGGCTTCGCCTTGCACAGTATTTTTAAGACAAACTTCTTTTTAATTTGGCGGCCTTCGGCCGCGCTTTTGATTGAAAATGTAAATATTTTAACAACAAATCTATACTAATATTATAAATGCGAAAGTCGTTTCGTTTGCTGCGCTTTCACGCAAAAACTACTTAACCGATCATCATGAAACTTTGTACACATACTCTTGGAGGTATCAGAATGAACATAGGCTACTTTTTATTTAATAAAAAAAATTATTTTTTAAATAAAATAAAGAAACGTTTTTGTCCAATAGCCACAATAGAGCATATACATACGCATGCATAAAGTAACGCCCCATATGCACAGAGAGAGAGAGAGAGTGGGACTATACATAGGTATAGGCACATATGTAGCTGCATTGAGAGTGGTGTTGTATGTGTGTATGGGAGTATACAGTATACAGCATACATATCTACATGTATGGTGGCCATAAAATGTAAGCATACAAGAGAGAGAGTGGGACTATACATAGGTATAGGCACATATGTAGCTGCATTGAGAGTAGTGTGGTATGTGTGTATGGGAGTATACAGTATACAGTATACATATCTACATGTATGGTGGCCATAAAATGTGAGCATACATACGTACATGTATGGTGGTGGCCTGGTCATCTATTTGCTGAGCGCTACGTTAACGCCATCTAGCGGGTAAAAGCTAAAAATATTTTACATCGACTTCAGCAAGTACATACAGATATGACTTTCAATTGACATATTTACAACCAAACGCTAATTCTAATTGAAAACAAGGTTTTCACAATGGTTGGAAAAAAATTAGATGATTTTGGGATGCAAAGCCCTCAAAGAGATAATGAGGATGATTTCAACAATGAAATTGCTCGAGAGTTAGATTATGATTTCATAGCACTGCAGCGACAAGTAGAAGAATTAATCCCTTTGTTACTTCCAGAGCAGGCTCATGTTCTCCATCAAGTTTTACGTAGAATAGAATACGGTAAAGGTGGACTCTTCTTTCTCTATGCACCAGGTGGAACCGGAAAGACGTTTTTGCTCAACTTATTATTAATGTACATCAGAAAAAACAGAAAAATAGCAGTTGCAGTAGCTTCGTCGGGTATTGCCGCGACGCTTTTAAACGGCGGCCGTACGGCACATTCCGTTTTGAAATTACCATTGAACCTTGCACATGAAGATTCGCCCATCTGTAATTTCAGTAAAAATAGTTCTCGAGGTAGGATGCTGCGAGAATGTAAGCTTTTAGTGTGGGATGAATGTACAATGTCTCACAAAAAGGCTATAGAAGCTTTAAACCGGACTCTTCAGGACCTGCGGGATAGTACAGATATAATGGGAGGAATGGTAGTTTTACTGGCTGGTGATTTTCGTCAAACCCTTCCAGTTATTCAGAGGGGTACACCAGCAGATGAAATTCAAGCATGCTTAAAATCATCGAGATTATGGTCGAGAGTTGAAAAGCTGAGCCTAAAAACAAATATGAGAGTGCATCTTCATAATGACGTGGATTCAGGACGTTATGCTGAAATGTTATTGAAAATTGGTGATGGTCGTTTAGATGTTGATGCTGAAGGTTGCGTATCACTTTCAAGAGAATTTTGTAATTTAGTAGAAAATGATGTGGATCTCATTGCTCATGTTTTTCCCGAATTGCAACAGAATTTGGGTTGTGATCAGTGGCTGTGCGCAAGAGCAGAATTAAGTACAATACCTCATATCCTGTAGAGTTTTTAAATTCACTTGAATTGTCGGGTGTACCATCACATAAGCTTCAGTTGAAACTAAATGTACCAGTAATGCTTATGCGAAATTTAAATGCTCCTCTGCTATGTAATGGAACACGACTTCGGATAACGAAATTGGGACAGAATATACTTGGTGCTACTATTTTAACAGGTGTCGGTAAAGGAAAAATTGTAATCATACCTCGGATTCCAATTATTCCCACTGACCTTCCATTCCAATTTAAAAGAGTTCAGTTTCCCGTCAAACTTAGCTTTGCCGTAACTATAAACAAAGCACAAGGACAGTCATTACAGGTAGCACGAGTGCATTTAGAAAAGTCATGCTTTTCTCATGGTCAACTATATGTAGCCTGTTCGCGTGTGTCTAATGCCCGGAATTTACAAATATTTACACCCAACGGAAAAACGTACAATATAGTTTATAGAAATATCCTTGACTAATAATCTGCATTTTATATTTTCAATTGTTACCATTCCGAATTATTTATTTTCTTTGACATATATATTTTAATATTTGTTGTATTGGTTCAATAAAGTATACTTTGAAATTTGAAACTTCATTTCATGTAGTAATTTTTTCAAATATATAATCTCAGACAAGCAATAAAATATATTCTTTATATTGATCCGTTTGTACTATAATGATCTCTTATTGGATGGATTTAATGCGAGCGAAGCCGCGGGTAAAAGCTAGTTATTTATATATTAGCAACATTTATGTGCAAAGTATAATAAATAAACATGAATTAGATCAACAGCAACAACTCCTGCAAATTTCATTAGGATTGGTCAATTAGTTTGGGTGAAACAAGCATTGGAATATTAAAGGAAAGCACAGCCTTAAGAGGACGTCATGGAGCAAATCAGAGGATAGCGCTTCATGCCAAGGTGGTGAATAATTACGCACGGGTCTCACCATCGGTAAGCCTAGACCCAACAATAGCGGTGCCGTACTCACTGGTGAAATTAGCTGACCCTCACTTTTACTCGGCAGCATCCGTACGCCTAGTGCTTGGAGCCGATATTTATGTAAGCATAATTATTCCAGGCACCCTACCATTCGGGCAATTGCTGGTACAATCATCAATTTTCTGATGGCTTTTATCGGGCGCCTTAACCCAATAAGGCAATCAATTTATAATTAGAATAATTAATATTACACATTAAGTTTATAATAATGATTATGAATTAAGCCCACGTATATTTAATTTAATATATTTAAGAAAGCTTTTTCAGCAATGGATGCGGAATGAATAAATTAGTTGTAGCATAAGGAGGGTGACCGTAAGCAGAGTTCTCTATATTGCGTACCGCAAGAGGCCCGGTATGTTTAGGCCAGTGCCTAATATTATCGACCACCCTAGTATTCGTAACTGAATTGCATAAAGCTGTTCGTAGTTCTGGTAATTTTTTATATACAGGTAATATCCCTCGTTATTATTACACCAAGAGAAACGGTCTGCTTACGGCCACCATCTAACTGACTAGAGGTAATTTATTGTGTAAATATAAATATTGAATAAATATTATAAATCACACCAATCAACATCGACTAAAACACATATCGATTTCCTTTTTTTATTTTCATCATTAGCAAACATCTGGGTACGTCCTATAAAGAGCGACTGCCCACCTGTTTTGAACATCGCCTATAAGCCAACACCCACGTTGATCCAATAAGAGGCTTCTAATCATGGATGTCGTCCATATCCTAGAGTCATGACAAGACCCAGGAAAGTTGGCCTTGTCTTGACCAAAATTCCATGCCTGCGTCACCTTCCGGTTTATATACAGGCTTGTTGGATTTGTGGGGTCTTTGCCTGGAGATGCTATAATGTGTGTGCAGTCAATTGCAGGAATAGCGGCTATTATTCCCAACTTCGAATAAAATCTCCAACAAAAAAAATTTTTAATAACTTAATTAACTGTTTTAAAGAGTTGTTTGTGTCTGTATTCCATTTGTTTTTGGGAAGCAAATTCCACCAGCTTTCACTTTGACAATCAAATTTGAAATATAGTGCAGTGACACAGAAGATTGGCTCATCGCAGCTAGACAATTGCTCCCATTCCTGATACGACCCGAGGGAAAAGAAATATATTGTTGAGGAAACCTCAAATAAAACGGCAAGAATGTCTTCGGTCTAAAAAAAAAATTATTTAAAAATTATGGACAAAAATTGACATCTACTCACTTTTCATATGGTGCCAATTCGTTCATAAGCTGTAAACAAATTGTTTTGTTCAGGCGAAAATGCTTAATGAAAACGCTGTCTTCCAAATTAAACGGGTCATTTTTTTCTCGCAAATTTCTTAACATGCGCTTTCTTGTACTTTTTTCTTCATCTTCAATAATTTCTAGACGTAAAATATATTTATACACTTTGGTTTCTTTTTTTCACAAATTAACAACACAAAATCGAACAGCTAATTGTTTGTTACCTCGTATTGCGCAGATAACAAAACTTTCACTCTGTAAGTAAGTGAACTCAGAATACGAAATAGTAACAAAATTTACTGAATGGTAAATTTTAATACCAAAGTAAATTTTGTTACCTCGACAGAATAGGCCTGTTAGTGACACTTCACAGGTTGTTTTTTTTTTTGAGTCAGATAGCACAGATTGTCTTCCGTTTTTCGAGTTCACGTTATATATACACGGGAGCACAAATACTTAACAAGCTCAAATATATTATTATTTTATTTAAAAGTTGGGTGGCTGGTGATTTTGTGATAAATATTCTACAATCAAGATACGAGTTCTAATATAGTTTTTATAATTGCGTTACATTGTATATACAAACATACATATACCATATATACGCCATATATACCATATACACCCACTTAGCGTTGGGTTATCTGATAACAAAAATTTTTGCATATTTTAAAATACTTCTTGGTTGGCTAAATATAAAATTGAATCACATAAAAAAAAATAGTTAAATTGTTATTAATTTACATCACACATCTACTTCTTCTTCTCTTTATTGGCGTTGGCACCGCTTACGCGATTATAGCCGAATCAATATAGGAGTGCCATTCTTCTCTTCTTTTCGCTGCCTGCCGCCAGTTGTAAATGCCAAGTGAACCCAGGTCGCTCTCCACTTGATACTTTCTATTTTCACCAGCGGGTACTGCATCAAATACTTTCAAAGCTGGGGTGCTTTCATCCATTCAGACGACATGGCCTAGCCAACGTAGCCGCTGTCTCTTCATTCGCTGAACTATGAACTACAGCTCGTACAGCTCATCGTTCCATCGTCTGCGATATTCGCCGCTCCCAATGCGCAAAGGACCATAAATCGTTCGCAAAACTTTTCCCTCGAAGACTCCTAGAGCCGACTCATCAGATGTTGACATCGTTCACGCTTCTGTGCTATATAGTATGACCGGTATGATGAGCGACTTGTAGAGTTTGGTTTTCGTTCACCGAGAGAGGACTTTACTTTTCAATTGCCTACTGTGACGCATCGGAGAAAGCATATGCAGCTACGATTTTTCTTAAAATTATGACCGTGGGTAAAGTTAACGAAAGCATACTGATGGCAAAAACACGAGTAGCCCCAGTCAAAACGATATCTCTACCTCGACTGGAACTATGCGACGCAGTTCTTCTTGCAGAAACAATGGAATACGTCATCAATCATCTTAAGATGGGTAATTTCACCACTCATTTCTGGAAGGATTTTACCATCGTATTTGCATGGATACGAGAACCACCGTGTACCTCGTCAACCTTTGTTGCTCATAAAGTAACAAAAAATGTAGAAAAGGTTGGAAACAAGAACTGGCGCCATGTAGGCTCATAACACCGGCTGGTTATAGTCGACAACCTTCTGTAGGGGCAGGGACCTTCCTACCTTACAAGAAGACGAAACTAGATGGATTTTGCTGGACCCTTCTATATTAAGTCCTAGCGCGTCCGAGGAAGTCGAATTTCCAAAGGTCTGCTTATTCGTTTGCTTTTCGACAAAAGCTATCCACCTAGAAGCTTACTTTAGTACTGCCTTTGCCAGATTCATAGCTAGGGCTGGATGTCCAAGAATGTTTATTCGGACAATGGAACCAACTTTGTAGAGGCTTGTAGATCATTAATGCGTTATCCAAATACCACCATCAGGCCTTTAATTGGCACTTCATACCCGCTGGGAGATTTGTGGAAGCAGAGGTGAAAATTTTTAAAACTCATTTTAAGAAAATCGTAAATGACCGCAAATTCATGTTCCAAGAGTCCAGCACTCTTCTATGTCGGGTCGAGTCGTGTCTCACCTCCCGACCATTAAGCCTCTCGTCAACATTCATATCTGGAGCCGCTTGCTCCAGGTCACTTTCAAGTTGGTAATGTGCTTCTAGCACCACCCGAAATCAATGTTGATGAAAACCGCGTGTCAACCGCCAACAGATGAGAAAAACTGAAGTCCTTACATCAAACCTACTACAAAAGATTGAAGTCCGAATTATTGAGTTGCTGAAACGCAAGAAATGAAGGCATCATCAAGACCTAGTTATCATCAAAAAAGACAACTTTCTACCCAACGAATGGAGACTGGGAAGAATCACTCACTTACATCCTGGTCCCGACAACCGAGTATGGGTAGTGGACGTGGAAACATCGAAAGGGCCAACTACGAGACCAATCGCGAAATTAATGTTAGTTCCCCCTTACGACGAAAATTCCGACGAATATGTGTATTTGCATACATACATGCATACGGACATATGTACATATAGACATATGGTATACTCACGTATGCACGTACAGAAAACACATATATATACACATATGTGCATTTACATGTATACAAATGCATATATACGCACATATATACATACATACGTACATGCAATTGATTTTGTCCCTTTGTTGGGTAAGGGTATGTATCACTGTATCAGGTGATACACACATATATGTATATGTGCATGTATTGATATTTACAAAGAGAGTGAAAAAAACCGGCGTTGCGCAAAAAAAAGACAACTCTCAATACAGCCGGTTCTACGCACCGGAGTTGACCCGGATTTTATCCGGCCAAGGGCTGTCACCTTTTCGGCGACCTAACCCCGTTTAGGTCAACAGGTAAAATTATTCTAAGTTCCCCAACGGAGCAACAACTCGCAGCTGGGTTGCTTCAAATCCTTCTTATCAGGGCTGGCGTCGAAACCAACCCTGGTCCGACGGATTATTTCTGCTGCGTGTGCACCAAAAGACTCCACCACTCCTCCACCTCGGTAAGGTGCAACCACTGCAATGGTTGGGGTCATCGGCCCTGACGGAATAAGCATGCTGATGCTAAAACATCTTGGACCAGCGGGAGCAGATTATTTCACCAAGGTCCTCAACTTGTCTTTGACCACCCTAATTATACCGGATGTGTGGAAAATTGGTAGGGTCCCCGCTACTTAAACCGGGGAAACCAGCGAACAAAGGAGAGTCTTATCGGCCGGTAACTCTTCTCTACCCAGTAGCGAAGACACTTGAGGCCTTGCTGCTCTCGACTTTCACTCACCATCTGCGTCCAGCAGCACATCAGCATGGCTTCCGAAAAGTGCACAGCACCACAACAGCACTTAACGCCATAAACACCCAGATGGTCAATGGCCTGAACCAAAACCGACCCTGTGCGAGAACTGTCCTGGTAGCACTGGATTTGTCAAAAGCTTTTGACACTGTCAATCATTCAGTGCTACTCAGTGACATTGAGGAATACTCATTACAGCCGGGGTTGCAGAGGTGGGTCATGGGCTACCTGAGTGGTCGTCAATCATCGGTCATATTCCGAGGTGAAACATCTAAATTGAGGAAAATTAAACAGGGGTTCCGCAGGGTGGTGTACTCTCCACGCTACTGTTTAATTTTTACATCTCGAAGCTCCCTCCTCCACCGGTAGGAGTCTCACTAACCTCGTATGCCGATGATTGCTCGATATTGGCGTCTGACCAGTATATTGATAGCCTATGTTCGAAAGTGAACGGCTACATCGCCGATCTCTCCCGTTTCTTCACTGCACGACATTTGATTATTCAACCGACGAAATCCTCGGCTACCCTTTTCACCAGCTGGACGAAGGAGTACCGGCTAGAACTCGATGTAAAAGTTGATGACGTAAAAATTCCAACTGTAAACAACCCTAAGATTTTAGGGGTCACATTAGATAGCCTGCACTCCTTCACTCCGCATACGACCGCAATTGCCGCAAAACTCCAGGGCCGCAACAAAATACTCAAAGCGCTAGCCGGCAGCACATGGGGTAAAGACAAAGAAACATTGCTGGTAACCTACAAAGCAATTGGCCGACCGGTCGTAAACTACGCTACACCGATTTGGGCGCCGGGGACGAACGAGAGGCAGTGGAGAAAACTACAGGCTTGTCAAAACACCGCCCTTAGGACTGCGACAAGAAAACTCCTGATGTCACCGGAGCATCACTTGCACCGCGAAGCATCTATGCTACGAGTTAAGGAGCATAATGCTTTGCTGTGCAATCAGTTCCTGTTGGGATGCCACCGCAGGGAGGCACATCAGGAAGGGAGTACTAGTTTTAAACAGCACCATCCAGCATCACGTGCAACAAACGCTGATCAGGACGGCGTACCGACAAGCACTGAACGCCATTCACCAGGAGTCAGTTAATACCTTCTTAGACTGCCTTCCCGTGAACGGCGTACTCGGAGTAAAAGCACCACCAATCGCAAACAACGAGCTCGAGCTGCCTCGAGAGACCCGCGTGACCCTTGCACAGCTTAGATCTGGATACTGTAGTAGATTAAACTCCTACTTATCCAGACTCGACCCCAGCATACCCAACATATGCCCTGCATGTGGAGAGTCCCCGCACGACACTAACCACCTCTTCACATGCCCCTTAAACCAACTCATCTAACCCCACTCTCCCTTTGGTCGAACGCCGTCGAAACAGCACGTTTCCTGGACCTCCCCTTAGATGACCTCGGCGACTTAGATTAACAATACCTGCCCTAAGCGGAGTTAGCTAGCCGCTACAACAACAACAACAACAACAAAAAATTACCCAGTTCACCGATCCCTTATATGCATACCATATTATATATTAATATGTTAACTATGAGTATAAATATATTTCTCTCAACTATTTGTTCCATTTTTTTTATCAAGAATACTTTCAATTCCCGGCGGTATAGAGTTTCGTCTTATCGTAAATTGCGGAGGTAAGTTTCGTTAGCTCAAATTCAATGATAGGTAACATTATTGCTGTAGCTGATGCAGATAAACCAAACTCATTCATTTGATATACAACTTTTTTCGTTTGTTTTTGTTGCTATTGTTCCCAGATCCCATAGATCCATTATACCACAACAATCATCAATAATCCAAATAATACTTTCGACCAATTTAAAATTATGCTTTGATTGTTATATGCAATGAGTTTTTTCTATTGGTTTTTGTTGAAAATCTAAAAGATCGAAGTTTTCAGTAATCGAAATGTGAATAACAATTCTAGAACACTACTTACGTCATCACATTGTGATATTCTTCCATCGCACTGACTGTAATACATTACCCTGAAAAGTTGCCTCTAAGTTTTCAAGTTCCTCGCGTATTTCATGTAGTTTTTTTACCCTTCAACAACACACCAGTTAAATCTACCACGCAGGGCAAATTAGTTTTGTCAGGGATGTCTTGGAAATGTCGCATAAGTTCATGCATTAGATGGCTTTTGTTGCATGATGGCATATGTCAATTACGGCAACACTTACATATATCAGTAATTTTTAATGAATTATTGAAACACTATGTCACATATGCAGTATAATTTTTTTGTAATTTCTTTTCATAGTATTTTTATACTCTTACTTGATTTTCTTTTAATTTCCCCCCTCCCTTAAATGTCAGGGCTAATTGTCCACATCACGCTCGCCTACATAGAATTCAATTTTTAAATTGGTACATATTTCTAGATCTATAGTTTGTTGACGCGCTAATTCCCCAGTGTTACACATGAATATATTCCGTTTTCTACCATTTTCTATTGCCCTATTTTTTATAAATGAGAATATTTTAAATATAAATTTGAATTTAGCAGAATTAAACTTTCTTGAATTGATAACAAACAAGCACAAAATTAGTAAATAATCGCATTACTTCGTAGAAAATTATAGAACGATAAACCTGAGGGCCATTATGGCGACAATGTTTTACCGGCTTCAGTTGGAAGGTAGATTACAGCATCCCTATTCATAACATAATTTAGAAGCTCCATCTGACAACGGCGTGGCTCCATTTCTTTTGGAGCAGTTTGCTGTTGTAAAATATAACAAAATATATGTACATATGTATGTAGTTAGCTGAAAATACAGTCACACCACCAAATAACGGTAATTATACAGGAGAGCGGCTTTTGCTAAAACTGTCCAAAAATGATGGTGATTTTGGCTAAATAGATGTATTTGATGATTATCTTCTCATTGAAAGTGGGGGAAAGCTGAATTTTGCAATAGTTTTATTATTATTAACATTTAAAGTTGTACTAAAAACACCAACAAACACATTACGTACAAATTCAAGGTTATAGCGATGTTACCGTACTGTGAAAGTAATTAATAAAAGAGCAATAAATAAGACGCAGCGTTTGTGGGTCCAGCATGGTTTTTTCGATTTATTGCAACGAACAAGAACTAAAATAAATAATATTCACGTATTTTTAATAGAACGGCTTCGAAAATACATAACATTCACGTATACGAGCCCTGACCACTATTAATTCGCACGGCTGGTGTTTTTACGCTTATGCAATGTTTAGCACACAATATATGTGAAGATAATGCAGATAACACATACAAACATATATTTTTCTGAAAGATAATTTTATTCTCTATTTGATAGAAAAACAATTTTTGTTGTTGTTTAGCGTACAACAACAACAGCATTTATTTACATACACTATTCTTATTATTGTTTACAAACACTTGACCACTTGAATTTAGATTCATCGCTAAATATGATGGTATTCCATTGCCTTTGAGTCCAAGATATTATCAGCTTAGTCTTGGACTCAAAGGCAATGGAATACCATCATATTTAGCGATGAATCTAAATTCAAGTGGTCAAGTGTTTGTAAACAATAATAAGAATAGTGTATGTAAATATATGCTGTTGTTGTTGTACGTTAAACAACAACAAAAATTTTTTTTCTATCAAATAGAGAATAAAATTATCTTTCAGAAAAATACATGTTTGTATGTGTTATCTGCATTATCTTCACATATATTGTGTGCTAAACATTGCATAAGCGTAAAAACACCAGCCGTGCGAATTAATAGTGATCAGGGCTCGTATATACAAAAACGAGGTCAATTATACATAACATTCACATATTTTTACAATTTTTACAAATATGTGAATGTTATGTATTTTCGAAGCCGTTTTATTAGAAAATACGGGAATTTTATGTATTTTCGTTCTTGTTTCTGTAAAAATATATTAATGTTATTCATTTTTGTTGTTGTTCGTTTTAAAAAATCCAAAAAACAACTGAACCCATTGCTCTTTTTTAGATTTCATCTCTTTAATCGTGTATTTGTATGTAATGTGTTTGTTAGTATTTTTAGTGTAACTTTAAATGTTAATAATAATAAAACTATTGCAAAATTCAGCTTTCCCCCACTTTCAATGAGAAGGTAATCATCAAATACATCTATTTAGCCAAAATCCCCATCATTTTTGGACAGTTTTAGCAAAAGCAGCTCTCCTGTATAATTACCTAAATAACCTTTACCATATACGTACATTGGAATTTTCTAATCCTATCAAAAATGTTTATTTTGTTTGTTTTTGCTAGCGTCTGATCCTGGATGCTACTGTTGCGATTGTGAAACTCAATTGCGATCAAGCATAACACTCAAAACACTTAATCGAATATCCCTGCAAGACGGAGATAACCATTCCGCAACTATTATCGTAAGATTTCGTTGTTCTACCACTACATCCACAAAACTATTTTTTCGTTCCTATAAGGCAGTTTCTGTAGTAAGACGAGTAACATATTATATATCGACTTTGATTATTTAGTGTGTTATAAAGATATTTACGTATACACATACATAATTCAAATGTGGCTTTTGAAAATTTTCCGCAGTTTACTTTTTCAACTGAAGACGCTGAGAGATAAAATGTGTTACTTTATAAAATTTCTAATAATTAATTGTACATTTCTTAATAATTTCTTTATTATCAGGTGTACAACAAGTGCTTAGAGATATATTATTCAAAGTCTTGTCCTTCGCCAGCGACAACTTTCTCCCATCTTTCCGGCAGTTCGGATCCCGGCTCGAAAAAAGGAGTACTCTTTTGACGCTATCCATGAAGCAATCCATTTTTCCAATTCTTCGAAGGATTGAAAATGTAGATCTACCAGGCAGTGTGCCATCGAACGGAATAGGTGGAAGTCAGAAGGAGCGACATCTAGGGAATACGGCGGGTGGGGCAATACTTTCCATTTCAGCGTTTCCAGGTACTTTTTGACCACTTTTGCGACGTGAGGCCGAGCATTGTCGTGTTGGAGGATGACTTTGTCATGTCGCTCTTGATATTGTGCCGCTTTTATTTTAGTGTGCGACTAAGGCGCATCAGTTGCGTTCGGTAGCGATCTCCTGTGATGGTTTCACCCGGTTTTAAGAGCTCGTAGTAAATCACACCGAGCTGATCCCACCAAATACAAATCATAGCCTTGGCGCCGTGAATATTCGGTTTTGTCTTCGACGAAGAAGCCCGGGCTTTCCCCATGATTTTCTGCATTTAGGATTATCGTATCGAACCCACTTTTCATCACCGGTTACGATTCGATGTAAAAACCCCTTACGATTTTGTCTTTGAAGCAGTTGCTCACATAAACATAGACGGCGCTCAATGTCCCTCGGTTTCAACTCGTACGGCACCCAGTTTCCTTCTTTCTGAATCATGCCCAGGGCCTTGAGACGTTTTGAAATGGCTTGCTGACTCACTCCCAACGATTCGGCAAGCTGTTCTTGGGTTTGGCACAAATCTTCATCAAGCTTCTAGTTGTTCATCTTTGAAGGTTTTATCTCTTCCACCACCATGTTTGTCTTCGACATCGAAATCACCATTTTCAAAACGTTGAAACCACTCCCGACACGTTCTTTCACTCAGAGCAGCATCACCGTAAGTTTCTGAGAGCATTCGATGCGCTTCAGCTGCATTTTTTTCGAATTGTAATAGAAATGTAAAGCTTCCCGCAAATGGCGAGAATTGGGCACATAAACGGAGATTTTCGGGCGTGAATAATACGAAAACAAGAACAACTGTCACTGTCGAGCGTGAATAATACGAAAACAAGAACAACTGTCACTGAAACGGCGATGACAATTCGTTAGGCACTATCCACACTCACTTTAAAGGCATTATCATCTATGTATTTCAACCAGCCTCAGCCGGTACAGCCACCTATCGGAAAACGGCGGAAGCAAAGTTGTACACCTGATAGCAACATTAAATCAAGAAATAAGGTAATATAACAACATATGCTTACGTTGTATGTATGTGCATATTGAAGAATGTGCATGCATGTACATATAATATTTTTGGTTTTATCATGAGAATAACAATATTGTTCATTTCAGTGTTATTATTCGATTCAAAAAATGTTCATCAACTTATACAAGCTCGATTGGTAGAGCATCCAAATGCGCTAAGCTAAGTATAAATTTTCGGCACTATTTTGGCCAATCGCAACAAATTGGAATACTTTATACGTAAACATTTGGTCTGAGCTAATTGGATTATCATCGCAAAGCCCTCTTCCAGAAGCAATAAATAATCAAAACGTAAATTTTTCATTTGTTATTGTTTGAACCTATGGCCATCGAGTCGGCGCTTGCTGGTCCTGTCTCAAAAGTTTCTATCCGGGATACCAACCTCGCAATTTGCCGTGAAGTCAGTGAATGATATTCAGTAATCCGTTTTTTCTGGAAGATGGAATCTTCTTAAGAACTGCGGGCATAGTTTATTAGGTACTATCCATTCGGACACCTTGTGTAGCCTTACCGCGGTGCAAGCAGCATTGTGCAGTGCCATTATGTCAATGGATAGAAGATCCAAGAGACAGTTCAAAGCCTCAGTTGGCTTGGTACGAAACGCTCCGCTGATGCACAGGAGCGCTGCCCCCTGTGCTCTTTTGAATTTGCAGATAATAGATTTTTTCTTAAGACTACAATCCCATAGAGAAGTATAGACCTAACAACTGCGATATAAAGCCACTGTCACTGGGTGACATGCTCCATTTCCGGCATATCACATCTTTGCAGGTATGGAAGGCAATGGACGCCTTACGCACCCTTTCCTCTGAATTTTGGGACCAACTCAATTTCATGT
Source organism: Ceratitis rosa (assembly GCA_037013455.1). Lineage (NCBI taxonomy): Eukaryota > Metazoa > Arthropoda > Insecta > Diptera > Tephritidae > Ceratitis > Ceratitis rosa. The sequence goes on along the minus strand of JAWMAG010000036.1, from coordinate 2,914,932 downwards.
CCAGGATGAGTCCCAGACTCAGCAATACGCAGGTCCGTTCCTGAGAGCGAACTCTATACTTCCTAGTGGAAAGAACGAGTTCAGTTTTCTTTGGGTTTATGCCCAGCTCAGCATCAATGACCTACTTTCCTATCCTTCTCAGTCTGCTTTGAATGATATCGCTCAGAGTTTGTGGGAATTTGCCATACGCTATGACCTGGCAGCCTCCATCCTCCTCCATGTATCTCAGTAGTTGATTCACTGACAAGAAACATAGAAGAGGGGAGAAAACTCCACCTTTTGAGCAACAAGACTGTATTCTTTAATCGAGATTGATCTTTCCTCCTCGACTTCCTCTTAAAAAACAGCAACTTCTCCCGGCTCTACATCAACCAGAAGGTTTTTCGACGGCGTTGCGGTCGTTGTTTTAGACCTTGTCCGTAACCGTGTGGAATCCCAAATTAATCTTCCCACCCGTTCCTTAGAGTGCTGGGAGAGGATCCTTGTTTAGCATTAGCACTGCTTGACGCATTCCGTTGGAGCTACGCTCCACCTTCATCACCTTCGGGATTGAAGAGCCTTATCATTTTGATTATGTTGTCAGGCTCTTCCGGCTTTGCATCGGCGTAAACCTCCCCAAGACTGCTCCGGCTTTCTTATAAAGCATTACAGATCTTACGTCGTCGCACGCTACAATTTTTACGTTACTCTGGAACCAGCCCGCGTCCCTACAGAATGGCCGTATTCCAAGATTCTCCAAGAAAACTTGAAGGGCGATACGCGCCAATTCCACCTTGACCCATTTCCATTGGGCTCTAAGCGCCTGCTCATCCCCTGGTTGTCATCGACTATTATCAGAAGAATGCTTTCTTTTGAAATCTCAGCGAATGATGGTCCTTGAGTTCTCATTCCGTGGCCTTCTGTGAACTATCCACTGGGTGCATGTTGAAGTGAGGCAGGACTAACTTTGCCCACTCAATCTTTGCTTGTATTTCTCTGACTTCTCAGGTTAGCTCGTCAGGTCACTCATTAAGGCGGATCTCTTCAGAATCCTCCTGCCAAGCCTTTTACATTTGTAACTTGCTGTTTTTGGATCTTGACGATCCTAAGTTTTTGTAAGAGCCGTGGAGGTAGAAGGAGGTCCACTGCAGCAATCTGCAATCCTGGGCCCGCTACGCCAGTGCAAGGAATATCCCGCAGAGGATCCTCTTTCTTCCCCCCCACCGATATTGGCAATTTTGGGTTGTGACGGGCCGGCTGCGCCATTGGCCCAGATCCACTACCCTCTGCTGTCGTCAGACGATTTAAGGGGGCACCCTGCGTCGCATTGGCTCCCTAGTTTTTGAGCTTCCGGTTTTTTACTAAGAGCCCCGGTCTCTTTTTTCTTATTTAAATCACTTTTTTGTTGAAATTGTCCATTGCTGGATACCCTCCCGTCAACGTACAGGATTGCTATGTAGTATCCATTACCAGTAGGCACCCTCGAGGAGAGTTCAGCCTGAGGATTTTTGCCAACTAACAATTAAACTTATTTATATTGGATTAATTATAAATATATTGTGAAACAAACAGCCAACTAACTATTAAACTTATTTATATTGGTTTAATTATAAATATATTGTGAAACAAATATTAAAATAATTGAAAATCGAAAGTAAATTGTTTTCTGCTGTTTTCATTTCATGTTTTTAATGGAATATATTTATATTTACAGGCCTATCCATATGTGTCATAAATAAAAAGCTTATTTACTGATAAATTGTCAAGATGTCAAATGCTTTTGACTGTGTTTTTCTTACAAATAAAACACCTTTTTCTGTGCATAGTTGTGAATAACCAATTGTAAGTAAGAAAGATACGTATATATTTTGCTTAAATTTTTGTTGTTGGAAAATTGCGGAAATAGGGATCCCTCACGTCACTTAAGAATAACAGACGCTAGCTATCGTTAAATGATAACACATTTTCGCAAAATTTTCGTTTGACTTGCGAAATTTGCCGTCATCTCATAGATGAACTGGCCCCACTTGATATCTATGGTAAAAAACCTCACTGTCTTTATTCATAAGAGTGCTGGTGGCTTTAAATTTCCTTGGGTGTGGCTCATACCAAAAATGTGTAGGCAACAACTTTGACTTTCTATGAGTCAGTCGTTTCTTTTCAGAAGTTTGCTTGTTGCTAAGATGAAGGGAGAAGAAATAAAATTTCCCAATTCGGCAGAGGAAGAAACGAATGTAAAAACACGGTATATTAATGCAAATAAATATAACCATTTAAGCTAATTTAACTCAAATGTGTCCAGTATTTTAGAAAACTCGGCATAAAAAGCACAATAGGAGCAATTGACTGCACGCATATTGCTATTGTCTGCCTTGCCTTATTGGCGAGCAAGGTTATGCTCTAGAGAAGTGGCTTCTAACGCCAGTTGAAGAACCAAAATCCTCTAAAGAACTAAAGTACAACAAACTAAATGTTTCTGCCAGTATACATTTTAAAAGTGAAGGTAACCTACGTCCAGATTTATTTCATCCCGATAGTTATTAAATAAACAAAATGTAAACATTTTCACATTTGACTTTCCAAATATACTACAATTATGTAATACAACTATACGTATTTGTTTATTTATTTTGCCTTTATTCTAAAAGAATTAAAGTTAGCAAAAACAGCTGATTTCTGTTTACATTTCATTGTTCACCACACGTGTGGGGAAAAGCACAACAAACTGAAGCTTTATGTTTCATCAAGATTGACATAGAATAACAAATAAATTCTTGCTTGATAAAAACCTTGATAAATTATCCATATTTTGTTATTTGTCAAGGGGAACCCGAAACCCCAATCGATGACGATGGAAAAGACGTTCCATTACCTAACCATGAAGAAGTTCGAATAGCACTCTTTCGCCTAAAAAACAATAAAGCGACTGGAGTTGACGGCCTACCGGCAGAACTATTCAAACATGGCGGTGAAGAGCTGACAAGGTGCATGCCTCAGCTACTTTGCAGAATATGGTCGAACGAAAGCATGCCCGACTATTGAAATTTAAGTGTGCTCTGCCCAATCCATAAAAAAAGGGGTCCCCACAGTCTGCATCGCATATAAGGTCCTGTCGAGCGTTAAAGCCCATTATCAACAACCTGATTGGACTTTATCAGTGTGGCTTTAAACCTGGTAAGTCAACCATTGACCAGATATTCACCATGCGCCATATCTTGGAAAAGACCCGTGAAAAGAGGATCGACACCACGAATAAGATCTCCTTCTACGACACTATGTCTGAATTTGGTATCCCCGGAAAACTTATACGGCTATGTAAACTGATGTTAAGCAATACTAAAAACTTCGTCAGAATCGGGAAGGACGTCTCCGAGCCGTTCGATACCAAACGAAGTTTCAGATAGGGTGACTCCTTATCATGTGACTATTTTAACTTATTGTTGGAGAAAACAATACGAGCCGCAGAGCTGAATAGAGAAGGTGCAATCTTCTAAAATATCATATTGACATTATTGGCCTCAACAACCGCGCCGTGAGTTCTACTTTCTCCAGACTGGATAAGGAAGCGAAGGATATGGGTCTGCTAGTGAACGAGTGCGAGATAAAATATATCCTGTCATCACACAAACAGTCATCGCATTCGCGACTAGGCTCCCACGTCACTGTTGACAATCATAACTTTGAAGTCGTAGATAATTTCGTCTATCTAGGAACCAGTATCAACACCAACAACAATGTCAGCTTTGAAATTCAATGCAAAATCACTCTTGAAAAGTAAAGCCCTCTCCGGCGAACGAAAACAACACTTTGCAGGTCCCTCATCGTTCCCTTCCTGCTATATGTTGCGGAAGCATGGACGATGAAAACATCTGATGAATCGACATTAGGAGTTTTCGAGAGAAAAGTTTTGCGTAAGATTTACTGTCTTCTACGAGTTGATAACGGCGAATACCGCAGCCAATGGAATGATGAGCTGTACGGGTTATACGGCGACATTGATATAGTTCAGCGAATCCAGAAGGTCATGTGGTCCGGATGAATACGAATACACCAGCTTTGAAAGTTTTCGATGAAGTACCCGCCGGTGGAAACGGAGGAAGAGCAAGACCTCCACTCCGTTGGAAAGACCGGGTAGATAAGGACCCGGCTGTACTCGGTATTTCCAATTGGCGCCAATCAGCAAAAAGAAGAATCAAATGACGCAATGTTAACTCGGCTATAATCGCGTAAGCGGTGTCTTTGCAAGTAAGGTAAGTTAGTAAGTACCCTGCAGTGGAAAATACTAGTTGTCAACTAGAATCCGTTCTTCATCCATTTTCCATTTTCCATGTAGTATTTTTAACATGGCGATGTCCTACGTGCTGACAATTGTCCTACCATGCATCATACTAGTTTTATACTAGTTTTATACTAGTTCATTTAGGCATGTTGAATTTCTACTTCACCAAAAAAAAAAAAAAATAAATAAATATTGTAAACAAAATAAAAATGAGGGTGACGGGCTGCGAGAATCAAACCGAGATCCTCACGCACCGCAGTGAAGACCTCGAACCACTACGCTATCGTCGTGTTGTAGAGAATAACGAAATCTGCGCACTTCAACAAAACTTTTTAGGATATGAAACTCAGCCATCGCGTACTAAAAACAACAACAACATACGAATGACGAAGTGGTGAAAATTTCTGGCTCACCAAAAATTAAAAAAGAAAAAAAAATATGTTTTCTTCTATAGGGACTCGAACCTGCAGCCTAACGCGCTACAGCGATAACCTTTAACCATTCCGCTATCGTGACGATGTAACAGTCAACGCCATTTTGCGCACTTCAATAGAACAAAGCAGAGCCGCGGCGTGCCGATATAACAACAACAAACGGTGATAAACGATGGTGGCAATTATTATTCTTCAGTTACTGGTGGACTTCTTTACAAATAACGAACTGGTATGATTTTATCTTCAACATACTAGTATTTACCTAGAATTTTTGCATATATATATATATTTTTACATATAAATATGCTCTTCACCCTAGCACCATATGTTGAGCAATCAAAAATTTTATTTTTCTTATTATTATTATTCGTATGGCGTGTAATCAAGCTTCGTGATATGCAGATATAGTCGCGGGGCTCTACCCGTGCGTCCACGTCACGCACCCTGGGAACGTGAGCAAGCCTTGTCCAAATTGCGGTAACCAACCCGTGTGGAGCATTGGGTCACGGCTAAAAGAGAGGAAGCTTCAGTGGAGCCACTACGACTTACTCGGTTTAAGGGTCCGCTGAAGTCTAATAGCAGCGTCTGTTCACCAAAGATACGGCTCGCGCGAAGTTGTGCGCAGGGCTTGGGACCCGCCACGTGGAAACCAGCTCAAATAAAAAAATTTATAACGACTCGTATGATATACCCCCTTTCTGAAAGGAGTTGAATTTTGGTGTCGGATTTGGGGTGGCAGAGAGAATCCATCGTCGAGTACTGCCATTCACACCGGTGGATGAAAGTGAAGAGTTCGCTAGACGACCGTTTACTCTACGAATTCTTCACTTGGATATGAATAGAGAGTTTAAAAGCTTAAGATATTCTTTTGAGTAAAATTTCGGCCTGAGAAATTATCGTTGGTTTGATGCGGTTGCAGAAACGATTGTATGCATAAAACTTTTCGTATTGCTCAAGGCCACAAAGAAAATCGTGGTAGAATATCATACATTGCAATTATGAAAGGATTACTTTTTTGGATTTCAGGAAGAATAATTTTAGAATCATAAGGTTTTGGCTACAACTTGGAAGGTTTTAGCAACTACACGGGACCGTGCCACCAAAATGAATTACTGACCAGCTCTTTTGGGTTGCAACTCCGAGTTCCCACATCCTCAGGGTTGTACCTCCATTTTACGTTTCCTACGTTTGCAGTTATTTTTTTCCTATTCGATTGACCACATACATTATCCAATATAAGGAGGTTTTCTAACCATACGAGTACTATGGTAGAATCGGACAAGAGACATATGTCATAACTATCTAAGGAAAGTTTCGATTGCTTTAGATAATAGAACTACTCCACCAATCGTCGATTGTCATTCAACGGTTCGGTCGGTCGGTTGGCCTCTTAGTGATTACTTTGTTTACATTTTGACTTTGTGAGTTCCACTTGCGTTCACCAACTTATTATTTACATTTTTACCTCCGCGCACGTGTTCCTACATATTTGTGATATTGGAAAAATTAGTCAATTATGCCTCCACAGGGGAGTTCCATAGTCCTCAATCAAAAAGAAAATAGAAAGTCAATCAAATTCCAAAACACGATTTTTTCCCATTGTTACCAAAAATAACGATACAAATAAAACCATTAATAAATTTTTTTGTTTCGCTGTTCATAAGACATTGAAAGGAATTAGTTCAAAATTTATAAAAAAAAAGAATGAATTAAGAGATGGAAACCTTTTACTACTTGTAAAAATAACATAATCGCAAAAAAAAAAATACAGTAACAAAGCAGCTTTTCTTTCTAAAGGCACTATTCACGCTCCCAGAATGTATGAAGTTATTGTAAGAAAAGAAATAAATTAAAATCTAAAAGAACAGGATGTTACTACGTAAATTCCTTAGCTGATCATCCCTGAGTGAGTAAAACATGTCCAAAATTCACTTGATTCAAATAGATAATCATGATACAAACTGACAATAAATGATCTTTTATCAAAGTACAAATGCCACCCACATTTAACGTCGCTTCCCCCATATTCTCCATTAGCATATGCCCCCCTCAGGTCATATTTCCATACGTCAGACCAAAACAAACTTCTGTATTGGTCAATTTGGAGTAAAAAATCACTCTGGGCGGTATATAAACGAAACTAATTTATATATGTATCAGGTGTACAACTTTGCTTCCGCCGTTTTCCGATAGGTGGCTGTACCGGCTGAGGCTAGTTGAAATACATAGATGATAATGCCTTTAAAGTGAGTGTGGACAGTGCCTAACGAATTGTCATCGCCGTTTCAGTGACAGTTGTTCTTGTTTTCGTAGTGGTTTCAACGTTTTAAAAATGGTGATTTCGATGTCGAAGACAAACATGGTGGTGGAAGAGAAAAAACCTTCAAAGATGAACAACTAGAAGCATTGCTTGATGAAGATTCGTGCCAAACCCAAGAATAGCTTGCCGAATCGTTGGGAGTGAGTCAGCAAGCCATTTCAAAACGTCTCAAGGCCCTGGGCATGATTCAGAAAGAAGGATACTGGGTGCCGTACGAGTTGAAACCGAGGGACATCGAGCGCCGTCTATGTTTATGTGAGCAACTGCTTCAAAGACAAAATCATAAGGGGTTTTTACATCGAATCGTAACTGGTGATGAAAAGTGGGTTCGATACGATAATCCTAAATGCAGAAAGTCATGGGGAAAGCCCGGGCATGCTTCTTCGTCGAAGGCAAAACCTAATATTCACGGCGCCAAGGTTATGATTTGTATTTGGTGGGATCAGCTCGGTGTGATTTACTACGAGCTCTTAAAACCGGGTGAAACCATCACAGGAGATCGCTACCGAACGCAACTGATGCGCCTTAGTCGCGCGCTAAAAAAAACGGCCACAATATCAAGAGCGACATGACAAAGTCATCCTCCAACACGACAATGCTCGGCCTCACGTCGCAAAAGTGGTCAAAAAGTACCTGGAAACGCTGAAATGGAAAGTATTGCCCCACCCGCCGTATTCCCTAGATGTCGCTCCTTCTGACTTCCACCTATTCCGTTCGATGGCACACGGCCTGGCAGATCAACATTTTCAATCCTTCGAAGAATTGGAAAAATGGATTGCTTCATGGATAGCGTCAAAAGAGTACTCCTATTTTCGAGCCGGGATCCGAAAATTGCCGGAAAGATGGGAGAAAGTTGTCGCTAGCGAAGGACAAGACTTTGAATAATATATCTGTAAGCACTTTTTCGCAATAAAGCTTTTAATTTTGGAAAAAAAACGGCGGAAGCAAAGTTGTACACCTGATAAATAACGCTTTGTAACCGTTGAAGTGATTTTCGCACGAGAATTTGTCGAATGCGTCTTAATATTTTCCCAGAAATGGAGGGACCTACTGTTTATACTAAGCCGCCTTCGAACGGCTGATGGTTTTTATGAGAAACTTTTATTTCATATCATAAATACACTCGGTGGGGTTGGTATTCCCTACCGAGCAGCGACTGAAATTCGAAAATGTATTAATTTTATATTCAAATTAATTTTCTATAATTTTTGGATATTGGTCGGATCAGTAATTGAACCCTGGCCTTCCGAATGGCAGTACGCAATGCTAACCATTCGGCTATCGCAGCCGCAAGGACAATATACAACATAAATTAGTTTAACAAAGCAAATGCAATTTTCAGAAGAGAATTAAAGTCTGCAAAATACCAAGCTTTGAAGAAGTCCGCCCACACACACAAAACCCACTTTCAGGTATCGTTTTCTCCCCATATTTAATTGGGTGGAAACCTTTGGCACTTTTTGTACGCTTGCCGACTTTTGGTAGGCCCGCATAAAATGAAAGAATAATTTTTTTTTCTTAGTTTGTGCACAAACACTTGAAAATTAGGGATTCTTTATTCATGTACCTATATGTACACATAGGTATATTCCACTTAAATATTAATATAATTTTAAGGAGATTCCGCGATAAAATGATGCCGTGCGCACGTGTAGTTGGTAGGATTGTAAGTAAAAATGCATATCCTTTTGTTTCTTCGAACTACCGCGGTTAAACGATAGTTTGGCTAACGAAGTAGGGTATAAACGGAAAGAAGGATAGCTGCGTGAAATGAGACACGGAATAATGGGAAACCGGAAGTTGGCGCGCACGGCGTTTACATGATAGCTTTAAGTTGCGCGCTTAAACACCCTACAAAGTCCGGGTTTTGATCTACAATATATTTCTGAAGGCTTTACTTCAACCTGAACAAATAACTTTTTATAACAAACCTTCACAAAAATCCTAACCTACGTATCCGACTAGTCCAAATCATCACACCAATATATCCGTAAGTAAAAGCATTTGCTTCCACATTTGCAGAAAACGCAAATTTAAATTCCCGAACCTTACCTACTACAATACACGAGTTCCACGCAAAAACCCTTTAAGAATTCTTGGCATAATTTTTGATAAGAAGCTCAAATACTAAGCAATACGATGATGCTTACGCCGATGGTGCACGAAACCGTGAATTTGTTACATCTACAACAATAATGAAAGTCTTAAATTATCTTAATCGAGTCAACATCACTGTGAAGCCAGAGCTTATTAAAAAAATTACCTTTCCGCCATGACTAGCTTTTAAATTTTCAATCATACACCAATTACAAAAAAGATTTACAAATGCTAACTAACGATTTCAGCTTTTCAAAGATGCTATGTCTCTTTAAAAGCACGAGTGGAAGGTCAAATACACAGGAGGATCGAAACTAAAGTCCATTCCAAAAAAAATGGAGTCCGTTCAAAAACAGTTTTTGTTATTTGCTTTGCGTCATTACCATTGGGATTTTCGCAATTAATTTCGCAATGGCCCCATCCGATTATCACAAAAATTTAGATCGTTATTTTGAGAGGAATATTAGGCAAAACAAAGGAAAAAAAACAAATAAAAATAAAATAAGTTTTGTTGCGGCCAGTATACGAACACTCCACCCCTTCCTCAACGAAAAGGAAGGAATCTCCATTTTGGTCAAGAAAAGGAACGTTCTATGTCCCTTCGTCTTTGTCTGCATAAAAATTTGCTGTATTCGACAGGATAAATATTTTTCTAAAGATTATTTCTCCAGGCACGAAATGTACATCTCGACAACTGAGATTGTACTCCTTTGGAACAACAGTCCGAAAATTCAGCCTCCATGACGAAGCATCCACAAATGTGCTGAGGCTGATCGACTTCGCAGGGGCCCGAATTATGGTTGTCTGTAGCACTAGATTCCACCACAAAAATATTTACCAAGCTACTTGGCTGTCTCTAGATCGAAAAATTGTCAACAAAATAGATCATGTTGTGACTGACGGAAGACATGTATCCAGTGTTTTAGACGTGCGTGCGTTCCGAGGTCCTAATATCGCTCGGATCACTATATTGTCGCATCGAAGATACGCACCCGCCTCTTTGTTTCAACATACACAAGGAAGGTTCGACGTTGAAAAGCTGCAAACACAACAGACTGCCGAGCGGTTTTCTACTCGACTTGCACACCTGCTCTCTGAGAGCACTCATCAGCACCCCGGTATACGTGAACTGTGGGACGGCATTTCAAACTCCCAACGTACAGCTGCAAACGAAACCATTGGATTTTGGAAAGGTCACAAAAACAGCTGGTACGATGAGGACTGCCGTGTTGCGGTGGAAAGAAAACAGACTGCCTACCTCGCAACCTTGAGATCGGCCACAACACGTGCGGTGTGGGATAGATACCGAGAACTGAAAAGGGAGCAAGGCTCATCTGCAGACAAAAAAGAAAGAAGCCGAGATGCGTGAGTATGAAGGATTTGAGAAGCTGCCCAACAAGGGTGATGCTCAAAAATTCTACAAAAAGATACGGCGACTTACAGAAAGTTTCAAGACTGGAGCAAACTCTTGTATTACCAAGGGAGGTGAGCTAGTGACAGATGCCCAGAGTATACTGGATTTATGGAGGGAGCTCTTTTCCAGCCTGCTGAATGGTAGTGAAGAGGTAACAACCGGAGATGGTGAGCCGGAAACTCCAATTGATGACGACGGAAAAGTTGTTCCGTTACCCGAATATGAAGAAGTCCGAATAGCAATCGCCCGCCTAAAAAACAACAAAGCCTCTATGCCGCTATATCTGGATTTGGTATCCCCGAAAAACTTATGCGGCTGTGTAAACTGACGTTAAGCAGCACTAAAAGCGAGTTGTTCTATACCAAACGAGGTTTCAGACAGGGTGATTCTTTATCGTGTGACTCTTTTAATTTAATGCGGGAGAAAATAATACGAGCTATCGACATTATTGGCCTCAATAACCGCGCCGTAAGTTCTGCTTTCTCCAGACTTGCTAAAGAAGCGATGCGGATGGGTCTGGTGGTGAACAAGGGCAAGACTAAATATCTCCTGTCATCAAACAAACAGTCATCACATTCGCGAGTTGGCTCCCAAGTCACTGTTGACAGTCATAACTTCGAGATTGTAGATAATTTCGTCTATCTAGGGATCAGCATTAATACCAACAATAATGTCAGCCTGGAAATCCAACGCAGAATCACTCTTGCCAACAGGTGCTACTTTGGGCTGAGTAGGCAATTGAAAAGTGAAATCCTCTCTCGGCGAACGAAAACCAAACTCTACAAGTCGCTCATCATACCGGTCCTATATATGGCGCAGAAGCGTGGACGCTGTCAACATCTGATGAGTCCGCTCTAGGAGTCTTCGAGAGAAAGGTTTTGCATAAGATTTATGGTCCTTTGCGCATTGGTAATGGGAATATCGCAGACGATGGAACGATGAGCTGTACGAGTTATTCGACGACATTGACATAGTTCAGCGAACCAAGAAGCTGCAGCTATGCTGGCTAGGCCATCAGGTGCGGATGAATAAGAATACTTCAGCTGTGAAGGTTTTCGATGCAGTACCCGCCGAGGAAAGCAGAGGAAGAGGAATACCTCCACTCCGTTGGAAAGATCAGGTGGAGAGTGACCTGACCTCACTTGGTATTTCCAACTGGCCCCAGACAGCGAAAAAAAGGAAGGAATGGCGCACTATAATTTACTCGACTATAAACGCGTAAGCGGTGCCAACGCCAATAAAGAGGAAGAAACTTTTTCAGTAATCACCTGCGAACAAAATTTGAAACGGCAACAACCAGGAAGGTGATCAGCTGGGCAAAGCAGGCCAATGTAAAGATGCGAATACCCGAGGTCTACCGGAAAGTTCTGTTCTGTTTTGGAATAAAATAAAATTTAGATTTTTACTTACCGCCAATTAACTTTATTGAATAATATAATTGCCATTATTATTAATGATCTCTGCCAGAGTGATGGCAATTTGTATATATGCCATTCACCTGGAAGTGGCCAGAAACGATTCTTTTGCATATGGTTAAAGCAGCTCACGACTTCCGGGCTAAGACCAAGTATACCATGGGTGGCCAACAAACATCCGTTTGGAGCGAGCTAAAGTGAGAAGGCGAATCCCATGCGGTTGTGCGTAGGGTTTGGGACCCACCACATGAAAAACGATCCCAACGAAAAAATCAAAAAATCTCGGATGGGAGATTCCCATTTTGATGACTACCCCCACAAATGTTCTAAGGGTTACAATTTGAGGGCATACACCTAGAATGCCTAGTCCCTTAATTGGGAAGGTGCCGCTGCCCAGCTGGTTGATGTCCTCGAAAGGATAAAGCCTGACATCACCGTCATCCAAGAAGTGCGATGGACGGGACAAGGACGGTCCTTGTGAAATATACTAAGCGGTCATTTGGTGTCGGACTTGTGGTGGGAGAGAGACTCCGTCGCCGAGTACTGGTATTCACTCCGCATTAAAGCAATTTTTTTGAACATATCGTAGATTTGCGCCCACGCTCCGATGGAAGAGAAGGACGATGTTACCATGGATGCCTTTTTTGAGCGCTTCCAACATACTTATAAACGCTGCCCCTGCCATGATGTAAAAACTGTGTTTAGCAACTTCAACGCCAGGGTGGACAAAGAAGGTATCTTCGACACAACTGGCGGAAAATTCAGCTTCCACGACGAAACATCCCCAAATGGGGCTGATCGATTTCGCTGGGGCTGAAATATGAATGTACGTGTATGTAGTACTAGACTCCAGCATAAGAAAATCTACCAATCTACTTGGCTGTCTCCAGATTGAAAAACTCTCAACTAGGTCGATCATGTTGTGATAGACGGAAACAATGTACCGATGTCCTCACATCGACTCGAATCATTATCTTGCTGCAGTGAAGATACGCACGCGCCTCTGTAGAACCTTCCACGTCGAAAACGTTGAAACAGCTGAACGGTTTGTAACGACAGCCTTTCTCTTAGTACTTATATGACTGTATTTAAGTGTCTGCGGGTGTATGTATGTGTATGCGTGTGTCTACCACACAGCGATGTCGATGTAATGTTTCCTACCGTAAGGGCCCTGTGTGGAAGTTAGTGAGAGCAGATATTACTTCGAGGGGATATTTATAAAATAACATTTCTCTGGTCGGCTAGATGAACGGGTTGAAGAAAACGTTACTCAAACCAGAAGTTCGAGAAAAGTTCACAGTGCCAGCCGTGTATGAAAAATAAAAGGTGTTTAATAAAAGAAAAACAAAATATATCACTATCGCTATAATCACTAAACAAAAAAAAATCGAGGAATAAAGCAAAATTGAGGATATCGAGGTAAGTCTCAACAATGAATAACTCTAGCATAGTCAATAATATTAAAATAAATATTAAATATTAGGATAAATAACAGCATTGTTCTTTTGTTTAGGTCGCCAGCAAAGTAATGCAAAAGGACCTCTTTGGTAATAAGCTATAACGTGGAAGACGTGGTAAACAACGCACTTCGATCAGCTGGGAAAAGTAGGCCATTGGAAAGAGGCCAATGCCCGAATGTACCTAAGCGCTCAACTTTGGAATCAGCCACCTCTGCTGTAAAAGCGCAACAACAATAAACACAGAACTACCCGGAGTACAAGCAATTTTTTTGTGGAGTAAAATTATGGATAACATTAGTTTTGTTTGATCTGAGTCCGATTGCGTTTCAAATATTTTTTTTGCAACTAAGTTTCATAAATATTCAGATGAAAAAATGAAATGTTGTTCAGTGCTCTCCCCATTCCATCAAATTTCATCCGGATGGATAAAAATACGCCAGCTTTGAAAGTTTTCGATGCAGTTCCCGCCGGTGGAAGCACAGGAAGAGGAAGACTTCCACTCAGTTGGAAAAAGACCAGGTAGAGAGGGACCTGGCTCTACTTGGTATCTCCAATTGGCGCCAAGCAGCGAGAAAAAGGAATAAATGGCGCTATGTTATAAATTCGGCTAAAATCGCATAAGCGGTGTCTACGCCAATAAAGTAAGTAAGTAATGTGTACATACCTACATATAAATATGTATTTACATACGCATACATGTATGTAAGTACGCCTCTATGCAGGCACGATCCGGTGCATTATATATATATATATATAGTTGGCGCTTTGTAACCGCTGAAGCGATTTTCGGCCGAGCTCCTCCTCCAATTTGTGGTTTTGCGTCTTGATGTTTTCCCAACAAATGGAGGGACCTACAGTTTATACTAAGCCGCCTCCGAACGTATGACTTTAAGATTAAGAGCAAATTTTCACTTAAAATAAATTTTATCTTAGTTTAATAATATTAACACTTTATCTTCATTTGTTTTTTGCGTTTTTGAAAGTTTTTTCAATATGGAGATTTGATTAGTCCCAGTATCGGTGATAGTGTTACGCTGTCGCGTAAGGTTGGATGTGAGAGCGGGGACTATTACTAGATAGACTAGACACATGGATGTATGGACTAACGTACTTTGTCAGGATTTGTTATACATTTCTATTGTATACTGAAGATTCTTCTATTTGTTGGAAACACATCAAGGCGCAAAAATCACAAATTGGAGGAGGAGCATGGCCGAAAATCGCTTCAGCGGTAACAAAACGCCAATTATATATAAATATGTATATATACATATATATATACACTACCAGAACCGGCCACACGTTGTTGTGCCTTCTTTATTTTGTAGAAGTTTTCTTCTTATTGATATTGCAAAGAATGACAAAAACCCCTTATAAAGCATCAAATAATACCAAATAAAAATTTTTTTTTATTATATTCCTCGCTCGCTTTATTATAGCCAATCGGATCTATGCTTGAACGTGTATAGCTTGTAACGCGTAGCCTCAGAATAATAACATTGCGCAGGGAACATACTTAAACACGAAATTAAAAACAAAAACTTTGTCCAAAAAAAAAAAAAAAAATTTGGGGTGGACTACCCTTATCACTCAGGGGTGTGAAAAATAGATGTTATGTTATTCTCAGACCTACTGAATATGCACATAAAACTTCATTAAAATCGGTCTAGCTGTTTCGGAGGAGTATATGGAACCTACGATTAATAACAACAATCAATGTTGATGATCAGTTTTTTATTAATTATTAATTATTGACACTATTAATTTAAATAATAACTATCCTATCATCTAAGTTGGACCAAATAACATATATGTATATGTCAACTTTCATGAATATCAGTTGACTCGTTTTCGAGTTATTTCGGAACATACACCCGGACACGAGTTTTTTATATATTAAGATATAAAAATAAGATACATATATCCTTGAATTACACCTGTATTTGAATTTCATCTTGTTATTTCTTTTTTTTTAACTATATTTATCTCTAACTTGTTTACAGTTTATTTTCATCTTCCATCGAGCAAATTTTTGTATTTTAAACTAATAATAATACTTTGATTTTGCTCAATTAAATTGTAATTAAATTGGAGCATTACATTTGAAGTTCAATTCAACTTAAAAGAGCTAAGTGATAATTTTAGTTGAAAGTTCTTATTTCATTTGTTTTATCTTAATATATAAAAATGAATGTTTCTTTGTTAGTGACGCTAAGGCTCGAGAACGGCTGGACCAATCTTGGAAAGTTTTTCAGAGGTTGCTCGTTGTGGATCTGGGAAGGTTTACAATTAAAAACAACCTTATCCTTTTCCTGAGTAAAAGTCGGAAAACAGGAAAATTTAAAAAAATTACTTTTTCCTTAAAATTTTTTTCGTTAAGTGGACCCGTGACTGACCCATTAGAAAAAACTCTTATGTCTGGTTGTAACGGATGCTCTCCAAAAGTTACCGACCAATTGAATTGAAATTTCGTCAGATTGCTTTTATGATTCCTGGGAAGGTTTTTTGCAATAAAAATTTTTGGGAAGTGGACCGGAGACTTACCTATTCAAAGAAGTTTTATTTAAAAAACTGGACTACTCTTATCTCCAGGAAGTGGACCAAGAACTGAACTATTCGAAAAAAATTATTTTTTATGATTAATTTTTCATACATTCAATAAATATGTGCGACAGCGAAGCGTTGCAAGGTACAACTAGTTTTTTATAATTTTTGAGATTGAATATTATCTGAAGTATAAATCCCGAATCGGTTTTGAATTTTTCTTTAATTTGAATAAGTTGCGTTTTATTCTTGTATATAGTTGTAGTTGTATTCTCCATTCATACAAAAAAGGGAGCCTGAGGAACGAGTGATAGAAAGTTGGGGATTGAATCTGTTTGATGCGAACCACAGGGTAATACGAAGTGTAGCTAGAGCTTTGGATAAGTTGTTGAGTCCATTTGCACCCAAATCGATACGGGCATTCCACACACGGTAGACTTTGTCCCGACATATCATTTCGGCTGTTGTTCAACGAGAATTTTCGAAGGCGTGTCCGGCCAGGAGTCACATCAGCCTGCTTACAGAATCACTAACAAGCTATCTCTTATCGAGGAAAATAATAGTCTCACATTTTCCAGAGAAATCGAGGAATTCTTCAACATGACAGTATGTTGCATGAGCAACCTGGATCATCAAAGCCTCCAACTGGCAGTTGGAGTTCTGCATCTACCGAAGTCGAGCAACTGAGCCTCTTGATGGCTATGATGACGCGGTCCGCCAAGTCAAAGATAACGTAGTGACACTACACAACAGGGTCACGCCATTGAAACATCCAAGCAAGCTTCTGAGAATCGGTCGACGGTAACTACGCCAGACGAAAGGGATCGAAGTAGTTTAAGGATGCTTCAAAGGGCTAGCGATGGTGGTACTTGAAATTTGATTGCTCTTCTAAGAGTATTTCGTGTTGAAAAGATGAGGGAGCAGCGGCGATCTTCAATTCGGATATTTTGAGTTTAAGACAGAAGGTTAAGGTTATGAGGCGTTTTACGGCGATGTGCATAACCTCACTTTCCGTTGAAAAAAAAATATTCCTGAGCGCGAGCTAGTGGGAATTATCCTACGGAATCTAAAGCCTTACTTTCGCCTCACCAAGTTTACAATATTGCACCATTAGTTTCTTCTTTTGCTGTGTAGCGCCAATTGGAAATACTGAGTACAGCCAGGTCCTTCTCCACCTGGTTTTTCTAACGAAGTGTAGGTCTTGCTCTTCATCTGCTTGCACCGGCAGGTACTGAATCGAAAATTTTCAAAGCTGGAGTATTCGTATCCATCCAAACCAAATGACCTAGCCAGCGTCGCCGCTGTTTCTTGATTCGCTGAACTATGTCAATGACGCCGTAGAACTCATACAGCTCATCTTTCCATCACCTGCGATATTCGCCGTTCTCAACTCTAAGAGAACTATAAATCTTACGCAAAACTTTTCTCTAAAAAATTCCTAACGCAGATTCATCAGATGTTGTCATTCTCCATGTTCCGCACCATATAGCAGGACGGGAACGTTGAGGGACCTGTAGAGTTTGGTTATCGTTCGTCGGTAGAGGACTTTACTTTTCAATTGCCCACTTAATCCAAAGTAGCACCTGTTGGCACGAGTGATTCTGCGCTGGATTTCAAGGCTGACATTATTATTGGTGTTGATACTGCGTCCTAGATAGACGAAATTATCTTGGACTTCAAAGTTATGACGTGGGAGCCGAGTCGCGAATGCAATGACTGTTTGTGTGATGACAGGAGATATTTTATCTCGCCCTCGTTCACTACCAGACCCATATCCTTCTCTTCCTTATCTAATCTGGATAATGCGATATTAAGTAGGCTTATCCCAAGACAATTGGTGCAGACTGTGTGGCCTCCCTTTGTTTACTGTTGAGTGGAGGTAACGGTGGAATCGATCGACATTCCAATGAATAGAATAGTCTAGGTTTTTTAATAAGCGGTATATGTTTGATTGAAAAAAATGGATATTATTTAAAGTTAAAATTTCTTGTACAGGTTTTAAGACACGAATTGTCTTAGTGTCTTTGAGATCATTCCATTGTTACAAGACTACAACCAGAGGTTTTGATATTTCAAAAAATAGTTAAATAGAAAGAATATAAATATAAATATAAGGACGCGATGTCGATGCACTGGGGGTTGAAAAACGATTGCCTGATTTTGGCCCTGATGGCTATGGAAACAAGTTAATTTTGACAAAGACGGTTTGCCGGTGCAGAGGGTTTGCAACATTTGGTGACATTGAGCAGCCCAGTATTTCTCTCCGGTGAGCACATCGTGGCGTTGCCACCTGAGGGGGGCGATCGCAGATTACTCTGAAAACATTAGGAGGTCCATGTCCTTAAAATGACTACCCCCCGGCGTTGGAGCCTGTATCTCCCTCTCCAGCTTGCCAATCAAACTCCCGATATATATCACCAAATGCTGCAACTTCTCCCGCTCCTGGGCGGACCGGCTGGGTATAGCGTGCGGGGGTTGGATGCATGCGCTGCACCGCTTAGTCTCCTTAACATCGCCCGGTGGAGCTGAGTATGATGCAGTACCGGTTCACCCTTGCGCACTCATAACTGTCCTCCGGTGCTTTGGGGAGGAAAGCAGGGTAATGGCGCAGCGAATGCAACCGGCCGCATAAACTGCACTTCCTCGATATCGCATGTCGTTGTGATCTAGAAAAGAAGAGTGAATGTACGACTTTAGAATATGGTTGCTAAAAGGTATATGGGTGTTTCCATGGTTATGCACGCGACATTTGTACGCGTTTAATTGCGTTTGCATGGTGTAAAAATAGAAATATAATGGGAAGAAGTCACTTCTTTTAGGATAGCTACATTGCATGTGATGAGTTTTATCCAAAAAGTATAAATATTGCAAATTGAGCACTGGGTACCCAAGTTGCAGTCAATCAAAGTTGACTTACGCACGTGACAAAAATGGAAGTTGCTTTTAGAACCGAGAGAAAAAATGCGAAAGTAAGCGAATTGTAGGAGATTTTTATTCCGGTAAATTTTTTTTTATAAAGGTTAATAATGGAGCTTCATAATTATGTTTGCTTCGAAAACAACTGATCATACTTTGTCTAAAAAAACAAAAAAATATTGATTACTCACGTGACATTACGCACGTGACACTTTTTACCTTCATACATATTTTAGTAATTTTACATATATTTTCAGAAGTTTTTGAAAAAAAAATTAAACTTTTATTCAAAAATGGAAAATAAAAATTAAAAATTAAGGTACTACAAAATTAATCCAACTTAATTTTTTCCTTAAGTGAGTATCCTGTTCGAGCAACATTTACATATTCGCTTATTTTCATCTTGCTTAAGCCTCTCCCTCCACCGATTTTGATTTTTAGCATTACTTGACTTCTAATATTTATTGTAAAAGGAAAATAATATTTTATCAAATGGACTTTAATGAAGAGCATTAAATTTTTCGTACTTACCATTACGCACGTGACAAAGTTCAAAAGTAAAATAAAAATTTAATTTTTGCAGACTGCTATTTATATTAATATATTATTTTAGTAAACAATAAATTTGCTTAACACACAAAATAATAAGTCACTTAAACTTATATTACGGTAATTATGGAACTATGTACTTCTTTTGCATTACGCACGTGACACACGAATGTTGCCAAAATAGAAATGAAAAAATACCGTTATTGATGCACAGTTTGATCTCTTCTCTCATTTTTATATTAACTTGTAGTTGTATCAATTACTTATATACCGAACTGCGATATTACATATATATTTATTTCGTCAGCAGCAATTAAAAGTAATATTGTTCTACAGGTTTTAAAGTGAATAAAAGAGTTATAAGTTTTGCATACAATTTTTTGGAATTTAAAATTAGAAAGAGCTGAAAATTTCTTTTACATAGTAAAATATCAACATTTTTCTTCTATTTTCTGTGTCTATAAAAATTCTGCGAGCGTTTTGATTTTTTAAGTCGCGGTGGACCATTTCATGGAAACACCCATATAAAGAGATTTCATGAGATGCTTTTATGCGAGTTGTATTTTTGTATGCATATGTAAATGTTGGGATTGAGTCAGAGGGTGAGAGGCTCACACAGCGGTCAGCACACACAACTTTCCCATATTTCGGGTTACCGTTCCGTTCTGCGATACGGTACATTTTCTCAATGTCACCGTTGAAAATGTACTTATAGAATCGCCAATTGAGGATAATTAGCATTAAGTCGTTTTGGAGTGTTAGGTCTGTGTGCAGTATGTCGTTTAATGAGTTCCTGGATTGCGATAATCAGGAAGCGTTAAATACGACTCGGACTTTTGTAGATATAATGTCGGGTTTGATGACAGCGTTATGGGATAGATAGAAGGAGAAATGCTTCCCATTGTTGATTACTTCGAGAAGGAAAATAGGTTCCATGTGGTCTAACGTCAAGTATACTTCCATGACCTCCTGATATTTATGCTGCAGCTCTGGTTTTCGCTCCAGTGTGCGCTCGTTCCTGATGTACTGTTGATGTGCTGCTATTCTGGAGTGGTCTAGGGCTGCATTTCTGTGAAATTGCTTTGACATTGACTTCGCGGGTGTGAACAGGTGAGACAATTTTCGCAGGAATTGTTCCCACGAACTAATTTTATTCGATCTGGGACTGGAGGATTCCTAAACCGGGTGCACGTTTTCATCCCATGACTAGAGTTGCATAACATGCAAGAAACGGGTTTTTCGAACTCTGTGTGAAAGGTTTTTGTGCGACTTTTATTTGCAAATAGGGAGCTTTGATTGTCAGCTCTGGGTGTGAATATATTGATGTGGGGTTCGGGTTTACCTGGGCGGTATGTTCCCAATCGTTCTACTACCTCGTATCTACTGGTCAGGAATGCATTCATTTCAGACCAGAGTGGTAGTTCTTTCTTTGAACTGAGAGATTGTTCCCAAAGCGCGAGCGTTTCGCTCGGGAGTTTTGAGAAGCATTTATAAATGAGGATGGGATCCCAATCCTTAGTGAATATATTTTGTGAAGAGGGATTGAAAAGACAGTTATTTATGGTAGTATGCAGTTCTTGCAGCTGCTCCCCGTTCTCTGCATAGATGGGTTGCAGATTAAAGAGGGTTTTAAGCTGGTTATCTACCAGGATTCTTGGGTTAATGCTTCCCAAGCAAGCTAAAAACTTTCGTCAGTGAAAGAGTATTGTTCACAATAAGGCCTGCTTGACCTTTTGCCTTGTGACGTAGGTGAAATAATTTTTGGGCAGGTGTTAACTGGGGCTGATTTATATAAACTGGCCTAAATATGTCTCGAAATGTCGGCCAGTCTTCGTAACCACCGTAATATGCTTCCGTATCGCATGCTGGTACCTTGAGACATACCCCATTGGAAACTGCATTTATGTTTGTAGTAATTGTTGGCTGGGTTGTTTGGGTGGGTGTTGGCGCTGTAAAAAGCTGCAATGCTTCTAGCATTTTCGAATATGAACTTTTGCAGGTATTTATTGATCTTGGCTGCTTTTTCTGCCTTATCTTCTAGCAATTTGTGATATTTTAGAGATTTGAATTACTGAGTTTTGAGAAATAAAATAAAATTGATATTGGGTAGGTTTGTTAATTAAACTGATATTGGGTGGATTTTGTAAAATAAATTGAAATTGGTTTGGTATATTTTAACTAAACCAACTTCTTTTATCTTTTTTGTATATCTGTGAAACTGAAAATTTTGATATTTATTTCCAAATAAATAAATTTATTTAAAGCAATTGAGTTTCACTATTAATTTTTGTTTCAAAATTATTAACTTGTGTACCACTTTACAGAAGTACAATAATTGTTTGGTCGCGGCTAACTGTGTGTATTTTCACTGTTTTACTAATAAAACTTCATTACTTCACTTGTTAAACAAAAAAACTCAGTAATTAGTGGGGTGCCTTTTACTTTTGGCCAAGGCTGTATGTACATAAATTTAATAAAGTAAGAATATGCGGGTATTTCGAGGATACTTACTCCGCCATGGGTATACTCTTAGCCCCGGTGATGTTGGTGCGTACTGGTCGCTGTTGTTGTTGTTGCTGTGGTTCGCAATGAGGGGTTTTTCTTTTCACTTTTTCCCAACAATTTGATTTCACCCGTACTTGTTTTTCGGTTGTTAATAAGCAATATGAAATTAAGGTTATATAATTTCTTTTTCTTATTATTCATATGCGTATACAATAAACAATTTTTTTTCACATACCCAACTTTTTATTTTTATCTGTTTTGCATTATTTTTAAATCAAATTTTCAAAGTTTGTAACTGTGCATATATTAATTTTTATTTTTTTTTGAAAAAACTTACCACAACGAACGCTGGGAGTTACGTAAATTTACGTACGTATCGTTTATGTATCTTTTTTGATGATAGGAATTTAAAAAATTTATTCTTATATTATTTTATAATAGTTTATTTTTGTTATGTCGATTTTTTATCCAATATTTTTTCCTTTTTAGTTATGTGAAATCTAATTTTATTTTTATTTTTTATTTATTTTTTTTTTGCACGTACTCCACTGCAACAATTTTTATTATTTTATTGTAGTTTTTTTTTATTATTTGTTCCTTACGGGAATTTAAATTTTGTCTTATATTGGTCGAGTAATCAGTTCGTTCGGTTTTTTATTAATTTTTCAAAATGTGATAACTTTGTGTACATTTGTCCAACGAGATGCTAACTTCATTGTACTCCTCTCGCAGAATGATGCTCCTATTGGCAAAAAACTCTGTTGATCAAAGATGGCCTCTTCTGGATGAGTGCTGCCATCAAGCGATCCAGTTGTTGCCAGTAGAGGGCCGAATTGAGTGTTTGGCCATAGGCGAGCAGCTTGTAGTAGATGATTCCTTACTAAACCCACCAAACACACAACAAAACCTTCCTGGCTGTCAATTCTGGCTTGGCCACCGTTTCCGCCGGCTCACCTCGTTTCGACCACGACCGATTTCGCTTGACGTTGTCGTAAGTGATCCACTTTTCATCGCCAGTCACCAAACGCTTCAGAAATAGGTCGATTTTGTTTCGATTCAGCAGCGATTCGCAGATGGAAATTCGGTCCATCATGTTTTTTTGCGTAAGTTCGTGTGGCACCCAAACATCGATCTTCTTTTTGAATCAAAGGTTATGCAAATGGTTCCAAACGGTTTTCTGGCTTATCTTTAGTTCCTCAGCAATTAAATAAGTGCTCACGTGATGGTCTGTTTCCACTATTTCCATGATTTTATCGCAATTTTCGACGGCAGGCCTCTCGACGCGTGGTGCATTTTTGACATCGAAATTACCGGAACGGGATCTAGCAAACCACTTTTGTGCTACACGTTCCTTTACAGTATCGGGCCCATAAACTAAATTAATTTTTTCAGCCGCTTTGGCTGCTTTTTCTTCTTTATCGAAGAAAAATTGTAAAATATAGCGAATTCGCTCTTTGCTGGTGTCCATCTTTGACGAGCGCTCTCAACGTACTGAGTCAATCAATCGAAAAACTGTCAAAGACAAACTTTTAGCGCAAATAAACACGTTTTCAGCTCCGTACAGTGTGACATGATGCGACACGTAACATTAGTACTATGGACAATATCTTTTAGGTAAAAACCGAACGAATTTTTAACTTGACCAATATTTTGCACTCACACCACTAAAACTTTTTTATGATTTTTTATTTATTTTTTGTTCTCCCCTGTAATCCACTAAATAGAAATTATTTTCATATTTTCAAAATCTTTTATTTATTTCGATTTTGAATTATTTTTCTGTTGTTTTGGTTTTTAATATTTGTTCTTTTTGGATATTTTAGGTATACCTACACTCTTCACTTGATTTTTACAACTTTTTTCTTAGTAATACAGCTTTTATTGCAATTTTGATTTTTCACATCTAAGCTTTTTGGTTACTGCGTCGCGTACTATTGTGTGAAGACACCCTGTGCATCTTTATTCCCAGTGCATATTCAAGCCTATGGGCAACACCATTATTCGCGAGTACTAAATACATATAAAGGACAGCAATAGCGAGAAGAAGGGGAGTTTCGACACAACAGCCAACCACAGAACAACACAACTTGGAAACATACCACAACACATATATAATAGATACACAAAATTATAACGGAAATAACTGATGTAAATATTTATTCTACTGTTTTGCCTACTAAATAAACTTATATATACAAAATAACATTGCTACAAATAAATTAAATAACATCAATTTTCCAAATTAACTGTTCTCCAAATTAAACGTTGTTGGCTGTTGGAAATATTTGGTTGTTGCGGTAATTTGAGCGGGAATAATATAGTTTTGCGTCAAATATTAAAAATAATAAAGAGCGCTGTGAAGAGAGAAAACTCATAAAGAAATTTACGATTAAAATAAAAGTTTGAGGAATAGAAAATTTTCTATATATACGACTGCAACGAATTGGTGTTTCTTGGATTTAGTAACAAACTGAAAAAGAAGATTGTGAGTGGCATGCCGGGTAGTAGGACATACAATCTGCGAAGCCAAGAAATGGAAACCGATCAAGATGTACCGGAGAATGCAGGTGGTGGACAACATAACCAAATGTCTGCGATCATAGCCAGCCTTAATGCACTTACAAATGCGGTTGCAGAGCTAAAATCTGTGACTGAAGATAGCCCACGGGATATTGAGCGATTAAGGACTAATATACAGCTTGATGTCCACCAATCAACGCAACCACATCTCATCGAAGCAACAAGACAGAGTTCATCAGTGTCATCAGCTGAAGGGCCTGGGCAAAGTACTGTGTTAGCAGCCAGCGAGTTAGTCACAAAATTGTATGATCTGCCAACGTTTTCGGGAAATGGTGATGAGTGGCCTCTTTTCTTGGCGAATTTCAATGACATAACTCAAGCGTTTCGCTACAGCAATCGTCAGAATTTAATGCGTTTGCACAAATGCCTAGTTGGTCGCGCTAAGGAAACCGTAGCTTCGATGCTAATATATCCTGACGATGTTCCAAATGCTATAGCCGAATTAGAATTTCACTTTGGTCGGCCTGACCTATTAGTGAGAAGCCAACTCAATAAAATTCAACAGTTCCCAAGCATAGGGGAAAATAAAGCAGACCAAATCATTTCGTTTTCTACAAAGACAAGAAATATAGTCGCATTTTTAACATCAGCTAAATGCGAACATCATCTCGCCAATACGACTCTTCTGGAGCAGCTAGTAACTAAATTACCGCCCAGCAAGCAATACGAGTGGACCCGCCACGCAGTCAACATTAAGCCGTACGCAACAATCAAAGAGTTCTCGACATGGTTAAGCGATCTTGCCAAGGTAGTGTGCCTTATCCCGCCGACAAATGCAATCACTAGAAGCCATCAGCCATTATCTCAACAGCCGCCGCCCCGACGTATGATGCACGTTGGAAAAGAACAACATCCAGAACGCATACATAGTATGAGGTGCTATGTCTGTGAAGGTGCCCACTCTATTTCTAATTGCCAAGCCTTCAAGGACATGACCATACAAGATCGTTGGGAAAAGGTAAAGGATATTCAACTTTGTTTCTCGTGCTTACGTAAAGGGCACAATGCATCAAATTGCCGTTCACGAAAAGTTTGTAACGTTGATGGTTGCCGCCGATACCATCATCGTAGCCTGCACGAAAATCCGAGTTCGATGCAAAATGCAGATGCTGTTCGCAGTCGAAATGAATCACAACCCGTATTCAACTGTAGAGAAGCAGTGTGTAGCAGAGGCCAGTTTTTTAAGTATGTTCCGGTTTCACTTTTCGGGCCGAATGGACGGGAAGATGTTTTCGCTATGATAGACGAAGGATCTGCCATATCGTTGATCGAAGAGAACGTAGCGCGCCGCTTGGGTCTCAAAGGTAGGAGACAGCCACTTACGCTACATTGGTATGGTCAGAAATGCACAACCGAAGAGTCATCCACCTTGAAATTAGAGGTAAAAGGTCGTCATCAACATATTGCCTTCGCAACGTATGCACGCTGCGTAACCTAGATCTACCAGCGCAGTCATTTACAAAAGCCGATTACAACCATTTTGAGTATTTGCCGTTAGAAGACTACAGCCAAGCTGTCGCGTACTGGCCGCAACAAAAACTTCTTTTGTGTTGTTTGTTCATTTCCTTTGTTTTGCCTAATATTCCTTTCACTCCAAACGTTGGCAGTGGCATCTGTCGGCAAATAATTGCATAATTCAAAGCCATGAATTGTTGGCACGGTTGCACTCGGTGTGTGCCTACCCAGTGGTATAAGTCTCCAAAAGGGGATGTTCGCCAAAACAGTTCCTCCACTAACAAATATTAGGGAAACGGAATGCTTTGCGCGGGTATTCCGTAAAAAGGGGTGTCGCTTTTCTTTTTATATGGCGAGGGGAAAATTATCCCAGTGTACTTGGTGTGCCATGGTGGCGTGCGCTATATAACTCTGTCCCTTTGGGTAATGGGGGCGGCGCCAAATGATTGGGCACCAATACACACTCGCCTGAGAATTCTGACGGCCGACGCGTAGCTTGCGGCCTGGCTCGTAAGTGCGTGCCGGATCAGATTCTAGCAATCTACAAAAGCGTGCACACCTTTTTTTACGCAGACGTGCGAGATTGTTGTTAAAAAGAAATAATTATATTTTCTATAAAAATATAGAGGAGTAAAGTGTTTTGCCAGCCGGGGCAATAGTGAAAGGGCAGTTGTAGCCTGATTTTTGTTTGTGTTACAGAATAGTGTTGTTTTGGTGGTTTCCAGTCGCGGCATCACCGGAGGAGCACCGAAGTTGGGCACTCACACCCGACTGAAACCGATAAGTATCATTTTGCCTGTTTATTGTTTTCGTACGTTGTTTTTGTCGTGCCGACAGTGCCGTTCCCTCCGTTCGTCCATACCCATCCTTTTAGCATCCCGCACCCAGAGCCCAGTCATACAGGCGGGTTAAAGTTACCCCCGGCAGCACGGGAGTAGTGCGAGTGGGTTCGTAACCAGTTTAGTTGGACCACACCTCGGGTGCACCCCAAAAATATATTTTGTTTATTTTGGTTTATATCGTTGCTTAATTGTTGTCGTGCATTTGTTTATACCAGCGTTAGTAAAATTCACTTATTGTTGTTTTCCTTCCTTGCGAATAGTTTTGTTAGTGTACATAGCTAGCGACCCACGCCGTCTTCACTAAGCTGGCCGGTCGCTTTGTTAGTTTTGTCATCTCCTTTTTGTGCGGTAGTTTGTTTTGTTAGCGTGTGTGGTTGTTGGTAGGCTCTTGACCAACAGCCACTGTAGGTATACATATGTATGTACGTATGTACATACGAACATACATATTGTAAATTGAAAAAGTGGAGGTGACAAATTGGCGCCCAACGTGGGGCCCGAATATTTAAAGATAAAAAAATATTTTGCAGAATAGGTTGCGTTTTGAAAAACTGTTTCGAGTGGCGTTTTGTGCTGTTGGTTTTTGTTGTAAATAATATTAACAATTTTCTATTTTTCTTGGTCTTTATTAGTAGGGCATTGTAAGCAGGAGCAAAGAAAGATTGGGAGCCGAACCCAGGCCCAGAGGGACATTAATTAGTGTTGCGTTATTACAAAGGAATTTGGTGAGTCCGTTCCGTTTTAGTAAATTTGCAATTTGTTTGTTCGTTGCGGTTTATTGTATTGGAGTGTTTTATACTAGTGAAAAAATTGTACAAGTGGGTAGAGACTGGTCCAGAAGTAACCAGTAGTAGTCCTGCCCAAAATTAGTTTGTGTTTTTTTGTTTTTTTGTTAATTAAGGATTTTTGTTGTTTTTTTAATTGTTTTGGATTGAAAACTTTTTTTTTATCAAATAAAAAATATATAGTTTTGATAATTGTGTTGTCAGTGTAGATAATATTTGTTTTATTGTATTAATTTTTTTTGCTTTTTGTGGTTAGGCTCTTTTGTTGTTTACGTGATAGGGTCTTTTGTTGTGCCAGTATAGGGCAACGCGGAAATAACATTAGGGTAATAGCTTTTTTAATTTTGATTTTTATAAATTATTTTTTTTTTTTCAAATAAATATTTTTCCTTTTTGGTTTTTTCTTCTTTTTTTGAGTTAACGTTTTTTAAAAATGGAGATTAATCGTTTAGCGCAGGATGAGCTCGCGTACGA
Organism: Ceratitis rosa; assembly: GCA_037013455.1. Taxonomy (NCBI): domain Eukaryota; kingdom Metazoa; phylum Arthropoda; class Insecta; order Diptera; family Tephritidae; genus Ceratitis; species Ceratitis rosa. The sequence goes on along the minus strand of JAWMAG010000036.1, from coordinate 2,886,884 downwards.
GATGGAGGCACGCGGCCTTCCAGTCGGTACGGTCGAAGCCATGCGTAAGTCGCTTAGGGCATCGCGATTAATCGAGCGAAGAGGGTCGGTAAACCTCTTTCAGGACTACCCCTTCAGTTTCGACGAGGATAAGACGGCGGTCGAATCAACGAAGCTCAGATTTCGGTGGTGGGCGAAACCACAACCCCTTCAGGTCAGGGCGCGTTAGGGATAATAGGCCGGATGACGGCGGTGCAAATTCTCGGTCGAGCGATAGGGTTGTCAGGTCGGACAACAGATCGAGAAACGGGAGATAGACCCCTGGGACAGCAGGACAGGTGGTCTAGTAGGTCGAGTTAGTGACCTGCTAACTCCCAGCTGGCAAATGTAGGTGTCGAGATTGAAGAGGTTAGGTTGGCGTTTTCGTTGGTGACGGACGGTCACGACGAACGCCCGTGTTTGGATATTAGGATCCATGGTTTTACTTTTAGGGCTTTGTTGGATTCTGGTGCGACCAGAACAGTAATAGGTCGGCTAGGTTGGCAGAAATTGAGTTCGTTTGGTATTAGGGTGAGTTCAATTTCGAATTTTTTGAGAGTGACTCTCGCGGATGGAGGTCATATCTCGGTGTTAGGTTCGGTTTTGTTGCCAATCGAGGTGGAGGGCAAGTCGGTTCTCCTGGAATGCTTCGTGGTTCCAGAGTTACCTCAGGGCGTAATCCTTGGCATCGATTTTTGGGCCAAGGCGGGTATTATCCCGGATATATCGAGAATGAGGTGGTCGTTTTCTCGGCCGGAACCAGAACCGTTGGTGGCAATAGTGGACCACTCCGAGTTAGGTGATAGGGAATGTAGGGCATTAGGTCAACTAATAACTGGGGCGTTCCAGGCTATGCCGGAAGGGCTAGGCCGGATTTTTTTGGTCGAGCATAAGATTAGGGTAAAAGCAGGAGTTGAACCTGTGAAACAGCGTTATTACCCTGTGTCTCCCGTCATACAGTCGCGTATGGACGAGGAGATTAAGGATATGCTTGACAAAGGGGTGATAGAGAAATCACATAGTCCTTGGTCGTCTCCAGTTGTAATGATTAGGAAGAAAGACGGTACATATAGGTTTTGTGTAGATTATAGGGTTTTGAATAAATGTACCGAGAAGGATAGTTACCCCCTTCCATATGTGTCGGCGACCTTAGATAAGCTAAGGGATACCAAGTTTCTGTCCAGTCTGGACATTAAGTCTGCTTATTGGCAAATTCCGGTGGAAGAGCAGTCGAGGCCCTTCACCGCATTCACGGTACCAGGTAGAGGACTATTTCAGTTTAAGAGGATACGGTTTGCATAATGCACCGGCAACTTGGCAGAGATTTATAGATTCGGTCATAGGACCAGAGTTAGAACCTCATGTTTTTGTGTATTTGGACGATATTATTATCGTTACAAATAATTTTGAGAAGCATTTAGAGATTTTGAAGATTGTCTTAGATAGATTAGCTAATGCAGGGCTCAGATTAAATAGAGATAAATGTAATTTTTGTAGGTCTGAATTAAAATATTTGGGCTACGTGGTGGACAAGAACGGTCTACACGTAGACCCCGAGAAGGTAGAGGCGATGCTTCGGATTGAGGTACCGAAGAACGTAAAGCAAGTGAGGTCATTTATAGGAACAGTGTCCTGGTACCGCAGATTTATTAAAGATTTTGCAGAGTTAGTTAGGCCTCTCACCGAGCTAACAAAGAAGAACCGAAAGTTCAATTGGACTGAAGATTGTGAAAGGAGTTTTAAGGAAGCGAAGGAACGCTTGGTGACAGCTCCGGTTTTGAGTTTTGATAGACCTTTCACAATCCAGACAGACGCGTCTGATTTCGGTATAGGTGCGGTGTTAACGCAAATGTTTGATGACGGTGAGAGGGTGATAGCTTATTTGAGTAGGTCCTTGAACAAAGGAGAGCGAAATTACTCGACGACCGAAAAGGAGTGTCTAGCGGTTCTGTGGGCAGTTGAGAAACTGCGACCATATGTTGAGGGCGCTAAGTTTACGGTCGTCACAGATCATTATTCACTTATTTGGTTGAATAAGTTGAAGGATCCATGTGGTAGGTTAGCTAGGTGGGCTTTGAAACTCCAGCAATTGCTGAGGTGACTACTGCCGATCCTTGGTTGGTAAGGATGATTCGGTTAGTAGAGAAAAAGCCTTTGTCATATCCAGCGTGGGGAGTTGAAGGTGGCAACCTCTACAAGTTTGTTAGGTCGCGATTTCCTTCTGTTTACGGCGATTCACCAGAGTGGAAAAAAGTAATAGGGCGTGATGGTAGAGGTGAGATGTTAAAACAATGTCACGACAATCCATTGGCGGGCCATGGCGGGCATATGGGCGTAAAAAAGACTTTTGCGCGTATTTCACAAAAGTTCTACTGGCCAAGGATGAAGTCGGACATTGCAAAATATGTTAGGGCGTGTAAAATTTGTCAGCAGGTGAAACCTGAGAATTCACAGCCAGCTGGGGGTATGATAGAGAGGACCAAGGCAGTCGAGCCTTGGGAAATGATTTGTGTAGATCTGGTAGGGCCTTTAGTGAAGTCCTCACAAGGCTACCAGTATATTTTAACAGTAGTGGTGTATTTTTCCAAATTTCCCCTCCTATTCCCTTTGCGTACTGCCACGGCAAAAAGCGTATGCAAATAATTGGAGGATAATGTATTACTTTTGTTTGGAGTTCCTCGGTCGGTTGTGTATGACAATGGACCCCAATTTAGGAGTCGAGAGCTTCGGGGCCTCTGCGGTGACTATGGCGTCCAACTCCGGTACACCGCACACTATCACCTACAGGCTAATCCGGCCGAGAGGATAAACCAGATTATTAAAACGACACTTAGGGCTTATATATCAGAGAACCAGAGGACATGGGACCAACAGTTAGCGAAGGTAGCATGCTGTATTAGGACAGCGCAACACGAAGTGTTAGGAGCTACGCCATATTTTGTGAATTTCGGTAGGGAAATGGCGGTAGAAGGCAGTAGGGACTTCATAGACAGTTTAGGAGATCAGGAGAAATTAAATTGTCAGGAGCGAGCAAAGAGGCTCGAAGAGATTAGGGCCAACATTAGAACTAGGTTAGAGCAGGCGAGTGAGAAGCTTGCGAGGCAGTACAATCTCAGACGTTGAGATGTACAGTACATGCCTGGAGAGGTAGTGTGGAAGAAGAATTTTATGCTGTCGGATGCAGCGAATTTTTATGCAGCGAAGTTAGCGCCAAAGTATGTAGGGCCGTTTATTGTTAGGAAAAGAGTGTCACCGTGGACATACACACTGACAGATGACTTAGGCAAAGAAAAAGGGACTTGGAACGTTAAAGAGTTGAGGCCATATAGGGATTGATAGGATACGGTAGGAGATTTCCGTTCCCTGACCAAAAGGAAGAGTCCTTCCTTTTCGTTGAGGAAGGGGTGGAGTTGTCGCGTACTGGCCGCAACAAAAACTTCTTTTGTGTTTGTTTGTTCATTTCCTTTGTTTTGCCTAATATTCCTTTCACTCCAAACGTTGGCAGTGGCATCTGTCGGCAAATAATTGCATAATTCAAAGCCATGAATTGTTGGCACGGTTGCACTCGGTGTGTGCCTACCCAGTGGTATAAGTCTCCAAAAGGGGATGTTCGCCAAAACGGTTCCTCCACTAACAAATATTAGGGAAACGGAATGCTTTGCGCGGGTATTCCGTAAAAAGGGGTGTCGCTTTTCTTTTTATATGGCGAGGGGAAAATTATCCCAGTGTACTTGGTGTGCCATAGTGGCGTGCGCTATATAACTCTGTCCCTTTGGGTAATGGGGGCGGCGCCAAATGATTGGGCACCAATACACACTCGCCTGAGAATTCTGACGGCCGACGCGTAGCTTGCGGCCTGGCTCGTAAGTGCGTGCCGGATCAGATTCTAGCAATCTACAAAAGCGTGCACACCTTTTTTTACGCAGACGTGCGCGATTGTTGTTAAAAAGAAATAATTATATTTTCTATAAAAATATAGAGGAGTAAAGTGTTTTGCCAGCCGGGGCAATAGTGAAAGGGCAGTTGTAGTCTGATTTTTGTTTGTGTTACAGAATAGTGTTGTTTTGGTGGTTTCCAGTCGCGGCATCACCGGAGGAGCACCGAAGTTGGGCACTCACACCCGACTGAAACCGATAAGTATCATTTTGCCTGTTTATTGTTTTCGTACGTTGTTTTTGTCGTGCCGACAGTGCCGTTCCCTCCGTTCGTCCATACCCATCCTTTTAGCATCCCGCACCCAGAGCCCAGTCATACAGGCGGGTTAAAGTTACCCCCGGCAGCACGGGAGTAGTGCGAGTGGGTTCGTAACCAGTTTAGTTGGACCACACCTCGGGTGCACCCCAAAAATATATTTTGTTTATTTTGGTTTATATCGTTGCTTAATTGTTGTCGTGCATTTGTTTATACCAGCGTTAGTAAAATTCACTTATTGTTGTTTTCCTTCCTTGCGAATAGTTTTGTTAGTGTACATAGCTAGCGACCCACGCCGTCTTCACTAAGCTGGCCGGTCGCTTTGTTAGTTTTGTCATCTCCTTTTTGTGCGGTAGTTTGTTTTGTTAGCGTGTGTGGTTGTTGGTAGGCTCTTGACCAACAGCCACTGTAGGTATACATATGTATGTACGTATGTACATACGAACATACATATTGTAAATTGAAAAAGTGGAGGTGACAAAGCGAAGCCTTCGTTGCTGTTGGGTTTTGACAACACGTCGCTTAGCGTGCCGTCTTCGACTGTGCAGGCCAGCAGTAGCAGTCCCGTCGCCATTAACTATAGCCTATGGTCCAACCAGTTCGTCACCACAAACACCAGTCGTACTACATGTTCGGGAACGCAAATGTCTTGCATCTTTAAATGAACTTGTTATCGAATATTTTGCCGCCAACTTTGGAGTAGGAGAGTCGCTCCAACAGATTGAATCTGAAGAAGATCAGAGGGCCCGCCAGATACTGGAAGACAGCACCCACCGTATGGGTAAACGGTTTGAAAGTGGACTTCTTTGGAGCAGCATTTCCTAACAGTTTTGACATAGCCTACAAGCGACTGTTAGGAATAGAACGTAAAATGAAAGCCAATGCCTGTTTTGCCGCCAAATACAAAGAAGAAATCGCCAAATACATACGCAAAAGTTATGCGAGGAAATTGTCCGATGAAGAAGTTAGTATAAATTCAGATTTTATTTGGTATTTACCACATTTTTCAGTTCACAACCAGCATAAACCTGAGAAAATGAGGATCGTATCGACGCCGCCGCCAAAGTTAACGGGGTAGCATTAAACTCCGCATTGCTCAAACGACCTGAACATGCCAAGCCACTACTCAACATCTTGTTTAAGCTCCGTGAAGGTGCAGTTGCAGTTGCAGCAGATATTCGTGAGATGTTCTCCCAGGTGGTTGTGAAACAACGAGATCAACATGGCCAAAGATTTATATGGCGTGATGGAAATCTCAATCAGCCAGTTCAAACTACGTAATGCAGTCAATGGTTTTCGGAGCCGTGTGCGCGCCGTGCATAGCAGAGTTCGTGAAAAATAAGAATGCCGAAGATTTTCGTCAACAGCATCCCGAAGCCGTTACAGCTATAATTGAAAACCATTATGTCGACGATTTTGTCGCCAGCTTTAAGAGCGAGCAGGAAGCCGAACGCATTTGCAGAGCTGTCGTTTATATTCATTCAGAAGGTGGGTTTCAGCTTCATTCATTTGTGTCAAATGCCAGACAGCTGCAAGATAGCTTGAACGAAGAGCCGACCATGTTACAGACCGTACATTTAGAAGGCCGAACTAATTGTGAAAGGGTCTTGAGAACGCGTTGGAACACAGCTACAGATGAATTTGAATTTGAACTCAATTTCCACCGAGTTGGTAAAGCCGTTTTAGAAGGAGTTCGACCACCAACCAAGCGCGAACTTCTCAGCATCGTGATGTCAGTGTTTGACACGTTTGGCTTAATCGCAGATTTTCTACTATTTGCCAAATTGCTAGTCCAAGAACTGTGGAAATGTTCCATCGAGTGGGACGAAACGATTCCAAGTTGCCTACATAACAAATGGTTTGCTTGGTGGAGTGATTTTAAACACATCAACAATGTTCGAGTGAGGCGTTGGTATTCGCCTCAATTACAAGCACCAGTGTCAATTCAGCTACATGTAGTAGTTGACGCAATGCATGTAGCATTTGCCGCCGCTGCTTATTTTCGTGTCGCCAGCGCTGGTAGTTGTGATGTCAGCTTTATAGCGGGAAAAACAAGAGGCGCACCGCAAGAGCTATTGTCAGTGCCAAGATTTGAACTGCAAGCCGCAGTTTTAGGGGTCCGAATTGCTAACTTAGTCTGCAGAGGGCACAACATTCAGCCTGAACAAATATTTTTCTGGTCAGATTCACAGACGGTGTTGCAGTGGGTCAATTCTAAAGAGCGAAGATTTAAGCCGTATGTTGGGCATCGTATTGCAGAGATACTGTCGTCGACCTCGGCCTCAACAATGGCGTTGGATACCAACCAATATAAACACAACGGATGTCGCTACACGTACCAAGTGGCCGTCTAAAATTGAAATACCCAGTTTATGGTTGTGTGGTCCAGAGTTTTTGCAATTGCCGATTGCGAGTTGGCCAGTCACAATTTCTACACATATGCCAGACTTACTGGAAGAAAAGATACGACCTTGCCTTCACATACAAACCAAGGTAAATAACGCTTTGATAAAATTTAATCGTTTTTCTTCATACTTAAAGATCAAACGAGTTATGGCCTGGGTTCTACGAGCTGCCAACAAGTTTTTATGTTTGTGCCGTGTTCATAACAACCACGGTGAAGCCAGCCTAGCCTCAGAGTTAACCGTCCATGAACTTGATAAAGCAGAAAAGTATATTGTCAAAAGCGTCCAGCGCGAAGTTTACGCCGAAGAAGTAGCAGCTTTTAGCAGAAACGAGAAACTTGCCAAGCAATGCAGTATACGTTCACTAACGCCATATTTAGACAACGACGAAGTGATGAGAATTCAAGGTCGGTTAGATGCAGCCATGATTTTGCCACTGGAGTCCAGGAGACCAATTCTGATGCCGTCCAAACACACCGTCTCCGAGCTCATCATGCGTCAGTATCACGAACAGCTATATCACCAGAATTTTTCACTCACGTTATATGAAGCCCGCCGTAAGTTTTGGTTTATACATGCAAAGTCGCTGTTGAAAACAGTGCAACGTACTTGCGTGAAATGCCGTATTGACAGAGCCAAACCGACACCGCCGCTTATGGGTCAATTGCCAGAGGACAGAGTAACACCATATGTCAGGCCGTTTGCTTACACGGGCGTTGATCTCTTCGGCCCACTTAACGTGACCATAGGTCGCCGACGTGAAAAGCGAAGGTCAACAATTTTTACGTGCTTTACTACAAGAGCCGCTCACCTCGAGCTGGCTCATGACCTATCCACCGATGCGTTTTTGTTGTGCCTGCGAAATTTTATCAACCGCCGTGGTACACCGATACGAATCAGGAGCGACAATGGGACGAATTTTGTGGGCGCTCAGCGGGAGCTAAAAGAATCCGAACGGATGCTAGACTTCGAGCGCATATCCAATGAAGTCACTAGTCGGAACATCGATTGGAAGTTAAATTGCCCTTCCAATCCCAGCTCAGGAGGCAGCTGGGAACGCCTTATTCGTGTCGTCAAAAGATTGCTACAGAAAACGCTTTGCGAAGAAGCACCTAGAGAAGATACCCTGCGAAGCGTACTGATCGAAATCGAAAACAACTTGAATTCAAGGCCGCTGACCGATGTTCCCTTGTCATCAGAGGAGGATGATCCCATAACTCCAAACCATTTTCTCGTTGGTTGCCCCAACTCAACGCAAACGCCGCATCCAGTTGACCGTAAAATATGCCTTCGAAAACAATGGCGTATAGCCCAAAATCTCAAGGATCGCATTTGGAAACAATGGATACGACATTACTTGCCACAATTACTCTTGCGTCAAAAGTGGCATGACAAAGTTGATCCCATCGAGATCGACGGTTTGGTCCTCGTCTGCGACGATCTTCAACCACGCAGCCAGTGCAAGAAGGGTCGAGTGATTAGAGTGTTTCCAGCGAAAGACGGACAAGTGCGCCTAGTCGAAGTCAAAACCGCTACCGGAATACTGCGCCGTCCTGTCACAAGGCTTGCCATCCTTCGAATAAAGGGTGAATCTCTAGGAGATTCACGGTGGGATGGGGTGTAAAGGCACCCTGTGCATCTTCATTCTCAGTGCATATTCAAGCCTATGGGCAACACCATTATTCGCGAATACTAAATATAAAGGACAGCAATAGCGAGAAGAAGGGGAGTTTCGACACAACAGCCAACCACAGAACAACACAACTTGGAAACATACCACAACACATATATAATAGATACACAAAATTATAACGGAAATAACTGATGTAAATATTTATTCTACTGTTTTGCCTACTAAATAAACTTATATATACAAAATAACATTGCTACAAATAAATTAAATAACATCAATTTTCCAAATTAACTGTTCTCCAAATTAAACGTTGTTGGCTGTTGGAAATATTTGGTTGTTGCGGTAATTTGAGCGGGAATAATATAGTTTTGCGTCAAATATTAAAAATAATAAAGAGCGCTGTGAAGAGAGAAAACTCATAAAGAAATTTACGATTAAAATAAAAGTTTGAGGAATAGAAAATTTTCTATATATACGACTGCAACGAATTGGTGTTTCTTGGATTTAGTAACAAACTGAAAAAGAAGATTGTGAGTGGCATGCCGGGTAGTAGGACATACAATCTGCGAAGCCAAGAAATGGAAACCGATCAAGATGTACCGGAGAATGCAGGTGGTGGACAACATAACCAAATGTCTGCGATCATAGCCAGCCTTAATGCACTTACAAATGCGGTTGCAGAGCTAAAATCTGTGACTGAAGATAGCCCACGGGATATTGAGCGATTAAGGACTAATATACAGCTTGATGTCCACCAATCAACGCAACCACATCTCATCGAAGCAACAAGACAGAGTTCATCAGTGTCATCAGCTGAAGGGCCTGGGCAAAGTACTGTGTTAGCAGCCAGCGAGTTAGTCACAAAATTGTATGATCTGCCAACGTTTTCGGGAAATGGTGATGAGTGGCCTCTTTTCTTGGCGAATTTCAATGACATAACTCAAGCGTTTCGCTACAGCAATCGTCAGAATTTAATGCGTTTGCACAAATGCCTAGTTGGTCGCGCTAAGGAAACCGTAGCTTCGATGCTAATATATCCTGACGATGTTCCAAATGCTATAGCCGAATTAGAATTTCACTTTGGTCGGCCTGACCTATTAGTGAGAAGCCAACTCAATAAAATTCAACAGTTCCCAAGCATAGGGGAAAATAAAGCAGACCAAATCATTTCGTTTTCTACAAAGACAAGAAATATAGTCGCATTTTTAACATCAGCTAAATGCGAACATCATCTCGCCAATACGACTCTTCTGGAGCAGCTAGTAACTAAATTACCGCCCAGCAAGCAATACGAGTGGACCCGCCACGCAGTCAACATTAAGCCGTACGCAACAATCAAAGAGTTCTCGACATGGTTAAGCGATCTTGCCAAGGTAGTGTGCCTTATCCCGCCGACAAATGCAATCACTAGAAGCCATCAGCCATTATCTCAACAGCCGCCGCCCCGACGTATGATGCACGTTGGAAAAGAACAACATCCAGAACGCATACATAGTATGAGGTGCTATGTCTGTGAAGGTGCCCACTCTATTTCTAATTGCCAAGCCTTCAAGGACATGACCATACAAGATCGTTGGGAAAAGGTAAAGGATATTCAACTTTGTTTCTCGTGCTTACGTAAAGGGCACAATGCATCAAATTGCCGTTCACGAAAAGTTTGTAACGTTGATGGTTGCCGCCGATACCATCATCGTAGCCTGCACGAAAATCCGAGTTCGATGCAAAATGCAGATGCTGTTCGCAGTCGAAATGAATCACAACCCGTATTCAACTGTAGAGAAGCAGTGTGTAGCAGAGGCCAGTTTTTTAAGTATGTTCCGGTTTCACTTTTCGGGCCGAATGGACGGGAAGATGTTTTCGCTATGATAGACGAAGGATCTGCCATATCGTTGATCGAAGAGAACGTAGCGCGCCGCTTGGGTCTCAAAGGTAGGAGACAGCCACTTACGCTACATTGGTATGGTCAGAAATGCACAACCGAAGAGTCATCCACCTTGAAATTAGAGGTAAAAGGTCGTCATCAACATATTGCCTTCGCAACGTATGCACGCTGCGTAACCTAGATCTACCAGCGCAGTCATTTACAAAAGCCGATTACAACCATTTTGAGTATTTGCCGTTAGAAGACTACAGCCAAGCTGTCGCGTACTGGCCGCAACAAAAACTTCTTTTGTGTTGTTTGTTCATTTCCTTTGTTTTGCCTAATATTCCTTTCACTCCAAACGTTGGCAGTGGCATCTGTCGGCAAATAATTGCATAATTCAAAGCCATGAATTGTTGGCACGGTTGCACTCGGTGTGTGCCTACCCAGTGGTATAAGTCTCCAAAAGGGGATGTTCGCCAAAACAGTTCCTCCACTAACAAATATTAGGGAAACGGAATGCTTTGCGCGGGTATTCCGTAAAAAGGGGTGTCGCTTTTCTTTTTATATGGCGAGGGGAAAATTATCCCAGTGTACTTGGTGTGCCATGGTGGCGTGCGCTATATAACTCTGTCCCTTTGGGTAATGGGGGCGGCGCCAAATGATTGGGCACCAATACACACTCGCCTGAGAATTCTGACGGCCGACGCGTAGCTTGCGGCCTGGCTCGTAAGTGCGTGCCGGATCAGATTCTAGCAATCTACAAAAGCGTGCACACCTTTTTTTACGCAGACGTGCGAGATTGTTGTTAAAAAGAAATAATTATATTTTCTATAAAAATATAGAGGAGTAAAGTGTTTTGCCAGCCGGGGCAATAGTGAAAGGGCAGTTGTAGCCTGATTTTTGTTTGTGTTACAGAATAGTGTTGTTTTGGTGGTTTCCAGTCGCGGCATCACCGGAGGAGCACCGAAGTTGGGCACTCACACCCGACTGAAACCGATAAGTATCATTTTGCCTGTTTATTGTTTTCGTACGTTGTTTTTGTCGTGCCGACAGTGCCGTTCCCTCCGTTCGTCCATACCCATCCTTTTAGCATCCCGCACCCAGAGCCCAGTCATACAGGCGGGTTAAAGTTACCCCCGGCAGCACGGGAGTAGTGCGAGTGGGTTCGTAACCAGTTTAGTTGGACCACACCTCGGGTGCACCCCAAAAATATATTTTGTTTATTTTGGTTTATATCGTTGCTTAATTGTTGTCGTGCATTTGTTTATACCAGCGTTAGTAAAATTCACTTATTGTTGTTTTCCTTCCTTGCGAATAGTTTTGTTAGTGTACATAGCTAGCGACCCACGCCGTCTTCACTAAGCTGGCCGGTCGCTTTGTTAGTTTTGTCATCTCCTTTTTGTGCGGTAGTTTGTTTTGTTAGCGTGTGTGGTTGTTGGTAGGCTCTTGACCAACAGCCACTGTAGGTATACATATGTATGTACGTATGTACATACGAACATACATATTGTAAATTGAAAAAGTGGAGGTGACAAAGCGAAGCCTTCGTTGCTGTTGGGTTTTGACAACACGTCGCTTAGCGTGCCGTCTTCGACTGTGCAGGCCAGCAGTAGCAGTCCCGTCGCCATTAACTATAGCCTATGGTCCAACCAGTTCGTCACCACAAACACCAGTCGTACTACATGTTCGGGAACGCAAATGTCTTGCATCTTTAAATGAACTTGTTATCGAATATTTTGCCGCCAACTTTGGAGTAGGAGAGTCGTTCCAACAGATTGAATCTGAAGAAGATCAGAGGGCCCGCCAGATACTGGAAGACAGCACCCACCGTATGGGTAAACGGTTTGAAAGTGGACTTCTTTGGAGCAGCATTTCCTAACAGTTTTGACATAGCCTACAAGCGACTGTTAGGAATAGAACGTAAAATGAAAGCCAATGCCTGTTTTGCCGCCAAATACAAAGAAGAAATCGCCAAATACATACGCAAAAGTTATGCGAGGAAATTGTCCGATGAAGAAGTTAGTATAAATTCAGATTTTATTTGGTATTTACCACATTTTGCAGTTCACAACCAGCATAAACCTGAGAAAATGAGGATCGTATCGACGCCGCCGCCAAAGTTAACGGGGTAGCATTAAACTCCGCATTGCTCAAACGACCTGAACATGCCAAGCCACTACTCAACATCTTGTTTAAGCTCCGTGAAGGTGCAGTTGCAGTTGCAGCAGATATTCGTGAGATGTTCTCCCAGGTGGTTGTGAAACAACGAGATCAACATGGCCAAAGATTTATATGGCGTGATGGAAATCTCAATCAGCCAGTTCAAACTACGTAATGCAGTCAATGGTTTTCGGAGCCGTGTGCGCGCCGTGCATAGCAGAGTTCGTGAAAAATAAGAATGCCGAAGATTTTCGTCAACAGCATCCCGAAGCCGTTACAGCTATAATTGAAAACCATTATGTCGACGATTTTGTCGCCAGCTTTAAGAGCGAGCAGGAAGCCGAACGCATTTGCAGAGCTGTCGTTTATATTCATTCAGAAGGTGGGTTTCAGCTTCATTCATTTGTGTCAAATGCCAGACAGCTGCAAGATAGCTTGAACGAAGAGCCGACCATGTTACAGACCGTACATTTAGAAGGCCGAACTAATTGTGAAAGGGTCTTGAGAACGCGTTGGAACACAGCTACAGATGAATTTGAATTTGAACTCAATTTCCACCGAGTTGGTAAAGCCGTTTTAGAAGGAGTTCGACCACCAACCAAGCGCGAACTTCTCAGCATCGTGATGTCAGTGTTTGACACGTTTGGCTTAATCGCAGATTTTCTACTATTTGCCAAATTGCTAGTCCAAGAACTGTGGAAATGTTCCATCGAGTGGGACGAAACGATTCCAAGTTGCCTACATAACAAATGGTTTGCTTGGTGGAGTGATTTTAAACACATCAACAATGTTCGAGTGAGGCGTTGGTATTCGCCTCAATTACAAGCACCAGTGTCAATTCAGCTACATGTAGTAGTTGACGCAATGCATGTAGCATTTGCCGCCGCTGCTTATTTTCGTGTCGCCAGCGCTGGTAGTTGTGATGTCAGCTTTATAGCGGGAAAAACAAGAGGCGCACCGCAAGAGCTATTGTCAGTGCCAAGATTTGAACTGCAAGCCGCAGTTTTAGGGGTCCGAATTGCTAACTTAGTCTGCAGAGGGCACAACATTCAGCCTGAACAAATATTTTTCTGGTCAGATTCACAGACGGTGTTGCAGTGGGTCAATTCTAAAGAGCGAAGATTTAAGCCGTATGTTGGGCATCGTATTGCAGAGATACTGTCGTCGACCTCGGCCTCAACAATGGCGTTGGATACCAACCAATATAAACACAACGGATGTCGCTACACGTACCAAGTGGCCGTCTAAAATTGAAATACCCAGTTTATGGTTGTGTGGTCCAGAGTTTTTGCAATTGCCGATTGCGAGTTGGCCAGTCACAATTTCTACACATATGCCAGACTTACTGGAAGAAAAGATACGACCTTGCCTTCACATACAAACCAAGGTAAATAACGCTTTGATAAAATTTAATCGTTTTTCTTCATACTTAAAGATCAAACGAGTTATGGCCTGGGTTCTACGAGCTGCCAACAAGTTTTTATGTTTGTGCCGTGTTCATAACAACCACGGTGAAGCCAGCCTAGCCTCAGAGTTAACCGTCCATGAACTTGATAAAGCAGAAAAGTATATTGTCAAAAGCGTCCAGCGCGAAGTTTACGCCGAAGAAGTAGCAGCTTTTAGCAGAAACGAGAAACTTGCCAAGCAATGCAGTATACGTTCACTAACGCCATATTTAGACAACGACGAAGTGATGAGAATTCAAGGTCGGTTAGATGCAGCCATGATTTTGCCACTGGAGTCCAGGAGACCAATTCTGATGCCGTCCAAACACACCGTCTCCGAGCTCATCATGCGTCAGTATCACGAACAGCTATATCACCAGAATTTTTCACTCACGTTATATGAAGCCCGCCGTAAGTTTTGGTTTATACATGCAAAGTCGCTGTTGAAAACAGTGCAACGTACTTGCGTGAAATGCCGTATTGACAGAGCCAAACCGACACCGCCGCTTATGGGTCAATTGCCAGAGGACAGAGTAACACCATATGTCAGGCCGTTTGCTTACACGGGCGTTGATCTCTTCGGCCCACTTAACGTGACCATAGGTCGCCGACGTGAAAAGCGAAGGTCAACAATTTTTACGTGCTTTACTACAAGAGCCGCTCACCTCGAGCTGGCTCATGACCTATCCACCGATGCGTTTTTGTTGTGCCTGCGAAATTTTATCAACCGCCGTGGTACACCGATACGAATCAGGAGCGACAATGGGACGAATTTTGTGGGCGCTCAGCGGGAGCTAAAAGAATCCGAACGGATGCTAGACTTCGAGCGCATATCCAATGAAGTCACTAGTCGGAACATCGATTGGAAGTTAAATTGCCCTTCCAATCCCAGCTCAGGAGGCAGCTGGGAACGCCTTATTCGTGTCGTCAAAAGATTGCTACAGAAAACGCTTTGCGAAGAAGCACCTAGAGAAGATACCCTGCGAAGCGTACTGATCGAAATCGAAAACAACTTGAATTCAAGGCCGCTGACCGATGTTCCCTTGTCATCAGAGGAGGATGATCCCATAACTCCAAACCATTTTCTCGTTGGTTGCCCCAACTCAACGCAAACGCCGCATCCAGTTGACCGTAAAATATGCCTTCGAAAACAATGGCGTATAGCCCAAAATCTCAAGGATCGCATTTGGAAACAATGGATACGACATTACTTGCCACAATTACTCTTGCGTCAAAAGTGGCATGACAAAGTTGATCCCATCGAGATCGACGGTTTGGTCCTCGTCTGCGACGATCTTCAACCACGCAGCCAGTGCAAGAAGGGTCGAGTGATTAGAGTGTTTCCAGCGAAAGACGGACAAGTGCGCCTAGTCGAAGTCAAAACCGCTACCGGAATACTGCGCCGTCCTGTCACAAGGCTTGCCATCCTTCGAATAAAGGGTGAATCTCTAGGAGATTCACGGTGGGATGGGGTGTAAAGGCACCCTGTGCATCTTCATTCTCAGTGCATATTCAAGCCTATGGGCAACACCATTATTCGCGAATACTAAATATAAAGGACAGCAATAGCGAGAAGAAGGGGAGTTTCGACACAACAGCCAACCACAGAACAACACAACTTGGAAACATACCACAACACATATATTGGATGAGTGCATAAGTTCGTGCCCGATTTCAAGTGCAAACTAAAAGTGAATTTTTTTGAAGAAAGCGCTTTTATTAATCAATTATGTATTCGCCATCATGTTCAGCAATCCACTCCCAACGTTCGACCAATTTACGGATGCCTGATTCATAGAAATCGCGCGGTTTCTCGTTGAAAAAGGTGTCAAGGTGGTTTTTGACGTCTTCCACATTTTTAAATTTTTTTCCATTCAAATTGTTCTGCAGCGATCAAAACATATGATAATCAGAAGGTGCAATATCGGGTGAATATGGGGGACGCGGCATGATTTCCCAATTCATCTCCTTCAGTTTGGCCAGGGTCGGTTTTGCAACATGTGGCCTGGCGTCGTCATGATGGAAAAGAACTCCTTTGCGATTGGCCAAAATCGGACGGTTTTCATCAATTACTTTCTTCAATTCGACCAATTGCTGACAATACTTGTTGGCAGTGATCGTTTCTCCAGCTGGCAAGAGCTCAAAATAGATCACGCCTCGGATATCCCACCAAATGCACAGCACTACCTTCATCGGATGCAATCCACCTTTCGACATCGGTTCCGCCCCTTCGTGTGCCTGTTTCCATGTTCTTTTGCGTTGAACATTTTTGTACAGGACCCATTTTTCATCACCAGTCACGAGCCGATCCAAAAAAGGTTCGTTTTTGATCCGTCGAAGCAAACAAATTGCTGTTGACATACGGTCCACTTTGTTTTTTCACTCAACTGATGTGGCACCCATGTATCGAGCTTCAAAGTGTACCCAACCTTTTTTAAACGACGAAACGCAGTTGATTTGTTGACGTTCAATTCACTGGCAACCTCTTCCGTCGAAATACGTGAGTTATTCGCAACTAAAGTCCTTAGAACATCGTCATCAAGCTCAGAAGGCCGTCCACTGCGAGGTTGATCTTCGAGGTTAAAATCTCCAGAACGAAATTTCGCGAACCATTTCTTTACTGTGCGGAGTGCTGGAGCACGGTCCAAATAAACTTCGCGAATATCTTTAGTTGCAGCGCCCACTGTTTTTCCTTTGCGGAATTCGTATAACATAATATGACGCATATGATCTTTTTCGTTGTTCATCTTCCATGCGTCTTTTCACTAAGCAACTCAAATCAAAATGAAGTTATTTTATGATTGATTTACAGTTCGGACTGTCACCTTTCCAACGATATATAATATGTATATATTTTTTTCACGAGCGCCACTCTCAAACGATTCGTACGGCATCCAGCGGAATCGGGCACGAACTTATGCACTCATCCAATATAATAGATACACAAAATTATAACGGAAATAACTGAAGTATTTATTCTACTGTTTTGCCTACTAAATAAACTTATATATACAAAATAACATTGCTAAAAATAAATGAAATAACATATTGTGTTATTACTTTTTTTGTTGATTATTTAGTTTTCCCTTTTTGGTACGCTTCTTTTTGTACACTTTCACTTTTTGGTTTCTTAATTATTTAATCACTTCTTTTATTTTATTAAATATATTTAATTATAATAATTTCACAATTTTCACGTCCACTACTCTTTTGAGTTCTTCCGATTTTCGTTGTTTTCAATGTAACCGCTCGAATTTTGTATGTGTATGACCGCTCGATTTATGGGAGAAGGCCGCTGTTGCCGTCGGGTAGAGTAGTGGTGCCAATCCGTTTTGGCATCGAAAGGACCATGTTTACTGTTGAAAGGAGGTAGAATATCAGCCGTTTCCAATGAATGCAATAAGTCAAGGTTTTTTTATAAACGGCATAAATTAAGATTTTAATTTAATTGGTTATGTTACAGTATGTGTGGCTGAAAAAAAATGGATGTTATTTAAAGTTATAATATGTTGTTCAGGTTTTAAGACACAATTGTCTTAGTGTCTTTGAGACCATTTCATTGTGATTGGGTTTTTAAAAAATATTTACATTGAAAGAATATAAATACAATGTTTAAAAATTCAATATGCCGAAGAGCGGTACGAGAGGCGCGATGTCGATGCGTTGGAGGTTGAAAAACAATTGCCTGATTGTGGCCTTGATGGCTCCGGAAACAAGCTAATTTGGACAAAAAAGTGTTGCGGGTGCAGATGGTTTGCAACATTTAGTGACATTGGGCAGCCAAGTATTTCTCCCCGGTGAGCAAATAGTGGCGTTGCCAAATGAGGGGGACGACCGCAGATTAATCCGAAAACATTATTAGGTCCATGTCCTCTAAAGCTTTTTTATGGATTGGTCAGAGCACATTTAAATTCCAATCGTCGGACATGATTCCGTCCGACCATATTCCGCAAAGTAGCTGATGCATTCACCTAATCAGTTCTTCACCGCCGTATTTGAATAGCTCGCCCGATAAACCATTGGTCCCCGCAGCTTTGTTGTTTTTTAAGCGGGCGATTGCCATTCGAACTTCTTCATAGTCGGGTCCGCTTTGGCATCTTTTCTACATCGAACTTTCCTCGTCTTTGTTGGCGGGCGTTTTTCGATTCACATAGGCGCATGCGTATTTTTGCTGTAACAAGATAGTGGTCAAAGTCAATGTTGGATCCTCGGAGCGTACGCACGTCAAGAACACTGGAGACATGTCTACCGTCTATCACAACATGATCGATCTGGTTTTGTGGTTTTCAAGTAGCTTGACGTATTTGTTTGCGCTGGAATCTAGTACTACAGACAACCATATTTCGGGCCCCGGTGAAGTCGATCAGCCTCGACCCATTAGGGGATGTTTCGTTATGGAGGCTGGATTTTCCAACAGTCGTAACAAAGATACTTTCTTTGCCCACTCTAGGATTAAAGTCGCCAAGCACAATTTTAATATTGTGTCGGGGGCAACGCTCGTAGGTGTGCTCTAGGCGCTCATGAAAGGCATCTTTGACCGAATCGTCCTTCTCTACCGTAGGGGCGTGGGTGAAAATCAACGACATGTTGAAAAATTTCGTTTTGATGTGGATTGTGGCGAGACGCTTATCCACTGGGGTGAATGCCAGTTTGCGACGACGGAGACGAATGCAAACGCGTAAAGTTGATTAAAGGAAATAGGAATAGACAAAGAGGGATAAACGAATTAGAAAATGGTGAGTATGAAAACAATAAAAAGCGAGAAAGAAAAAATCGAGGCGATAATTAAGAACTCTTCCTTTAAATAACCACAGCCAGTATTTGTCTCAAATAAAATGCCCCAGTCATGTCACAAATCCAAATGTTCCAAATTCCACTATCCATTCGTTTTACCCACCTAAAGGAAGAGAAATGTTCGTCCAAGCTTCATGACATGTTGTGTTTTTCATGTGGTATTAATTCGTCTTTCTGTGTCTACAAACAAAATTCGGTAAACCTGAAACTGGAAGAAACCTCCGAGAACTCTGAACAGCCGAGGATGAATCCGAAAATTTTAACGTAAATAGGCCAGTGACAATTTTGACTAAAGAAAAAGATGAATCATTAGTCAAGGATAAGGTAGGATCAGAAAAATAGAATATAGGAATGCGCGTAAATGCATATTTTGCGAAGAAATTATCAAAAAGAAAAAGAATAGAAATTTTGAAAAAATCCGAAAAATGATAGTGACGCTAGAAGGTGATAATCGATTCTTTGCAAAAACAACTATCGAAATGTTTGCGCTCCTAGACTCAGGAGCAGGTGCCAGTTTTTTTGGGAAAAAACTCCTCGATGGAAATGAAAACCTCATAATGGAGGAAGAACCGTGGTGGTGGGAGTTATCACGATGCACGTCCTCTGGGATAACGCTACCAGAAATTTGGAGTTTTTGATCGTTCCAAGTCTTCAACAGGAGATATACCTCTGGCAGGCTTTTGGGTTGAGTGTGATAAACAAGAGTATGAATGCGAGTGTGTATTAGTCTGTCATGTCAGAACTCGTACTTGTGACCTGTCCTTCGATGCCGTGCAACATGAGCTGACTCATTACGAAAAAATAGCTTTAGAACGTGTCAAAGCCCAGTAACCTTCCTTTGAAGTGTTAGGTTGCGGAAAGACTGATTAAAAGGAACATCTGATAGAAGTATCGCATGAGTATCTCCCCGTAAACCAAAGGCATTACCCCATATCTCCCGCAATACAAAAGTTGATGTATGCCGAACTAGACCGAATGTTAGAGAAATGAGTGTAATAGAACCCAGTAATAGCAGTTAGAACTCGTCGGGCTCACTAGTTATAAAGGTTACGAAGAATAGATTTTGCCTGGATGCGAGGAAAGTCAATGAGAGGACCATAAAAGATGCTTACCCACTACCCAATATTGATGGCATTTTAAGTCGGTTGCAGAATACGCGGTACATATATTTAAAAGATGCCTTCTGGCAAATTCCATTGGAAACAAAGTCGAGGGAGAAAACCGCATTCACTGTGCTTGGGAGACCTCTCTAGCAATTGACGTTCATGCCGTGTGGGTTGTGCAATGCTGCGCAACGTATGTGTAGGCTTATGGACAAGCTGATACCCGCTTATTTACGTGAGTCTGTTTGTATATTTACTTGTTTGTTCTGACGATTTTTTGTTCCATATGTGTCTGCTTTGTTTAAAAGAAGTCCAGTATCTCGGTTATGTTGAAGGAAACGGATGTATAAGTAAAACCATTCAGGTTTTTTAAATATTTTTTTTATTAATATATTATTTCCCTTGCTAGGCAAGGGCAGCCGTAGCTGAATCGGCGATTCTCACGAATTGGCTTTTACTTTTAGAGCTGTCTGCGACACTTGAAACACACGATGTCGCTGTTGGCATCTGCTTAGTTAAATCGGCGATTCCCACGAATTGGCTTCTGATCTTAGAGGTGTCTGCGACACCTGAGCCGCGCACTGTTGTTTTTGGCATTTGAACTTGCAGTTTTTGGATTAGTTGTTGTTACTACTGTACTATGTTAACTATTCCCCCTCTAGAAGAAGAGACGTCTACGAAATCCTTAAGAACGTTGCCCACTATGGCAATAGTGGCGTTGCGTTTTCGTCGTTTGATGATAACATACCTTAATATCGTAAGAACAAAAAATACCATTGTGAATGCAGTAAGCCATCGAGAGGACTGTGTTTCGACGAATCTCTTAAAAGACGCAATATGTCGCAGGTTTCACCAAAAGTACTTGAGCAGGTATGGAAGTGTTAAGATTGTATTATGATCTGTTATATTTAAAAATTATGCGGGCGCCGCTTCGGGATATTCGCGAACAATTCTACGCCAGTTGGTGTACGTGGTGTCATTAATTGTAACATTGTCTGCTACTAACTTACTTACTTTACTGGCGTAGACACCGTTCACCGTTTTAGACGAGTTAACAGCATTGCGAAGAAGCGAACGGTCTTCTTTTTGTTGTGTGGCGCCAATTGGAAATACCAAGTACAGCCAGGTCCTTCTCTACCTGGTGATTCCAGCGGAGTGGTTGTCTTCCTCTTCCTCTGCCTCCACCGGCTGCGCTGGATTTCAAGGCTGACATTATTATTGGCGTTGATGCTGATTCCTTGATAGACGAAATTATCTACGACCTCGAAGTTATGACTGTCAACAGTGACATGGGAGCCAAGTCGCGAATGCGATGACTGTTTATGTGATGACAGGAGATATTTCGTCTTGCTGAGGCCAATAATGTCGATATCATTGGCGTACGCCAGCAACTGTACACTCTTATAGGAGATTGTACCTTCTCTATTCAGCTCTGCAGCTCGTATTATTTTCTCCAGCATTAAATTAAAAAAGTCACTAGATAAAGGGTCACCTTGTCTGAAACCTCGTTTGGTACCGAACGGCTCGGAGAGGTCCTTCCCGATGCTGACGGAGCTTTTAGTGTTGCTTAAGGTCAGTTTACTTAGCCGTATAAGTTTTGCGGGGACACCAAACTCAGACATAGCGGCGTAAAGGCAGCTCCTATACATGCTGTCGAAGGCGGCTTTAAAATCGACGAAGACGAAGGTGTGTGTCGATTCTCTTTTCACGGGTTTTTTCCAAGATTTGGCGCATGGTGAATATCTGGTCAATGGTTGACTTACCAGGCCTAAGCCACACTGATAAGGTCCAATCAGTTTGTTGACGGTGGGATTTAGTCTTTCACACATTACGCTCGAAGGGACCTTATAGACGATATCAAGGAGGCTTACCCCACGATAATTGGCAGACTTTGTGGTCCCCTTTTTTATGGATTGGGCAGAGCACACTTAAATTCCAATCGTCGGACATGCTTTCGGCCGACCATATTCTGTAAAGTAGCTGATGCATACACCTTGTCAGCTCTTCACCGCCATGTTTGAATGGTTCTGCCGGTAGGCCGTCAGCTCAAGCCGCTATGTTGATTTTAAGCGAGCGATTGCTATTCTAACTTCTTCATGGTCAGGCAGTAGAACGTCTTTTCCATTGTCGTCGATTGGGGTTTCGGGTTCACTATCTCCGGTTACTCCGTTTTCACTGCTATTCAACAGGCTGGAGAAGTATTCCCTCCATAAATTTAATATGCTCTGGGCATCGGTGGCTAGATCACCTCTTTGTGTCCTACAGGACTCTGCTCCGGTCTTGAAACCTTCTGTAAGTCGTCATATCTTCTCATAGAATTTTTGAGCATTACCCTTGTCGGCCAGCTTGAGGGCTTGAGAATCTTCATATTCACGCATCTCTGTCTCTTTCTTTTTTTGTCAGCAGATGCGTCTTGCTTCCCAATCCAATCCTTGCTTGAAATCCAATAATTTCGTTTGCAGCTGTACGTAGGGAGATTGAAATGCCGTTCCACAGTTCCCGTATACCGTGTCGCTGATGAGTGCTCTCAGAGAGCAGGAGCGCAAGTCGAGTAGAAAATCATTCGGCAATCTGTTTTGATTGTAGCTTTTCGACGTCGAATGCAGAGGCGCGTGCATATCTTCGCCGCAACAAGATAGTGGTCCGAATCGATGTTGGTCCTCGGAGTGTGCGCACGTCAAGAACACTGGAGACATGTCTTCCATCTATCACAACATGATCGATCGGGTTTTGTGTTTTTCGATCAGGGGACAGCCAAGTGGCTTGATGTATTTTTTTGTGCTGGAATCTAGAACTACAGACAACAATATTTCGGGCCCCGGCGAAGTCGATCAGCCTCAACCCTTTAGGGGCTGTTTCGTTGTGGAGGCTGAATTTTCCAACTGTACCTTCCCACTGATACCTTCTTTGCCCACCCTGGCATTAAAATCGCCAAGCACGATTTTCACATCGTGTCGGAGGCAACGCTCATAAGTATGCTCTAGGCGCTCATAAAAGGCATCTTTGGCCAAATCGTCCTTCTCTTCCGTCGGGGCGCAAATCAACAATATATTGAAAAATTTTGCTTTGATGCGGATTGTGCCGAGACGCTCATCCACTCTGGTGAATGCCAGTACTCGACGACGGAGTCTCTCTCACCACAAATCCGACACCAAATTCGCGCTCCTTTATATGGCCGCTGTAGTAAATGTCACAAGAACCGGCGGTGATGTAAGTTTTTATTCTTCCGAGGACATCAACCAGCTGGACAGCGGCACCTTCCCAATTAAGGGACCGGACATTCCAGGTGCATGCCCTCAAATCGTGATCATTAACTCGTTTGCAGGGGTCATCAACAGAAAGGGGGTATCTTATCCGAAGCGTTGTTAACATTTTCATCGCAGCTGGTTGCTACGTGGCGGGTCCCAAACCCAGCGCACAACCACGCTAAACGAGTAAGTTAAAAGATTTTACACATTTGTATAGCGAACCGCTTGCTTCAAGACCGACGCCCGCTCGCAGCCGCATCTCTGGTGAACAGACGCTGCAATGAGACTTCAGCGGACCCTTTAACCGAATAAGTCGGACTGGCTCCACTGAAGCTTCCTCTCTCATTAGCCGTTACCCAAGGTTCCACACGGGTTGGTTACCGCATGTTGCACAAGGGTTGCTCACTTTTCCAGGATGCGCGATATGGACGCAAGAGTGGGAATTGAGTATAGCCTCGCAACTGTTTCAGCATATCCAGAAGCTTGCCTACACCCCATTACACCCTACTACTGGATATTAATTATAATGTAAACTTTTTGGGAATTTTGTAATAATTTTTAATGCTGACACTGTTAGTAAATCGCTTATAGTAATATTTGTAGAGTGCTCAGGGATTAGTAATTTCTTAATCGCTTCGTTATTGAACAATATTGGGTTAATTAACTGTATTTTACCCAAAGTGACCGAAAATAAGGCTGATTCTATGTCGTCTATGAGCGCCCTATTCCTTGCCGCTATCAGTTCAAATAGATCGTCGGAGTCAAGCTCATGTTTTTTGTAGAAATAATTACTTTATTAGAGTGTCGGTTATCTGATTTATTTTAATTTGGAGCTGGCTATTGATGTAGATCTGAAGCCCGTTCGCCTCGATCAACGATTCCGTCCGTGTTTGTATTGTAGTTGGTTTAAGTCATCGAAGTCCGGGGCTTTTGCTATGTATTTGAGGGCAGTGCCCAGGATGTTGATGGCACAGAAATTTCGGTGGTGAATTCGTTGTAGCCGTAGTAAGTGGTCTATGTCCAATTGCAATGTTTTTCTGACATGGGACTGTGGAAAATTATTAAGCATTGCAAGCGTTTCTTCTGTGATTTCTTCATAAACGGTCAAATTCAGGTGGTGAATGATACTTTTGAATTAGCTCTTGGTGCCTACTGAGCTGCGTCAAGGATTAGTGAGTCCGCACATGATTCACCATCAGCTGGTCATGGAGGTGTGCACACCACCGGCAAACGTCGTGCACCTGAGGGTTTACACCTCACGAGCATTTATCTATATTCCACTGAGGGTTTACACCTCACTGGAACGAGGGCTGGTAGAGGGTTTACACCTCCACAGCGCCGTACGAAAGAAGTAGTATCTGTATTATCATTTGGCATACTTGCCCGTGGGATCATACTTGTCGTAGAAATATCGAGTAATTTATTAGAAACTGTACATATATAGATTGTCCATATTCAATAAATTTGTTGTAACGTACACAGCGTGTTTTACTTTAACAAATCCTTGGCAAGGCTGAGCTTACCCCAGCCAAGTGGAGAACTCCGTCACAACTGGCATGTATCTAACGTATCTTCATGATTCAATAATTTAAGTATGTATGTTTTGGATAATATATATATAGGTATAATTGGCGCTTTGTAACCGCTAAAGCGATTTTCGGCCGAGCTCCTCCTCCAATTTGTGGTTTTGCGTCTTGATGTTTTCCCAACAAATTGAGGGACCTACAGTTTATACTAAGCCGCCTCCGAACGGCTGATGGTTTTTTATGACGAGCTTTATTTCATGTCCGAAATACACTCGGAGGTGTGGACATTCCCTGCCGAGGAGCGACCGCAATTAGAAAATTTAACTTAATTTTTTATTTAAATTAATTTTCCATAACTTTTGGATATTGGTGGCACCGGGATTTGAACCCGACCCTTCCGAATATATATATATATATGTACTGTTTAATGATTTCATGTATAAAACTTTAATTATTATTATTATTTATGTATGTTGTGAGGTCTCCAAAAGCCTCCCTGCTCGGACGACAGTTGTAACGGAGTTTTCCACTTGGCTGGGGTAAGCTCAGCCTTGCCAAGGGTTTGCTAAAGTAAAACACGCTGTGTTCGTTACAACAAATTTATTATTATAAACAATCTATATGTACACGGTTCCTAATGTACTACTCGATATTTCTACGACAAGTAAATAAGTGTTCGTGAGGTGAAAACCCTCAGTTATACTACATTTGCCGGTGATGTTAATCCCACGGGCAAGTATGCCAAATGATAATACAGATACTACTTCTTTCGTATGGCGCTGTAGAGGTGTAAACCCTCTACCAGCCCTCGTTCCAGTGAGGTGTAAACCCTCAGTGGAATATAGATAAATGCTCGTGAGGTGTAAACCCTCAGGTGCACTACGTTTTCCGGTGGTGTTGATCCCACGGGCAAGTACCTATACCTACTGACACGACAACATAAAGGCTACCTAATTTCCTTTGCATTTTCGTCGCCTTTTATACTATTCTGCACGCAGGCAGAATATTATTTTATAATAACAGTTTATTGCTGCGTACAGTTTTCCACTTATTTTATGTGTACGTATGTATGTGCATGCGAATAAATTCATGTTCAGCGTATGAATGTATCTAACGTATCTTCATGATTCAATAATTTAAGTATGTATGTTTTGGATAATAAATATATACTTATATATATATATATATGTATGTACTGCTTAATGATTTCATGTATATAAATTCAATTATTATTATTATTAATGTATGTTGTGAGGTCTCCAAAAGCCTCGGATTTTGGGGTCCTTACACCCTCCCCTCACTTCTCGCTGCGAGACTTATAGTCACCAGGCTAGTCCGTGTGATTCTCACGCGGTAGTAGTTGCCTTCAACGTGCCGCTTGAAGGATCGCCTCACCCGTCGCTGCTGTGGCTGCTGCATGTGCGCCTCGATATCGTCAGTCACGGCCTCGGGCAGTGGTTCGATCCCTGTCTGGTTATTCCACGCATTCGGTGTTGTAGCCTCTGTGTCCTGCAGCCACCGCTCTACCTCGCCTGCCATGTTGGCGTATTCGTTCCAATCGCTGACTTCTAGCATCCCGCCGCTTGCTGTTAGGCTTATTGCATCTTCTTTCTCACCTGCCTCGCATATGTAGAGCTTAGCCGGTATATACGCAAGCGCATGTTGATGCGCTTGTTGTACTCAATGAAGCCTCTGCCACGCACTTCACCATCTTCCTCGGATATGTCGAGCTCTCCTCGTCGCTTCGCTGGCTGCTCATCTTCACTCTCTGATGGGATTGTGATTGGTGTGGATGCGCGCACCAAGCATTCTCCTTCATCAGTACTGCTGCTATCTGCATATTCGCCCCGTACGAATATCACTGTAGACTCGCTGGTACACGTACTCTCTGCTCTACCTCGTTTATATTGTTTTGCTTCGGATATGTGAGAATGTATCTCCTTCTCTGTCAGCCTGTGTATACGTACGCGCGGCCATCTCTGCTGCTTGCATTTACTGCTTGTTTCGTACGGTTGAGCGCCCATATACCTCGCTAGCACAATTTGTTTATCGCTCGCTTCAGTTGTTAGAACACTTGATGTGAGTTTGGTCCCGGCGCCGGCTTTTATTTTGATTTTCATCGCTCGACCAATGGTGCTTTTCCTGCAAATGCTCTAATACAAATTTCTGTTCCGAATTTTTGCAGGAGTATTTCGGTTATTATTATTTTTTGTGTGTATTTATTTTGTTTTTGTGCGTTGTGTATATATATATAAGCAAAACGATAACTCGCGTTCGTTTAGAATTATTTTATTTCCCTTGTACAAAACAAGGGCAGCCGGTCTCAGCGGAGGAGTTGATATAACTGAAATACACGGGAGCGACGTTAGCGTCTAAATACCTACACTGCTAGCCCTAACTTTAGTTGCTGCACGTTATTAGCCGCGTGAACTAATACCGCTTATTGTCTTGTATTTGGTTTGTTGTTGTCACGCGCAAGACTATAAATGCTTGGTCAGCTGTATGGCCGGATGCGTTATTATTGCAGTATTGAAATTTCCTTTGTTGTTACGTGCAAAGCTGTAGACGCGCCGTCAGCAGATTTTGTTGAAGCGATATTTTGGCCGGATGATTGGTTACCTGTGTTAACTACTCCCCCTCTTGAAGTGAAAGCGTCCTCGGTTTCTTTTATGATGTTTTTCAGTACCACCGTATTTTTTTGTCGTCTCCTCCGAAGTATTGTTAGGCGCTTCCTGATTGTATGGAGCGGGTTTCAATAAGATTCCGTAGATGAGTTATGTGCCTGAGACTTTTTATATTCATTCTTTGTAGGTGTGGGAGCGATAATAGCTCAATATGTTCGGTGAAGTTAACGTGCTGTGCGGGTACCGCCTCGGGATGTGAATGCATTACCTCATTCCAGTTGCTGTAAACAGTGGAGTTTATCGTAATATCACCTTTGAATGTTATCAAAAAGGTTCCTCTAGCCAATCTTGTCAAATTTTCGTTTTGTATTGTAGCGGGCTGGTCATTAATTAGAAGTACGCCGTTATCGACCTCCTCAATGGCGGGCACGTGATCGGCGGATTTGGATTTGCAATTTGCATAGCGTTGGTTCAATAGTTGTCGTACGCAGGGGCTTTCTTTCAAGGGCTGGCAGAAGTTTGCCATTATGGCTTCCTTGCAATTATAGAGTGGGATGTATTCTCTATTGCATTCAGCCATAAGATTCGTTTCTAAGGAAATAATCTTCCCTTCCTGGACTACGGGCAGCAACTTTACATTATTACAAATTCTAGTTATCTTTGGGTATTTAATGATGAAATAAATAAACTGTGTATTTTGAAATATCTTAAATTTAGAAACAGAAAGTATGTCAGTTATACTAGTATTTGTAGAGAGCTCAGCAGCTAATATATCACTTATTTTCATGCCATTAAGTAGAATGGGGTTAATAATATTTACTTTTGCTAGAGCTGCCGAGGTAATGATGATTTCTAATTGCATTATCACCGCTCTGTTTCTAGTGCTGACTAAAGAAAAGAGGTTTCCCGTGTCGATCTGCGCCCGTTTTGCCTGTGTTAAAAGTTTATTAACTGTCACCGTCAGTTCGTTAATTTGCCTCTGGGTAGCTACATTAATCGTTGCCTGTCTTTCATTTGCTTCTATTAGGGCTTCGGCTCTGGTCTCAATTGTCTGAAAGTCGTCAAAGTCCGGAGTACCGGTTATGTACTTTAATGCAGTTCCTAAGATATTAATGCCTCGCGCATGTCGGTGATGTATCCTGACCGCGTCTAGTAGTCTTGATATTTCGTCGGCATCGTTTCGGAGAAGTTGCCTGGCATGGGAAAGTGGGAATTGCTCTAATATTGTGTCCGTCTCTTCGGCTATCGCCTCGAATTCTGATAAGTTTGTCTTGTGGAGTAAAACCTCATAATGCTCATGAAGGCATACTTTTCCTGTTACTATCGGGATGTAATGAGAGCTGGTATAGTTAAAAATCCTTGCGCTAGTCCAATGGTCCATTATCAGGAGCAGAGTTACCCTAAGAAGAAATTTCAGTGTTTTAAGTTGATTTTGTGAACTTTACGTCCATCGATTAAAACATAGGTACCTAAATCGCCCTGGACTATTTTTTCGGTGTAAAGTTTAGTGAATTTATTTCCTATTCTCTTATTGGTTTTTACAAAAACTTTTTCCCCTGGTTTATATTGTCTTGTTTGTCTTTTTATATTGTGCCTTTTTAAGTCATTTTGTTGGGTACATATAAGTCTGTTCCTTATTTCGTTAACCAGTTCTTCGGGCATCGCGTGGATGATGTCTATAGGTCTTTTGTTTGTCACGGAATGAATTGTGCGGTTGTACTTAGCCGTTGCTAGCAGAATTAATTCGGACGTGTCGGAAATGCAAGTCTCGAGCCTCTGGCAGCGTGCAATTTCCGTTTCGTTTTGGATTAGTGCTAAAGTGGGGAGTTCGCATAGCAATCCGTTAACGACGTTAACACTTTCTTTCATGGATTTTAGTAAATCTTGTAGATTACTAAAAGGTATACGATGTCTTACTCGTGTCCTAAAAAGGATTGACGTGCAAACTAGTAATTTGGCACCCTCCTCCAGAATAATCTGAGTTTGGAAACAATTAACGGGGTTTTTTACTGTAGGTATTGCTTGAGTAAGTGATAACTCACTATTGGTGGCCATACTTTCTGTGTCCACATCGTGATTCAATGCATTTATGTGTTGCCGAGAGAGCGCATCAGCCACAAAGTTTTCTTTACCTGGTTTGTAGTGAAACTTTGGTGCGTACTCTTCAACAAAAGCGCGCCACCTTTTCATCTTTGCCTTTGGGTTTTTATCAGACAAGGCGAAGGTGAGTGGCTGGTGATCTGTATAAATGTTTAAGTGTTTGACACCGTACAGATAGTTGCGCAGTTTTTGTAGGGCCCATACGATCGCCAAGAGCTCTCTTTCGTTGGTCGCGTATATTTCTTCTGTCGGAGACAGAGTTCTCGAGATCATGGTGATAGGTCTGCCATTTTGTGACAAAACGGCACCTATGGCATGTGAAGAGGCGTCCGTTGTCAGATCAAATGGTTGTTTGTAGTCAGGGTGAAGGAGCAGTACGTCTTCTGATGCAAGAATTTTCTTAATTCTACCAAACGCGTTAAGTGCTTCTTCATCTAAAGTTATTTCTATTTTTCGAGATTGGTTAGCACCGATATTCCCATTTTCTCCACGTAGGTATTTTGTTAGGGGTTTTGTAATCGCAGCATAGTCTTTTACGAACCGTCTATAATAGCCAGCTAACCCCAAGAATGATCGTAAGGCTCTCAAGGATTTGGGGACAGCGAAGTCCAAAATATCCCTGACTTTATCGGGGCATGTCTTGATGCCCTCTTCAGACACTGTAAAGCCCAGAAACTCGACACTTTCTTGAAAGAATTTCGACTTGTCGGCGGATACTCGCATATTAGCGGAGTAGAGTTTGTGTAGTACCTGGTTTATGTCCTTTAAATGTTGCTCAACATTTCCCAAAAGGGAGCCTACAGAACTCGTATTTGCCATTATTGACCGAGAATGCCGTTTTTTCTCGATCCCTTTCAGCTAGTTTAATTTGGTGGAAGCCGGACTTGAGGTCTATTGTTGAGAAAAACCTGGCATTTCCAATGTTAGCCAAAATTACGGAAGTGTCCGGAATCGGATACTTGTCACTAACTGTTTTGGTGTTCAGTTTCCTAAAGTCTATCACGAGTCTGGATTTCCTATTACCGTTTTCATCGATGCCCTTTTTACTTACAACCCAAATTGGATTATTATAGGGAGAACGTGATGGTCTTATTATACCGTCACGCAAGAGATTCGAAATCTCCTTATTGACAAACTCGGCTGAAGCTGTGGGGTATGGATAGCTCCTTGAGTAAACTGGAAGATCATCGGTGGTCCTTATTGTTCCTATAATATTGGTATTATAGGGTAGAGCTTCATTGGGGTCCGCGAAAACTTTAGCGTGTCGTTGCAACAGCTTGGGAATGTCCGGCTCGTTCACGTTCGTTTCTATTAATTTATTAACATCTGGGCAATAGTGGTAAAAGAGTTTTTCCTGTCCACTGTCATAACTAAGTAGTCCGTTTTTACAATCTATTTTACCGTTTATTTCCGTTAATAGGTCAAAACCTATGATACCGTCGAAGGTGTCCAAGCTGGGTAAGATAAAGAATTTAGTATTTTTTTTAAAAATGTTGATTGTACAACATTTGTCAATTTCAGTGGTGCCGTGGATAGATTTGACTGTAAAGGTGTGGTTTGTGTGTTTGATTCCCTTTAAGTCGTCGAGCTGTCTTATGTAGCTCTTCGCAGCACCAATGTCAATAAGGAATTTTATACCTCTTCCCCCGATTGTCCGCTTGATATAGGGCAAGAGGGATCTTGTCCTAAAAAATTCACGTCGTCTGATGTTTCGTCTTGGTATTCAGCTGGATTACATTCTGCATATTCCTCGCTCTGGTAATAGTTATCATAACTGGCGTTATTCCAGTATTCTCCCTCAGACTCGTCCTGTTCCTGGATAAGGTTGTTTATCCTTTGAACTTTTTGTAATGCCTGCTGGCCACTTCCATGTGGTCTTTTCTCTGGCCTTACCCTGCCCAGAGAAGCTGGCTCCTGTTTTCCGGAGGTCTGGGTGGTGTATTGGTTGGGTAAGCCACTTGGGTTGCCAATATTTTGTCGAGGAGCCCTTGGATAGGCTCCTTGAAGGAACCTCTCATTATTACCATTTATTGGTTGGGGTCTATTTTGTCTGAACCTTGAGAGCGATGGATCTACGTCCATTAGTACGACCCTTTGTGCCTGAGCCCATCGTTGATGGTCAGGCCGAATCGTTCGGTACTGTGGTAAATACGGGAACTGGCCGGGACTATGAGTTGTTTGCCTGTTAAAGGACTGGGCAAACATGGACCTAGCTTGATTTGATTCAAGCTCTTGTGCTAAAGCTAAAGCGGAGGGAAAGTCATTAGGCCTGGAGGAAAACAGTATGTCACATAAAGGACGATTGAGTCCCGAAATAAAGACGCGGAGAGCGTCCTCGCGGTATTTACTATTGAGTGACTCTGTTAGGGTGGTATTTCCACCATGAGTCATGATCGTTTTGTTTATTATGAGGGTCAGTTTCCTTTCGACCTCATCGTAGAACGCGATCACTGATAGTTTACCCTGCCGTAAGGTGGACAGCTCCTGCTCTATTAGATGGATGGGTCTTTTATCGGCGTATGCGAAGTCTAGCCTTGCTATAATTGCTTTAAAATTTAAGACTGTGTTGAAGGACGAAAGTATACTGTCCGCTGCCCCTACCACCTTGTTTCTTATGATGCCTACTGCCTGGTAGTGCCTAGAACTACCTTGGTATCCTTCGAATACTTTATACGCCGTGTGCGCCGCTTGTATCCAGGAGACATATCGGGTAGGGTCACCCTTGAATTCCGGCATGGTCTTTACTAGGTCTAGGGATTCGTCACACGATACATTTGGTTCAATTGTAACTGGTTCATAATGAATCACCTGAGTTGGGGTCTCAATTCTAGCTAACCTATTTGTAAGCTCGTCTACGCGGGTCTGAAATTCTTGTCTAGAATGTTCGGTTGCCGCTCGGATTGCGGTATTTAGAAGGGCTTGGAGAGTCTGGGAGTCCATGGTCTTTTCTTTATTCAAATACTGTCTTTAATTTTTTTAAAATTTCGAATTGGTTTTACACTTTTATTGGTAAATGTATTTAGCTGCTGACCTTTCTACTTACATGAATATTTCCATGGGTGTTGTATGTTTCCGGTGTTCCTTTGATTGTTATATTGGTTAAAGTTGGTTATCCCCCGTTGATCACGCCTTTGGTGCGCAATGCTTCAAGTATATTTCTACCGTGAACTTTTTGAGTGTTGTATGTTTCCGGTGTTCCTTTGATTGTTATATTGGTTAAAGTTGGTTATCCCCCGTTGATCACGCCTTTGGTGCGCAATGCTTCAAGTATATTTCTACCGTGAACTTTTTGAATGTTGTATGTTTCCGGTGTCTCTTTGATTGTTATATTGGTTAAAGTTGGTTATTTCCCGCTGATCACGCCTTTGGTGCGCAATGCCTGTTGTGACACCTTTATAATGGCACTTTTTATTTTATTTAATGTTTTTAAACTTTAGGAGGTGGCACTTCTATGATGGCACTTTTTATTTTATTTATTGTTTTTAAACTTTAGGAGGTGGCACTTCTATGATGGTACCTATTATTTTATTTAATGTTTTTAAACTTTAGGAGGTGGCACTTCTATGGTGGCACTTTTAATGTTTTTTAAACTTTAGGAGGTGGCACTTCTATGATGGCACTTTTTATTTTATTTAATGTTTTTAAACTTTAGGAGGTGGCACTTCTATGGTGGCACTTTTAATGTTTTTAAACTTTAGGAGGTGGCACTTCTATGATGGCACTTTTTATTTTTAAACTTTAGGAGGTGGCACTTCTATGGTGGCACTTTTAATGTTTTTAAACTTTAGGAGGTGGCACTTTTAATGTTTTTTAAACTTTAGGAGGTGGGTCCGAACCCACGGCCAAACACGCGCGTCCTTTACAAGGAGTTTTTTTCTTGTTTGGCCCCACGTTGGGCGCCAGTAAAACGATCACTCGCGTTCGTTTAGAATTATTTTATTTCCCTTGTACAAAACAAGGGCAGCCGGTCTCAGCGGAGGAGTTGATATAACTGAAATACACGGGAGCGACGTTAGCGTCTAAATACCTACACTGCTAGCCCTAACTTTAGTTGCTGCACGTTATTAGCCGCGTGAACTAATACCGCTTATTGTCTTGTATTTGGTTTGTTGTTGTCACGCGCAAGACTATAAATGCTTGGTCAGCTGTATGGCCGGATGCGTTATTATTGCAGTATTGAAATTTCCTTTGTTGTTACGTGCAAAGCTGTAGACGCGCCGTCAGCAGATTTTGTTGAAGCGATATTTTGGCCGGATGATTGGTTACCTGTGTTAACTTATATTATTTTTTTTTATGCGTCTATGTGTTTTTGCTTGTATGTATATCCTCACTTCTTTGCATATATATTAGTTTATGTATGTATGTATATTATGTATATTTTTGTTTTTCCACTTCTATGTACATATATATATTCACTTCTTTGCATGTACAATATGTATGTATGTATATTATGTATTTTTTTCTCTCACTTAGTTATATGTATGTACATATGTATATTTGTATATATGTATGTTCATTTGTTTACCGCTGGCTCTGCTGTTGGTGGGTGCTGCCACCTTCATACAGTATGTGTCTTAGGGTGCGTCCATATCAAACTTTTCTTTTCACTTGAACTTTTTTTTGTGCTTAAATTTTTTTTCTTTCTTAACACTACGACTCCCTTTTATGTCCTTTAACTCATTTCTTTTTCACTCTTAAATTTTTTTTTTGTTTTTTTTGTTTCTTAACACTATGGTGGCCTACTGAATTACTTTTTTTTTGTTTTCCACAAATATTTTTTTCACTAATATTTTTTTTTTTGTGTTTACTTCAAGTAAACGATAATTTTTTTTTCGCCTTTATGGAATGTTTTTCCCATCGCCGTGGTAGGGCTTCAATTCACTCAGATGCGCCGTTCTCCTTTTTCCCTTGTGTATTTTGTCCAGTTCCGCTATTACTGGAGGTACGTAGTTGGTTATTCGATGCGGGCCGCTGTACCTGGGAGCTAGTTTGGCCGCAAAGTTTTCTATCGCCTTTGAGAGGTGGTGCTCCTTTCCAATTTCGCCTTCGCAGGTTGTAATGACGCGCTTGATCGGTTGCTGCGCATTGTTGGTTACATCGAACTATTCCGTAAACTTCTGCCATCATTGTTGCTTTCTGTGCTGATGTCGGGGTCTTCTGCGCGGTTCCGAAGGTGTGTTCGTCGAAGAGATTATTCGGCATTCTTGGGTCTCTTCCCTGGAATATGTATGCCGGACTGTACCCTGTGGATTCGCCTACGCAGGTATTGAGTGCGAGTGTTATTTCTGGGAGTAGTTCGTCCCAATCACGTTGTTCTCTTCCGATGAATTGCGCTATCATTCTTTTAATGCTCTTGTTTGCTCTTCCGGTCGGGTTCTCTTGCGGTGTGTAAGGTGCGGTTAGCTGGTGTTTCACTCCATGCTCGCGTAAGAAGTTTTTGAAATGCTTACTGGTGAATTGTGCTCCGTTGTCGGTGATTAGTACTTTTGGGACGCCAAAACGCGCTAAGATCCTTTCTCGGAATGCTCGCACGAGGCCTTCGGTTGTGGCTTTGCGGACTGCAACGATCTCTACCCATTAAAAAATCGGTCCGGAAAGACGAGAGCCATTGTATTGCCATGCTTTGATCGGGGTAACGGGCCGACGAAATCTGCACACTCTGTTGTCCATGGTTCTTCCACTATTTGAGTGAGCATTTTGCCTGCGGCTTGCTGTTGGCCGGGCTTATATATTTGGCACTCGTGGCACTGTTGTACATACTTCCTCACGTCGTGAAACATTTCTGGCCAGTAGTATCGTGCCATCGCCCGGGCTATGGATTTACGAATGTCCATATGGCCTGCACTCGGGGCGTCGTGTACTTTTCTTAACACTCGTAGTTTTTGGGACATTGGTACGCATAGCTTCCACGGAGTAGTATCTTCACCATCGACTTGGGTCGTCATTCGCCTATATAAACTGCCTTCTTCGATCACGTAGTCCGGGTACTTTTCTGGAGCTTCTTCCACCTTCGCCTTCTTTTCTCTTAGCCATGCGCCGTCTTCGTTTTCGTCTTCCTCTAATACTGTGCCCAACTGTTCCTCTTGTGGTTGCCTTGATAGCGCGTCTGCTACGACGTTCAGCTTCCCCTTCCTGTACTATACTTCGAACGAATATTGTTGGATCTCTAGCGCCCATCTCGCTATCCGACCTGTGGGACTCTCGATCGCGTTGAGCCACTTCAACGCCAGGTGGTCGGTAATCACTGTGAAGTTGTACCCTTCAAGATACGGTCTCATTTTCCTTATTGCCCAGACTATCGCTAAACACTCCTTCTCCGTTGGTGAGTAGTTCATTTCGGCTTTATTCAGCCGGCGACTCGCATATGCTATTACTCGCTCGCTACCCTCTAACTCTTGTGTTAGAACTGCTCCGAGCCCGAAATCACTCGCGTCGGTCTGCAACGTAAATCTCTTTGTGAAGTCCGGGCACGCCAATACCGGTGCTTGTGTGAGGGCGTCTTTCAGGGCTTCGAATGCTGACTGTAGTTTTTCGGACCACTCTCACTATTTGCCTTTCTTCAACATTGATGTGAGCGGATGCGAAACTTGTGAAAAGTCGTGGACGAATCGTTGGTACCATGATGTCACTCCCAGGAATCGTCTGAGCTCTCGTAGATTTGTGGGAAGTGTGAGCTCTCTTATGGCCGCTATCTTATCTGGGTCTGTATGGATGCCCTTCTCGCTGACTACGTGGCCTAAATACTTTAGCTTTTTCTTAAAAAACTCGCACTTCTCGGGGTTGATGTGGAGGTTGGCTTTACTTAGCCGCTGGAATACTTCTTTGAGATGCTTCACGCGCTTCTCTAGCGTTGTACTCGTGACTATGATGTCGTCTAGGTAGGCAAATGCGTGCGGTTCTAGTTCTGGGCAGATAACTCTGTCAAGTGCCCTTTGGAACGTCGCTGGTGCGGAGTGCTGTGAATGCCGTGTACTGTTTGCTGTCCTCCTCCATGGGGATCTGCCAATAACCATTTTTTAAGTCCATACTGCTTATGAATCTAGCGCTTCTGAGCCGATCGAGTATATGCTGGATACGCGGCAACGGGTAGGCGTCTGGAACGGATTTGGCATTGAATTGGCGGTAGTCGACGCAGAGTCTCCACTTTCCGTTTTTCTTCTTTGCTAATACTACTGGTGCACTGTGCGGACTATGGGATGGTTCAATGTAGCTCTGCTCAAGTAGTTCGTCGATTTTTTTGTTGATGACCTCTTGCATCTTTGGGTTCTTGGGGAAGTACCTCTGCTTTATTGGTCGATCGTCTCGCATGATTATTTTATGTGTGGCGACATTGGACGGTCCTGACATCTCTTCAAATTGTTTCAACTCACCTTGCAGGAACTCACTCACTTTCTTATCCACTGGGTTGCCTGCTTGTGGTGTGGTTTGGTTTGGGCCTTCTGAGGCCGTGTACTCCTTCCCTCCCTTCTCAACTATGGCGGTGCACGTGATTATCTCGTCTTCTCTCTTGTCTACCCTTAATCTTAGTAACTCTCCGCCACATCTCAACTCTGTGTTGGCCTTCGCGAGGTAGTCCGTCCCGAGTACCATTTCATCGACCAGGCCTGGTAGAACAAGTAACTCGCTGTGATATATTTCGTTCCCAACTTCAATTCTGCTTCTACTACTTCCTCGACGTCCTTGCGCCTTCCATCTCCCATTACCACTCGTGTCTTTACGGGTTTCGTTCTTTCCGTACCCAATCTCTTCACCACTTCTTCACTCACGAAACTCCTCGTTGCTCCTGTATCTATTACCGCTGCTATGTTTTCGCCGTTCATGGTCACATTGGCCAGGATCCGGCCTTGTGTCTGGTTTAGTGCTGCTGGTGTTCTCAAGGGAGCGTTGTGGACCCCACCCCTCGATACTGATGAGGCCCCTGGTCGTTTCCCTGTAGATCTGGGCAGCAATTTCGGGTGTGTATTCCACAACGTCCACACTTCCAACAAAACTCCATTTTTGGACTGCCACAGCCGTAGGCGAAATGTCCGGCTCCAACGCATCGTCTGCATGCGTTTCGGGGGTCTACGTACCTCCCTTGCTGATTTGGTTGGTTCTCTGCTCTCCCTGGTGGGTTGAGATTCCGGTCTTCACGCAATTGCTGGTAGCGCTCTGGTCTTGTAGCGCCCTCAAACCTGCCTGGATGTTCCCGCCTTTCGTTGCTGTGTGGGTACATATAGCTCTCTTCGTTCACGTGCACAGACTGGTACCGCTCTTCCGGTCGTCGAGGTACAAATGGTCGCGCTGCGGCTCTTAATGGCTCTTTCTCGGGGGGAAGGTTTTCGAAGTCTTCTACCAAGTCCACTAACTCTTCCAGACTCTTGAACTCACTCCGTTTAACGTAAAGTTGATATTCTCTGCGCGAATTTCGATAAATACGGCTCAGTTCTCTTCGGCTGTGCAGTTCGCGTGCCGCATAAGCCCTTGTAGTACCAGGACGTAATCTTTAAATCGCTCACCCGGTCGTTGGACGCGTCGGCGTATCTCGGCGTCTAGTTGTTCAAAGTACCGCGAGCTCAGAAAGAACTTCAGGAAATCCCTTTTAAACTCGTCCCATTCCTGCCAGTGCCGATTGTTGTTCCGGAACCACACTAGAGATTTCTCCTTCAGTAGCTCTGGTAACGCTCGGGGGATTGCGTTACGGTTTAAGTCGTAACCATCCGCTAATTCCTCTACCCGTTCGATAAATCCTAAGGGATCTTTACCGCCGTCGTAGCGGAATCCCCATTTCCGCACCCTGTCCATAATGTTCGCATAAGATGGTGTCGCTGGTACGTACGCTTGCTCTTCTTCGTGAAGCATGCCATGAGCTCCCTCATAAAACACGTCTGATGATGGGACGCCTTCTCTTGGTGTAGCTGGGTTTATGGTGATATTTGGCCGAGTATGTCGGAGGGCCAACTCCGTCAAGCATCTTTGTACGCCTTCTCCTTCACCCAGATTCTGGATGAAGCTTGCAAAGCGATTGCCCAGCTCCTCCACTGTTCCGTAGTTCTCCAATCCAAATTCTTCTGCGTACCTCAATAGTTCCTCTCGATTGAGGTAGTACACCCATGTCACTTTGACCATGGCTACCTCGTTATCTCGTTCTTCTTACTTTAGTGTCCCTGCTCGGGCGCCAGTTGTAACGGAGTTTTCCACTTGGCTGGGGTAAGCTCAGCCTTGCCAAGGGTTTGCTAAAGTAAAACACGCGGTGTTCGTTACAACAAATTTATTATTATAAACAATCTATATGTAAACGGTTCCTAATGTACTACTCGATATTTCTACGACAAGTAAATAAGGGTTCGTGAGGTGAAAACCCTCAGGTACACTACGTTTGCCGGTGGTGTTGAACCCACGGGCGAGTATGCCAAATGATAATACAGATACTACTTCTTTCGTATGGCACTGTGGAGGCGTAAACCCTCTACCAGCCCTCGTTCCAGTGAGTTGTAAACCCTCAGTGGAATATAGATAAATGCTCGTGAGGTGTAAACCCTCAATGGAATATAGATAAATGCTCGTGAGGTGTAAACCCTCAGGTGCACTACGTTTTCCGGTGGTGTTGATCCCACGGGGATCATGGCAAGTACCTATACCTACTGACACGACAACACAAAGGCTACTTAATTTCCTTTGCATTTTCGTCGCCTTTTATACTATTCTGCACGCAGGCAGAATGTGATTTTATAATAACAATTTATTGCTGCGTACAGTTTTCCACTTATTCTATGTGTACGTATGTATGTGCATGCGAATAAATTCATGTTATAGGCTTCAGCGTATGAATGTATCTAACGTATCTTCATGATTCAAGAATTTAAGTATGTATGTTTTGGATAATAAATATATATTTATATATATGTACCTTATGTTTAATGATTTCATGTATATAAATTCAATTATTATTATTATTTATGTATGTTGTGAGGTCTCCAAAAGCCTAGAATTTTGGGGTCCTTACAAGGTATCATTGGCCAGGCATGGTGACTGATGTGCAAAATCATGTTAAAAGCTGTGACAATTGTAAAGCTAATAAAACCCAAAATGCATTCAAAAAGCCAGTTATGGGGAATCAACATATTAACGAGAGACCTCTTTAGCGTTTATTTATTGACTTCATGGGACCATATTCACGTAGATGTAAAGGTAATGTCCTTGTGTTCCTAGACCACTTTATAAAGTTTGTATTTCTGAAATCTTTGCGTAATGCCACTTCAGCTAACGTCATTAATTTTTTAGAAGAATAAATTTTTCACATTTTTGGAGTGCCTGAATATGTCCACTCCGAAAGTGGAAAACAGTTTGTTTCCGAAATTTTTAACACAATTTTAAAAAAATACGAGATCGTCTATCTTAAGACTGCCTTTTACTCACCCCAAGCTAATACTGCTAATGCTGCTTAAAGAGTAAATAGGTCCGTACTGTTTTTTTTTCATCTGGCAACTTTTGCGAGTGCGAAGTGAAAGTGACTATTAGTAGACTATATTTATTTTAAATTTTCAAATAAAATATACTGTGCAAACTACATATATAAACTAATTCAGGCAAGTGCCTGCTCTGAAACTTAACAGTGAAAGTGAAACCCTTTTAAATATCAAATTGTCTTATTTGCATGGATTGGCGCTCCATCAAAACTAAATAATAGAAAATAAAATACAAGCAAACAGAGAAACTATAAACAAATAGTTTACACTAGTTGAACAGAGACAAATATATAATAATAATAATATAAAAAGCTCTGGTATTAAAGAAAGGCGCTAAAAAGAATGTAAAATAAAATTAGAGTTGCCAAAAAACTGCGTTGCAAAATCCCCTGGCTTTTTTGGGACTAAATTGGTCATTTTGCAAAAATGACACTAAATTGGTCGCCACAATGTGGAAACGTTACCCAAAGCCAACAGCAATCACAAGCGCAACAACAACAGCACCAACAGCGAACACAACGATTGGAAAATGAGCCTTTTGCTCTTGTAATCCCTTCTAGGACTACTTTACCAGCCCCTTCATGGGCTCAATCGCAGATAATTTCGAAAAGGAAAAGAAGTCCTTCTATACCTTCCAGCTCAAAAGTAGTCGTAGCTCGGAAATAGAAAGTGCCTTGAAAGAAGAGGTTTCAGGGTTAGAAACGTATTCAACATTAAAAATAAGGCTAACATACCTCAGCCAATGTTTCGGGTTGATACTGGACCAGACTTCCAGCTCTTAAAAAGGGAGAAGTTCATCCCATTTACAAACTGCGGTACCTTCTTCACCGTCGTATTTCCGTGGAAGAACCACATAAGCGAACAGGTCCTGTTCAGTGCCATAATTGTCAAGAATTTGGCCATACGAAGGGATAATGCGTCTTACAAAGTATATTTGTCATTTGTGGAGATTTACACAGTTCAAAAGACTGTATGAAAGCTAAAACAACCACTGAGTCTAAAAAATGTAGCAATTGCGGTGAAAACCACACCGCCAATTATAGGGGTTGTCCAATATATATTTCCCTAAAAGGCAAGGCTTCTAGCAACATTCCTGCCTCTCAGCTTCAAGGAAAAGCTGCCGAAGTAAAGCCTACTAATACTAACTTTATATCCTACGCCCAAGCTTTAAAAGGTGTACCTCAGCTTACAACGCAAGAAACGTCCATCCCGTCCGTTCCGTCTGTTAACTCACTTGAAAATACGCTAAACAACTTTATACATATGATGCGAGCACATATGACATCAATGCAAAGTGCGATGTAAGATTTAATTCGAAATCAAAATTTCCTTCTTCAAGCGATTTCTTTAAGCCATGAACCAACACAAGAATGAACTTCAACTCTTCTTAGAAAATCAAGCAATAGATATAATGCTTATCTCCGAAACTCATTTGACCAAATTTAATAACTTCAATATTGATACATTTTTGTTTTATGACACCAAACACCCGGAATGGAAAGCGCGCGGTGGAACTGAAATACCTATTAGGCAAAAAATTAAACATTATATAATGGAAGAGTACGGTAAGGACTACCTTCACGCTACCTCAGTTCATACACATGATAATTCTGGTGGAATAAACATTTCCGCCATATATTGTCCGCCCCGATACAACATATCAGAAATTCAATTTACTGATTTCTTTTCTAAACTGGGTAAACGGTTTCTAGTAGCAGGTGATTACAACGCCAAACATTCCTTCTGTGAATCTAGGCTAATATCTCCAAAGGGTAGAAATTTATATAAAGCCATTCAAAATAACGGTTTCGACGTTATATCTACCGGTCAGCCAACATACTGGCCAACTGGTCTTAGCAAACCCCCAGATTTGATTGACTTTGGAGTAACTTGTGGTATCAGTAGAGCACAAGTACGAATAAGCGTAAAACCTCTTTTCGACTTATCATCTGATCACTCGCCTTGTCTATGTTCCATTAACATAATTCCAGTTTTCAATGACTTACAGCTATGCTTAACCAATAAATTTACAAATTGGCTTAGATCAGAAAATTCATAAGTGCGCATCTAAAATCGCTCATTCCTCTAAAATCAATAGCAGATGTCGACAATGCGGTTGATGGTTTTACAACATTACTACATCTGGCAGCGAAAATTTCAACGCACGGCCCATCTAACACTCATAGAAGACACCTTTTCAGGGTAAAGACATTATAAGTCTGGTAACCAAAAAAAGACAACTTAGGAGAGATTGGCAGAGGTTTCGTTCCCCGGCCTTAAAAAATGAGCAATGAGAAAATTTCATAAAAAAGCTTCAGGATGTTTTGAAACAAAAAAAGGAAAACGAATTTCAAAAGTCCGTACAATCTCTGTCAGATACTTCTGATACTAACTACTCTTTGTGGCGAAAAGTTAAGAGTTCCAAAAGTCCACTGAGAACTCACAATGGTGAGTGGGCTCGAAGCGACCAGGAAAAGGGTATCTCATTTGACATGGTTCTTTCCACTGAATTTACACCAAATATTGGATACAAATCTCTTCCAGAATTTCGTGCAGATCCAGATAAAAATTTTATTCAATTTAATTTTAAACCACTTAAAGAAATTATTATTAACGACATAAAGAAAAAGAAGGCTCCTGGATATGACAAGATAACGGGTGATATGATAAAAGAGCTTCCAAATGTGGCAATAAAACACATGCTTTGTATATTTAATAGTATATTGAGACTACGCTATTTTTCTAAATCCTGGAAGAACCAGGTAAAGATCCATCTTTGGTGGGCTCCTGGAGGCCTATTAGCTTAATTGCGATATTCTCAAAAATCTTCGAAAAACTTTTATTCAAAAATATATTATCGAATTTAGAATCGAAACAGACCATACCATGCCACCAATTCGGATTTAGAGAAAAACACAGCACAATAGAGCAGGTTCATAGAATCGTAGTACACATAAGATCAGCGTTTGAAAACAAGCAATATTGTACTACAGTGTTCCTCGATGTTGCTCAGGCATT
Organism: Ceratitis rosa; assembly: GCA_037013455.1. Lineage (NCBI taxonomy): Eukaryota > Metazoa > Arthropoda > Insecta > Diptera > Tephritidae > Ceratitis > Ceratitis rosa. Next base: position 2,844,307 of record JAWMAG010000036.1, on the reverse strand, counting down.
TGATAAAGTTTGGTTAGAGGGTCTAATATACAAGCTGAAAGGTACGCTTCCCGTAAAAATTTATGATGTCTTATATAGCTTTCTTATTGGCAGAAAATTTCATGTTTCAATCTCTATAAATGGAAATACAATACCTCAGAAAGAATTCGTTACCTACCTGGGAGATACATTGGATAAGAGACTCACCTGGAAAACCCACATGGACAAAAAGATTACTCAAACCAAATTGAAAATTGCGAGCTTGCCTTGGATTGTAGGCTCTAAGTCCAAACTAAGTCTAGAAAACAAAGTTTTACTTTTTAATATGCTTATAAAGCCATCTTTGAAGTACGGGATCCAAATTTGGAGCTCAGCATCTAAATCTAGCCTAGATAGAATTCAAAGACTGTAGTCTAAAACCTTAAGATCAATATGCAAAGCCCCTTGGTATGTAAAAAACTCCACAATTCACAAAGTTCTCGGGATTAAAACCGTCACCGAGGAAATAGAGAAACTGCTTAAAAATTACTCATTAAGGTTGTGGTTAGATAACTATAAACTTTCTAGCTAAAAAATTATTACAGCAGAACTAGCCTAAGCGATTAAAGAGAAAGGATTTACATTTGAACTGTGACTAACGGTTCTGCCGCATCCAATTATTCTACATCGGAGTTGCGCTCCGCGTATATCCTTCATGATATTATAATTTACTTCAAATGATCCTTTATGATATATCTTTTGTTAAATTTTAAACATGAGTATTTGGTATACCTAATGATTTCCATGTAAACACATTCTTTGATAAATCTAAGTTATATTCGTAATTTATTGTACTTTGCTTGCTTTGTTAATCTATACAGTGGTAATGATTAACTTGTTCCAGGAATAAGAATAAGCTTTAAGATTTTCGAAATTATTGTTAGTTTCCAAAAAGGAAAGATTCAATTAAACTTTATACAAAAAAAAATAAATAAAAATTACTAGCTCCACGGACCAAGCCCTCTTCGGTATGCTTATGATACAGCATGCTGCGTCATATGAGCTATACCGACAATTGGGTACTGCAGGAGAAGCGGACTGCGAAAAATTTTGTACGAGTTGAAATTGGCTTTATATTTTATAAAAATAGATGTAGAGATGTAAGGTTTCAGGTTGGACAAGTGGTATACCGCTGGAATTTTAAACAAAATTCCCAAGCTGACAATTATTATGTCAAGCTTGCCCCAAAGCAAGTTAAGTGCGTGTATTGAAAGCAGTTGGAAACTCAACGTGGGATATAGATCGGAGTGTGCCACGTTACTAGTGCATGATATATATTAATGTGTGTCCTTTGTGTATTAAGTGTACTTGTTTATCCGCCCGATGTTATAGTTTGATTCCTGTAGATGAATATTATAATCTATCCACTTCCTTTTTGTGAATGTTTTCTTACTACTTGACTATATTCCCTTAATTATTTATTTATATATAATATTTTATTTACTTTTATAACCTGACAATATCCATTTACTTGTCGATTTTGAACTCCTGGGACATTTTTTTATGGTATATTGTACGTATATATTTTATTCATAATGGACGATAAGCGCATGCCGCCTGTGATATTTTACTGTTTTATCCATATTGATAATTTATTATTTATTAATTAGATTTAATTATTTCATCCTAGACTTGACACTTAGTATAGCTACTCAACTCCTGTGATATACAATCGTATATGTAACTTATCTGTGATATAGAATTAGACGTGTGTGTATACGTAACTATATTCGAACCATTATTATTAGGCAACCAGTGATATATTTCACTAGAATCCCGGCTTTTAGTGGATCGAAGCCACACGTTGGGCGATGAAAACGTTCAGTAAGGCTGTTTTGATGAATTTTCTTACGCACACGTTCCATCCATGTTGAACGTGTGTGTGTGTATGTGAGTCTACCATGTGAATGTAGCTATGATGCTGCATACCTTTACCATGTGGTTCGGTAAAGCAGTTCGATGTCTATTTGTGTGAAAGTAATCTTGTGTATTTCGAAGAGAGTATTCATAATGTTCAGATTGAAAAAAATAAAATATTATATAATAGCAAAAAGCTGGATAATTTTGTTAAATAAAGTAACAGTGCCAAAAGAAAACTATACAGGAAGGATCTAGTTCACTTTCCATCTCATCTGAAATAGCAAATAATATAGAAATTGAGGTCGCAGGCCTTCGTAAAGCAAAAGGATGTCTTTTGTAAAAGGTTTTAACTGGCAAAAAGTCGACGAAGTAGTCCGGAAGATGTTCGAAGACAATATCCACCACCGGCCATAGTATAATCAAGGCAAACTTTTTTTGTAATCATCTTGGAACAAAATCTGGAACGGCAACAACCAGGAAGGCGATCAGCTGTGCAAAGCAAGCCAATGGAAAGATGCGAATGCCCGAATGTACATACGAGTTTATATGTACATGCATGCTGATATGTACATGCTACCAGTACCAGCACCGACAAAGTTGTTCTAACTAAACGCAGAAATACGTACATACCTATAAATACATATGCAATACAATTTTTTAAAGTTATTTAAGTGAATTTGCCTTCAGTCATTCCAACCACCTAGGTATGATAGATAGATCATTAGACTTTGTTACATTGTTTTAATCTTAAATTTGAATTTTAATTATGTCACTGAATTCAGATTAGAATTTCTAACCTTTGGTTAAAATAAACAGTTTAATTAAGATTTAAAATTTTTGTATAGTTATTTTTTTTTTTAATTATTATATATTCCATAAGTTTCTACATATTTGCTTTAGTTATTATCATTGCTTATTACATACGATTTCCTTTTTACCTTTAAATTGTGTTTCCTTGTTTTTTTCATGAATCTTGATAAACTTTCGTTATAGCAAATTGAGTTTTGTTGCTGAAATTTTTGCCTCCACCATTAACACATTTTCTTCCTTTTTTCTATTTTTAAACCTTAATTTTAGCCTCACACTCCGCTTTCGTGAACATAAAGTTATATTATTTATAAAAATCTTACCTACCGATTGACTGGAATTATCGTGATATTGTTTATCTGATTCCCGGAAAGGTTGACAAAAAAATAACAATTTCGGGAAGTGGACCGGGGGCTACCTATTCGAAAAAACCTCTTAGGCTCCCCCGGATCGGGAGCCAAAAGTTACCGACCGAATGACTTGAAATCTCGTCAGATTGTTTCCATGGCTCCTGGGAAGGTTTACAAAAAAAATATCCGAGAGGCGGACAGGGGATTAACCCTCCGTCCGTTTGTAACGGGTGTTCTCCAAAAGTTAATGACCGATTGACTTGAAATTTCTTCAGATTGCTTCTATCATCACTGGAAAGATTTTTACTAAACAAATTTTCGGGAAGTGGACCAGGAACCGACCAGGTGATAATAAAATTAAAGATGAACTATAGGACAAAATTTCATCTAAAATAAATTTTATCTAATCAATACTATTAACAGTTTTTATTTTTTTATTTTTGAAAGAAAAAGAGAAATTTTTTTTAGGAACTAATATTGACATTTAGATTTAGTTAACTTTAGTTTAAATAATTTAATGAATTGAAGTTTTTTGCTGAGTTATTTAGGAGTAATTCAATATTGAGAACTAATTAGTCCCAGTATCGGTGAAGGTGTTACGCTGTGGCTAGACACGTGGATATATAGACTAACGTACTTTATCAGTATTAGGGAGAGCTGCAAGTTTAGTAGTCAGCGCGGCAACCATGGCTACGTAAGCGCTATACGCAAGGAGGATGGGACGACTCCACCTGACTGAACAGTCTACTCCCTTTCTCCAATCCATCTTTCATATCTCTGGTGTCTATATAGTTCCCTTCTTCCCCTATTTTTTCTTTTTTCGCCTAAACACAGGCATACAAATTTTGTTCATGGTGGGGTAGGTAGGTCCGGTGGAAAGAGCCCCTCCATCCAGCGAGCTAGTTCGGGCTGACACCACCGGGACTGGTGATAACTGAAGCCTTCCGACCGACATCCCACCCATAACATCTGATAAACTGTCTATAGAATTCCTACTAACTTCTAGTGTGGTTTCTCTACCCAAATTCTCAAAATCTGCGGTAGATTCAAACACTTCGCGCTGCGCTGCCAAGTCCTCTGGTTTTGTTTTGGACTATAAAGTTGAGGTCCATTATCAAACACAATTGACCGAGGAACACCAAAAACAAATTAACACATTGTCCTCCAATAGCTTGCAAACACTTTTTGAAGTGGCTGCAAACAGATTAGGAGAGGGCTTTGGAAAAGTAGTCTACTTTTTCTTCTTCTTTATTGACGCAGACACTGCTTATTCGATTATAGCCTTGTTAAAAACATAGCGTCATTCGTTTCGTATGTTTGGCGCCACTAGGAAATACTAAGTAATACAAAGTCGCTTTCCATCTGCTCCTTACAACGGAGTGAAGGTTTTCCTCTTTCTCTGTCTCCACCGGCAGGTTCTGAATCGAAAACTTTCAAAGCTGGAGTATTCTTATCCGTCCGGAACACATGACCTAGCCGGTCCAGCGGGACTGAAGGACTTCGCATTTCAAAGTGAATTACTGACCAGCTCTTTTGTTTTGCAACCACGAGTTCCTATATCCTCAGGATTGTGCCTCCATTTTACGTTTCCTACGTTTGCCATTCGATTGACCACTTAAACTATCTAAGTATAGGGTGATTTTTCTAACCATACGAGTACTATGGAAAAATCGAACCAGAGAAATGGGTCACAATGATCTAAGGGAAGTTGGGCTATGAAAGTTCCGATTGCTTTGGACAATAGAACTCCTCCACCAGTCATTGCCACTCAAGGTGTTTGGTTGGCCTCTCAGTGATTACATTGTTTACACTTTGACTTTGTGAGTTAATTGTATGTTCACCAATTTATTATTTACATTTTTACTTCCACACGTGCGCTGTGATATTATGCAATTATTCCTTCACGGGGGAATTCCCTAGGGATTAATAAGGTCGCCCTATTATCCCCTACTCCTCAATCAAAAAGAAAAAAGAAAATCAATGAAATTCCAAAGCACGATATTTCCCATTATTCTCAAAAATACCGAAACAAATAAAATAGATCATAAAGTTCTTCATAGCTCTGCATGCTTGGCTCCTAAGCTTACATCATTCACATTAGATGACCTACACAATGTTGACCACTTTCCAATTATAACTAGAATTTCAAATGATACGTATAATTGTGGTAGCAGCTAAAATAAAAGAAACATACGCTCCTCAGCTCATATTTTCATACCTCAGACCAACACAAACTTGTGTATTGGTCAATTTGGAGTAAAAAAAAACACTCTGTGCGGTATATAAACGAAACCAATTTATATATACATTGAAGTGATTTTCGGCCGAGAATTTGTCGAATGCGTCTTAATGTTTTCCCACTAATGGAGGGACCAACTGTTTATGCTAAGCCGTCTCCGAACGGCTGATGGTTTTTATGAGGAGCTTTTATTTCATGTCATAGCTCAATTAACTACGTTGAATATTATTAAGTTTCTAACCTCTAAGCACTGTCATGTTCATTCCTCACATGGAATACTACGCAACACGATAATGTTTATGCCGAAGCAAACTGTAATGCAAATTTCAACTCCTATTTAACAAAGAGAAATCACGAAAAGTTGTAACAAATTAGCCAACAATAATGAAAGACTTAAATTATTTTAGTCGAGTCAACATGATTGAGAAGCCCGAGCTTATTAAAAAAATTCCATTTCCGCAATTGCTATCTTTTCAATTTTCAATAAAACACCAATTACAAAAAAGATAATACAAAAGAAAACCAACGTCTTCAGCTTTTGAACTATGCTATTTCTCTTCATAAAAACGAGTGGAACGTCACACCGATGGATCAAAATTAGATACCTACACTAGGTTTGCAGTGACAAACGGTCAAGGTGTACTTTACAGCTGAAGGTGCATTACACGCAGTGGTTCTTTTCGTTACACAATCTCTAGAAAAACACGTTATATGCTCTGACAGTAAATTGACAATGGATAATGGACACTAAACTTTATTTAAACCCGTTGTGCTTTTAGCGATGGTCTAAAGAATTTAAAGACCCTTGATAATAACCAAAATACTTTTAACGTCATTACTGCGACCATTATTGGAGTACGGTTAAATGGTGTGGAATCCTAATTATAATGTCCATTCCGATTAAATTGAGTCCGTTCAAAAACAGTTTTTTTTTTGCTTTGCGTCACTTCCTTTGGGATTTTCGCCAAAATATTCCACCGTATTTATAAATCTATCTACACTTTCTAGCCGTAGAGAAATGCTTGGGGCGATTTTTTTTAGTAAAACTTCTGAATGAACTGATTTCTTTTATATATATAATTCGCGCTTTGTAACCGCTGAAGCGATTTTCGGCCGAGCTCCTCCACCAATTTGTGGTTTTGCGTCTTGATATTTTTCCAACAAATGGAGGGACCTACAGTTTATACTAAGCCGCCTCCAAACGGCTGATGGTTTTTTTACGAGGAGCTTTATTTCATGTCCGAAATACACTCGGAGGGGTGGACATTTCCTGCCGAGGGGCGACCGCAATTAGAAAACTTAACTAAATTTTTTTTAGGTTTTCGTTTAAATGGAACTGTTTCAGACCATATATTTTTTTGGAAATAGTGAAAAAATTATAGCAATAGTTTTGGTCGGTAGAAGTTATAGCTGCTATTTCGGAAACCACCACATTTCCTCATCAGACTTCTTTTTCCAGACACCTTTTGTACGAATGGAATTCGAACTTGGGATGCCCACAACACGAGCCAATGGTTATCCCATTAAGCTACATGTGTGCCGCTTTCACATATTGTTGTTTTTCACTTTTTTCCTTTTACTTACATATCCACGATCAAGTGCTCAGATATCCTGTAGCTGTAAACTTGGCGCGATGCAGTTGTTTTTGCGAAAAATTTACCAACAAATATTTTAAAGCAACGCCTTTTTTATTATTGGAAAATTTCAATCGCACGACAATTACGTAAGACGTAATTCCTAGATGCTTTTTCAGGTCATTGTTATGTTGAATTGTTTTTGGGTTTTCGTTTAAATGGAAATGTTTCAGACCATATATTTTTTTGGCAATAGTGAAAAAATTACAACAATAGTTTTGGACGGTAGAAGTTATTGCTGCTATTTCGGAAACCACCACGTTTCCTCATTCTTTTAATCATTTTTTTATATTAATTTTTTTTTATTTAAATTAATTTTCCATAACTTTTAGATGTTGGTGGCACCGGGATTTGAACCCGAGTCTTCCGAATGACAGTACGCAATGCTAACCACTCGGCTACCTCTTTTAGGTGAAGTAAATTTCAATGTTGAAAGGAAAATTAGGCAAGCAAAGGAAATAAGAAAATAAACATAAAAGAAGTTTTTGTTGCGACTAACCAGTCCAGCCGGACTGGAGGATTTTACATTTAAATTGCCTACTCAGTCTAAAGTTGGACAAGAGTGATTCTGTGCTGGATTTCCAGGCTGACATTGTTCTTGGTGGTAATACAGATTCAAAGTTTGACGAAATTATCTACGACTTCAAAGTTATGACTGTCAACAACGACGTGGGGGCCAAGTCGTGAACGTGATGACTGTTTGTTTAATGCCACCAGATATTTCGTCTCGCCCTTGGCGCAGTTGCTGAGGCCATTAATGTCAATATCATTGGCGTACGCTAAAGCTACTTTTTTTAGAAGATTTCACCTTTCCTATTCAGCTCTCTAACTGAAATGATTTTCTCTAGTAATAAGTTAAAAAAGTCACACGATAAGGAATCATCTCGTCTGAAAACTTGTTTGGTATCGAACGGCTCGGAGAGGTTCTTCCATCCTGATGGATCTCAATGTATTGGTTAACGTCAGTTTACATTGTCGTATAAACTTTGCGGCTATACCAAATTCAGATATAGGGGCGTAGAGACAGCTCCTTTTCGTGTTGTGAAAGGCTGCTTTAAAATCAACGGAAAGGTGGTGTTTATTGATCCTGTATTCAAGGATATTTTCCAAGATTTGGCGCATGGTGATTTACCTGGTCTGTGATTGATTTACCAGGTCTAAAGCCACATTGATTAGGTCAATGGGCCTTTCACACAATACACTCGAAAGGACCTTTAATGTGATATTAAGGAGGCTTATCGCACGGTAATTGGCGCAGATTGTGCAGCCCTTTATTTGTGAATTGGACAGAACACACTTAAATTCCAGCCGTCGGGCATACTTTCGCCCAACCAAATTCTGCAAAACAGCTAATGCATGTACCTTGTCAGCTCTTCACCACACTGTCGTTAGACCGTCAGCACCGACCTTGCTGTTCTTGAACGGTGCAATAGCTATTAAAACATCGACATTTTCGGGTAATGGAACGCCATTTCCACCGTCATTTGGGGTTCACTATCTCCGTGTATCTCATTTTCACTGCCACTCAGCAGGCAGGAGAAGTGTTCCCTCCGAAAATTCAGTATGCTCTGGCCATCGGTTGTTAGATCACCTCTTTAAGTCCTACAAGAGTCTGTATTATTACATGCATCTCGTTATCATATGTATGCAGCAATAGCAACATTTTTAACACCAATATAAATATACATAGCCATATGTTTTTTATTTTTAACTCTTTTTCGTTTTCAAACCTCTTTCTGTTTTCCTGCACATCCTCTAGCGACACCTTAATGTGAGTGAAGATTATTAAGTACGTGTAAGAATTAATAAACTTCAGGAAAGTGGAAAATAATTCATGGTATACCATAAACCATACATCTTGGAAGCACAAAATGTAGTAATCTCGACAGATATGATTCAAAAGTTAATCATAGTCATGAGGTCTATAATATTTCCGTTTCCAAGAAAATTTTCTTTTTGATTGGAGCTGCCGAACGAAACAGAGGTGCCTTAATAAGTATTTTCACGCTGTTTATCGTATTGAATAAAGTAATTTCTTTTGACAAGAATAAATTAATTAAACTAGTGTTTGATATATTCTACAAACGAAACGAAATAAAAGCAAAGTAAACTTTAATATTAAATTTCGGTAAACCTGAATGGAAAAATCAGTCCCATTTGGGTAAAATCAACTCCTGCCCTAGCGAAGTTGCAAGTTTTAACAGAATATCATGAATTAGTCAGTGAGAGCAAGCGATTGATAATTGCAAAATAAAAATGAAAAACGCAGCGATAACGACAATTTCTTAATACAAAAATGATATTCCAAATTTAGTTAAAATATATATATGGTATAACAGATAATGACAAGTATTAGTTTATATTTGATATCAAAAATATAATGATACTCATATTGTACTATTGAAAGCTTTGATTTAGCGATTTTAAACTTTGCACTTATTCGTATATACACATAATTATTCTAACGAAAAGAAAACCAAATAACACAGGATGTAGTGGCCGCTAATACTCATTAGCACAGCATTTCACTCAGCTTAGCCAGCGGCTCTCTGAAGAAGAAGGAGATTAGAATAATGGATACACATTTTTTCGTTTACTGTGTTATTCTGCATTGAAAGCGTGTTGTTAAAGTATTTTCTTTTACACGACATTATAAAATTATTTAAAGTTATAACTGTTTGAAGTTAGAAGGCGAAAGTTTAAAGTGCTTAAGAGAAATTAATAAAGAAATGGCAATAGTTTTTCTTATAGTTTTCGTGTTGAAACAAAGAATTGGAAATTAACATATTCATTTAATAAATAAAGATTAGTAGTATTTAGTGTAGTGTGTATTATGTAAATATGTGAATAATAGAAAAATAGGTAAAGTTTCTGAAAATTAACGCAGAAAAGTATTGATCAAAAGATAATGAAAGAAAAATATAATTTTTATAAATATATTAATTAAATAATAATTTCTAAAAGCAATTACGACGAGACTCATCGAAGCAGCATCTAAGTATGTAACTATGTAAGTAAAACAACAAAATATTCATATTTTCGTATTTTTTTTCATTCATGAATATAATATTTTTTTTTTGTTAAATTATATGTAAGAATATAATATTCATGAATACCAGAATGTAATAAAAAAAAATATTATCAGAGATATAAAACAAATATAATAATGGAAAAAGTGTTTTCTAACCTAATCTGTTAAACAAGTTTGAATTGACTTTCAAATGACCCTGATTTGAGTGCAACTTAAAAGTAAGAGAAGAACTCATAGTTTAAACTTTAAAGAAAAATTTAAGAGTGACATTTCATTTAACAGTACCACTAAGTGAAACATATACAAATAGTGCAAGCAAAAACTGAAAACTAAATAAAAGCAACAAATGATTGTATAAACAACAACAACGTTATTGCGCGCTAAACTTTTGAACACTGTAAGGACCCCAAAATCCGAGGCTTTTGGAGACCTCACAACAATACTTTTTATGTACATTTTTTTTTATTCATACACTGAATTTATATATATACATTGAATTATTATACATGAAATAATTAAATATTACATATATATATATATATATATATATATATATATATATATATATATTTACATACTTAAATTATTGAAGCGCTGAAGTCTAAAAACATGTTCGAACATGAATGCACATACACACATACACATAGAATAAGTGAGAAACTGTACGCAGCAATCAATTGTTATTATAAAATAATATTCTGCCTGCGTGCAGAATAGTATAAAAGGCGACGAAAACGCAAAGGAAATTAAGTAGCCTTTGTGTTGTCGATAGGTATACTTGCCCGTGGGATCAATACCACCGGCAAACGTAGTGCACCTGAGGGTTTACACCTCACGAGCATTTATCTATATTCTACTGAGGGTTTACACCTCACTGGAACGAGGGCTGTTAGAGGGTTTACACCTCCACACCGCCATACGAAAGAAGTACTATCTGTGTTATTATTAAGCATACTTGCCCGTGGGTTCAACACCACCGACAAATGTAGTGTACCTGAGGGTTTTCACCTCACGAAAACTTATTTACTTGTCATAGAAATAGCGAGTAACGTATTAGAAACCGTGCAGATAGAGATTGTTAAACTAACAAATTTGTTGTAACGTACACAGCGTGTTTTACTTTAGCAAACCCTTGGCAAGGCTGAGCTTACCCCAGCCAAGTGGGAAAACTCCGTTACAACTGGCGCCCGAGCAGGGACTCTAAAATAAGAAGATCGAGATAAGGAGGTAAGCCATGGTCAAAGTGACATGGGTGTACTACCTTAATCGAGAGGAACTATTGAGATACGCAGAAGAATTTGGATTCGAGAACTACGGAACAGTGGAGGAGCTGCGCAAACGCTTTGCGAGCTTCATTCAGAATCAGGGTGAAGGAGAAGGCGTACAAAGACGCTTGACGGAGTTGGCCCTCCGACATACTCGGCCAAATATCACCATAAATCCAGCAAGGGAGGTATGTAGACCCCCGAAACGCATGCAGACGATGCGGTGGAGCCGGATATTTCGCCCGCGGCTGTCGCAGTCCAAAAATCGAGTTTTGTTGGAAGTGTGGACGTTGTGGAATACACACCCGAAATTGCTGCCCAGATCTACAGGGAAACGACCAGGGGCCTCATCAGTATCGACGGGTGGGGTCCACAACACTCCCTCGAGAACAGCAGCAGCACTAAACCAGACACAAGGCCGGATCCTGGCCAATGTGACCATGAACGGCGAAAACATAGTAGCGGCAATAGATACAGGAGCAACGAGGAGTTTCGTGAGTGAAGAAGTGGTGAGGAGATTGGGTACGGAAAGAACGAAACCCGTAAAGACACGAGTGGTAATGGGAGATGGAAGGCGCAAGGACGTCGAGGAAGCGGTAGAAGCAGAAGTGAAGTTGGGGAACGAAGTACATCACAGCGAGTTACTTGTTCTACCAGGCCTGGTCGATGAAATGGTACTCGGGACGGACTACCTCGCGAAGGCCAACACAGAGTTGAGATGTGGCGGAGAGTTACTAAGATTAAGGGTAGACAAGAGAGAAGACGAGATAATCACGTGCACCGCCATAGTTGAGAAGGGAGCGAAGAAGTACACGGCCTCAGAAGGCCCAAACCAAACCACACCACAAGCAGGCAACCCAGCGGATAAGAAAGTCAGTGAGTTCCTGCAAAGCGAGTTGAAACAATTTGAAGAGATGTCAGGACCGTCCAATGTCGCCACACATAAAATAATCATGCGAGACGATCGACCAATAAAGCAGAGGTACTTCCCCAAGAACCCAAAGATGCAAGAGGTCATCAACAAAGAAATCGACGAACTACTTGAGAAGAGCTACATTGAACCATCCCATAGTCCGCACAGTGCACCAATAGGATTAGAAAAGAAGAAAAACAGAAAGTGGAGACTCTGCGTCGACTACCGCCAATTGAATGCCAAATCTGTTCCAGACGCATACCCGTTGCCGCGCATCCAGCATATACTCGTTCGGCTCAGAAGCGCTAGATTCATCAGTAGTCTGGACGTGAAGAATGGTTATTGGCAGATCCCCATGGAGGAGGACAGCAAACAGTACACGGCATTCACAGTACCCGGACGTGGCTTGTTCCAATGGAAGGTAATGCCTTTCGGCCTACACTCCGCACCAGCGACGTTCCAGAGGGCACTTGATAGAGTTATCGGCCCAGAACTAGAACCGCACGCATTTGCCTACCTAGACGACATTATAGTCACGAGTACAACGCTAGAAGAGCACGTGAAGCACCTCAAAGAAGTATTCCAACGGCTAAGAAAAGCCAACCTCCGCATCAACCCCGAGAAGTGCGAGTTTTTTAAGAAGAAGCTGAAGTATTTAGGCCACGTAGTCAGCGAGAAGGGCATCCATACAGACCCAGATAAGGTAGCGGCCATAAGAGAGCTCACACCTCCAACAAATCTACGAGAGCTCAGACGATTCCTGGGAGTGATATCATGGTACCGAAGATTCGTACCAGACTTTTCACAAGTTTCGCATCCGCTCACATCAATGTTGAAGAAAGGCAAAAAGTGGGAGTGGTCCGAAAAACAACAGTCAGCATTCGAAGCCCTGAAAGACGCCCTCACACAAGCACCGGTATTGGCGTGCCCGGACTTCACAAAGAGATTTACGTTGCAGACCGACGCGAGTGATTTCGGGCTCGGAGCAGTTCTAACACAAGAGTTAGAGGGTAGCGAGCGAGTAATAGCATATGCGAGTCGCCGGCTGAATAAAGCCGAAATGAACTACTCACCAACGGAGAAGGAGTGTTTAGCGATAGTCTGGGCAATAAGGAAAATGAGACCGTATCTTGAAGGGTACAACTTCACAGTGATTACCGACCACCTGGCGTTGAAGTGGCTCAACGCGATCGAGAGTCCCACAGGTCGGATAGCGAGATGGGCGCTAGAGATCCAACAATATTCGTTCGAAGTATAGTACAGGAAGGGGAAGCTGAACGTCGTAGCAGACGCGCTATCAAGGCAACCACAAGAGGAACAGTTGGGCACAGTATTAGAGGAAGACGAAAACGAAGACGGCGCATGGCTAAGAGAAAAGAAGGCGAAGGTGGAAGAAGCTCCAGAAAAGTACCCGGACTACGTGATCGAAGAAGGCAGTTTATATAGGCGAATGACGACCCAAGTCGATGGTGAAGATACTACTCCGTGGAAGCTATGTGTACCAATGTCTCAAAACCTACGAGTGTTAAAAGAAGTACATGACGCCCCAAGTGGAGGCCATATGGGCATTCGTAAATCCATAGCCCGGGCGATGGCACGATACTACTGGCCAGGAATGTTTGGCGACGTGAGAAAGTATGTACAACAGTGTCACGAGTGCCAAATATATAAGCCCGGCCAACAACAAGCTGCAGGAAAAATGCTCACCCAAATAGCGGAAGAACCATGGGCAACAGTGTGTGCAGATTTCGTCGGCCCGTTACCCCGATCAAAGCATGGCAATACAATGGCTCTCGTCTTTCTGGACCGATTCTCTAAATGGGTAGAGATCATTGCAGTCCGCAAAGCCACAACCGAAGGCCTCGTGCGAGCATTCCGAGAAGGGATCTTAGCGCGTTTTGGCGTCCCAAAAGTACTAATCACCGACAACGGAGCACAATTCACCAGTAAGCATTTCAAAAACTTCTTACGCGAGCATGGAGTGAAACACCAGCTAACCGCACCTTACACACCGCAAGAGAACCCGACCGAAAGAGCAAACAGGAACATTAAAAGAATGATAGCGCAATTCACCGGAAGAGAACAACGTGAGTGGGACGAACTACTCCCAGAAATAACACTCGCACTCAATACCTGCGTAGGCGAATCCACAGGATACAGCCCGGCATACATAGTCCAGGGAAGAGACCCAAGAATGCCGAATAATCTCTTCGACGAACACACCTTCGGAACCGCGCAGAAGACCCCGACACCAGCAGAGAAAGCAACAGTGATGGCAGAAGTTTACAGAATAGTTCGAGGTAACCAACAACGCGCAGCAACCGATCAAGCGCGCCATTACAACCTGCGAAGGCGAAATTGGCAACCAGCTATAGGCGACTTAGTACTAGTGAAGGAACACCACCTCTCAAAGGCGATAGAAAACTTTGCGGCCAAACTAGCTCCCAGGTACAGCGGCCCGCATCGAATAACCAACTACGTATCTCCAGTAATAGTGGAACTGGACAAAATACACAAAGGAAAAAGGAGGACGGCACATCTGAGTGAATTGAAGCCCTACCACGGTGATGGGAAAAACATTCCATAAAGGCAAAAAAAAAAAAAAAAAAAAAATAAAAATAAAAAAAATTAAAATTATAAGTGAAAAAAAAAGTAATGAAGTAAAGGACATCATAGTATCACGAAACAGAAAAAAAAAACAAAAAAAAAGTAATGAAGTAAAGGACATCATAGTATCAAGAAACAGAAAAAAAAAAAAAAAAAAAATATTAAAAAAAAAAAAATTTTTAGTGAAAAAAAGACATCATAGTGATAAGAAACAAAAACAAAAAAAAAAAAAAAAATCGAGTGAAAAAAAAGTTTGATATGGACGCACTCTAAAAAGGACATAAAAGGGAGTCGTAGTGTTAAGAAGCAAAAACAAAAACAAAAAAACAAAAAAAAAAAATTCAAGTGAAAAAAAAAGTTTGATATGGACGCACCCTAAGTCACATACTGTATGAAGGTGGCAGCACCCATCAACAGCAGAGCCAGCGGTAAACAAATGAACATATATATATACAAATGTACATACATATAACTAAGCGAAAGGAAAAAAATACATAATAAACATACATACATACATGCAATGAAGTGAATATATAATAATAATGAAAACAAAAATATACATAATATACATACATACATAAACTAAAATATATGCAAAGTGAAAATATACAAGCAAAAACACATAGACGCAAAAAAAAAATAATAATTATATATACACAACGCACAAAAAAAAATAAATATATACACACAAAATAATAATAATAACCGAAATACTCCTGCAAAAATTCGAAGGAGAAAAGCACAGTTGGTCGAGCGATGAAAAATCAAAATAAAAGCCGGCGCCACGACCAAACTCACATCAAGTGCAAATATGACTAGATACGAAACTCACTCAAAAACACTCAAAATACAACTCTGAGCGTTCCCCCATCTCACATTCTAATGTTGGCAGCAGTGTCAGATCGGGGAACATTCAACAAAATGCACCAGTACCACTATGTCATTAAAAAAATCTATTGTTTTTGTTTCAAAAGAAATTTGCTTCAGCAGTAAATATTAAAGAAATTGTTGTAATTTTATTCTTAAAACTTAATATAATTAAATGTTTGACTGTTTCTCAATGAAATATTGTAGTGAAATTGTATTTAAAGACGTTGTTTGTAATAAAATACCCAAATTATACCTAAAAATCCAAATAAATCATTTTTCTATCACAGTGGCACTGTTCAGAAATGTTATAAAAAATGAGCATTTTTGAGCGCTCTCACGAAATAAAGAGTTTCGTATCTAGTCATCTTTGTCAAGTGTGCTAGCAACTGAAGCGAGCGATAAACTAATTGTGCCAACGAAGTATACGAGCGCTAAGCCAAACGCGAAAAAACGAAATAAATAATATAAGCAAGCAGCAGAGATGGCTCCAACAAATGACTGGCCGCGAGTACGTTTACAAAGGCTGACAGAGGAGGAGATACGTTCTCACCTACACGAAACAAGCAGTAAACGAGGCAGAGCAGAGAGTACCTGTACCAGCGAGGTTACGGTGATTTTCGTACGGAGTGAAGAAGCAGATAGCGGCAGTGCTGATGAAGAAGAATATTTAGTGCGCGCATCCACACCAATCACAATCTCGTCAGAGAGTGAGGATGAGCAGCCAGCGAAGCGACGAGTAGAACTCGATATATCCGAGGAGGATGGTGAAGTGCGTGGCAGAGGCTTCATCGAATACAACAAGCGCATCAACATGCGCTTACGCATATATAGCGAAGGAGCAGCAGCGAGCGAGGAGCCACAACCACAACCGGCTAAGCTCTACATACACGATGCAGAGGAAAAAGATGACGAAATAAGCTTAACAGCAAGCGGCGGTATGCTAGATGTCGGCGATTGGAGTGAATACGCCAACATGGCAGGTGACGTAGAGCGGTGGCTACAGGACACTGAGGCTACAACAGCGAATACGTGGGATAATCGGACAGGGGTCGAACCACTGCCCAAGGCTCTGATTGACGACATCGAGGCGCACATGCAGCAGTCACAGCAGCGACGGGTGAGGCGATCTTATAAGCGGCACGTCGAAGGCAACTCCTACCGCGTGAGAATTTCACGAACTGGTCTGGTGACCATAAGTCTCGCAGCGGGAAGTGAGGGGAGGGTTTAAGGACCCCAAAATCCGAGGCTTTTGGAGACTTCACAACAATACTTTTTATGTACATTTTTATATTCATACACTGAATTTATATATATACATTGAATTATTATACATGAAATAATTAAATATTATTGTTGAAGACATGAGTTCGAATTCAGGCCTTTCTAAATAGTACAATTAAAATATAGAATAATAAAAGTAAACATACTTACATTCCTATTACTTTCCAATACATACCCAAATACTCACCATACTGAATCTACTCCCATTCCAAAATACTTACCAGCAACCCTACTTCCGTTACAACTCTAAAGGAGAAACTAAATCAAATGTATATAAATATGTATGTATTAGTAATTTTAAGTTAATTAGTCAAAATAATAATTTTCGCTCGCTCGAACTGCCGGTTGTGTTATAAATAAATTATAAATATATATAAATAATAAAACTGAAATAAATTGTGAAATTTAAATTCAAATAATAAATAAAAAGGTTTGTGAAAACTGTTTAAAGAAAAAACAAGGTGTTTCTAATTAAAACGGAAAATAATAAATAAATAAATACAGCAAGTAGCTGATATTTATTCATGGTGCCGAAACCCAATTACGGAGTGAACTCGTGTACATAAACTTAAAATAAAAAATTTTTCTTTTATCATATGTATATGTTAATACATACATAATATTTACATACAAAAAAAAAAAAACAAAAATAAGTTCGTGAGTGCAAATTAAGCTATAATACATACAAAATAAAATTAAACATATACATAATACGTTCAAAATAAAATTAGACGAAAAAAGTTATATATATATATATACATATAAAACATAAAAGTGAAAAAAAATAAGTGGAACCAAAAAAAACAAAAGAATTATAAGCATAAAAAATATGCATATATGAATACATAACATATATTATTGTACATACACACATACATAAATACATACATGCGGTGAAAAGAAAAAAAAAAACACAAAAAAGTAGTGGAAGAAATTTTCATACATAGCAACATACATAAAAAAAGGAAAAAGAATTAAATAAGATTTGAAAAAAAAAAAAAAAATATATATACAAAATTAACAAGCAGTGCACATACATATTTATATAAATAAAAAGGTGTAAAAATTAAATAAGATTAAAATTTTTTTTATACATTAAAACATAAAAAACAAAAAAAGTAGTGGGAAAAATACATACCTACATAGCTACATACGTAAAAAAAAAAAAAAAAAAAAAAAAAAAAAAAAAAGAATTAAATAAAATTTTAAAATATAGAAAAAAAAAGAAAACAAACGAGCACAGCACATACGTACATACAGCAGCATTCCAAGCCACAATCAATACCTCATCACCGCAGGAACACCAACACTACGCAGGAGACAACACCCCCCCCCCCCCCCCGTCCCGTCTCGAGAAAACAATAAGTTTGCTTTGTAATAAGTCCGGATGTCTAAGTAAGTCCCACTCTCTCACTCAATTAAATACTGCAATAAGTTTAGCGGATTTTGCCAAACAGTGTATGATACCTCTCCATCATACATAATACACACACATCTCAAAAAATAATCATTATAAAATAAAAAAGTTTTATGTTTTTAACGTTTGCGCAAAATTACAAAATCCGCTAAACTCTTCTCAAAATATATAATATACATAGCGGGTCCCAAAATTCGGTAAATGAAAATCCCCTACTTTTCATTTACCGAATATAACAGCGCAAACTCGCGCTTTCCCCATAAAAAGAATATATTTAATACAAAAAAACCGCTTATTATTATATATCCCCTTACGTATATAAACTCCCCTTTTTATATACGCCAACTGGTCCAAAAACACCTTCGAAAAGGACCAGTTCGGACCAGTTGCCCCTCCCATATATCCTCCCGAGTATATACATACTCTCAGTATATACACCCCAACTGGACCGAAAACCCATTCCCACGGGCCCATAACCGGACCAGTGTAAGCACATTACACTGCCCATAGTCACCACCGCATAGCAAGTCACCGCTACTCAACTGTGGTACATGTGTATACATACACATATATACATAAAGTGTTTTTTTCAATTCCGGCAATTTCCCCTTCTTCGCTATTTACAATAGCAAGCGGACAAAGGCACGTATGTACATAAGTATACATACGTACATACTCGTGTAAGCTGAGCACCCAGCATACAAACGGGGTATAATAAAAACCCAGTAAACATTTATACATTGCTGTGCTCAGACGCGCTGAGACAGTATAGTGCACAACATAAAAGCTACCCCTAAATAAACTAATTAAAAATAATATATACTTACATATTGTATATTTATATAAATATAAATAAATATTTTACAATAAAATTTTATAAAATAAAATCTCACAATTAAGGACCATTAAAAACCCACTATTAGAAAAGATGGCTACGGATATACTGGAACCACCCCAACCCCTCCAAACTCAATTGGAACTCCGCGACTCCCAAAAACACTCAACAATGGCTCACACAGAATTTTTATTCCACTTGAGGAATTTGGATAAATTCTGCGAAAAGTGGAAAAGCATCGAAGAATCAATGCACTCAAAGGCGGCGTTGATGGTATATAAGGAGAGGTTAGAAAGACTTATAGCCCTGGCAGATGCAGCCAATGATAACCTGCAGCTGAGTAACACCGTGGATGAAAAAACCCGAACGATATGTGCAGAACGTTATGACACCTCCAGAGCCAACGCGATGCTAATGAGGACTCGGATAAATGAGTTACTCCTTCAACTCGCCTCAAACCTCGAACCCGTAGCATCAAGGCCCCACGCGCACTCCCTAGCGCAATCTCAACCTCAACCTTCTCAGAACCTCAAACCTGTCTGTACCATATTCCACGGAGAAGATAAAGAATGGCCGTCGTTCAAGGATTATTTCACGGCACAAAATTCTAAATTATGGCTAAGGCAAAAAATGCTGCAATTAAAAATGAGAACAAGAGGAGAAGCGGCGCAAATAATTCACGAATTCTCTTTAAATGAGTCCAACTTTAACCCTGCCTGGCAAGCACTCACAGCCAGATACGAGATCTCTCATCCAAAAATCGTTTCTTCCGAAAGCTCGGAACTCCAACTTCCAGAAGCAACACCCGAACTTCCAATCTCTGCATCGAATTTCGAAATTAAAGCTTCTATTGCTCACATTCAGCCGCAGCTATTCTCGTGCAAATTGTGCAGCTCTCATCACTCAATGATGAAGTGCACAGAATTCAAAAAGCTATCCGTCCCCGATCGGATCAAGTTCACGAAGAAAAATAATTATTGTATGAATTGTTTGGCCTACTCTCACTCCAAGAGAGATTGCAAAAGCAACTTCACATGCTTATATTGTAAAAAGCGCCACCACTCACTTCTCCACTCGAGGCAACCCCAAAGGCCAAGTGAACCAACCCCCCATCGAAATAATGCCACATCCCAAGTGGCAAGTCCTGTACCTCTAAACATATGTACAGTAACATTCAACTCAAAATACTCAACCCACCCAAAGGGTACTCATCACGTTACAAATAGCAGAAATACAGTATTGCTACCCACAGCCTACGTGCCCATCCTCCACAAAGGAAAAATAATTAGAATACGTGCCCTAATAGATCAAGGCTCCCAGAAAACTTTTGTATCGTCTCGAATGCATAAGTCCCTTGATCTACTAACACCAAAGACTCACTACAACATTTTTGGAATCGACGGACTACCAGTTGGAAACTCAAATGAAACACCCACTCTAACAATACTCTCTTCAAATAAGAAAAAGAAGATCGCAACTCCCGCTGTAATACTACCCCAAATAACACACTCTCTACCGTCGTTGAAGCATATGGACCCTAAAGAATACTGCTCACTTCCCCTAGCAGATCCCGATTGCTTCGCACCAACCAAAATCGAAATGTTGATTGGCAGCGACATTCTTCCCCAAATTCTTCTCCCAGGATTCAAGACCTGCGGAAGCTTAATAGCCCAAAACTCCATCTTTGGGTGGATATTAAGCGGCCCAATAGCACAAGAAACTAATATTTCACTCACTCCACCTCGTCCTAACACGGATACAGAACTTCCGAATTTTGACCCGGCAGGATGGCCATCGGCCAAGATGAAATCCTCAAAAATCTCAACTCAGCAGCATTGGATACAAAAACCAGTCCGCGTTCACAAACGCAACTCATTGCACAATGACAACTCTTTCCATAAGCATAATCCCCCAAATACGAAAATTAAAAATTCACTCACCAGAAAGCCTCTCAAAAGCTACCTCATTCCCGAGACTGTACCCTTTCTGGAAAAAAGTCCACTCCTCGTGACTAAAACTCCGTCGAACAGAAGTTCTGAAGTCAGAAAAGAAGATTGGATTCCCTACCGTTCTAATTCCTCACGTAATAGTGTGGTTCATCGTCCCATTCATCGGATCGGCAGAGTTGGAGCGATTATAAGGAAAACGAAAAAGCCAAGAATGAAGACGGACGTCAGAAATTTCCCGACGCTGCAACAGATCCACACGTCGAATTGCTTTCAGCGCAGAAATCCCTCCGCATTTTGGAAAGTCTTATATAAAGGAGGACCCTCCAGATCTTCAAGAATAGCAACAATAAGCTACCACTCGTGTCCACATCCAACGACTCAACCATTCCAGGTTCACAGAGTAGTGACAACCGAACATCATTCACTTCGGTGGAAAAATCTAAAATGGCTACCCAAGTCATCCGAGTCCTGTCCAAAAATCTTATCAAATGGCTACTCTTATCCGGTGCAAATAAAAACTCAGAATGCCCGAAATAGACGGCCCAATACTCCCAATGATGGACATACTCAATCCCAACGAGCAACATGTTGGCAACGTGGACATCCGCATCTCTGGCGGAACTGTCACACTCTGCAGAACTAGCTCTAACACTCTCTCTCTCTCTCTCTCTCTCTCTCTCTCTCTCTCTCTCTCTCTCTCTCTCTCTCTCTCTCTCTCTCTCTCTCTCTCTCTCTCTCTCTCTCTCTCTCTCTCTCTCTTCCTCTCTCACAGATACCAATTTTTTCTCTCATTATCCCATTACATCGATACATTCACAGTAATTCATATACTAATAATGTGTTTCGATGAAAATTCTCTTTGCAGACCCTATTATACAGCCGGACCTTAAACTTCCACCTCCCATTAAGCAATCAGAAGCTTTCCAAGACGTCATGACGCCGCAGGCCCGCCGGCATGTTGAAGACATGAGTTCGAATTCAGGCCTTTCTAAATAGTACAATTAAAATATAGAATAATAAAAGTAAACATACTTACATTCCTATTACTTTCCAATACATACCCAAATACTCACCATACTGAATCTACTCCCATTCCAAAATACTTACCAGCAACCCTACTTCCGTTACTACTCTAAAGGAGAAACTAAATCAAATGTATATAAATATGTATGTATTAGTAATTTTAAGTTAATTAGTCAAAATAATATTGTTCGCTTGCTAATTCTCAAACCGCTCGGTTGTGCAAAAAGTGTATAAGAAAATTAAAAACCCGTGTAACAAATATAAATAGAAAAAAAAACCAAATAAATACGTATATACATAAGTATATATTTATATTAAAATAAACCAGTAGTGTCGTAACTAAATTATATATATATATGGTAATAAAAAACCCTTATGAAATTTAAAACTCTAAACAATATAAATAAAATACATAGAAATAATATTGTGAAAACTTTAAAATTCTAAATAAACCCAATTCAAATATATTCTTAAATAAAACTGTGCGTTTTTTTATTAAAACGGAAAATACAATATATATAAAATAATAATAATATAATATTCAACGCTTGAATATTATTCAATTATATATATATGTATATATATATATATATTTACATACTTAAATTATTGAAGCGCTGAAGTCTAAAAACATGTTCGAACATGAATGCACATACACACATACACATAGAATAAGTGAGAAACTGTACGCAGCAATCAATTGTTATTATAAAATAACATTCTGCCTGCGTGCAGAATAGTATAAAAGGCGACGAAAACGCAAAGGAAATTAAGTAGCCTTTGTGTTGTCGATAGGTATACTTGCCCGTGGGATCAATACCACCGGCAAACGTAGTGCACCTGAGGGTTTACACCTCACGAGCATTTATCTATATTCTACTGAGGGTTTACACCTCACTGGAACGAGGGCTGTTAGAGGGTTTACACCTCCACAGCGCCATACGAAAGAAGTACTATCTGTGTTATTATTAAGCATACTTGCCCGTGGGTTCAACACCACCGACAAATGTAGTGTACCTGAGGGTTTTCACCTCACGAACACTTATTTACTTGTCATAGAAATAGCGAGTAACGTATTAGAAACCGTGCAGATAGAGATTGTTAAACTAACAAATTTGTTGTAACGTACACAGCGTGTTTTACTTTATCAAACCCTTGGCAAGGCTGAGCTTACCCCAGCCAAGTGGGAAAACTCCGTTACAACACTACAACACTAAGCAGTCGGCATATCTACATTGTTGTTTGTGTGCTGTATGTTACAAATGTGAGAAACAAAACCCATTAAGTTTTGTCTACATTTTGATGTTACATATAACAAATTTATATTCAATGTGATGACAGATTTAAATACTCCACACTTTCCAATATAAAAAGAGAAATAGATGGACTTAAATAAAGAGTTAGAAAATTTAAATAAGTACTTAAAAAAATTAGACATTAACGTTGAAACCAAAAAAAACAAACATGGCCGAAGCACAGCAAATAAGAGAGCTTGTGATGCAAAATATTAAATTAATTCAGCCTTTTGACGGTGATGCTAATTACTTAGCACTGTATATCGATAGCATTGATTTCATAATGCCTATGGTTGCTCCAACGCAACCGGCTGAGCGAGCAGTTTATTTCAACTGCATACTACAAACTTTACGAGGGGCAGCGTTGGACGTCATAAGAAGGGAGCAGCCGTCAGATTGGTCCACACTGAGAGAGCTTTTAGTTGATGAGTTTGGAGAACACACTCCAATCTCGACTCTTATGTTACAAGTTAGCAGTATAAAATTTAAAGGTAGCGTACGTATTCTTTGTGAAGAAATAAATAACGCAATTTGTAGAATTAAGGATTGTATTAAATTAAAAAATGAAAATAGTGCAACTAAAACATTTATGACAAATGAATTAGAACAATTAAGTATTAAAACTCTTAAAACAGAATTGCGAAACCATTTAACTGCGTTGATAAATGCAAACTTAACTGCTAACGTAAAGTCTGCAGTTAAAATTTTAAAAGAAAATGATGCTTTTGATTATGAATATAAAAGAGATGTTAAAACTAACCCACGCGCTCCCCATTACCCTAATAATAACAAACTTAATAAAAGTGGATTTGATAAATATCATCTTTGTCTACCTGTAAATAACAACAACTTTCATACACAGGGAGTCCCATCTAGCAATACTAATTTAGGTCAAAATCAGACCAGACAGGTGAATGGTAGCCAACCCAGTCAACAAAATCATTGTGCCAACTCATTCAATGGGCCGATTACATATACCCCAGGCAATGCCCTGCAAACAAGTTCATTACAAACACGAGTATCTCATCCCGTTGGCTCAAATCAATCAAGAATACGAAGACATGGTCAACCTGAGCCAATGGATCAAGATGCTTCAAATTTTCAATTAGAAGCCTAGGAGGACTACCCTCGATTAAATTGACACTAAATAATAAAGAAATTATATTTTTAATAGATACGGGTTCATCCGTAAGTTTAATTAAACCATGTATATTAAGTAATGAAGTTACAAAGGTAAAACCAATTATTTTAAAGGTAAAGTTGTTCTACACAAAGTACAGGAAATAATTGCATTTACTAAACATAATTTAAAATTCCATGTGCATAGCTTTAATACTTAAGAAACTGAAGTCGAAAATTAATTTGCAAAATATGAATATTCATGTATTCGGAAAGCTTTATTCATTTTGTAATACCTAAGAGTAATTCTGTAGATCACTTTAGAAGTAATTTAAATGTTATGAATGATGACAAAGATAAAACTAAACATAGATTAAGCCATTTAAATATTGAGGAACTTAAAGAGGTCAAAGGCTTATTGGCAAAATTTAACCACATTTTTTTAAGAAAGGAACTTTCACCCACAAAATAAAACATAAAATAAAAACCGTGCACGAAGATCCTATCTATGTAAAGTCTTACCGATATCCGGAAGTGCACAAGGCGGAAGTACATTGATAGACAAATTGCGGAAATACTTGAGCAAAGTCTTACCGATATCCGGAAGTGCACAAGGCGGAAGTACATTGATAGACAAATTGCGGAAATACTTGAGCAAAAGATTATTTGCCATAGCGATTCTCCGTACTCTGCCCCGCTATGGGTTGTGCCTGAGAAAACGGATCAATCAGGGAAAGAGAAATGGAGAATAGTTTTCGACGTTCGTAAGTTAAACACAGTAACGATAGACCATAGGTACCCGATCCCGAACATGGATGAAATCTTGGACAAGCTAGGTAAATGTATGTACTTTTCCACTTTGGATTTGGCGCAGAGTTTCCACCAAATCGAAATGGACCCAGCTGATAGGAAGAAAACCGCATTTTCTAAACAAGGAGGGCATTACGAGTTCTTGCGTATGCCACTTGGGCTAAAAAATGCCCCAGCCACATTCCAAAGGCTGATGAACACAGTATTGGAAGGGTTAATTGGTAGAAATTGCATTGTGTATCTAGACGATATTGTGGTGTTTAGCACGTCACTTCAGGAGCATATCGAATCGCTCGATAAAGTGTTCCAAAGACTGTCTGATGCTAATCTTAAAGTACATCTTACTGAGTGTGAGTTTTTAAAACATGAAACAGAATTTTTGGGGCACGTAGTAACACCATCAGGCATTAAGCCAAACCCAAATAAAATTAAGGCAAAAGAGATTAAACAGTTTTTGGGTTTGGCGGGTTTTTATCGCAAATTCATAAATTACCAAACCGCTAACAAACTGTTTAAAAAAATGTAATTCGGTAAAAGCTCAAGACAAAGAATACTTAAATGCCGTTGATACCATTAAAATTTTGATAATTGAAGATCCTATATTAATGTACCCCAATTACGAAAAGCCATTTACGTTAACTACAGACGCTTCTAACGGCCCCTTGGGTGCAGTGTTAAGCCAACGAAGTCACCCTATTTGCTTTGCGAGTCGCACTCTGAATGAGCATGAGCTTCACCACTCCACCACAGAAAAAGAGCTGTTAGCTAGCTGTTAGCCACTAAATACGTCAGACCATATTTGTATGGTAGGAAATTTGCCATCAACAGTGATCATAGACCACTTCAATGGTTGCATAACTTGAAGGAACCAAATGCAAAACTGCAAAGATGGAAGATACGCCTCAATGAGTATGATTTCGACGTGAAATACATCCCGGGTAGGGAAAATCACGTTGTCGTTGCGTTATCACGCATAAAAATAGAGGAATACAATGCTGAGGAAGACGAAATCGCCTCAAATTGCGCAACAATCCATTCGGCACAGGAGGATAACGAAAGTTATATCCATATAACAGAAAGGTCGTTAAATTTATTTAAAAATCAGGGAAAACTAATAAAAGGAAGTGAAAATAGCTGTGAAACGCTCAAAATTTTTACTAATAATCTTATTTTGATAACTTACAAAAAAACTAACGCCAGAATACACAAAAGAAATCATTAAAACATATCTATTAAAGAGGAGAACCGGTATATACATGCCAAACGATAACGACTTTCTGCAGTTCCAAAATATTTATAAAAGCTTGATAACTAGTAGCAGAAATAAAACTTATAGGGCAAATAAAGAATTAAAAAACATTTTAGAATATTCCGAATTCAAATCCATTGTTACAGAAATACATATAATTGGACTACATCAAGGGATAGAAAAAGTAGCAAAATGTTTCAAAGACAAATATTATTATCCAAACTACCTCAAAGAAATTTCAAATATTATTAATAGTTGCGAGCTTTGTAATCACTGTAAAAGTGACCACATTGCAAACAAACTACCATTCAAGGTTACGCCTCCGGTATATGAAAATAGAGAAAAATATGTGAAAGACTTGGAAGTGGAACAATGAATTTTATTTGACTTGTATTGATTTATTTTCAAAATTTGCTATGGTAGAGAACGTAAAATTATTAAATTGGCTTGAAAGTAAGAGAGCGCTATTAAAAGTATTTAATACTATGGAAGCCCCTAAGATTATGAAGGTTGACCAAGATCAAGGCCTAAATAACATAAACATCAAACAATGGTATGATCAATTAAACATAAAAGTTGAAGTAACAACAGGCAAAACAGGCATAGGCGATATTGAGCGTTTGCATAAAACCCTCTATGAGAAATTGAGAATAATAAATACATCGGAAGACAAAGAATTGAAATATTTAGAAAAAGAACTAGTAATTTTTACGTACAACCACACAATTATTCACTCAACTACTGGGGAAATTCTTTATAAGAAATTTTCTAATAAAGAGCCACCAAAAAATGACCCAAAAGCAGTTAAAGAAAAAAGAATTGAAAATATTAATAAATACAGACAAGAAAAAGATATCGATACCAATTTTGTAAATGCGGAAAATTCAAGAAAAAGATTAGATAAGATATGTAATTCATTTAGACAAGTAAGATTGTTAAAAACAGAGGAAGATGGGGAGCATCATACTGTAAAATTTAAAAACCAAAAAGTCAGAAAGTATAAAAACCAGTTCAAAAGACAAAAGAAAAAATATTGAAGAAATGAAATTTGTTTATTAATTTGAGCTTTATCTTTTTATTGTTTTCATGTTATCTAAATAACATAAGCAATATTAATCATCATCATAGTAACCTATAAAAAAAATATTGTAAATCGTTTTCTAAAGTATATATTTAAAACTAAATAACAATATCTAATAAGAACAAATATGTATTAAATCTAAATGTAAGTACTCTAATTAAGAAATATGGTCACTTTTAAAGTTGGGAGGAGTGACATACCAATATACGTATATATGTCGACTACATATGTACGTGTGTAACTCTACTTCTAACGCCTCTCTCACATTTCGCATCTTATACTCAGAGATAGGAGCTCGAAGTGTGGGTGATGAATAAGTAAGCTTATTATTAAGGAATTAGTATCGTTTAAGCAGTTGAGTTGAATAAAAGGTCATACATTGGAGTAAACCTAAACCTCGTGTATTTATTTCTTCTAGTTACATATATGCATTTTTTTAATATTGTGTCTATTGTTGAGAATGCCAATGGCAAGGCATAGTAACGAAAACTTACCCCAACAGGTAAACAGTTGTGTTATATATGGCACAAATTTTAGCGAGAACGATGAAGTTTTAACAACTGTATGGTCGCACAAACACCGTCTGTAATAACCCAGACTTAGGTTCAACAAGGCAAAGTAATCCGCCTGAAGAAGGAGCAATGAGTTTACCAGTTATTACTCAATTGCACACCTGCTCTCTGAGAGCACTCATCAGCATCCCAGTATAATGGATCTGTAGGACGGCATTTCAAACTCTCTACGTACAGCTGCAAACAAAACTATTGAACTTTGGAAAGGTCGCAAACACAGCTGGTACGATGAGGACTCCCGTGTCGCGGTGGAGAGAAAACAGACTGCCTACCTCGACGCAACGTTGCGATCGACCACAACACGTGCGGGATGGGATAGAAACCGAGAGCTGAATAGGGAAGCAAGACGCATCTGCAGACAAAAAAAGAAAGAGACCGAGATGCGTGAGTATGAAAAGCTTGAGAAGCTGCCCGACAAGGGTAACGCTCGAAAATTCTACGAAAAGATACGGCGATTTACAGAAGGTTTCAAGACCGAAGCAAACTCTTGTAGGACACTGGGAGGTGAGTTAGTGACAGATCCACAGAGTATACTAGATTTATGGAGGGAGCACTTTTCCAGCCTGCTGAATGGTAGTGAAGAGGAAACACCCGGAGATTGTGAACCCGAAACTCCAATTGATAACGATAGAAAAGTTGTTCCATTACCCCACTATGAAGAAGTCCGAATAGCAATCGCACGCTTGAAAAACAACAAAGCGGAAGGGAGCGATTGATCACGGGCCGCGCTATTCAAATACGGCGGTGAAGAACTGATCAAGTGCGTGCATCAGCTTTTTTGCAAAATATGGTCGGATGAGAGCATGTCCGACGATTGGAACCCAAATGTGCTCTGCCCAATCCACAAAAAGGGCGATCAGTCTGCGCCCAATACCGCATATAGGGTCCTATCAAGCGTATTGTATGAAAGACTGAAACCCACCGTCAACAAAGTGATTTGACCTTATCAGTGTGGGTTTAGATCTAGTAAGTCAACCATCGACCAGATATTCACCATGTGCCAATTCTTGGAAGAAACCCGTGAAAAGAGGATCGATTGATCGATTTGAAAGCAGCCTTTGATAGCACGAGAGGGAGCTGCCTGAATTTGGTATCTCCTCAAAACTTATACTGCTATGTAAACTGATGTTAAGCAACACTAAAAGCTCCGTCATAATAGGGAAGGATTAGTCGGCTCTAGGAGTTCTTGAGAGAAAAGTTTTGCGAACGATTTATGATCTTTTGCGTATTGGCAATGGCGAATACTGCAGACGATGTAACGATGAGCTGTACGAGCTATATGATGATATTGACATAGTTCAGCGAATGAAACGACAGCTGCTACGCTGGCTAGGTCATGTCGTACGAATGGATAAAAGCACTTCAGCTTTGAAAATATTCGATGCAGTACTCCCTGGTGGAATCAGAGGCAGAGGAAGACCTCCACTCCATGTAAAGGATCCGGTGGAGAGTAGCCTGACCTCACTTGTTATTTCCAACTGACGCCAGACAGCGAAAAGAAGAGAGGAATGGCGCGCTATAATTGATTCGGCTATAATCGTGTAAGCGGTGCCAACGCCATTAAAGAAGAAGTAGAAGAAGAGTCCCCAAACAGCCCGTGCTCTAGTCCAGTAGTATTAGTTGAGAAGACCGACCAAGTTTAGGTTTAATTCACGGAAAATAAAAAGTGTTACAATCATGTATCCTTTCCCGCATATTGAAGGAATTATCCGCAGATTACCAAAAGCAGAATTTATAAGTTCTCTTGATCTTCGTCGTGCATTTTGGCAAATTCCTCTTAACGAAAACTCTCGGGATTACACCTGCTTTATTGCCCCAAACCATCCATTATACCGCTATTGTGTCATGCCTTTTGCACTTTGTAACGCTCCACAAGCACTATGTCGCTTGATGGATCGCGTCATTCCTCCTCAACTTAGGAATCAAGTTTTTGTGTACCTCGATGATCTTTTGATCGTATCCAAAGATTTCCTTACTCATATATCTGTTCTATATGAAGTGGCTCTACATTTACGCAAAGCTGGTGTAACAATAAATGTAAGCAAAAGCAAGTTTTGCGCTAAAAGAGTTAACTATCTTCGATATATTGTTGGTAATGGAACATTGCGCACAGATTGAGGTGAAATATCTGCAGTCACAGAATATCCGGTACTTACAAATACGAAACAATTACAAAGATTCCTCGGAATGGCTGGTTGGTGCCGCCGCTTTATCGATAATTTTGCTACTATAACAACTTCAGGGATTTAAATTTACTATAGAACATAGGAAAGATACTCAGAATATTGTTCCTGACTGTCTGTCCAGACAGAACTTCGACGATATACTTGAATATAATAATGAAGTTTGTGATATTATTGACTGGTAGATTTAATGCCAAACGAATTTAAATTAGAAGATTTAGAAAAATTAAAGACGCACATACGTAATAACTCGTCACGCTTACCGGATTTACAAATATTAAATGAACATATTTATAAGCGAACTGAATCTCCCGATGGCAATCTTGAAAACGAACAATTTAATTGGAAATTGTAAGTTCCAAAGAATTTAGTAGCTCAAGTTATTGATAATGCCCACGCACCTCCAAATAAATGCCACGGTGGTGTAGCAAAAACACAAGACCGCGACTTAAATGAATGTGACTAGCGGGATCCAAAAACAAAACAACGAATTATTTTAAGCTATCTATTCCGCTTCATTATTCATTCTGCTGATAATTTTACAATTATTAATTAATATATTATTATAATGCTTACTTAGCTAAAAATATGTTTTGTTAAGAATTGCGCAAATGAGTTTGAAAATAAAAGAATATAAGTAAAGTGAATTGAAGAATTGTATCAGCGATATTACGAAATACGGGCCAATACATAGCAATTTGTGCTTGTCTTGAAAAAATGCTTTTGTAATCACTTATGAAATAAGAACTATTGGTGCAATTGTGTCGTTGACTTTATTCCGTCCAACGAGCTTGTAGGTTGTCATAACTATTTGCGGTGACGTAAGTCCTCCCCCTCTTGATTGGAGACTCCCCTGAGAAAGTTGACGATTTCTAAATATGTAGAAATAAATTATTACGGCAATAATTATTGCAGTGATGACTGTAGTGGTAGCGAATGTTGTCCAAATTATTGGTTGATGTGTATTTTTGTGAAATTCTAATTCTTCTATTTTGTTTATATTTTTGATTTGCTGCACCATTATTTCTTCGAATGACAGTTTAGTTTTTACGTTTCTTATTTTAAAGTCAGTTGGTAATGTGAAATGTTCTTCCAATTGAAGTATTGTATTTTCAAAAACATTCTCGTTTATTTTTACACTGCAATCCTTTGCCTATATGATACATAATCCCAGTGTTGAACAAGTTACTGACTTCATTGATTTAGGTGTCACAATGGACACTAAGCTGGATTTTAGAAATCATATAAATCTTCTTCTTCTTTATTGGCGTTGGCACCGCTTACGCGATTATAGCCGAATCAATATAAGAGTGCCATTCTTCTCTTCTTTTCGCTGCCTGCCGACAGTTGGAAATGCCAAGTGAACCCAGGTCACTCTCCACTTGATCCTTCCAACGGAGTGGAGGTCTTCCTCTTCCTCTGCTTCCACCAGCGGGTACTGCATCAAATACTTTCAAAGCTGGAGAGCTTTCATCCATTCGGACGACATGGCCTAGCCAGCGTAGCCGCTGTCTCTTCATTCGGTGAACTATGTCAATATCATCGTATAGCTCGTACAGCTCTTCGTTCCATCGCCTGCGGTATTCGCCATTGCCGATGCGCAAGGTACCATAAATCGTTCGCAAAACTTTTTTCTCGAAGACTGCTAGAGCCGACTCATCAGACTCATCAGGCCAATAATGTCAATATCATCGGCGTACGCCAGCAGCTGCACACTCTTATAGAAGATTGTACCTTCTCTATTCAGCTCTGGTGCTCGTATTATTTTCTCCAGCATTAAATTAAAAAAGTCACACGATAAAGGGTCACCTTGTTTGAAACCTCGTTTGGTATCGAACGGTTCGGAGAGGTCCTTCCCGATCCTGAAGGAGCTTTTAGTGTTGCTTAACGTCAGTTTACATAGCCGTATAAGTTTTGCGGGGATACCAATTTCAGACATTGCGGTAAAGGCAGCTCCTATTCGCGCTGTCGGAAGCGGATTTAAAATCGACGAAGAGGTGGCGAGTGTCGATTCTCTTTTCACGGGTCTTTTCCAAGATTTGGCCCATGGTGAAAATCTGGTCAATGGTTGACTCACCAGGTATAAATCCGCACTGACGGTGGGCTTTAGTCTTTCACACAAAATTCTTGATTGGACCTTATATGCGATATTAAGAAGGCTTATTCCACGATAATTGGCGCAGACTGAGGGATCGCTTTTTCTTGATTGGGCGGAGCACATTTAGGTTCCAATCGTCGGGCATTCTTTCATCCGACCATATTATGCAAAGTAACTGATGAATGCACCTGATCAGTTCTTCACCGCCGTATTTGAATAGCTCGGCCGGTAATCTATCGGTCCCTGCCGCTTTGTTGGTTTTTAAGCGGACGAATGCTATTCGGACTTTTCCATAGTCGGGTAACGGAACAACTTTTCCATCGTCATCAATTGGAATTTCGGGTTCACCGTCTCCGCGTGTCTCCTCTTCACTGCGATTCAGCAGGCTGGAGATGTGCTCCCTCCATAAATCCAGTATACTCTGGGCAACGGTCACTAGCTCACCTCCCTGGGTCCTACAAGAGTTTTCTCCGGTCTTGAAACCTTCTGTAAGTCGCCGTATCTTTTCGTAGAATTTTCGAGCGCTACCCTTGTCGGCCAGCTTCTCAAGCTTTTCATACTCGCGCATTTCGGCCTGTTTCTTTTTTTGTCTGCATACGCGTCTTGCTTCCCTCTTCAGTTCTCGGTATCTATTCCATCCCACACGTGTTGTGGTCGATCGCAACGTTGTGAGGTAGGCAGTCTGTTTTCTCTCCACTGCGGCAGTCCTCATCGTACCAGTTGTTTTGGCGACCTTTCCGAAATCCAATGGTTTCGTTTGCAGCTGTACGCAGGGAGTTTGCAATGCTGAAATCAAATAAATACTTTTGCGAATGAGGCAAAAGGAGTTTTAGCCTTCTTTAAACGTTGGGCTAAGGAGTTCGGGGACCCATACATTACCAAATTACTCTTTATCTCACTTGTTAGGCCCATTTTGGAATATGGCTCAGTTTTATGGAGTCCACACTATCAATTGTATTGTGTTATTTGCGTTAAGGAATTTAAATTGGGATGCGAACAAGAATCTGCCTTCTTACAAAAGTCGTGTACGGCTCATTAATCTGCCTACACTCCATAGTCGTAGAAAGATGCTTGGAGTTTTATTTTTAACTGAATTGATAAGAAGTGCTATCAATAGCTCATACCTACTTAGCGAGCTCAACTTCACCATCCCTTTAAGATCATCTAGACTCTTTAGGCCTCTTTCATTGGGCTCATGCAGAACAAACTTTAAAATGCACCACCCTTTTAGATCTTTGTGTAACGATTTTAATACCCATTTCCCCAACATTGATTCCTCCGACTCGCTTTTCTGTATTAAAACCTTCTTACTGAGTGCTTTAAATAATTAAATATATTCCCTCTTATTTTCCCCATGCAATTTTATAGCAGCTGATGAACAAATCTGTAGCTGTTTAGTGAAGAGGCAAGTGTAACCGCGACCTTCCGTGATCGGTTTCGTGTTCAGGGCAGTCCGGACTGTTACTGGTTTTCGGTCACCGGTCCGATTTCCCGATTTCCCTCGGTCGGTTGGGCAGGAGGTGGGTAACGCTGGGTTCGTCGTTAAATGAATTAAATGAAATTGTTAAATACTACTAAATTATGGCCTGATATATGAAGGGTTCTCTGATCAAATGTACTATTTATAAATGTTTTGGCATAATGTTTTAGTAACAATAATCCCTCTTTTATTACAATTAACTCTGTATTATTATTTCTTCTACTATCGCAATTGTTTCTTAGCATACATTGGTTTGTTTCCTTGAGGTTTTTGTATTTATATTTTCGTGAAATAAATAATATGTGTTATTTATTTTTAGGACTTCTTCTGTATTGAACATTAATACTTGTGACTGATTTTTAGGGAGTGGTGTAAACATTAATTTTCTAACTTTCATAACTTCATTAGGATTTTTTATAACAAAGATTATTTAGTATTGTGCTGTGTACAGTTTTATATTTTGTAATTTAAATTTATCTATGTCGTATTTTATAATTTCTTCTTTCGTTAAAATATTATTTCTCATTACATAGAGTCTGCAATTTTATTTTGTACGTGATCAATTTTATCCTGTAAGATATTTACTTTAAGTGTAAATCGGAATAAATGAGTTATTTCTCTAAGCGTCTATTTTCTGCACCTAGTCCGTTTATGCTAGTTTCGATTTTCTTTCTATCATCTTTTATTGTCTATTTAATTTCTGTGAACGTTTTATTAAAAAAGTTGTTTATTTGTATATTTTTGTTTAGGTTAGGTATGGATCTATGATTGTTTTCGTCTATTACTTTAAGATGCTCTTCTATCTCCATTGTGTCCTGGTCGTCCAGTGTATCGTATAACCATTTCATTCCTGTTCCTATTATATTAACAAGTCCCCTTTTGGTTCTATGTGTTATAAGGGTTTGAAGTTTGTATCTAAGTGTGCTTGGTTCACTAAACAGATAGTCGTAGTTTTCGTTGTGTGTCAAAATTTCGATGTTTGTTTGTAAAGCGTTTATGATATTTTCTATTTCGGAAAGGTTTGTGATTGTAATATTGTTTTGTAATTGTGAATTAAATCTATGTTTTCTAGAAAGATTTCCGTATATCCTTCGTTGGTTTCAATTTTTCAACGATGAGTGTGCCTCTAATTGAGTGTGGTGTTGTCATCAGTAGGAAAAGTTTTAACGTCCAGAGTACCTCAAAATTTAGTTGGCCTTTTTATATTTGTTGGGTATATTTTCCTGTATTTAAGTTAATTTTTATGCCTTAGAGCTTTGTAATTTTTTACATATCCTTCTTCATCTGTTCGATTGTAATCTTCTCTGTTTTTGGTTCTATTGGTTAGCATTTTATAGTTGAGTGAAAAGAGTTCTTGTACCATTCTAAGCTTTTGTATTTCTGTTCGACTTCTACGTCTAAACCGTGGTACGAGCAAGTTCTAATAATTTTCGCTGAATACTCGCTATCCGGTAGCTCGGAAAAAATGCCTACTTGTCTGTTTTTAGGAATCTGCCATATTATTTCCATAAAAAGGTTGGTTAAATTTTCAAGGGCCGATGTTGATTTTGAATAAAACACAAACTATTTAGGAAATTACTGAAATTTTATTTTATTATGATATATTGGTATTACTCAATTATGTATGTAACAAAATATCGGCCAAATGAGCGCCGCGACCTCGGCGGCACACCTCCATACGATGGTCCAAATTTTCGATGACGCTGAGGCATAATGGAGTTTCTATGCCGTTAATGTGCCGAATTATCTTATCCTTTAGCTCTTGAATTGTTGCTGTCTCATCGACGTGCACCTTCTCTTTCAAATAACCCCAGAGAAAAAAGTCCAACGGTGTCAAATCACATGATCTTGGGGGCCAATTGACATCGCCATTACGTGAGATAACACGGCCATTGAATTTGTTGCGCAAAAGAGCCATTGTTTCGTTAGCTGTGTGGCAAGTGGCACCGTCCTGCTGAAACCACATATCGTCCACATCCATATCTTCCAATTGTGGCCATAAAAAATTCGTTATCATCTCACGATAGCGAACACCATTCACAGTAACTGCCTGACCGGCCTCATTTTGGAAACCGCACCAAACAGTCACTCTTTGTGGGTGCATTGGTTTTTCGACAATCACTCTTGGATTCTCATTCGCCCAAATGCGGCAATTCTGTTTATTGACGAATCCACTGAAGTGAAAATGTGCCTCATCACTGAAGATGATTTTCTTCGAAAATTTTCATAATAAGTCTGGATAACTTTAACACGTTGTTGGATTGTGTATCTCTCCATGGTTCAAATTGAGTAAGTCTGAAATAGAGAAATGTCAAATTAAATTCGGAAAAAAACTTGGCGTTTAGGTGTGGTTCACATTCAACATCGGCCCTTACAATTTAACCACCCTTTATATCTTGTTGATTTACGAAATTTTTTCGTTTTGAGCTTATGATATTTATTTCCTGACTTTTGTGTTGTGTAAGTATTATTTGGGTGTGAAAATGACTTACTACTGTGTCTAGGATGGGGCAATAGTCGTTTTGTCTCTCGGCTTGCGAATGTATAGTAGCATTGGTACTGATGTTGTATTTTTCCCTTGGAGGATCCTGATTGGTATTGTTATGGGTAGTGTTAACAGATATTGCATTGATTTCGCCAGTGTTTGCATCTATTCCTTTGACATAACTTATATTAGAGTCACATTCGGCTAATTTAAGAAGCCATCTCTGGAGCCTCGGAATGTAATTTACTGCCCAAACTTTTGATAGGAGATATTTTTCTATGATGGCATACCTTTTCTCATGCTCATCCAGTGTTCTACTAGCGAAACTGCCTGGATGATTATGTTGAAGTAGGACAGCTCCGATAGCATGATTGATTGCGTCAGTGAAGATTTTAAACTTTTTATGGAAATCTGGGTATTTTAATATTGGTGAATTTATCAGAAGGGTTTTAATTTTTCAAATGAATCAAGATATTGTGGATCTTTGAAATTTATTTTGCTGTCTTACTTTAGATATCTTATCAA
Source organism: Ceratitis rosa (assembly GCA_037013455.1). Taxonomy (NCBI): domain Eukaryota; kingdom Metazoa; phylum Arthropoda; class Insecta; order Diptera; family Tephritidae; genus Ceratitis; species Ceratitis rosa. The sequence goes on along the minus strand of JAWMAG010000036.1, from coordinate 2,807,311 downwards.
GCCGTAGGCTATTTTCGCATAGTCTTTCACGAATTTCCTAAAATATCCCGTAATACCTAGGAAGGAGTTTTTGTCTCTGTGTTTTTGGTAATTGGAGTTTTTGAATATTCTCTATTTTTGCTGTGCCTGGTTTGACTCGCTCTGTAGTCAATACGTGCCCTAAATACTCTGCTGTTGTAGCAAAAAAGCCACATTTATCAATTTGTAATTTTAAATTATGTTTTCTCAACCTTTCGAAAATCCTATTTATGCATATAGCAGTGCTAAATATTAGGATATCGTCTAAGTATGCGAGGCATATCATACCACTTTAATCCCTTAATATCGAATTCATTAATCGTTGAAAGGTTGGCGGGGCATTTTTTAAATCAAAAGATATTCTTTCTTCCGGCCATTTTCATTTATTAGGTTTTGGTGGAATCCGTTTGCTAAGTCGAGTGTCGTGAAGTACTGAGCTCGGCCTAGTTTTTCGAAAGTTGTTTCTATGTTTGGCATCGGAAGTTTATCGTCCACTGTAACTTCGTTCAGTTTCCCATAATCGATAACTATGCGCTATTTTTTCTTGTGCTGAAATTTCTTGGGCACAATAAGGGTTAATTGTATGGTGAGCTACTTTCTGTGATTACCGTGATCGAGCGTTTCAGCGATTTGCCGCTTTATTTCTTGTTCGTGGATTTGAGGGTACCTATAGATAGGGCATGAGATAGTTTTTGTCCTTCTTAAAAAAAATATTTATTTTTTGATATGATACCTTTGAGGTATATTGCTTCCTCGGGATTACTATCTTGTCCAGTTAATGTTTTACAAAGTTTTTCTCGGCATTGGTTGTTTCTAATGCATGTGCTTCGTTGATATTAAATGGGCTGGTGCCAATGAATTTTGTTTTTTCCTTATTGATTTCGAGGTATTCCTCCTCGAGGTGTAATGATATTATTACCTATTATCCCCTCAAAATGTTTTCCTTTGAAATCTGTGAGCTTCCAACTCATAAGATTTCTGTCATTAAATTCTTTCGGTAAATCTGTTATAATTTCGTATTTAACTTGTGTTTGTCTGCTTAGGGTATTAAATGTAAAAGATTTTTGAGTTTTTATCAATTATATTGTGGCAAACAGAATTTGTTTAGTAATGATGTCGAAGTGCATGTATCCAGTGAACACCTAATTTGGTCTTTGCCTATAGTGAGCTCTTTTATCGGTGGACGTGTCGATGGGTGGCTAAGTGAAAATTTGTTTGCTCGATATGGTCTATCTTTATCGGCTCCGGTGCGGTAAAATTATTGTGTCTGCTTGTCCGGATAGACGATCGAGTAGACTATATTGTCTAGAGAAAGTATGTCTACTTTGTTGCCCTGAATTATGATTGTTTTGCCTGTATTGCTCTGAAAATCGTTCTCGTTGGACTAAATTATGATTATTGTAACTGTATTGCTTTGAAAAAACGGTCTTGTTGTCCTGAATTATCGTAGTATTGGCTCTGTTGCCCTTGGTATTGTTCTTGGTGTCCTGAATTTCTGAAATTCTGTCTCAACTGTATTGAGATACGTGGCTGTCTATTGCAGGTATTATCGTAGCGTGGAAGTAAGCCTGTCTCCTCGAGTGTATCGTAAGCTTCCCTCAGATTATTTATGTTCCTACTGTAAATGATACTACTCAATGTGGGGTCTATGCCGTTAAGAAATGTTTTTAAAATTAATGATTCGTTAACGCTAGGAGAAAATTCTACAGGTCTCGTTTCGTCAATTTCATACATATAATATTATTGAGTTTATCTAATATAGACCTAGGGGTGTAGTCAAGCTCCTACCTAGTAAGTCAACCATTGACCAGATATTCACCATGCGCCAAATCTTGGAAAAGATCCATGAAAAGAAAATCGACACCCACCACCTGACGCCATGTCTGAATTTGGTATCCCCGCACAATCCCCGGTACAATCTTCTATAAGAGTATACAGCTGCTGGCGTACGCCGATGATATCGACATTATTGGCATCAACAACCGCGCCGTGAGTTCTGCTTTCTCCAGACTATATAAGGAAGCGAAGGATATGGGTCTGGTAGTGAACGAGGGCAAGACGAAATATCTCCTGTCATCACACAAACAGTATCGCATTCGCGACTTGGCTCCCATGTCACTGTTAACAGTCATAACTTCGAGGCCGTAGATAATTTCATCTATCTAGGAACCAGCATCAACACCAATAATAATGTCAGCCTTGAAATCCATCGCAAAATCACTCTTGCCAACAGGTGCTCCTTTGGACTAAGTAGGCAATTGAAAAGTAAAGTCCTCTCTCGGCGAACAAAAACCAAGCTCTACAAGTTTCTCATCGTTCCCGTCCTGCTATATGGTGTGGAAGCATGGACGATGACAACATCTGATGAGTCGGCGTTAGAAGTTTTCGAGAGAAAAGTTTTGCGTAAGATTTATGGTCCTCTTCGAATTGGCAACGGCGAATATAGCAGACGATGGAACGATGAGCTGTACGAGTTATACGACGATGTTGGCATAGTTCAGCAAATCAAAAAGCAGCGGCTACGCTGGCTAGGCCATGTGGTCTGGATGGATACGTATACTCCAGTTTTGAAAATTTTCGATGCAGTACCCGCCGTTGGAAGCAGAGGAAAGGGAAGACCTCCACTCTGTTGGAAGGCCCAGGTAGAGCAGGACTTGGCTGGTATTTCCAATTGGCGCCACACAGCAAAAAGAAGAAACGAATGACGCTGTTAACTTGGCTAAAACCACGTAAGCGGTGTCTACGCCAGTAAAGTAAGAAGTAAGTAATATGGATCTTAAACTATTGTAGTAATTACTCTCATTAGTATATTTTAGAGGAATGGCTTTATTGTAGAGACCGTGATATGTTTCCTTGATTCCAAAGTTTTTGATTAGTAAGTTTTGATGTCATTCCAAGTTGACGAGGGGCCCAATGTCCGGATGGCTTGTAATGCTGCTCCCTGGATTTTTGTCCAAATGTGCTGCTCGAACACAAACTGTTTAAGAGGAGGATTGTAATGCGTCTTAATCCTTGATGCCTTTTTTATTAATTGGACATGTTTATCTTCACTTGTTTTTTTTTGTATCTGAGGATATCATTTTTCTGTTGTCAATTTAAGTTACTGTCTCTAATACTCAATTTTGGTTGTAGTCTTCTTTTTCCTTATTCTGTATTTTTGGATACAGTTTATCGCTTTTCACATTTACTCGATATTGATTGTATTTCTTTTTTATTTTGTATCTTTGGATACAGTTCATTACAATGACCTAACTTTAGTTATTGTCCTTTCTTTTTATTTTGTTCTGTATCTTTGGATACAGCTCTTCACTAGGACCTAACTTTAGTTATTGTCCTTTTTCACTTGGATTAAATTTTGATTGTAGTCCTTATTTTCTTTGTTTCTGTATCTTTGGATACAGCTGTCATCACTAGGACCTAACTTTGGTTATTGTCCTTTCTTTTTCACTATGTATCTTCGGATACATTATTTGCCTAACCAACTGCACCACTTAAATGAATGTGACCGGCGGGATCCAAAAAAAACAACGAGTTATTTTATGATAGCGATTCCGCTTTATTATTCATTCTGCTGATAATTTTACAAATATTCATGAATATATTATAACTAGCAGACCCGGCCACGCGGTGCTGTGGCTGAGTGATTTGAGAAGAATTTGAAATAACATTTATTTAATAAATACTTTAAATTTTTTTATTTGATATATATGCTATAAATATAATTAATCATATTAATTCACAGTTTATGTTCAATGAAGCGCCAATTGACGTACAATATTTTTGGTCATTCGGTCATTGTTAATACAAATAAACTTGATGGTCTTCCTACTCGTGAACACGCCACGTATAATTGCCCATGGGAGAAACATGTGTTTTCCAAGTCTAATAGCCTATTTCCACCAAGCACTTAAATGCATTTAAGGTCTCTGTTAAGTGAATGAAATGTCAAACGTTTCCATAGAAAGTGAGTTAACTCAACTCAAAGCTGATTTTTGTTTACATTTCCTGTTTGCAAAATTTGTCACAACTATTGAAATCATGAATTCAAGAGACCGCATTCATTTTATTTGGCTATTTATGGAATCTTATGATTTGCTAGTGCAGATTATTGCTGCATGGACAAACGCTGCTGAAACGAAAATGCTTTTATGCATGTTTTCATTCTCACTTTTGCTTGTATGTTTCCTTAAATTATTTAATTTGTTCAATCAGCTGATAGCTGCCAGAGTTACGCATATTTTTATGTTGAGGGGATCGTTTGCGATTCCGCAATTGCTTTTTTTTCTTTGTTATCCTATTTTTTTGAAAGAGGAGAAGCATTATGTTCTCCAATTACATAATGTATGTATTTATGTTAAAACTAATACGAAAAAGTAATTTTTGCAGAAAAAATTTCACCATGCAAAATAAAAGTCTCGTCCCTCATTAAATCCGAAAATACACGACTCTGGCAAGAAATATACCGAAACTTCCGAAATGTTTACATTAGTAGTGACAGCATCAACTGTTAACACAGCATTTTCTGTTAAATTATCCTCACTTCCGATAATTAACTAACTTTGAAAAGTCAGTTAACACACTTTTATACAACAACAAACATATGGGAATTCACGCATTTAAATGCGATGCTAAAATGCATTTAACGTCCAGTGGAAATAGGCTATAAGACGCAAATAGACATTGTTTGGCCTTGAGATTTATTTATAGACATCGGCTGATGGTTTTTTACAAGGAGCCTTTATTTCATGTCCATTCATTTCATGACATTCTCTGCCGATGGGCGACCGCAATTAGAAAATTTAAATTCATTTTTTATTTAAATTAATTTTCCACAACTTTTGGATGTTGGTGGCACCAGGATTTGCACCCGAGTCTTCCGAATGTCAGTACGCAATGCTAACCACTTCAACCGAAGAGTGTGTGGTGGCAATCCTGATATGTCTAAAGAATTTCAAAATTCAATTGGGAAATTCGCTGCCTCGTGTTCTTCCACAGTAGCATCGATAGAATTAAATGACTTTCAATCACTTGGTAATAATTGTTGTATCTTCTAGTTAATCAGATCAACATCAACATTTTTCGCTGTCAAAAATGCACGATTACTAAGCCAGCCATGATTTAAATAGTTATTTATTAAGTCTGGGAAGACACTTTCAATCAGTTCATTTTAAGTTTGAACGACAGTACAGAAATTTTCTGGCAATCTAATATGTTGAGTATTTTGATAAAATTCTATTTCACCGTTTCCATGATCCAGTAATTGCTTAGAAAATTCTTGTGAGTTGCTGTTGGTGGAAGTGGAAAGTGGTGACCATGTTTGGCCAAACTTTTCAGAAATATCTTTTGGCGAGTAAATTGGACCTTCTACTGTCTGGATATGATGCATACGAAATCGTTGAGTACCGGATGTCAGATATTTTATATCTGACCATATTTTCTTAGGGCTCGAGGATGGATTTATATTCTCCGTGATTTTTTCGAACGATAATTGTAATCTTAAAAGCGAGATAGACGAGAGCTAAACATGAGATGTTTGAGCTGATTTGGATACGTTTGTGGCTTATTGTTTTTTTTAATAAAGAGAGCTATCCCTTGCTTACACGAAGTATTTTGTCTATTGTTGTGGAAGTAACTATAGTGTTTATTATGAGGATAAAAAGTTTTTTTAAAGGGTAGATGAGTTTCTTGTATTGCTATAATTTCAGGAAAATATTCGTCAATTAGTATGTTTAAATCTGGGTAATTATTGAATAGACCGTTCATATTCCGTTGCAAAATTTGCATTATTCACTCTATCATTGGGGACTCCGTTGAAGGAGATGTAAGTTGGGAGGGGTCTAATGCTGTAGAAGTAACGTGAAAGAGTAGTGCGGACAACATTGTATGTGTATAGTAGATGAGTCGTCGACTGATGTTAACGTTGTTGCGTTGAGGACAGACACCATACTGTTGTTTTCTTCTTTTCCTTTTTCGTTTTCGTTTGTCTTTTTGTTTGGTATATTGTTATTGTTGTAGTTAGTTTGAACAACGTTATTAAGGTTGTTGTTTTCTTGAATATTTTAGGTTTTTTGTTTTGTTATGTTAGTATAAGAAGTTGTGGTTGAAGTTTCTTTAAGGGTGGGGGATTTGCATTTTGAACATTCGCATTGCTTCACGCATAGAGCATTTGTTGTCTGTTTTTATTGTAATTATTTCATTCATTTGTATATACTTGGGACATGACTTGCTTCGTGAACAAGCCGAGGGAGAGTGGGGTGGGAGTGCACATTCGTCACAAACAGGGGCGTTTGGATGGCATCGTTTGGTCTTGTGTTCAAGAAGTTGACAAGACTTACATCTTATAGGATTACCATGATATTTCAATTTTTTCGGATAGACGGTACATGTCAAACGTAAGAAGAATAACACCACTTGGAGTTCGTATATTGTTATTATATTTAGGGAATTTAAAAATTGTTACAACACCCAATTCTTTCAAATTCTCCATGATTTCTTTATCTGGTACTTTATTTAGGCATGGTGCGTAAACTGTACCTTTCACTTAATTAAGATTTTTGTGGTAGTCACATTTCATTTCGCAAATTTCGAATAATGTGGATATGAACTTTTCGGCAAAATGAGTGTTTTTTTACGAATAGTAACAAACTGCCATCTCTCAGTTCAGATATATTAATAATTTCAGAGCTTATGTTTTTGAGAGCTTTATGCACAGCAAAACATGAGAATTTATTCAAGAGCAGTAATCACAGCACTAACTACCAAATATTTGGGATTGTCTTTTTTCACTGTTCATAAAATGGGAAAATCTTCTATTAAAATATGTTTAGTTTTTTTCTTTTTTGGTTTTGACCTTGAAGATGGCAGGGCAAACTTATTATCTCCAAGAGGGGGCTCCTGGAAGGCATTGTTTACTTTCTTCTCTTATCACTAATAAATGTCTATATTTTATCAATAGAAAAAGGATAGCGCATTTTGCTAACGAATTAGGAAAAAGAGAAAAGAAAGAAGGTCACTCAGAACACAGTCGACACAACCGTACGCAACGAATATCAGTCGATGACTGCGATATTCGAACATATAAATTATGAAATTTGTTGACAAAAATTATAAATTTGTTTGCAAGTATGCAAACACACTGGCAGCTGGCAACATTTCGCCGCTGTGAGCAGCGTCGATAACTCTTGTATGTATATCGCTCTTCCAGTCTGTTGTTATGGACGGAAGGTATGTTAGATGGGTAGTTGCAGCCTATCTTCCGTCCATAGCAACCTATCTTATGAGAGCGCCATGTGAACGAAAAGTTGTCACCATTTGCCGATGCAGTTACTGACGGATGTCCCGCAGAAAACTGCGGTGATATGTATGCAACAATAACAAAATTATTAACACCAATATAAATATACATAGCCATATGTTTGTTATTTTTATCTCTTTCCCTTTTTCAAACTTCTTTCTGTTCACCTGCAAATCCTTTAGCGACACCTAAATTTGAGAGAAGCTTATTAAGAAAAATTAATAATTTTCAAAAAAGTTGAAAATACTAAGATATTCAAATAATATCTCATATTCATTTCTTTAGTTTATTTTGGTAAAATAAATTGCCGTCAAAAAGAAGAAGGATAATATCAACTTCTCACAGAAAGGATGACAGGTCGTATTCTCTGTTGATACCGTAATACCTCTTAATCCTTGATGCCTCTTTTATTAATTCTGTTGCCGGGACTTGATTGGCCATGTATCTTCACTTCGCTTTTTTCAGTATCTCAGGAAATAATTTTTCTGTTTTAGTTACTGTCTCTTAGACACAATTCTGATTGTAGTCCTCTTTTTCCTTATTCTGTATTTTTGGATACAGTTTATCGCTTTTCACTTGGACTCGATATCGATTGTAGTTCTTTTTTAACTTTAATTATTGTCCTTTTTCACTTTTATTTTGTTGGAGCTGCCGAACGATACAGATGTACCTCAATAAGTATTTTAGCCGAGTTAACAGCGTTGCGCCATTTGCTTCTTCTTTTTGTTTACAACGGAGGGGAGGTCTTCCTCTTCCTCTGCTTCCACGGGTACTGCATCGAAAATTTTCAAAGCTAGAGTATTCGTATCCATCCGGACCACATGGCCTAGCCAGCGTAGTCGCTGCTTCTTGATTCGCTGAACTATGCCAATGTCGTCGTATAACATCGTACCATCGTCTGCGATATTCGTCGTGGCCAACTCTAAGAGGACAATAAATCTTACGCAAAACTTTTCTCTCGAAAACTCCTAGAGCCGACTCATCGTCCATGCTTCCACATGGAAGGACGGCAACGATAGGGACTTGTATAGTTTGGTTTCGTTCGTCGGAAGAGGACTTTACTTTTCAATTGCCTACTTAGTCCAAAGTAGCACCTGTTAGCAAGAGTAATTCTGCGCTGGAATTCCAGACTGACACTATTATTGGTGTTAATGCTGGTTCCTAGATAGACGAAATTATCTACGACCTTGAAGTTATGACTGTCAACAGTGACATGGGAGCCAAGTCGCGAATGCGATGACTGTTTGTGTGATGACAGGAGATATTTCGTCTTGCCCTCGTTCTCTACCAGACCCATTTCCTTCGCTTCCTTATATAGTCTGGAGAAAGCAGAGCTCACGGCGCGGTTGTTGAGGCCAATAATGCAGCTGTACACTCTTATAGAAGATTGTACCTTCTCTATTCAGCTCTAGTGCTCGTATTATTTTCTCCAGCATTAAATTAAAAAAGTCATACGATAAGAAATCACCCTGTCTGAAACCTAGTTTGATATCGAACGGCTCGGAGAGGTCCTTCCCGATCCTGAAGGAGCTTTTAGTGTTGCTTAACGTCAGTTTACATAGCCATATAAGTTTTGCGGGGATACCAAATTCAGATATAGCGGCGTAAAGGCAGCACCTATTCATGCTGTCGAAGGCGGCTTTAAAATCGACGAAGAGGTGGTGGGTGTCGATTCTCTTTTCCACGATATGGCGCATGGTGAATATCTGGTCAATGCAATCATATCACACAGCAAAAAGAAGAAACGAATGACGCTGTTAACTCGGCTAAAACCACGTAAGCGGTGTCTACGCCAGTAAAGTAAGAAGTAAGTAATATGGATCTTAAACTATTGTAGTAATTACTCTCATTAGTATATTTTAGAGGAATGGCTTTATTGTAGAGACCGTGGTATGTTTCCTTGATTCCAAAGGTTTTGATTAGTAAGTTTTGATGTCATTCCAAGTTGACGAGGGGCCCAATGTCGGGATGGCTTGTAATGCTGCTCCCTGGATTTTTGTCCAAATGTGCTGCTCGAACACAAACTGTTTAAGAGGAGGATTGTAATGCGTCTTAATCCTTGATGCCTTTTTTATTAATTGGACATGTTTATCTTCACTTGTTTTTTTTTTGTATCTGAGGATATCATTTTTCTGTTGTCAATTTAAGTTACTGTCTCTAATACTCAATTTTGGTTGTAGTCTTCTTTTTCCTTATTCTGTATTTTTGGATACAGTTTATCGCTTTTCACATTTACTCGATATTGATTGTATTTCTTTTTTATTTTGTATCTTTGGATACAGTTCATTACAATGACCTAACTTTAGTTATTGTCCTTTCTTTTTATTTTGTTCTGTATCTTTGGATACAGCTCTTCACTAGGACCTAACTTTAGTTATTGTCCTTTTTCACTTGGATTAAATTTTGATTGTAGTCCTTATTTTCTTTGTTTCTGTATCTTTGGATACAGCTGTCATCACTAGGACCTAACTTTGGTTATTGTCCTTTCTTTTTCACTATGTATCTTCGGATACATTATTTGCCTAACCAACTGCACCACTTAAATGAATGTGACCGGCGGGATCCAAAAAAAACAACGAGTTATTTTATGATAGCGATTCCGCTTTATTATTCATTCTGCTGATAATTTTACAAATATTCATGAATATATTATAACTAGCAGACCCGGCCACGCGGTGCTGTGGCTGAGTGATTTGAGAAGAATTTGAAATAACATTTATTTAATAAATACTTTAAATTTTTTTATTTGATATATATGCTATAAATATAATTAATCATATTAATTCACAGTTTATGTTCAATGAAGCGCCAATTGACGTACAATATTTTTGGTCATTCGGTCATTGTTAATACAAATAAACTTGATGGTCTTCCTACTCGTGAACACGCCACGTATAATTGCCCATGGGAGAAACATGTGTTTTCCAAGTCTAATAGCCTATTTCCACCAAGCACTTAAATGCATTTAAGGTCTCTGTTAAGTGAATGAAATGTCAAACGTTTCCATAGAAAGTGAGTTAACTCAACTCAAAGCTGATTTTTGTTTACATTTCCTGTTTGCAAAATTTGTCACAACTATTGAAATCATGAATTCAAGAGACCGCATTCATTTTATTTGGCTATTTATGGAATCTTATGATTTGCTAGTGCAGATTATTGCTGCATGGACAAACGCTGCTGAAACGAAAATGCTTTTATGCATGTTTTCATTCTCACTTTTGCTTGTATGTTTCCTTAAATTATTTAATTTGTTCAATCAGCTGATAGCTGCCAGAGTTACGCATATTTTTATGTTGAGGGGATCGTTTGCGATTCCGCAATTGCTTTTTTTTCTTTGTTATCCTATTTTTTTGAAAGAGGAGAAGCATTATGTTCTCCAATTACATAATGTATGTATTTATGTTAAAACTAATACGAAAAAGTAATTTTTGCAGAAAAAATTTCACCATGCAAAATAAAAGTCTCGTCCCTCATTAAATCCGAAAATACACGACTCTGGCAAGAAATATACCGAAACTTCCGAAATGTTTACATTAGTAGTGACAGCATCAACTGTTAACACAGCATTTTCTGTTAAATTATCCTCACTTCCGATAATTAACTAACTTTGAAAAGTCAGTTAACACACTTTTATACAACAACAAACATATGGGAATTCACGCATTTAAATGCGATGCTAAAATGCATTTAACGTCCAGTGGAAATAGGCTATAAGACGCAAATAGACATTGTTTGGCCTTGAGATTTATTTATAGACATCGGCTGATGGTTTTTTACAAGGAGCCTTTATTTCATGTCCATTCATTTCATGACATTCTCTGCCGATGGGCGACCGCAATTAGAAAATTTAAATTCATTTTTTATTTAAATTAATTTTCCACAACTTTTGGATGTTGGTGGCACCAGGATTTGCACCCGAGTCTTCCGAATGTCAGTACGCAATGCTAACCACTTCAACCGAAGAGTGTGTGGTGGCAATCCTGATATGTCTAAAGAATTTCAAAATTCAATTGGGAAATTCGCTGCCTCGTGTTCTTCCACAGTAGCATCGATAGAATTAAATGACTTTCAATCACTTGGTAATAATTGTTGTATCTTCTAGTTAATCAGATCAACATCAACATTTTTCGCTGTCAAAAATGCACGATTACTAAGCCAGCCATGATTTAAATAGTTATTTATTAAGTCTGGGAAGACACTTTCAATCAGTTCATTTTAAGTTTGAACGACAGTACAGAAATTTTCTGGCAATCTAATATGTTGAGTATCTTGATAAAATTCTATTTCACCGTTTCCATGATCCAGTAATTGCTTAGAAAATTCTTGTGATGTGCTGTTGGTGGAAGTGGAAAGTGGTGACCATGTATGGCCAAACTTTTCAGAAATATCTTTTGGCGAGTAAATTGGACCTTCTACTGTCTGGATATGATGCATACGAAATCGTTGAGTACCGGATGTCAGATATTTTATATCTGACCATATTTTCTTAGGGCTCGAGGATGGATTTATATTCTCCGTGATTTTTTCGAACGATAATTGTAATCTTAAAAGCGAGATAGACGAGAGCTAAACATGAGATGTTTGAGCTGATTTGGATACGTTTGTGGCTTATTGTTTTTTTTAATAAAGAGAGCTATCCCTTGCTTACACGAAGTATTTTGTCTATTGTTGTGGAAGTAACTATAGTGTTTATTATGAGGATAAAAAGTTTTTTTAAAGGGTAGATGAGTTTCTTGTATTGCTATAATTTCAGGAAAATATTCGTCAATTAGTATGTTTAAATCTGGGTAATTATTGAATAGACCGTTCATATTCCGTTGCAAAATTTGCATTATTCACTCTATCATTGGGGACTCCGTTGAAGGAGATGTAAGTTGGGAGGGGTCTAATGCTGTAGAAGTAACGTGAAAGAGTAGTGCGGACAACATTGTATGTGTATAGTAGATGAGTCGTCGACTGATGTTAACGTTGTTGCGCTGAGGACAGACACCATACTGTTGTTTTCTTCTTTTCCTTTTTCGTTTTCGTTTGTCTTTTTGTTTTGTATATTGTTATTGTTGTAGTTAGTTTGAACAACGTTATTAAGGTTGTTGTTTTCTTGAATATTTTAGGTTTTTTGTTTTGTTATGTTAGTATAAGAAGTTGTGGTTGAAGTTTCTTTAAGGGTGGGGGATTTGCATTTTGAACATTCGCATTGCTTCACGCATAGAGCATTTGTTGTCTGTTTTTATTGTAATTATTTCATTCATTTGTATATACTTGGGACATGGCTTGCTTCGTGAACAAGCCGAGGGAGAGTGGGGTGGGAGTGCACATTCGTCACAAACAGGGGCGTTTGGATGGCATCGTTTGGTCTTGTGTTCAAGAAGTTGACAAGACTTACATCTTATAGGATTACCATGATATTTCAATTTTTTCGGATAGACGGTACATGTCAAACGTAAGAAGAATAACACCACTTGGAGTTCGTATATTGTTATTATATTTAGGGAATTTAAAAATTGTTACAACACCCAATTCTTTCAAATTCTCCATGATTTCTTTATCTGGTACTTTATTTAGGCATGGTGCGTAAACTGTACCTTTCACTTAATTAAGATTTTTGTGGTAGTCACATTTCATTTCGCAAATTTCGAATAATGTGGATATGAACTTTTCGGCAAAATGAGTGTTTTTTTACGAATAGTAACAAACTGCCATCTCTCAGTTCAGATATATTAATAATTTCAGAGCTTATGTTTTTGAGAGCTTTATGCACAGCAAAACATGAGAATTTATTCAAGAGCAGTAATCACAGCACTAACTACCAAATATTTGGGATTGTCTTTTTTCACTGTTCATAAAATGGGAAAATCTTCTATTAAAATATGTTTAGTTTTTTTCTTTTTTGGTTTTGACCTTGAAGATGGCAGGGCAAACTTATTATCTCCAAGAGGGGGCTCCTGGAAGGCATTGTTTACTTTCTTCTCTTATCACTAATAAATGTCTATATTTTATCAATAGAAAAAGGATAGCGCATTTTGCTAACGAATTAGGAAAAAGAGAAAAGAAAGAAGGTCACTCAGAACACAGTCGACACAACCGTACGCAACGAATATCAGTCGATGACTGCGATATTCGAACATATAAATTATGAAATTTGTTGACAAAAATTATAAATTTGTTTGCAAGTATGCAAACACACTGGCAGCTGGCAACATTTCGCCGCTGTGAGCAGCGTCGATAACTCTTGTATGTATATCGCTCTTCCAGTCTGTTGTTATGGACGGAAGGTATGTTAGATGGGTAGTTGCAGCCTATCTTCCGTCCATAGCAACCTATCTTATGAGAGCGCCATGTAAACGAAAAGTTGTCACCATTTGCCGATGCAGTTACTGACGGATGTCCCGCAGAAAACTGCGGTGATATGTATGCAACAATAACAAAATTATTAACACCAATATAAATATACATAGCCATATGTTTGTTATTTTTTTCTCTTTCCCTTTTTCAAACTTCTTTCTGTTCACCTGCAAATCCTTTAGCGACACCTAAATTTGAGAGAAGCTTATTAAGAAAAATTAATAAATTTCAAAAAAGTTGAAAATACTAAGATATTCAAATAATATCTCATATTCATTTCTTTAGTTTATTTTGGTAAAATAAATTGCCGTCAAAAAGAAGAAGGATAATATCAACTTCTCACAGAAAGGATGACAGGTCGTATTCTCTGTTGATACCGTAATACCTCTTAATCCTTGATGCCTCTTTTATTAATTCTGTTGCCGGGATGACTGTTTGTGTGATGACAGGAGATATTTCGTCTTGCCCTCGTTCTCTATCAGACCCATTTCCTTCGCTTCCTTATATAGTCTGGAGAAAGCAGAGCTCACGGCGCGGTTGTTGAGGCCAATAATGCAGCTGTACACTCTTATAGAAGATTGTACCTTCTCTATTCAGCTCTAGTGCTCGTATTATTTTCTCCAGCATTAAATTAAAAAAGTCATACGATAAGAAATCACCCTGTCTGAAACCTAGTTTGATATCGAACGGCTCGGAGAGGTCCTTCCCGATCCTGAAGGAGCTTTTAGCGTTGCTTAACGTCAGTTTACATAGCCATATAAGTTTTGCGGGGATACCAAATTCAGATATAGCGGCGTAAAGGCAGCACCTATTCATGCTGTCGAAGGCGGCTTTAAAATCGACGAAGAGGTGGTGGGTGTCGATTCTCTTTTCCACGATATGGCGCATGGTGAATATCTGGTCAATGGTTGACTTACCAGGTCTAAAGCCACACTGATAAGGTCCAATCAGTTTGTTGACGGTGGGATTTAGTCTTTCACACATTACGCTCGAAGGGACCTTATGGGCGATATTAAGGAGGCTTATCCCACGATAATTGGGGTAGACCGTGGAGTCCCCTTTTTATGGATTGGGCAGAGCACATTAAAATTCCAATCGTCGGACATGCTTTCGTCGGACCATATTCTGCAAAGTAGCTGATGCATACATCTTGTCAGCTCTTCACCGCCATATTTGAATAGCTCTGCCCGTAGGTCGTCAGCTCCAGCCGCTTTGTTGTTTTTCAGCGAGCGATTGCTAATCTAACTTCTTCATGGTCAGGTAATGGAACGTCTTTTCCATCGTCGTCGATTGGGGTTTTGAGTTCACTATCTCCGGTTACTCCATTTCCACTGCTATTCAGCAGGCTGGAGAAGTGTTCCCTACATAAATTTAATATGCTCTGGGCATCGGTGGCTAGATCACCTCTTTGTGTCTTACAGGAGTCTGCTCCGGTCTTGAAACCTTCTGTAAGTCGTCGTATCTTCTCATAGAATTTTCGAGCATTACCCTTGTCGGCCAGCTTCTCAAGCTCTTCATACTCACGCATCTCGGTCTCTTGTTTTTTTTGTCAGCAGATGCGTCTTGCTTTCCTCTTCAGCTCTCGGTATCTATCCGCCCATGGGCAGTCTGTTTTCTCTTCACTGCGACATGGCAGTCTTCATCGTACCAGCTGTTTTTGCGACCTTTACGAAATCTAATGGTTTCGTTTGCAGCTGTACGTAGGGAGCTTGAAATGCCGTCCCACAGTTCCCGTGTACCGAGTTGCTGATGAGTGCTCTCAGAGAGCAGGAGTGTTAGTCGAGTCTGCTGTGATTGCAGCTTTTCGACGTCGAACTTTCCTTGTGTTTGTTGACGGGCGTTCTTCGAAACACAGAGGCGCGAGCGTATTTTCGCTGCATCAAGATAGTGGTCCGAGTCGATGTTGGTCCTTGGAGGGTACGCACGTCAAGAACACTGGAGACATATCTTCCATCAGTCACAACATGATCGATCTGGTGTTGTGTTTTTCGATCAGGGGACAGCCAAGTAGCTTGATGTATTTTTTTGTGCTGGAATCTAGTACTACAGACAACCATATTTCGGGCCCCGATGAAGTCGATCAGCCGCAACCCATTTGGGGATGTTTCGTTGTAGCGGCTGAATTTTCCAACTGTCGCACTAAAGATACCTTCTTTGCCCACCCTGCCATTAAAATCGCGAAGTACGATTTTCATATCGTTGCAGGGGCAGCGCTCATAAGAATGCTCCAGGCGCTCATAAAAGGCATCTTTGCCCAAATCGTCCTTCTCTTCCGCCTGCGCGTGGGCGCAAATCAACGATATATGTATTGAAAAATTTTGCTTTAATGCGGATTGTGGCGAGACGCTCATCCACCGGGGTGAATGCCAGTACTCCACGACGGAGTCTCCCTCCCACCACAAATCCGACACCAGTAGTAAATGTCACAAGAACCTACTCGCTTTCGTCCTTTTCCCGTCCATCGCAGTTCTTGGACGGCGATGATGTCAGCCTTTATTCTTACGAGGACATCAACCAGCTGGGCAGCTGCACCTCCCAATTAAGGGATCGGACACTCCAGGTGCACGACCTCATATCGTGAACCTTAATTCGTTTGCAGGGGTCGTCAAAAGAAAGTGGGTATCTCATCCGAGGCGTTGTTAACTTTTTCATTGGAGCTAGTTTCTACGTGGCGGGTCCCAAACCCAGTGGACAACCCCGCTAGGCGAGTAAATTTTTGAACGTTTATTCTAATAAAAAAAAATCAAATAATGATCATTAGCACAGCATTTCACTCAGCTTAGCCAGCGGTTCTCTGAAGAAGAAGAAGATTAGAATAATGGATACACATTTCTTCGTTTACTGTGTTATTCTGCATTGAAAACGTGTTGTTAAAGTATTTTCTTTCACACGACATAGGTAATAAAATTATTCAAAGTAATAAATGTTTAAAGTTAGAAGGCGAAAGTTTAAAGTGCTTAGGAGAAATTAATAAAGAAATGGCAATAGTTTTTCTTATAGTTTTCGTTTGGAAACAAAAATATAAAAAACAGAATTCGAAATTAACATATTCTTTAGATAAAGATTAATAGTATTTAGTGTAATGTGCATTATGTAAATATGTGAATAATAGAAAAATATGTAAAGTTACTGAAAATTAAAGCAGAAAAGTATTGTAAAAAAAGATAATGATGAAAGAAAAATATAATTTTTATTAATACGTTAATTAAATAATAATTTCTAAAAGCAACAGCAGCATACGGCGAGACTGGTCGAAGATCTTACTTATGTAAGTAAAACAACAAAATATTCATATTTTCGTATTTTTTTCATTCATGAATTTAATATTCATGAATATAAGAACTTAAAATATTGAACGCTTTGTATTCATGCATATTTTTCAGCCACTTTTTTACGGAACTTTTCTTTTCCACCTTTCTTTTTGCAATATGCTATAAAAATTTGATTATAATAGCAAATAAATTATAATATTTAATATCGACTTGATGAAATTAAAAACTGTATTTAAAAATAGCCTTAATAAATGGAATTATGTAGTTATTTAACATTCAGAAAACAAACTTATAAACGTATATTATGTTTAAATTAATAATTATTGGCACTCTATGCTCAATTTACTGTATAAAACATGATTATGAATTGATAAATCTTAAAACAGTGGTCTGAAATTGGATGTTTTGTTGATAGGTCAGAAGGAGTTTCTTTTACAACAATGAAACCATAGGTAGAGTGGGCTCGGAGCAGCTAAATTCACATCAGTGGCTGCTAAAGCATTTATATGGTTAGGCATTGTTTAGGAATTTAGGAGGCTTAGGAAACTGCGTGTCGGTTCACTGGTTTCCTTTATTTAATGTTCATGTGTGCAATTTTTCTTTATCTCGTTGTTTCTTTCCAACATCCATTTTCCGGTTCAGTCGTGAAAGCCATTATAAGCTGAACTCCCCCGTGACTGAAGCAGCTGGAAAGACCATTTGCCGGTTCACTCCTGAAAGCCATTATAAGCCGAACTCCCCCATGACTGAAGCAACTGGAGAGCTGCTGTGAGGATATAAGCAGAACCGGACGGTAACTTTACAATGTTGTATGGGTACGTTAGTGAGATGTTGAAAGTTCATAGCAAGTATGTTCCTGTCTTTAAGCCGTCGTTTCCTTTCGTAGAACTTTCGAGCATTGTCCCGGCCAGCTTCTCAAGCTGTTCATTCTCACGCATCTCGGCCACTTTCCTTTTTTGTCTGCACGGGGGTCTTGTTTCTCTTTTGAATTCTATTCCATTCCGTATGCGTATTTGTCGATTGCAACGTTGCGATGTAGGTAACTTGGTTTCTCTTCACTACGACACAGCAGTCCTCATCGTATTAGCTATTTGTGCAACCTTTTCGAAGACTAATTTTTCGTTTGTAGCTGCACGTATGGAGCTTGAAATTCCGTCATACAGTTCCCTTATACCGAGTTACTGATGCCTGCTCTCTAAGAGAGAGGATTGCAAGTTGAGTAGAAAACCGCTCGGCAGATTGTTGTGATTGCAGCTCTTCGACGACGAACTTTCTTTGTGTTTGTTGACGGGCGTTCTTCGAAACACAGAGGCGTGTGCGCATCTTCGCTGCAACAAGACAATGGTCCGAGTCAATATTGGGTTCTCGGAGTATATGCAGTTCAATAACACTAGATACCTCTCATCCGTCTATCACAACATGATCGGTTTTACCTTTTGCGATCAGGTAGCCAAGTAGCTTAATGAAATTTTTTGTGCTGAAAATAAATACCAAAAACAGCATTATTTCGCGCCGAGGCGAACTCGATCAGCCTCAACTCATTTGGGACTGTCTTGTTGTGGAGGCTGAATTTTTCAATGTGTTCAAAATATTCGATTTAATGCGTATCGTTGAGGACCAGAGGGATGAACGTCTCTCAGATGCATATCTTCAAATCGTGATCCTTAAAAAAAGTTGCGGAGATCGTCATCAGAAGAACTTTATCTCATGCGAAGCATAGTTAATTTTTTATATGAAGCTGGTTTCTACGTGGTGAGTCCCAAACCTAGCGCACAACCTTTGTAGTCGAGTAAGATTAAATTTTTTATACATTTATATGGCGAGCCACTTGCTTTAAGACCGACGGCCGCTCGCAGCCGCACCTCTTATGAACAGACGCTGTAATTAGACTTCAGCGGAACCTTAAACCGAATAGGTTAGAGTGGCTTCAGTGAAGTTTTCTCTCTTTTAGCCGTGAGTTAGTTAGCTAGTTAGTTAGGAGTAGTCTATTACTGTTAGAATTTACTGGTAACCTTATGACGATTTCACTACTTGGTCCTTGTTTTTATAATCCAGCTGGCTGAGAATTTTCAGGCTTCACCTGTTGAGACGTTTGGCACACGTTAACAATCCTCACAATGCCCCACTTCATTCTTGGCCAATAGATCTTTTGCGACACGCCCGCACAAACTCTCTTTCACTCCCATATGGTCTGCCAGGACACTGCTTTAAAATCGCATTTCTACTATCGCACCCTATTACTTGTTTTCACTCTGGTGAACCACCGTAAACAGACCTGCCAAACTTGTAGAGGTTACCATCCTCAACTCTCCGCGCTTGGTACGATAAGGGTTCCTTCTCAACTAGCCGAACCATCCTTGCCAACCTAGGATCAGTTGTAATCACTCCATCAACAACTCGCACACGAGGGGATAACATATTTGAATCCACATGTTCCTTGTCTTTCCGATGCACTATATCAAAATGATTCTGCTGGTACTTCAAAGCCGATCTCGCTAATCAACCACACGAATCCTTCAACATATTCAACCAAATAAAAATATAATGGTACGAGACAATCGCAAAGCACCCTCAACTTATGGTTGCAATTTATCAACCGTCCACAGAACCTCTTGGCACTCTTTTTTGTTATCTGAACTCAACGCAACAAGGAGATATTCCCGCAATCGAACAACGGTGACCTTGTCGTACAAGTCACTGGTCATTAGTTAAGTTGGTCCTATTACCGTCGTATAGAGAATAGAATGACTAAGAAATCAACTAAATTATATGCATATCTAAAAGAATGTGAAAACCAGCGGCGAATTCCACTCATGTTCGTATACGTCGATTCAAAATCGATAAGTACAATAGTTCTACAGGGTCCGCCACGTAACTTTTTTTTTTTAAAACAGCGCGCACAAAATCGATCGTAACGGTGGCTGTGTGGCACGGAACGCCGTCTTCCTGGAACCAAATGTTGTCTAAGTCCTCCTCTTCGATTTCCGGGAAGAACCAATCCGTTAACATGGCGCGGTAGCGTTCGCCATTGACCGAAGAAAAATGGGCCAAAGATGCCGCCGGCCCAAAATCCGCACCAAACAGTAACTCTCTGAGGATGCATTGGCTTCTCTTCGATCACGTGCGGGTTTTCCGTCCCCCAAATACGACAATTTTGTTTATTGACGTAGCCGCCAAGATGGAAATGAGCTTCGTCGGAAAATATGATTTTTTGGTAAAATTTTCAAAGTAAAACTGCACTATTTTAACGCGTTCCTCAATCGTATACACAACCATTTTCGTTCAGCGGAAGGCCAAAACTAACTTTCTGTCAAATCAGATGTAACATCAGTGTTACCACACTCAAAATAACCACTAGTTCAAAAAAAAAAATGTTAGATGACGGATCCTGTATTTCCTCTCTTCAATAAACAAACCTAATATCCATTAACTTATTTCGCATTTAATTCCAATTCTAATCACTTTGTTGTATTGAAGTTCGCATATTTTTTAGCAGCTCTGCACATGGTATGCATTCAAAACACTATTTTGCGGTAGAACAAGAGGAGCTCAAGGAGCTATGTGGGAGATCTAAGTGTACGTGTATATGGGCATCCCTCCAAAAGAAGTGGAAGCATCAGAAAAAAAAAAATAGCTTACACTACTGATGTCAGATGCATTTCATCAATGGCCGATATGGCCGAAAATTAAACTAAATCAAAAAAAGGAAAATATTTCCACATGTACTCGTCACATTAATTTGCCAATGTGCGATACGGAAATTTTTAAAGGAGATTTTCGCTTCTGGCCGTCGTTAAGGCACATGCTTACGGCCATCTACATACTGAATGATAGTATTTCATCGGTGCAAAAACTGTTCCACCTCAATCAAAAAACCTAAGGGGGAGAAAAGGACATAGTTAGCAAAAGCCCATTAAATGAATGTTTTTCAACTGCCTGGAAAAATTTGTATGAGAAATACGAAAATAAACGTATTCTCGTTAATACACAACTAAAATTTCTTTAATACGATAGTTTCTTAAATAAATTAATTAATAAATAAGTTTTGTTATCCCTCAAAAGTAATCAAATTGCCATCTCAAACTTGGAAACAACTACAACATATCTGTGCTCTACTAAACTACCAGAGTACACCTCAGCCCTATGGGAACATTGATTGATTCCTCTCTAACAGGTTCCAAACCTTAGAAACAAATTCCAGAGTAAAATCGTCAAAACTGCAAAATGTCAAAGACATCACGGAAACTCCTCATAAAAGGCTTAGCGCCTTCTAAGTAAGTGTAGCCAGTCAAATGAGCACATATTACACAGCCCCCTGATTACATCAAAAGCAAGAAAAGATGCTTGAATTGTCTTTCTATAGCACATACAGTGTCAAAATTCACAAGCTCATCTAACGGCAGCACTTGTCATTTAAGACTTAATACATTGCTTCATTTTTCATGACTCTGAAAGATAGATTTTTAGATGGAGGTGATTACAATGCGAAACATACAAACTGAGGCTCCAGACTAATTAACCCAGTTATATAAAACTATCATTAATACCAAAAATAGATCCGATTTTATCTCACCAAGACAATCAATTGACTGGTATACAGATGCAAGGAGAGGGACTTGATTGACGTAGATAGGAGTTTGGTATTTGCCGAAACCTGTGCTGACTTATCTTCGGATCGTTCCTCAATAATCATTAAATTGACCGAACATCCAACTGAAAATTTGCATAATAAATATAAAAGATCTTATACTGTCTTTGTCTCCCAACGCTTCTACTAAAAATCGCTTTGGAAAGCTAGAGCGACCTGTGAGCACTGAATCACGGCTGAGACTACGTAATGGTTTATAGCCTAGATCGGATAAAAAAAAATCGAATTGTTTTGCAGAGCACCTCAGTGCGGCATTTCAACTAAATACTGCTACCTTTGCACCTTTGTTACCCGGGCATCTGTGTCTGAACTAAAAAGACGATCACATCTCACCAAAAATGCCAAACATTGCTCTCTTTTTTTGCAAAGCTTTTCATTTGAAGCATATATTCAAATATGTTTTTAACACTGACATAGAGAAAATGTGTCGCCAATTGATGATCACACCAAATTCCAAAGAATAGATTATCGTGACAGCACAAACAAACCAATAAATCTATATGAACTGAAGTTACTTTCGGTGTAAATTGTGCCCCGTAACGAGCTATACCGACTTTATTACATAGCTGATGATATTGAAAGCACGAATCCCATAGCGTCAAATATACGAGTACTATGTAGATGCTTATATTTTTATTATTATTAGGAAGGAATTAAAATAGACGTGGCTAAAATTTTTTTGAGTAGACATTTAAGTCTGAGTTGACCTTAATGTCAACTTAAAAAAATTCAATGTCCTAGGCGTCCTGGTTCAAGAGCTACAGGATGTTGTGTATACGCAACTTTGGACAATGGTGTTATAAATTTAAATACAAGTTGATCTTTTTTCAAATGCCGTTTGTTACAATTTATGTATGGTAGGATACAAAACAAATCTTTTGAGGATTGGAGCATAATTGCACATTGCTGCATTTAGAGCTCTGAAGCGCAGTGTTGTATAGCTACATCTGCCCCTCGTTCCCCATTCCGGCCAATGCATATAACCATCAAATCGAAGGGATTTTGCAGGCTTTCTAGCATATGCTCTTTTATTGGGGTTTGATTCAAATTCAGAGAAGAAGCTGGTGATGCGGAGGTGATGAAGTTTCTGAGTTCATTGTTTTTTCGAATCTACAATGTAGTAGAATGCCAACAAATATATTTATTTCAGTTCATTTCAATTCTATGCCCTTTGTTTGCATGGTAAATATAAAAGTTCGTTTCCTACATATTTTCTGCCACAGTTCATCCGAAAAGTAATACTAAAATATTCAATGGGCTTTCTCACCGCATTACTGCATAATTTACTTTTCCAGTTGGTTTTGCTTTACATAAACTCTGCACTCCTCCACTTCAAACTATGTAAATCTCTTATTCCATCGCCTCCTGTGCAACATTTTCTTTTTCAATCAAATCTTCGTCATTTTCGGTTCTAATAAATTGGTCACTCAAACCTACTTGAAGATTTTCAAAGTTTCTTCTATAATGCTGTCCATATTTGCAACTTCTCCTTCTCCATTTTCCTCGTTATCATATTTTTCTATTTCAGCCTAAGTTAGACCTTTGAGCCTTTTTAGAATTTGTGTACAAAAATAAGTTTTTATTTTTCGAAAATTTCACAGTGAGCTTTCTTCGTTTGATCAGCATAAACGTGTAGTCAAGATACATTCGTTTCAAGAAAGAGTTCTTGTGTGAAGTCTTTCTTGAAGTGGATATTTTTTATTTTATTATTTGGTGTAGGGATTGTATGTCAATATGTGACTCCTCCACTTGTCTCCGTTGAATAATTGTTTTTAATATATATATTTTTTTTAATTGATTATTATTCATTTCTTTTTGCTTATTTTGTATGTTTAAAGTGGAGTTGACCCCAATAGTTTTTACAAATATTGTATGAGTTAATTTGTTCGTCACTTTGGTATGCTGCATTGCTTTTCTTATTACTATTATTTATTGTTATATATATTTTTTTTCGGTTTTTTTTTGCTTTTTTGAATTCAACGCAGATAATTCTACATTACGTATGCGTTTTTTTTTTTGTTTTTATTATATATTATGTTGCTCTTGTTAATATGGCTAATGCTATTAAGCGGTAATTGTAATCTTTATGAATTTTTAGTTCTTCAAGCTTGTTTTTATTTTTCTGTTATTTATTATTATATCTGAAAAATTTATTTTCTGTCCAAAATATAGAGCATCTGTTTCTTTTTCGAGGTAAACATATTTCTCTTCAACAATAATTTTCTTATTTTGGAAAGATTTGTTGCCCATTTCGATTTTGCAATTATAAATATTTATTAATGGGAAATGCATGTGTCAATATGTGTCAAGTATAATTTCTCTATTGTCGCAGTTTTGTTTCATTTGCATTTTATATGCATTCTTTATTAAAATTGTATCATATTCGATATTTTTTTTTGTTACATCATTGAATTATTTACTTATGTTTTTGTTATAAGTACTATTGAATTAGTTATGTTAATACAATATTATCTATATTAAAATCATTATTAAAAAATATTAAAGCTTTAATCAAAATTTAAAATAAATTTTAGTGATGCACACTGATTAGTAGTACAATCATATGCGAGCCACCGGTGGTACGCGCCGCCCGATGAGACAATTCTGTGCGAGCCAGCGGTGGTACACGCCGGCGTGAACGTGTTTATGTATGTTATTGATCAACTCCTAATACTTTTGCAAGTTCTTCTTGCATCTGGCATGCATCTGCGTCGAGCAATACCTCCAATTCTTCGTCTTGAAATTTTTTTGCCTGTCAGTCGTTTACAGCGAAATTGCAACTTTTAAACTGTGCAAACCACTTTTGGCACGTTCGTTCGGCTAAATCATGGTCACTATAAACGTCCAGTAAAATACAATGGCTTTCGGTAGCACTTTTCTTCATGTTTAAGTAATGAAGAAGAACTCCCCGCAAAAACACTTTATCTGGTACAAATTTCGACATTTTCAAATGAATGAAATAAATCGTTGTTCACGCTAAAACAAATGACATCTACTGAAAAGGACGCGAAATGACAGTACCTTTGAAATGAATATACATAGATGAACGCGACGCGAAATAATACTAGTAGAGCCCTATCTTAGAAAACCGCACGAATTAATGCATACAATATATTGCTGAGGCTATGTTATGTTGGAATTGTTCCATTTTGCTTTCTAAGTGTTAAAGTAACTGATCAGAATAGAGCATGTGTGTTAGATCTTTTCATATGATTTGTTTATTTCATTGAAGATCTTTAGTATAAAATTGCAGTTCTATAGTCTTTTTCAGTACATCAATGGATTTGTTGAAGTTGTCATTTATATATATTTGTAGGTTTCCCGCTCCTATTATATTGTGATCATTTTGCTCCATCACTTCTAAATGCTCTAAAATCTTTTACCTATCTTCATTGTACATGTCCCAAGAAGCCATTTTTGTGTAGTCCCTATAATATTTAATAATACTCTACGTTTTCTATTTTTCTCAATTGGCATTAATATACTTACGTATCTTTGCTTTAATGAGATTCCCTCATATATTATTTCTCTGTCATTCCTGTTGTATTTGTAGAAATTTTTTTGTATTTCTGTAATAATTTAATTAAATTCTTTAGGGTGTATCACATGTATTACCGTTACTGTTTGATTGACTATATCTATTCCTCTGATCCTTATTTTAGCGTATCCCGTTATTTATTGTGCTTATCCTTTCTTCTTTTTGTCTTTTCAAACCTTCCCCAAATTTGTCAATATTTGTATGTACCTCACACTTCTTTGTGGGTGGCATATATTAAAATGAACAATTTCATTATGTTTCTTGGGAGTTTCTGTAATATACTTACTAACTTAATTACTTTACGAGCGTAGACACCTCTTACGCGATTTTAGCCGAGTTAACAATGGTACGCCATTCGCTTCTTCATTTTGCTGTGTGGCGCCAATTGGAAATACCAAGTATAGCCAGGTCCTTCTCTACCTGGTCCTTTTAACAAAGTGGAGGTCTTCCTCTTCCTCTGCTTCCATCGGCGGGTACTGCATCGAAAACTTTCAAAGCTGTAGTATTCGTATTCATCCGGACCACATGGCCTAGCCAGCGTAGCCGCCGCTTCTTGATTCGCTGAACTATGCCAATGTCGTCGCATAACTCGTGCAGCTCATCGTTCCATCGTCTGCGATATTCGCCGTTGCCAACTCGAAGAGGACCAGAAATCTTACTCAAAACTTTTGCCATCGTCCATGCTACCGCACCATATAGCAAGACGGGAACGATGAGGGACTTGTAGAGTTTGGTTTTCGTTCGCCGAGAGAGGACTTTACTTTTCAATTGCCTACTTAGTACAAAGCAGCACTTGTTGGGAAGTGTGATTCTGCGTTGGATTTCAAGGCTGACATTATTATTGGTGTTGATGCTGGTTCCTAGATAGACGAAATTATCTACGACCTCTAAGTTATGACTGTCAACAGTGACATGGGGGCCAAGTCGCGAATGCTATGACTGTTTGTGAGATGACAGGAGACTACCAGACGCATATTCTTCGTTTCCGGGGGTGCAGTCAAGCTTCTGGGTATGCTGTCACAGTTGTGAGGCTATACTCAATTCCTACTCTTGCGTCCACGTCGCACACCCTGGAAACGTTAGCAACCCTTGTGCAAGATGCGGTAACCAACCCGTGGGGCGCCTTGGATCACGGCTAATGGGAGAGGAAGCTTCTTCGATTGATTGACTCAGTACGTTGTGAGCGCTCGTCAAAGATGGACACCAGCAAAGAGAAAATTCGCTATATATTACAATTTTTGTAACTTCTTCGGCTGGAACAATTAATTTAGTTTATTGGCCCGATACTGTAAACGAATGTGTAGCACAAAAGTAGTTTGCTAGGTTCCGTTCCGGTAATTTCGATGTCAAAGATGCACCACGCTTCGGGAGGCCTGTCGTCGAAAATTGCGATAAAATCATGGAAATAGTGGAAACAGACCGTCACGTGAGCACTTATTTACTTGCTGAGGAACTAAAGATAAGCCAGAAAACCGTTAGGAACTATTTGCAAAACTTTGGATTCAAAAAGAAGCTCGATGTTTGGGTGTCACACGAACTAACGCAAAAACTCATGATGGACCGAATTTCCATTTGCGAATCACTGCTGAATCGCAACAAAATCGACCTATTTCTGAAGCGTTTGGTGACTAACGATGAAAAGTGGATCACTTACCACAACGTCAAGCGAAATCGGTTGTAGTCGAAACGCGGTGAGCCGGCGGAAATGGTGGCCAAGCCAGGATTGACGGCCAGGAAGGTTTTGCTTTGTGTTTGGTGGGATTAGCAAGGAATCATCTACTACGAGCTGCTCTCCTATGGCCAAACGCTCAATTCAGCCCTCTGCTGCCAACAACTGGACCGCTTGAAGGCAGCACTCATCCAGAAGAGGCCATCTTTGATCAACAGAGGCCAAATTGTGTTCCATCAGGACAACGCCAGGCCATACACGTCTTTGGTGACGCGCCAGAAGCTCCAGGAGCTCGGATGGGAGATCCTAATGCACCCACCTTATAGTCCGGACCTAGCACCATTGGGCAGCTAAACAATGATCTTTTTCTGTCCATGGCGAATGCGTTTAATGGTGAGAAGTTGGCCTGAAGAGAGGCCTGGGACGCCAATAGGGGCACAGACTTCTACGAGAGGGCTATAATGAACGAGTTTACGAATAAAACGTCGCATATTTGACTTAAATCGGACTTATGTACACAAAGTTATCATATTTTGAAAAATCAATAAAAAACCGAACGAACTTTTTACTTAACCTAATATTTAGACTATGTTTTATGGGGTTCCTATAGATTTTCATTTCGCAATTGTTGAAATATTTTTATATTAAGTTTTGTAATTTGGGGTAGTAGTGTGTTTTCTTTATTTCCTCCAATATCTCATTTATTCCAATGACTTATTTTTGAACTGTGTGAAAAGTTTGCGTTATTTGGGAGAAATTTTATTTATAATTCTTGAAATCGTTGAAAAAATTTATCATCTGAGCATTAAATTAATATGAATCCTTTCTCTGGCAAATTTTCACTCATTATTTTCTTTTGATATATTACTTTCTTTGTTCTTGATTGTATTTGCGCTCTTTGAATTACAAGTTGGTTCTTATATGTGTAAGTTGCATTTTCTGTTATTCTGATAAAGTGTCTACTATCAGTCTCGGCATTGTGTACCGTATCTATGTCATCATCATTGAATATTTAATTTTAATTTAATTCCATCACATTATTATTTTCGCAATTTAATCTGCTTAGACCATCCGCAATAACATTTTATTTTCGTTTTATACCTATATGTAATTAATATCGAAATCAAACTCATTCAGCTTTCTTTCCATATTTGGAGTTTAGCATTTGGTTCTTTTAAGTTGTTCCGTCAAACTAGTGGTCTCTGATCCGTTTTGACAAAAAAGTGCCGACCAAATAAATATGGGCGGAAATATTTTGTCGCCCAAACTTTTGCAAGTATCTCTTTTTCTATCGTACTATAATTTGTTTCATGCCCGTTTAATGATCTGCTTGCACAAGAAATGCCTTTATCATTTTGCAATAATGCCGCGCCTAAATCAAAGTTGCTGGTATCTGTCACTAATGTGAAGGCTTTAGTGAAAGCTTGATTCCTAAAAATGCTTTAATCTCCTTGACAGTTCTAGGAAGTTCTATTGCTTCCATTTTTTGGGGTTTCGGTTTAATATCTTTTTTTAATGGCCTAATAAACTTGTCTCTTGCCTTAAAAATCGCATTTATTTATTTGTATTTTTAAATTCTTCCCTTTAGTCTGTTTAAAATTTTACTCAACGATTTCAGATGTTTTTCTACGCTTGTAAAAAATATTAGGATATCACCCATTTATACAATTCAAATTCTTCCGATTAAAACTTTTGAAACTTCTTTCATCAGCCTTTGGAACGTTGCCGGTGCATTTCGTAATCCACAGGTTATTCATAAAAATACACAATGTCTGTTTACAGTGGAGAACGCTGTTTTATGTATTGCACGTTCGTCACTTTCACAATTTGGCTAAATCGAGCGTTGAAAAATATTCGCATCTTCCCAATTTGTCAAATATATCATCTACATTTGGAATTGAAAATCTGGCTTCCGTAGTTACGCTATTCAAATTGCAGTTATCGGTTACAAGACGCCATTTTTTTTCGTTAGCTGGGTCCAGCTTCTTTGGTATCAGCGCATCCGGCAAGGACGTCATTAACGTATGTAGTCACATATTGACATATAATCCTTACACAAAATAATAAAATAAATAATATCCACTTCAAGAAAGGCTTCACACAAGAACTCTTCTTGACACGAATGTAAATAACTTGACTATCTCAAGCTAAAATAATATTAACAATACCAGAAATAGTAGCAGCAGCAACATTAACAGATACCACCATAAAGGCAAGAACAAAAGCAATAAACTACAACACGTATACGAGGTGTGACAATTAAGTAATGAGATTGATTCCATAAAAACCGTATATCTCAAAATTATTCTACAACTCTGCCATTCCCTTCAAAGTAGTCCCATTGGGCAGCTAAACAATGATTTCAGTGCGTTTTCCATGCTTCGTAACATTTCTTCGACTGGGGTGTTCGCGAGTACCCTCATCACGGTCGACTGGATATCCTCAATCGACTCAAAATGGGTTCCTTTGACCACCGGTTTTGTTCTAGGGAACAAAAAAAATTCACAGGGTGACATATCGGGCGAATAAGGCGGTTGTTGCAACACGGCGATCCCTTTAGAGGCCAATATTGGGACACGCTGAGGGTGGTGTGATACTTGGCGATAGTAGACGTGATCATTGTTTTCACCTTCGACTTGCTCATGCGAGCTTTACTTAAATTTAAACTCTTTATGCCATCGAAACACCTGGGCACGACTAACAACACTATCACCATGCACTATTACAATTTTAGCGTACGTTTCCGAAGCAGTTTCGCCCAATTTGGAACAAAATTTTATCGCGACGCGTCGCTCTTGATTTCGTTTTTCCATTTTCGTGACGAGCTCCACAAACACACGTTTACTCAACACGACACAGCAGGCAAGCTAGAGCGATAGCAAGTATATCAATGGAGAGGAGAAGGATGCCGGGATAAGGGAAAGGGAATTTCAAGCTCCCAGGGTTACCCAAAATCACAGCAATATAATCAGTCTCATTACTTAACTATCACACCTCGTAAGTGTTTCCTTTCTAGATTTATGATATGTTCCTGCTTAAAGCTTATATTACTTACTTTACTGGCGTAGATAACGCCACGCGTTTATAGCCAAGTTAACAACATTGCGCCGTTCGTTTCTTCTTTTTGCTATTTGGCGCCAATTGGAAATACCAAGTGCAACCAGGCCCTTCTCTACCTGGTCTTTCCAACGGAGTGGAGGTCTTCCTCTTCCTCTGCTTCCACCGGCGGGTACTGCATCGAAAACTTTCAAAGCTGGAGTATTCGTATCCATCCGGACCACATGGCCTAGTCAGCGTAGCCGCCGCTTCTTGATTCGCTGAACTATGCCAATGTCGTCGCATAACTCGTACAGCTCATCGTTCCATCGTTCCCGTTACCAATGCGGAAAGAACCATAAATCTTACGCAAAACCTTTCTCTCGAAAACTCCTAACGCCGGCTCATCAGATGTTGTCATGATTAGAGTTTACCTACTCAGTCCAAAGTAGCACCTGTTGGCAAGAGTGGTTTTGCGCTGGATTCTGGTTCCCAGAAAAACGAAATTATCTACGACCTCGAAGTTATGACTGTCAACAGTAACACGGGAGCCAAATCACGAATGCGATGATTGTTTGTGTGATGACAGAAGATATTTCGTCTTGCCCTTGTTCACCACCAGACCAATCCGCATCGCTTCTTTAGCAAGTCTGGAGAAAGCAGAACTCACGGCGCGGTTGTTGAGGCCAATAATGTCGATAGCTCGTATTATTTTCTCCAGCACTCCACACGATAAGTCACACGATAAGGAATCACCCTGTCTGAAACCTCGTTTGGTATCGATCAACTCGGAGAGGTCTTTCGCGATCTTAACGGAGCTTTTATTGTTGCTTAACGTCAGTTTACATAGCCGTATAAGTTTTGCGGGGATCGAAGAAAAGGTGGTAGGTCCCCTTTTCACGGGTCTTTTCCAATATTTGGCGCATAGTGAATATCTGGTCAATGGTTGACTTACCAGGTCTAAAGCCACACTGATAAGGTCCAATCAGTTTTTCACACAACCTTATATGCGATATTAAGAAGGCTTATCCCCCGATAATTGGCGCACTGTGGGGTCCCCTCTTTTATGGATTGGGCAGAGCACACTTAAATTCTAATCGTCGGATATGCTTTCGTCCGACCATATTTTGCAAAGTAGCTGATGCGTGCACAATGTCAGCTCTTCAACGCCATGTTTGAATAGTTTTGCTGGTAGGCCGTCAGCTTCAGCCGCTTTGTTGTATTTTAAGCGAGCGATTGCTATTCAGACTTCTTCATGATTAGGTAATGGAACGTCTTTTCCATCGTCATTGATTGGGGGTTCGGGCTCACCTTCACCGGACACTTCATTTTCACTGCTATTCAGCAGGTTGGAGAAGTGTTCCCTCTTCTCCTTCACACTGTGTCGGGGGCAGCGCTCGTAAGTGTGCTCTAGACGCTCATAAGAGACATCTTTGGCCAAATCATCCTTCTCTTCCATCGGGGGGCGCAAATCAAGGATACGTTGAAAAATTTAGCTTTGATGCGGATTGTGGCGAGATGTTCATCCACCGGAATGAATGCCAGTACTCGACAACGGAGTCGCTCTCCTCCCACAAATCCGACACCAAATTTGCGCTCCTTTATATGGCCGCTGTAGTAGATATCACAAGAACCTACTCGCTTTCGTCCTTGTCCCGTCCATCGTACTTCTTGGACAGCGGTGACAACCTTGGACAGCCTTTAGTTTAGCTAGGACATAAACAGCTGGGCAGCGGCACCTTCCCAATTGAGGGACCGGACATTCCAGGTGGATGCCCCCAAATCGTGACCCTTAATTTGTTTGCAGGGGTCGTCAACAGAAGGAGTTTATCTCATGCGAGGCGTTGTATAACTTTTCATTGAAGCTGGTTTCTACGTGGTGGGTCCCAAACCCAGCCCAGAACCTCGCTAGGCGAGTAAGCTTAAGGTTTTTACACATTTATGTAGCGAGCCGCTTGTTTCAAGACCGACGCCCACTCACAGACGCACCTCTGGTGAACAG
The DNA here is from genome assembly GCA_037013455.1 of Ceratitis rosa. Classification (NCBI taxonomy): domain Eukaryota; kingdom Metazoa; phylum Arthropoda; class Insecta; order Diptera; family Tephritidae; genus Ceratitis; species Ceratitis rosa. The sequence goes on along the minus strand of JAWMAG010000036.1, from coordinate 2,775,492 downwards.
ACGCTGCAATGACTTCAGTAGACCCTTAAACGCAGTAGGTCGGATTTGCTCAACTATAGCTTGCTCTCTTATTAGCCGTGACTCAATGCTCCACACGATTCGGTTACCGCATCTTGCACAAGGGCTGCTCACGTTTCCAGGGTGGGCGACGTGCACACTAGAGTAGGAAGTGAAAATTGAAATAGGAAGAAAATTAAGAAAAATTATATATCCTATACATATATAAACCCAGATTTGCACAGCCCACAAGATAAAAAAAACTAATATAACACAGCTCAGTTCTGTGATTCCATTCGAAAGGATCTACCAGAATAAAAGAGCGTCTCTTCCTAGAAGAGATAACAAACAAATTATTAAATAAACAAAATCCTTTTTACGATTATTATGAAAGAGAAAAAAATTAAATTTTATTATAAATACTAACATTATTATTATGACTATTTCCTATTCTTATTAAAAAAAAATGCATATAAAAATATATCTAATATATAACATTATCGTGCCACAGTGTTAGCGACGATACTCCTCCGAAACGGCTTGGCCGATTTTAATGAAATTTTTGGTGCATATTCAGTAAGTCTGGCAATAACAGGGATTTGGGACTGATCCATTTGAAAAAAAACTTAGTTATGGTTCGAATTATTTGAAATCCGTACATACCTATGTGACTTTTTACTTGGATTAACACGAAGACTCATCTTCTCTCCGGGAAGAGGACGAACTTATTCAAAACAATTTGTGGTTCGGTTTATTTGAAATTTGGTGCATAGTTGGCTTCGAAAAAATCTTATTTTGGTTCAGTTTACTTGAAATTCGGTACATGGGTGGATCTTCTCTTCAAGAAGTGGACCGTAGACTTACCTAAAATGTCAAATGAACATAAAAATATTAGCAATGCAAACGCAAATTTTCGGTGCGGTGCTCCTAATTTTATTAATTCTAAAGTGATAATCTTCTAATGTAAAGCCGTAAGTTCCGTTGAACTTCTCTTTTCCCCGCAATTACTCAAAAGTATTGATTCCTAATTACTAACTTGTCCGTATCAGCGAATTATCTCTCTTATTCTTCCCACATAACTTTCTTTTAGATAATTGAATAAAATTCTTTCATTATTTGCATCAAAGGTTGTTATTGTGGGTAATATATCTTCGACCTGTCTAATAAAATCTGTCAATTGATTTGGATCACGTCCGTCAAATTCTGCAAATCCACTAATGCAGTTTAAAACGAGTAGAAAAAGTAATATTACGTTTGCAACAATTTTTCAAGAATTTATTTAAGTTGAAAACGTAAAAGGGGGAAAAATTGTTTCTATACAATTCTTGTGAAAAAAGAGAAATGAACAAATATACCAGCTGTACCCTGCCTATACTAGCTGTAACGCTTCGCTGTCTCACATACTCATTGAATGTATGAAGAATCAAAAATGGGATATCTTTTTATCATGACTTTATTTACTTAATACTTGTGGAATACAAAATTTTTGGTTTTACCATTGAGATTTGTACACTTCCTGGGGAAAGAAGTACCCCAACTTTTTGAATAGGTAAGTCTCCGGTCCACTTCTCGAAGAGAAGATCCACCTATGTACCGAATTTCAAGTAAGCCGAACCAAAATAAGATTTTTTCGAATAAGTCAGTCGCTGGTCCACTTACCGGGGAGAAGTGTAGTCTTGCTGTTAATCCTAGCAAAAAGCCACCTATGCACGGAATTTCAAATAAATCGAACCATAAATTTTTTTGAATAAGTTCGTCCTCTTCCCGGAGAGAAGAAGAGTCTTCGTGTTAAACCAAGTAAAAAGTCACATACGTGTATGTACCGAATTTCAAATAATTTGAACCATAACTAAGTTTTTTTCAAATAGATCAGTCCCAGATCCCTGTTATTGTTAGACTTACTGAATATGCACCTAAAATTTCATTAAAATCGGCCAAGCCGTTTCGGAGGAGTATCGTATCTAACACGAGAATATTATATAGGTATTATATTATATTAGATATATTTTTCTATGCATTTTTTGTAATAAGAATAAGAAAAAGTCATAATAATAATGTTAGTATTTATAATAAAATTTAATTTTTTTCTCTTTCATAATAATCGTAAAAAGGATTTTATTTATTTATAATAGTTTGTTTGTTATCTCTTCTAGGAAGAGACGCTCTTTTATTCTGGTAGATCCTTTCGAATGGAATCACAGAACTGAGCTGCGTTATAGTATTTTTTTTTATCTTGTGGGCTGTGTAAATCTGGGTTTATATGTGTATAGGATATATAATTTTTCTTAATTTTCTTCCTATTTCTATTTTCACTTCCTACTCTTGCGTCCACGTCGCCCACCCTGGAAACGTGAGCAGCCCTTGTGCAAGATGCGGTAACCGAATCGTGCGGAGCATTGAGGCACGGCTAAAAAGAGAGCAAGCTATAGTTGAGCAAATCCGATCTACTGCGTTTAAGGGTCTACTGAAGTCATTGCAGCGTCTGTTCACCAGAGGTGCGGCTGAGAGTGGGCGTCGGTCTTGAAACAGACGGCTCGCTATATAAATGTGTAAAAGCTTTAAGCTTACTCGCCTAGCGAGGTTGTGTGCTGGGTTTGGGACCCGCCACGTAGAAACCAGCTTCAATGAAAAGTTATACAACGCCTCGCATGAGATAAACTCCTTCTTTTGACGACCCCTGCAAACAAATTAAGAGTCTCGATTTGAGGGCATCCACCTGGGATGTCCGGTCCCTTAATTGGGAAGGTGCCGCTGCCCAGCTGATTATGTCCTAGCTAAACTAAAGGCTGTCCAAGGCTGTCACCGCTGTCCAAGAAGTACGATGGACGGGACAAGGACGAAAGCGAGTAGGTTTTTGTGATATCTACTACAGCGGCGATATAAAGGAGCGCAAATTTGGTGTCGGATTTGTGGGAGGAGAGCGACTCCGACGTCGAGTACTGTCATTCATTCCGGTGGATGAACGTCTCGCCTCAATCCGCATCAAAGTGAAATTTTTCAACATATCGTTTATTTGCACTCCCCCGTTGGAAGAGAAGGATGATTTTGCCAAATATATCTTTTATGAGCGTCTAGAGCACACTTACGAGCGCTGCCCCCGACATGGTGTGAAAATCGTGCTTAGTGATTTTAATGCAAGGGTGGGCAAATAAAATATTTTCACAAGGAAGCATCCTCTAATAGGTTGAGGCTGATCGACTTTGCCGGGCCCGAAATATGATTGTCCATAGTTCTAAATTCCATCACAAAAAAATACATCAAGCTTCTTGGCTGTCCCCTGATCGAAAAACACAGAACCAGATCGATCATGTTGTGATAGACGGAAGACATGACTACAGTGTTCTGACGTGCGTCTCTGTGTATCGAAGAACGCCCCTCAACAAACACAAGGAAAGTTCGGCGTCGAAAAGCTGCAATCACAAAAATCAAACGAAACTACTGGAATTAGCAAATGTCGCAAAAACAGCTGGTAGGATGAAAACTGTCATGTCGCAGTCGAGAGAAAACAGACTGCCTACCTTGCAAGGTTGCGATCGATCACAACCCGTGCGGGACTTGACAGACAGCTGAAGAGGGAAGCAAGACGCATCATGAGAAGATACGACGACTTTCAGAACGTTTCAAAACCGGAGCAGACTCCTGTAGGGCACAAAGAGGTGATCTAGCCAACGATGCCCAGAGCATATTGAATTTATGTAGGGAACACTTCTCCAACCTGCTGGATAGCAGTGAAAATGAAGTGTCCGGAGATGGTGAACCCAAACCCCCAATCAATGACGATGGAAAAGACGTTCCATTACGTGACCATGAAGAAGTCCGAATAGCAATCGCCCGCTTAAAATACAACAAAGCAGCTGGAGCTGACGGCCTACCAGCAAAACTATTCAAACATGGCGTTGAAGAGCTGACAAAGTGCAGTGAAATTTTATCCTTGAAACCTTCTTCCTCCATGGACAGCTGCGACGTTATGATGGCTGGCAGCCCTTTTGGTGCATCGATAAACTTAGTATACAGCGAGCGCCATCCAAGTACCCTTCCGTATAACTGCAGATTTTCGGGGAAACTTTACGACGGTGTGCCAGGCTTTGAAAAAAATTTCTTCTTGGAGGGGTTAGAGGAGGTCATACACATCATAAAAATATATGCTGTTCCCCGAGGTAACTTGTAGTTTTCGAGAAACTTGTTGTTAAATTTGATTTTTTGACCCACCGAAATCTCCGAATAAAAGCTAATAAAATCACCCGCAACAATTAAATATCGCTTATAATACTGCCTAATAACGTTTACAAAGATTTTGTTTAAATAATTTCATCAAAATATTAACATTTTCCATAATTTTTACACATAAAATATGCATTCTCATGTTTGTTTACTTTAGTAAAAAAATAAAGTATGCATGTCCGTTAGGATCAGAAAAAACTGTGCTGCCACACCTTTGAAGAGTAAGTATATTAGAAAGGAATGAACAAATAATGTATTCACGATGCGATATATTTTAAGTGCAACACCTTTATAAGAAAATAACCCTGGGCCGGACCAACACCGACCTCGCCTTGCACAGTATTCTTAAGGGGTTATATACAGTTAATGGGCCAAAGAAAAGCGAATTTTTAAGAATTTTTATTCAACAATATTTTAATCCTTATAACTAGTAAAAATATTTCTCTAGAGAAGAGCTACAGCTGCTCTCCATGAGATCCTCTGAAAAAAGACGTCTTGCGGTGACCACTCTATCTCTGAACTGGATCATCTGAAATCAAAAAACCAGACAGATTTTATTAAAGTAATGTTAAATCTAGTGATTAATCAAGAAGGAATAAGCAAAAAAAATTTTTTTTTGTCAAAATGGCGCATTCTCAAAGAAAAAAGTCGATTTTTGGGCGAAATTTCGATTTTAAATTGTTTATAAAAAAATGTATTTATGGGAACAATAAAACCTTAGATTAATCACTGAAAAATATATTCAAGAAGCTTGTGTTAAAATTTTAGACAAATCGGCTCAGCCGTTTTCGAGTTATAGTGGTCACCGACTTTGAAAAGAACATTCTGAGAAAAACGCGTTTAAAGTTATACACGTACTTATACTTCCAAGCGCTCCGAAACGTCTTTACAAATGTGCGTGTAACTTCGAAAATATTTGCCGGATCGATTTCAAATTTCTTGTGTGTATTCTTAAATATATGTAAATACAGAAAATAAAATAAAAAAATCGATTTTTTGAAAATCATAACTGTACCATATATAACCCCTTAAGTGAAACACCTTTGTAAGTTCGAGCGGGATATTAAAGCAATATACTTACTCTTCAAAGGTGTGGCAGCACAGTTTTTTCTTGTTCTAACGAACATGTATACTTCATTTTTCTTTCTAAAGTAAACAAACGTGAGAATGCATATTTTGTGTGTAAAAACTATGGAAAATGTTAATATTTTGATGAAATTAATTAAATAAAATCTTTGTAAATATTATTATAAGCGATATTTAAGTGTACCGGGTGATTATATTAGCTTTTATTCGGAGATTTCAGTGGGTCAAAAAATCAATTTTAACAAAAAATTTCTCGAAAACTATAAGTTACCTCGGGGAACGGCACATATTTTTATGATTTGTATAACCTCCTCTAACCCCTCCAAGAGGAAATTTTTTTCAAAGCCTGGCACACCCTCGTATAGCCGACCCAGATTTTCCCCTCATATTGTCAAGTTTGTCCACGGTATATCCTTGCACGGAGAAAACCAACCCATGTAGTGTCTTCTCCGTATACAATAATGAATTCCCTTAGTAAAAAGCATGTCCGGTCGATTATCCACAATTGCTAAAAGCGTTGATGCCCAAGAAATACCCACTCTGACAATGGTAGTAACTTTGTCTAAGCTCCACGATCTTTACGATCAGAATTCAGAGGTTTGTTGAACGATGCTCGCAAAGGCAAATTGAGTAAGTATATACCTATATATATAATTGGCCGTTTGTAACCGCTTAAGCGATTTTCGGCCGAGCTCCTCCTACAATTTGTGGGTTTTCCGTCTTGATGTTTTTCCAACAAATGGAAGGACCTACAGTTTATACTAAGCCGCCTCCGAACGGATGATAGTTTTTTTATGAGGAAATAAATCATGTCCGAAATACACTCGTAGGGGTGGACATTCCCTGCCGAGGGGTTAGAGGAGGTCATACACATCATAAAAATATATGCTGTTCCCCGAGGTAACTTGTAGTTTTCGAGAAACTTGTTGTTAAATTTGATTTTTTGACCCACCGAAATCTCCGAATAAAAGCTAATATAATCACCCGCAACAATTAAATATCGCTTATAATACTGCCTAATAACGTTTACAAAGATTTTGTTTAAATAATTTCATCAAAATATTAACATTTTCCATAATTTTTACACATAAAATATGCATTCTCATGTTTGTTTACTTTAGTAAAAAAAATAAAGTATGCATGTCCGTTAGGATCAGAAAAAACTGTGCTGCCACACCTTTGAAGAGTAAGTATATTAGAAAGGAATGAACAAATAATGTATTCACGATGCGATATATTTTAAGTGCAACACCTTTATAAGAAAATAACCCTGGGCCGGACCAACACCGACCTCGCCTTGCACAGTATTCTTAAGGGGTTATATACAGTTAATGGGCCAAAGAAAAGCGAATTTTTAAGAATTTTTATTCAACAATATTTTAATCCTTATAACTAGTAAAAATATTTCTCTAGAGAAGAGCTACAGCTGCTCTCCATGAGATCCTCTGAAAAAAGACGTCTTGCGGTGACCACTCTATCTCTGAACTGGATCATCTGAAATCAAAAAACCAGACAGATTTTATTAAAGTAATGTTAAATCTAGTGATTAATCAAGAAGGAATAAGCAAAAAAAAATTTTTTTGTCAAAATGGCGCATTCTCAAAGAAAAAAGTCGATTTTTGGGCGAAATTTCGATTTTAAATTGTTTATAAAAAAATGTATTTATGGGAACAATAAAACCTTAGATTAATCACTGAAAAATATATTCAAGAAGCTTGTGTTAAAATTTTAGACAAATCGGCTCAGCCGTTTTCGAGTTATAGTGGTCACCGACTTTGAAAAGAACATTCTGAGAAAAACGCGTTTAAAGTTATACACGTACTTATACTTCCAAGCGCTCCGAAACGTCTTTACAAATGTGCGTGTAACTTCGAAAATATTTGCCGGATCGATTTCAAATTTCTTGTGTGTATTCTTAAATATATGTAAATACAGAAAATAAAATAAAAAAATCGATTTTTTGAAAATCATAACTGTACCATATATAACCCCTTAAGTGAAACACCTTTGTAAGTTCGAGCGGGATATTAAAGCAATATACTTACTCTTCAAAGGTGTGGCAGCACAGTTTTTTCTTGTTCTAACGAACATGTATACTTCATTTTTCTTTCTAAAGTAAACAAACGTGAGAATGCATATTTTGTGTGTAAAAACTATGGAAAATGTTAATATTTTGATGAAATTAATTAAATAAAATCTTTGTAAATATTATTATAAGCGATATTTAAGTGTACCGGGTGATTATATTAGCTTTTATTCGGAGATTTCAGTGGGTCAAAAAATCAATTTTAACAAAAAATTTCTCGAAAACTATAAGTTACCTCGGGGAACGGCACATATTTTTATGATTTGTATAACCTCCTCTAACCCCTCCAAGAGGAAATTTTTTTCAAAGCCTGGCACACCCTCGTATAGCCGACCCAGATTTTCCCCTCATATTGTCAAGTTTGTCCACGGTATATCCTTGCACGGAGAAAACCAACCCATGTAGTGTCTTCTCCGTATACAATAATGAATTCCCTTAGTAAAAAGCATGTCCGGTCGATTATCCACAATTGCTAAAAGCGTTGATGCCCAAGAAATACCCACTCTGACAATGGTAGTAACTTTGTCTAAGCTCCACGATCTTTACGATCAGAATTCAGAGGTTTGTTGAACGATGCTCGCAAAGGCAAATTGAGTAAGTATATACCTATATATATAATTGGCCGTTTGTAACCGCTTAAGCGATTTTCGGCCGAGCTCCTCCTACAATTTGTGGGTTTTCCGTCTTGATGTTTTTCCAACAAATGGAAGGACCTACAGTTTATACTAAGCCGCCTCCGAACGGATGATAGTTTTTTTATGAGGAAATAAATCATGTCCGAAATACACTCGTAGGGGTGGACATTCCCTGCCGAGGGGTTAGAGGAGGTCATACACATCATAAAAATATATGCTGTTCCCCGAGGTAACTTGTAGTTTTCGAGAAACTTGTTGTTAAATTTGATTTTTTGACCCACCGAAATCTCCGAATAAAAGCTAATATAATCACCCGCAACAATTAAATATCGCTTATAATACTGCCTAATAACGTTTACAAAGATTTTGTTTAAATAATTTCATCAAAATATTAACATTTTCCATAATTTTTACACATAAAATATGCATTCTCATGTTTGTTTACTTTAGTAAAAAAAATAAAGTATGCATGTCCGTTAGGATCAGAAAAAACTGTGCTGCCACACCTTTGAAGAGTAAGTATATTAGAAAGGAATGAACAAATAATGTATTCACGATGCGATATATTTTAAGTGCAACACCTTTATAAGAAAATAACCCTGGGCCGGACCAACACCGACCTCGCCTTGCACAGTATTCTTAAGGGGTTATATACAGTTAATGGGCCAAAGAAAAGCGAATTTTTAAGAATTTTTATTCAACAATATTTTAATCCTTATAACTAGTAAAAATATTTCTCTAGAGAAGAGCTACAGCTGCTCTCCATGAGATCCTCTGAAAAAAGACGTCTTGCGGTGACCACTCTATCTCTGAACTGGATCATCTGAAATCAAAAAACCAGACAGATTTTATTAAAGTAATGTTAAATCTAGTGATTAATCAAGAAGGAATAAGCAAAAAAAATTTTTTTTTGTCAAAATGGCGCATTCTCAAAGAAAAAAGTCGATTTTTGGGCGAAATTTCGATTTTAAATTGTTTATAAAAAAATGTATTTATGGGAACAATAAAACCTTAGATTAATCACTGAAAAATATATTCAAGAAGCTTGTGTTAAAATTTTAGACAAATCGGCTCAGCCGTTTTCGAGTTATAGTGGTCACCGACTTTGAAAAGAACATTCTGAGAAAAACGCGTTTAAAGTTATACACGTACTTATACTTCCAAGCGCTCCGAAACGTCTTTACAAATGTGCGTGTGACTTCGAAAATATTTGCCGGATCGATTTCAAATTTCTTGTGTGTATTCTTAAATATATATAAATACAGAAAATAAAATAAAAAAATCGATTTTTTGAAAATCATAACTGTACCATATATAACCCCTTAAGTGAAACACCTTTGTAAGTTCGAGCGGGATATTAAAGCAATATACTTACTCTTCAAAGGTGTGGCAGCACAGTTTTTTCTTGTTCTAACGAACATGTATACTTCATTTTTCTTTCTAAAGTAAACAAACGTGAGAATGCATATTTTGTGTGTAAAAACTATGGAAAATGTTAATATTTTGATGAAATTAATTAAATAAAATCTTTGTAAATATTATTATAAGCGATATTTAAGTGTACCGGGTGATTATATTAGCTTTTATTCGGAGATTTCAGTGGGTCAAAAAATCAATTTTAACAAAAAATTTCTCGAAAACTATAAGTTACCTCGGGGAACGGCACATATTTTTATGATTTGTATAACCTCCTCTAACCCCTCCAAGAGGAAATTTTTTTCAAAGCCTGGCACACCCTCGTATAGCCGACCCAGATTTTCCCCTCATATTGTCAAGTTTGTCCACGGTATATCCTTGCACGGAGAAAACCAACCCATGTAGTGTCTTCTCCGTATACAATAATGAATTCCCTTAGTAAAAAGCATGTCCGGTCGATTATCCACAATTGCTAAAAGCGTTGATGCCCAAGAAATACCCACTCTGACAATGGTAGTAACTTTGTCTAAGCTCCACGATCTTTACGATCAGAATTCAGAGGTTTGTTGAACGATGCTCGCAAAGGCAAATTGAGTAAGTATATACCTATATATATAATTGGCCGTTTGTAACCGCTTAAGCGATTTTCGGCCGAGCTCCTCCTACAATTTGTGGGTTTTCCGTCTTGATGTTTTTCCAACAAATGGAAGGACCTACAGTTTATACTAAGCCGCCTCCGAACGGATGATAGTTTTTTTATGAGGAAATAAATCATGTCCGAAATACACTCGTAGGGGTGGACATTCCCTGCCGAGGGGCGACCGCAATTAGAAAATTTAACTTAACTTTTTATTTATATTAATTTTCCAAAACTTTTGGATTTTGGTGGCACCGCGCCTTCCGAATGTCAGTACGCAATCTTAACCTTTCGGCTAATGCGGCCGCCATTGAGTAAGTACACCCATCAAATTCTCTCAGAGCGTTTTATTCTCGCTGGAGCTATCCACATTAGTGGATTGTGGGGAGCAGGAGTAAAAAGTTTTAGAAAACAGTTAAAAAAGATTGTGCCAGGCAATAAGTATACGCTCGAAGAGTTTTTTACGCTCTATTCATGACCTTTAAGTCCCTTTACGAATGAGTCATCTGACTTGGTAACTTCCTGGTTGATGGTCATCTTTTATGATGGAAAATGATTACCTGTACGAACTTCAGAAACGAATTAAATGGAAGGTGCTTTTGAAAACAATGTTGATATCCTTAAAAGTTAAAATATTTGTACAATAAAAAAGAAATACATAAAGAGTATTTGTTATAACAAAGGTATAACTTTGTTGAACCTACCAACTGCAAGCAAACTTTTTCATTTACATAAACTTAAAGGTACAAAACTCTAACGACGTTAGACAAAAGAATAAACTATATAAGCAAAAAAAAACATACATCGATGAAAAAAAGCTATACTGCAAACAACAATTACAAGAAAATCTACGAAAGAAGGACTACTTAAGCATAACCAATGGGAAACCCCATCAGTTGTTCGATGAGTTAAGATCGGTAACTTTCGAAACTAACACTATAGACTTCATCAATCATATCAAATATAGATTAAGGCGATTGAATAACATATCAGTTCTCATACTAGGAGAGGGTGAAGCTGCCAATCAGGTCGTTATAAATAATCAAAGGTCAGCTCTGTATATATTTAAAAGTAAGATACCAGAACCAATGAAAACGATTCTTGTTTGCAGAAACCCCCAATCCCTTGAGGATGCTATTAACATTCTCTACGAGGGACAAAAATACTCCGAAAGAGCCAAAGTGCCCAAGGAGAAGTACGGAAATAACTCACAACCTCGCGGTAACCCAACACAAGGGTTCAAGAACGGAAATTACAATAGAGGAGATTGTAACAGAAGAAGAGTATCAAAACTTACCTAGACATAAGCAACGACAGTTTCAGAACAGAAATTATAACGGAGTTGACTTTTACAGAAGAAATACCAAAGAGAGTACCAAAATTCCGGACAACATCAACAACAATTCTATAGGAATTTTCAACAAAGTCTACAAGAGCAAACTAGCCACAATCAACAACATCAAATACCCGAGCCGATGGGGGTTAACACAGCGCAAAATTTTCAGCCAGGTGCATATACGGAAATGGGCCATGTGCAGAAGTTCACACAAGTGAGGAAACTTTTTGACTGCCATTTACCTGAGAGTCGCCAGAACCGATTCTTCTGCATATGGTTCAAGCAGCTCACGACTTCCGGTATTAGACCACGTATCCCCTGGGTAACCAAGAAACATCCGTTTGGTGGCGAGCTAAAGTGAGAAAGCGAATACCAAGTGGTTATGCGTAGGGATTGGGATCCACCACATGAAAAACAAAATCCAATGAAAAACTTAATAGAATAAGACTCGGATGAGAGAACCCCCTCTTGAAGACGACCCCCGCAAACGTTTTATGGATTACGATTTGAGGGCATGCACCTGGAATGTCCGGTCCATTAATTAGGAAGGTGCCGCTGACCAGCTGGTTGATGTCCTCAGAATTTTAAAGGCTGACATCACCGCTGTCCAAGAGATGTGATGGACGGGACAAGGACGGAAGAAAGTGGGTCCTTGTGAAATTTACTACAGCAGCCATATAAAGGAGCGAAAATTTGGTGTCGGATTTGTGGTGGGAGAGAGACTCCGACGCCGAGTGCTGGCATTCACTCCGGTGGATGAACGTCTCGCCACAATCTGCATCAAAACGAAATTTTTCAACACCACACGCCAACGCCTCGACGGAAGAGAAGAACGACTTGACCAAAGGTGACTTTTACGAGCGCCTCGAACACACTTATGAACGCTGCCCCCGCCACGACGTCAAAATTGTGCTTGGCAACTTCAACGCTAAGGTCGGTAAAGAAGGTATCTTTGGTACGACTGTGGGAAATTTCAGCCTCCACGACGAAACATCTCCTAATGGGTTGAGGCTGATCGACTTCGCCGGGGCCCGAAATATGGTTATCTGTAGCACTAGATTCCAGCACAAAAAAATTCACCAAGCTACTTGGCTGTCTCCAGATCGAAAAACTTTCAACCAGATCGGTCATGTTGAGATTGACGGAAGACATAAATCCAGTGTTTTAGGTGTGCGGATGTTCCGAGGTCCTACCATTGACTCGGACCACTATCTTGTCGCAGCGAAGATACACAAGGAAGGCTCGACGTTGAAAAGCTGCAATCACAGCTGACTGCCGCGCGGTTTTCTACTCGACTTGCACACCTGCTCTCTGAGAGCACTCATCAGCAACCCGGCATAAGGGAACTGAAGGACGGCATTGCAAACTCCCTGCGTACAGCTGCGAACGAAACCATTGGATTTCGGAAAGGTCGCAAAAACAGCTGGTACAATGAGGACTCCCGTGTCGCGGTGGAGAGAAAGCAGACTGCCTACCTCACAACCTTGCGATCGACTACAGCACGTGGGGGGTGGGATAGATACCGAGAACTGAAGAGGGAAGCAAGACACGTCTGGAGACAAAAAAGAAATAGGCCGAGATGCGTGCGTATGAAGAGCTTGAGAAGCTGGTCGACAAGGGTAACGCTCGATAGTTCTGTGAAAAGCTACGACGACTAACCGAAGGTTTCAATACTGGGGCAAACTCTTGTAGGACCCAGGGAGGTGAGCTAGTGACAGATCCACAGAGTATACTGGATTTATGGAGGGAGCATTTCTCCAGCCTGCTGAATGGCAGTGAACAGGACGCGGAGATAGTGAACCCGAAACTCCAATTGATAACGATGAAAAAGTTGTTCCGTTACCCGACTATGAAGAAGTTAGATTAGCAATCCGTTTTAAAAAACAACAAAGCGGCAGGGACCGGCCGAGCTATTCAAGTACGGCGGAGAAAAACTGATCAAGGCCATGCATCAGCTTTTTGCAAAATATGGTCGGATGAAAACATGTCCGACGATTGGAACCTAAGTGTGCCCTGCCCAATCCACAAAAAAAGCGATCCCACAGTCTGCGCCAATTATCGTCGGATAAGCCTCCTCGCATATAAAGTCCATTCGAGCGTATTGTGTGAAAGGCTTAAGCCCACCGTCAACAAACTGATTGGACCTTATCAGTGTGGCTTTAGACCTGGTAAGTCAACCGTTGACCAGATATTCACCATTCGCCAAATCTTGGAAAAAACCCGTGAATCGCCGCCCACCACCTCTTCGTCGATTATAAAGTCGCCTTCGACAGCATGAATAGGAGCTGCCTTTACGCCGCTATGTCTGAATCTGGTGTCCCTGCAACCCTTAGACGGCTATGTAAACTGACATTAAGCAACACTAAAAGCTCCGTCAGCATTGGGAAGGACCTCTCCGAACCGTTCGGTACCAAACGAGGTTTCAGACAAGGTGATCCTTTATCGTGTGACTTTTTTTAATTTAATGCTGGAGAAAATAATTAGAGCTGCAGAGCTGAATAGAGAAGGTACAATCTTCTATAAGAGTGTACAGCTGCTAGCGTACGCCGATGATATTGATATTATTGGCCTCAACAATCGCACCATGAGTTCTGCTCTCTCCAGACTTGATAAAGAAGCGAAGCGAATGAGTCTGGTAGTGAATGAGGGCAAGACGAAATAGCTCCTGTCATCACACAAAAAGTCATCACATTCGCGACTTTGCTCCCATGTCACTGTTAACAGTCATAACTTCGAGGTCGAAGATAATTTCGTCTATCTAGGGACCAGCATTAATACCTACAACACGGTCAGCCTAGAAATCCAACGCAGAATCACTCTTGCCAACAGGTGCTATTTTGGACTGAGAAGGCAATTGAAAAGTAAAATCCTCTCTCGGCGAACGAAAACCAAACTCTACAAGTCGCTCATCATACCTGTCCTACTATATGGCGCAGGAGCGTGGACGATGTCAACATCTGATGAGTCGGCTCTAGGAGTCTTCGAGAAAAAAAGGTTTGCGAACGATTTATATTCCTTTGCGTCTATTGGCAACGGCAAATACCGCAAACGATGAAACGATGAGCTGTTCGATCTATACGATTATATTGACATAGTTCAGCGAATGAAGAGGCATCGGCTAGGCCATGTCCTCCGAAAGGATGAAAGTAGTCCAGCATTGAGAGTATTCGATGCAGTATCAGATTACTTGTCTCTGCACAGGCGATGTGCTCTAAGTCTTCGGTGCTGTCGTTTAGGAGTATATTGGCTATGGATAAGACATCCGCATTTCCATTCTGTGTTCCTTTTTTATATATGATTTCATAGTCGTATTCTTGGTGACCGCGGTAGCCGAGTGGTTAGCATTGCGTCCTGACATTCGGAAGGCTCGGGTTCAAATCCCGGTCCTACCAACATCCAAAAGTTAAGGAAAAGTAATTTGAATAAAAAATTAAGTTAAATTTTCTAATTTGCGGTCTCCTCTCGGCAGGAAATGTTCACCCCTCCGAGTGTATTTCGGACATAAAATAAAGGCTTCTCGTAAAAAAACCATCAGCCGTTCGGAGGCGGCTTAGTGTAAACTTGTAGATCCCTCCATTTGTTGGAAAAACATCAAGACGCACAATTACAAATTGGAGGAGAAGCTCGGCCGAAAATCGGAAAACCAATGAAACAACAGTTTCAATTAACGGAAGCACCAGAAAGTCCCGCGGAAATAGTCCACGTGGATGTATTCTATAGTCTCGAAAAAGTTCATTCCTAACGTTCATAGACAAGTTTTCTAAATACGCCCAGGCTATTAGAATTGAAGGCAGGACATGGATAGAGTTTAAAATGGCTCTAACACAATATCTTTCAATAATGGGAAAAGTAAGAAAAATAATAGTCGACAACGAATTGGGCTTTAAAGCTCTCCCTCTCCTAGAATTTATAAAGGAACAGAATATAGAAATTCATTACACATCTAACAACAACCGCACATCGAATTCTGACATAGAACGACTTCATAAAACAATTAACGAACACTTTCGCATTTGAAAGCATGACCAAAATAAGGACATAGAAACCGTCGAGAAAAATGTATAGGATTTTGATTTATTATAATAATACGATACTCTCCACAACGGGATAAAAACCAATAGATTTTAGGAACGGCACAATTGCCTAATCAAAGTATCCGGTAATCAAGGACAGAATAATAAAACGTAAGGAAAGAACTTTAGAGCAAATAAACAAACAAAGGGAAAACCTAGAAATCCAAACAGGACCAATATATTTAAAAGACGTAAGAGGGGGAAAAACCACTCAAAGATTAGAAAAGTAGTAGTATCCAGACTAGACGATGACCACGTTATTACAAGCCGAAATCATAAATTTCAAACCTCAACAGAATCACAAACAGACAGCACAAGATAAGACCATATGTAACTCTTTTCAGAGGAAACCGTTAACAACCATGTTTACTACGAGTATAACTGCAATAACACCTCACAAACTCCACAAGGAAATACAAGACCTTAAGGAAAACGAAGGTTATCTCCCAATTAAAGACAAATACATAAAACTCATTGACCATTATAACAGGATATTCCGCATAATAAATTTAACAGAATACTATTATACAACGGAGGCCATAAACAACAACATAAATATATTAATGACATAATCTTACTAAAACACCGTATAGATGACATTGGCAGAGTCGTTTTTACAAGCAAATTAGGCATTATACCTACTAACTTACTAGGTGAAGAAGAAATTAAAATTTGTTGAAAACTTTGAGATATATACTAAGACTGAAGTTTCCGTATCATTCCACGAAGAACAAATTATAATTATTCTATCAGTCCCCGTATTTTCAACCCCATCCTTTCCCAAATAATTTTTGAGCCAAGACCTAATAGTAATAACAAATCGGTCTATTTTGAAGTTGAAAAGGTTATTATTGACGAAAATAAAAACATATATTATCTGAACATAACTAATCAACGCGAGGATTTGATTATCCTAAATGACCCATGTATCCATAATATTGTACAAAATAATGTTGCGAGTTGTACAATGAAAGAAAACAAATTGACATAAATAAAAGAGATCAAACCAGGGAATATTTTAATTAAGAACTTATTTGGAAATCCCACAAACAATTATAATTATAAACGAAATAATTTAAACCCAACTTTCCTATTCATTTTTGAAAATTGTCAAATAACTATTGTATAAGAAATAAAACATTTTATAATGACAAACTATTCTTTAAAGAAAAGGCAATCCAATCGCACCTAATAACTAAAATCAAAGAAAATAAAACGCTTGTCGATTTAAACTTAAAAGATATTTATATTAAGGGGTTATATACAGTTCGTTGATCGTTAGTTCTATACTCAATTCCTACTTCTGCGTCCACGTCGCGCACCCTGAATTCGTGAGTAACCCTTGTGCAAAATGTGGTAACCAATCCGTGTGGAGTCTTCGGTCACGGCTAATACCTAAGAGAGCTTCAATGTAGCCACTCCGACCTACTCGGCTTAAGAGCCCGCTGTAGTCTGTTCACCAGAGGTGCGGCTGTGACCGGCGTCAATCTTGAAGCAAGCGGCTCGCTATATAAATGCGTACAAACTTAAAACTCTCGCCTAGCGAGTATGAAAAAAATGAAAATTTTTTACATGCCTCGGATGAGAGACCAACCCTGGGGATGACCTGGAATGTCGGGTCCCTTAAGGTGCTGCTGCCCAGCTGATTGATGTCCTAGCTAAACTAAAGGCTGACACCACCACCGCCCAAGAAAGGCGACAGGACACGGACGAAAGCGAGTGAGTTCTTGGGACATCTAAAGGAGCGTGAATTTGGTGTCGGATTCATCCCGGTAGATTAACTTTTCGCAACAATCCATATCAAAGCAAAATATTTCAACGTATCGTTAATTTGCGCCCACGCCCCGACGGAAGAGAAGAACGACTTGACCAAAGATGCCTTTAACGAGCGCCTCGAACACACTTATGAGCGCTGCTTCCACCATGACGTCAAAATTGTGCTTGGAAACTTCAACGCTAAGGTCTGCAAAGAAGGTATCTTTGGTACGACTGTGGAAAAATTCAGCATCCACGACGAAACATACCCTAATGGGCTGAGGCTGATCAACTTCGCCAGGGCCCGAAAAATGGTTGTCTGTAGTACTAGGTTCCGGCATAAAAAAGACATCAAGGTGCTTGGCTGTCCCATGATCGAAAAACACAAAACCAAATCGATCAGGTTGTGATAGACGTGCGTCCACTCCGAGGGCCCAACATCGGCTCGGACCAATATATTTTTGCAGCGAAGATATACCCGCGCCTCTGTGTATCGAAGAACGCCCGTTAACAAACACAAAGAAAGTTCGACGTCGAAATACTTCAATCACAACACACTGCCGAACGGCTTTCTACTCGACGTGCACCCCTGACCTCTGAGAGCACTCATTAGCAACTCGGTGTACGGGAACTGTGGGACGGCATTCCAAGCTCCCTACGTACAGCTGCAAACGAAACTATTAAACTTCGGAAAGGTCGCAAAAACCGCTGGTACGATGATTACTGTCATGTCGCAGTGGGGAGAGAATACACTGCCTACCTCGCAACGTTGCGATCGTCCAATACAGATGCGGGATGGGATAGATACCGAGAGTTTAAGAGAGAAGCAAAACGCACCTGCAGACAGAAAGAAAGAAGGTCGAGATGCGTAGGTATTGAGAGAAGCTGACCGACAAGGGCCAAAGATTCTTTGGGAAGATAAGACAACTTACAGAAAGTTTCAAGAGCGGAGCAGACTCCTGTAGTACACAAAGAGAGGATCTAGCAATTGATGTCCAGAGTATATTGATTTTATGCAGCCTGTTAAATAGCAGTGAAAATGGAACCCGAAACCCCAATCGATGACGTTGGAAGATACGTTCCACTACCTAACCATGAAGAAGTTCGATTAGCAATCGCCGGCCTCAAAAATATAACAAAATGGCTGCAGCTGACGGCCAACCGGCAGAACTATTCAAACATGGCGGTAAAGTTAAAGAAAATTATTTTAAATAAGAAAAACTAAGTTAAATTTTGTAATTTCGGTCGCCCCCGGTAGGGAATGTCAACTCCTCTCAGTGTATTTCTTACGTGACATAAAAAAAACCGTCAGCAGTTTGGAGACGGCTTAGTATAAACTGTAGGTCCCTCAATTTGTTGGAAAAACATCAGGACGAAAAACTGCAAATTGGAGGAGGAGCTCTCCTGAAAATAGCCTCAGCGAGTACAAAGCGCCAATTATATATACAAGTCTCCCTAATAACGCCTACATGGTTCTATGGAGCGTATTGTGTGAATGACTAAAGCCTACCGTCAACAAGCTGATTGGACATTATCAGTGTGGCTTTAGACCTGGTAAATCGACCATTGACCAGATATTCACCATGCGCCAAATCTTGGAAAAGACCCATGAAAAGAAAATCGACACCCACCACCTGCCGCCATGTCTGAATTTGGTATCCCCGCACAATCCCCGGTACAATCTTCTATAAGAGTGTACAGCTGCTGGCGTACGCCGATGATATTGACATTATTGGCTTCAACAACCGCGCCGTGAGTTCTGCTTTCTTCAGACTAGATAAAGAAGAGAAGCGAAGGACATGGGTTTGGTAGTGAACGAGGGCAAGACGAAATATCTCCTGTCATCACACAATTAGTCATCGAATTCGCGACTTGGCTCCAATGTCACTATTGACAGCCATAACATTGAAGTCTTAGATAACTTTGTCTATCTTGAAACCAGTATTAACACCAACAACAATGTTAGCCTGGAAATCCAACGCAGAATCACTTTTGCCAACAGGTGCTACTTTGGACTGAGTAGGCAATTAAAAAGTAAAGTCCTCTCTCGGCGAATCAAAACCAAACTCTACAAGTCGCTCATCATACCCGTCCTACTATATGACGCAGAAGCGTGGACGATGTCAACATCTGATGAGTCGTCTCTAGGAGTCTTCGAGAAAAAAGTTTTGCGAACGATTTATGGCCTTTGCGCATTGGCAACGGCGAATACCGCAGGCGATGGAATGATGAGCTTTATGAGATTTAAGACGACATTGACATAGTTCACTAAATGAAGAGACAGCGGAGATGGTGCTTGAAGCGATTCGAGTGTAAATAACATGTTTTACATTTGTTAACCTTAACAGACGTAGATACATACTCGTATATCATTGTTATTGCACCAATGTTTTCAATTGTTTAAATCAGTTTGTAATACGGTTCAGAGGTGTGAAATCCTAATTATAAAGTCAAGTTGAATAAAATTGAGTCCGTTCAAAACAGTTTGTATTGTTCGCTTTGCCTCATTTCCATTAAAACCTTCCGTAGAGTACTTCACACAAATCCTCAAAATGTATACCGTTCCCCGAGGTAACTCATAGTTTTCTAGTAATTTGCTATTAAAGTTTAAATTTTGTCCAACCGAAATTCTAGTATATAACCTAAAATAAGCTCACGAAACACTTAAATATCACTTATAATAACGTTTATATTTATTACGTTACGTTTATTGAATTTTATTAAAATATTAATATTTTTTCAATATTTGACACAAAACACGGGCTGGCACATTTGTTTACTCTAGTAAGTAAAATGAAGAATAGTATTATAACTTTAATATCTCGCTTGGTCCGGCCCAGGGTTATTTTTTTAATGCGGTCGAAGGTTCGTGAATTCGTTATATATTTATACCGTTGTACACGTAAGATATTAACTCTTCAAAGTTGTGGCAGCAGAGTTTTTTCTGATTCTAACGGGCATATGGTATATCCTTCACTTTACTTAAACAATCGTGCAACCGCATTTTTTATGTGTAAAAATGAGGAAAAATATTAATATTTTGATAAAATTAATTAAATAAAAACGTTGTAAATGTTATTGGTGATTATTATAAGCGATATTTAAGTGTTCCGTGAGGTTATATTGTCTTTTATTCGGGAACTTCGGTTTGTCGAAGTAGAAACTTTAACAACAAATTACTTGAAAACTATAAGTTACCTCGGGGAACGGCATACATTCTTAGGATCTATTTGACCTACTCTAACCTCTCCAAGAACAATTTTTTTTCTAGGCCTTTCGCCTGCTGTATTTGGTATAATTGGTTTTTCATATCCACACTCTGTTGCCATTCGTCTGTCTGTAACGATGTTTATGTAGAAATCTGCATTGACAAGTAGAATATTTCAATATACAATACTAGTATGTATAACATAATACATAATTTTGGAGTCATATACTCTCTGTCATCAACTATTGGATCAACTTGCATCTCGATACCCCTCTGTTGCTAGCGGATGATTGCTCGTGTTTTAACGATCGCAATTAATAAACGAAGACGAATGCGGGCAATATGATTTTTACCCGTATATGGAAATTGTGTGAAAATGAAATTGAGGTAGTTTCGTCAAAGATGACTAGATACGAAACTTTTTGTTTCGTGAGAGCGCAAAAATCCGCGTTTTTTATAACATTTCTGAACAGCACCACTGCGATAGAAAACTGACTTTTTTGGATTGCAAGTTCACTAAAATATTTCGTTGAGAAACAATCAATACTTAATTATATTAAGTTTAAATAATATAATTACAATAATTTCTAAAATATTAACTCTGCCCTTATCATGCGGTAACATGATATTTGACTATGTTACAAATGTCTACGTATCGCTTATGCTGAATCGGCTTGACGGCTGTGGAATTGTAGCTTATGGGTCCAGCTTTTAGGCTTGGCCTTAAATCCACAGTAATTTGCATTTTACTTTCAATAAATGTACTTGCTCCGGCTTTGCCGTTATAACATACTTCCTTATTATTGATATAACCACTGAGCCACAAGAGAAGCGAAAAAAGAGCGAAGTAAAGCTTCCAACATAATCAATCTAAAAAGTTTGTTACAATCATCTCACACAGTCAGTGCGTAAGTTCGTTTAAAATTATCTCCAAACTACTCGCACAATTATAAGCACCACAAAGGTGTCTAACAAGTCCATAAAACTAAAAATGCAAAAACAATTCAACAGACAATGACATGAAAAAGCATCTAGGAATCACGGAATAACCTTGCCGTGCGAACGAAATTTTCCAATAATAAAAAAGGCGTTGCCTTGAAATTTTTGTCGGTAAATTCTTCGTAAAAACAACTACATCGCGCAAAGTTTTGCAGCTACAGAATATCTGACCGCTTGCTAGGGGATATATAAGTAAAAAGGAAAAAAGCGAAAAACAACAATAAGTGAAAGCGGAACACAGGCAGGTTAATGGGATAACCATTGGGTCGTGCTGTGGACCTCCCAAGCTCGAATTCAATTCGTGATGCTTTCCGAAATAGCAGCTTTGACTTCTACTGTCCACTATTTCCAAAAAGTATATGGTCTGAGACAGTTAAATAAAATTAAAAACCCAAAAACAATTCAACAGAACATTGACCTGAAAAAGCATTTACTGATTATAAACTGCTGACAGCAACAAAGGTGATTGTGAATATATCGAGTAATCTTATCAACTAAAAGTATATGCTTTGTGTCAGCTAAATTAATTATTTCATAAAAAACAAGTTCATTCTAAACCAAATCCAAGCCGCTGCTAAGAATTTGTTTTATACACATGAGCACATGGTTGGTTGGCTGCGTTACGCAATATAAAAACCGAGGGTGACAGCGATATTGAGTGGGACACATAAGACAATGATAGCCAAGTCAAAAACATAGAAACTCATATTATCCTAGTCTCAATCCAAGCGAATTTCCCCACAGGCGCAAGCCAAGAGCAAACATTATAGGACCGTTGTTAACGAAACATTAGGCAAGAACGATTTCAAATTCAACTTAACGCTATGAATGAGCGGGTAAATAACGAGTATCGAAACACCACAAGTTGAGCCCTATAAAAGAATTTCTGTGAACCCACAGATCAATTGTAATAATCCACTGGACAAGGTGACTCGACCTTAATGGAGTATTTTGACGAAGTTGAGAGATACCAATCTTGAAAGAATGACACACGAAGCGGTGCAGGCAGCGCTTCTGAACGATGATGTCAAGGCTGACGCGCTCTACGCCTTTATATCAGTTCTTAAAAAACCACTCAAAGCTATTGTCTATAAAGAAGACCATAGAAACTGCGCCCATGCAAAGCAGACAAATATAATTGGGACGAAAGGGGCAGCGAAAAAATCCTAGTTTTTTCAGAAGAAAGCAAAACAGCAAAGATTACTAGGGAAAAAATTAAAGATATGAGCAGCGATAGGCCCCAGATCCAATGGAAATTGACTTTTCTTCCAAGTTTAGGCAGCGCTCTAACTCCTTCAAACCTCAAGGGCAAGGCAATGAATTCGCTCAAAAGAGATCAAATACGTCCGATAGAGCGTCAGGTGAAAGGTGCCAAAAGCTGAACAATGTTGTTCAGAGTGACCCTAATGCTGAGCAGCCAAGATACGAAAACTCAGCAGAGGCTGCTGCAATTGAAATTGAGGAGGACACTGAGTTGCTGTGTGACATCCTTACATCACACGACTGTTGGGTTGGAGAATTTTAAAAATATTAATCGATACAGGAGCGTCAAAGAATAACGTTAAGCCCTTAAAGGAGCTGAAAAAAAAGTAATTCATGTCGAAAAACTCTTCAGTTCGCTCGGTACATAGTTCGAGCAGAATAACAAACAAATGCCTTATGAAAATTTTTGGCCCAATTTCGCCAATTTTTGTGCTTGACACGCTAAGTTCATTTGATGCCACTATAGGCCTTGACTTGTTAACACAAGCAAGAGCGGCGTTGGACTTACAAAACAGCACTATTAAATTTCAAAACAGTCATCGACTGATATTCGTTGCGTACGGTTGTGTCGACTGTGTATTGAGTGACCCTCTTTCGTTTATCTTTTTCGTTCGCATAGTGCACATAATTCTATTTCTATTTTTTTTTTTTTTTTTTTTTTTTGTGATAAAAAATAGACTTTTATTGGTGTTAATAAAAGAAAATAAACAATGCCTCCCAGGCGCCCCCCTCTTGGGGATAACAGGTTTGCCCTGCTATCTTCAAGCTCAAAACCCAAAAAGAAAAAAGAAAAAACTAAACACATTATATTAGAAGATTTTCCCAATTTAAAAACAGTGAAAAAAGACAACCCCAAATATTTGGTAGTTAGTGCGGTGAATACAGCTAAGCCCTTGAGCAAATTTTCTTGTTTTGCGGTACATAAAGCTTTAAAAAATATAAGCTCGGAAATCATTAATATATCTGAACTGAGAGATGGCAGTTTGTTGCTATTCGTAAAAAATACTCAGATTGCTGAAAAGTTCATAGCAACAAAATCATTATTCGGAATCTGCGAAATAAAATGTGACTACCACAAAAATCTTAATTGTGTAAAAGGTACAGTTTACGCACCATGCCTAAACGAAGTACCAGATAAAGAAATCATAGAGAATTTGAAAGAACAGGGTGTTGTAAACATTTTTAAATTCCCTAAATATAATAACAATATACCAACTCCAAGCGGTGTTATTCTTCTTACGTTTGACATGTACCGTCTACCCGAAAAAATTGAAATCTCATGGTATACTACAAAGGTAAGACCATATTATGACAATCCTATGAGGTGTAAGTCTTGTCAACTTCTTGGACACACGACCAAACGATGCAATAAAAATGTCCCTGTTTGTGACGAATGTGCACTCCCACCCCACTCTCCTTCGCCTTGTTCACGAAAATTTTGCGCAAATTGCTCAGGTAGTCATCCAGCGTCCAGCAAGTCATGTCCCAAGTATATACAAATGAAAGAAATAATTACAATAAAAACAGACAACAAATGTTCTATGCGTGAAGCAATGCGAATGTACAAAATGCAAATCCCTCCCACCCTTAAAGAAACTTCAACCACTACTTCTTATGCTAACATAACAAAACAAAAAACTAACAATATTCAAGAAAACAACAAACTTAACAACGCCGATCAAACTAACTACAACAATAACAATATACCAGTCAAACAAACAAATGAAAACGAAAAAGGAAACGAAGAAAACAACACCACAGTGCCTATGCTCAACGCAACAATGTCAACATCAGTCGATGACTCATCTACACATACAATGTTGTCCGCACTACTTTCTTACCTTACTTCTACAGCATTAGACCCTTCCCAACTTACAGCTCCTTCAACGGAGTCCCCAATGATAGAGTGAATAATGCAAATTTTGCAATGGAATATGAACGGTCTATTCAATAATTACCCAGATTTAAACATACTAATTGACGAATATTTTCCTGAAATTATAGCAATACAAGAAACTCATCTACCCTTTAAAAAAACTTTTTATCCTCATAATAAACACTATAGTTACTTCCACAACAATAGACAAAATACTTCGTGTAAGCAAGGGATAGCTCTCTTTATTAAAAAAAAACAATAAGCCACAAACGTATCCAAATCAGCTCAAACATCTCTTGTTTAGCTTTCGAGATAGACATTGGTTTTAAAATTACAATTATTAATTGCTACATTCCCCCCCACCAAAACTTTAATGTCAGAGATATTTCGAATATATTAAACTGCATCGTCACCCCTATCCTAGTAGTAGGTGACTTTAATGCATGGAGTCCCTTATGGGGTTCAACAAATACAAACAGACGAGGTGAAATAATGGAAGACGTAATACTATTACATGACCTTATTGTACTTAGCGATGGTGCGCCAACGCATTTTTCGACCCATGGAACATTCACTCATCCCGATCTTGTTCTAGCTTCAGCTACATTAGCCCCTAAACTTTCCACTCATACCATCGATGATCTCCACAACAGTGACCATTTTCCCATCATAACTACCCTTTCTATCCCTAAAACCTATAATGTGAAACCCAGACCCAAGTTCCTTACAGATAAGGCAGATTGGTCAACCTTTTCATCCCTTTCCACATCTCTGTCTAATAAAAAACAAACTTCCCAAAATGTAAATGCCGAAACTTCTGCGATAAAATCGATTATTCTCTCTGCCGCGCACTTATCTATTCCTCAGTCTAGCTCCAAAAAATTTTCATCAAAACTTCCTTATTGGTCCAACAACTTAAATTATCTAAGAAACAACAAAAAGCAAATGTGGTCTAAATTTAAACAAAATAGGACTGATACCAACCTAATAAATTATAAAAAAGCCAATGCCGTATTTAGAAAGGAGCTAAAATCAGCTAAACGTAAATCGTTCGAAAAAATCACGGAGAATATAAATCCGTCCTCGAGTCCCAAGAAAATATGGTCAGATATAAAATATCTGACATCCGGTACTCAACGATTTAGTATACATCATATCCAGGCAGTAGAAGGTCCAATTTACTCGCTAAAAGATATTTCTGAAAAGTTTGGCCAAACATGGTCATCCCTTTCAAATGATCACAATTTTCATAACAGATTTACCCTTAAAAAAGAAAATGTTTTAAATGAAAATTATACCAACCCTTACCCACCTCCAAAAGCCCTTATGGTTGACTCACCGATTACTGCAATAGAATTTGATACCACAATTGCATCGCTTTCAGGAAAAACGCCTGGAGCTGATAGAATATCGTATCCCATTTTAAAACATATCCCACTAGTTCTTAAAAATAGACTCGTTAACCTGTATAATAGCATCTTTGATTCCGGAATTTATCCGCAACAATGGAAAATTGCCACTATTATACCCGTCCTCAAACCAAACAAATCTCCCCATCTTATCGAAAATTACAGACCAATCTCCCTTCTCCCCTGTATGTCCAAAGTTATAGAAAAAATTATATCACTTCGAATCATGTGGTATGCAAAAGCGAGTGGCCTTATGGACCCCCATCAATTCGGATTCCAAAAAGGCTTAGGGGTAATGGACCCTCTACTTTATTTTGAACACTTTGTCTCTACAGCTATGTCAACTCGTAATCACATTTCCGTATTAAGCTTAGACTTTGAAAAGGCCTTCGATAAAATTGGGGTGCATGTAGTACTTGATGAACTAAAGCGTTGGCAAGTTGGTACCAAAATCTATAACATTGTAAAATCTTTTTTGACTCATCGTAAATTTTTTATTTCTGCTAATAAACATCATTCACAAATATATCACCTATATAATGGTATACCTCAAGGCTCACCATTATCGGTCACTCTTTTTATAATAGCTTTTAACAAAGTGACCTCCTTAATGTCTTCCAGTCCGTCCATTCACCATTTTGCTTATGCTGATGATGTAATTATCTTTACCAAAAATAAAGACTTACAACAAGTGAAGCAAATATTTCTTAAAGTTCTAAACGCAATCAGCAGATGGTCTGAAGAATCTGGAGCCAATATCTCCACAAGCAAATGTACCACCTTTCACATCTGCAGAAAACACCAATGCTCCTTTCCATCCCTCTCCTTTCGTAACATTGAAATCCCTCACACTAATTGCATAAAAATATTAGGTTTAGTATTTGATAAAAGTATGTCATTTAAAGAACATTGTAAATATATTAGACTAAGCTTATGTACTAGACTTAACATTATAAAATTTATGTCTTCTAAGTACTCCTTATGTCATACAAATACACTTGTAAATATAACCAAGGCATTACTACTATCAAAAATAGACTATGGACTTTCAATATACGGGCATTGCGCAAAAAGCCATATCGAACTTCTTTATGCACCTTATCATGCGGCAGCTAGAAGCTGTATTCGAGCCTTCGCAACTTCACCAATCATACCTATCTTATCGGAAGCCGGTTTACCTAATATTGCCCAAAGAACTGCCAAAAATACGATGGCGCTTATACCTAAGTTACTAAATATCCGGAACAAATTGTTGTTGGCACAAGTAAAGAACGCTCTTAGTAACTTAAACACTAACAAAAGACGATCTACCATAATCCGCGCTCTAACGATAGCAAAAGAACTACATATCGTTGCAACTCCATCATTGGTCGAAACAGCGGCATTCCCATCCTGCTTTAACCTTACATCATCGTTTATTAATACTTTGCAACATCACCTTAAGAATGCAAAGGTTGGGAGGTACTATATACAGACGGATCTAAATCAGACACCGGTACTGCATTTGCTATGACAAACATACTAGGTGCTACCATCGCTGCATACTCTCTTCCATCATACTGCTCTGCATTTACAGCCGAAGCCGCTGCCCTACTAGAAGCAGTACTTTTTTCATCACAACATAATAGGAAAACCCTTATTTGCTCTGACAGCAAATCTGCCATTGAAGCTGTCCTCTGCCAATCAAACGAAACCCCCATTATAATAAAGATCAGAAACGTTCTGTTCCAAAGCTCCAATGAAATAAAAATAATGTGGGTACCAGCGCACATAGGAATTCAAGGCAATGAAATAGCTGATAAAAGAGCTAAACAAGCTTGCGCTGAACCACTATACGTATCGGGACACTTCACCGATAACGATATTAAAAATTTAGCTAACCAAGTTCTCAGTGACAAATTCATTAACGAGTGGAGTAGCTACAACCATCATTACAAATATTTTAATACGTCAGGGACAAGGCCAGTCTACCCTTCATACCCTTTTTCCAAGGATATAAGAACATTTATGCGTCTTCGCATTGGGCATACACTAGCTACTCATGAACATCTTTTGAAAGGCCTACCTAAACCAACCTGTCCGCATTGTGGTTGTACTGAATTCAATGTTATCCATATCCTCGACAACTGCCCAAACTCACAAGTAATAAGAAGTGGAATATTCAACAACTCCAAGCCATCTGATCATCTTAAAATCCCTAGTGACCGTAACATTAAACTAATTGCAAAATTTGTATCTCTTTGTAAAATAACCATATAATAAAAAAAAAAAAAAAAAAAAAAAAAAAAAAAAAAAAAAATCATTATCCAATATAAAATATTATTGATATTTTGTAGTATTTTATTATTACCACATAAGCTAGAAATAATCTATAATTTTGATACTTTAATAACCTTAAATTGTATAACACTTTAACATTAGTTTAAAAATAAGCCGAAGGCCTGGCAGCCAGTGCTTTAGTTTGTAAGTGGAATAATTATTAATAATTGTTTCTCTTTTAAATAAATAAATAAAATAAATTTCAAAACAAATCCGAGCAACAGAATTTCCATAACTGTGACGGTGTCAGCTTCACAGATGTTAATAATATAATGGTGCCCATGTTCGTCAAAAAGGAATTCAAAGGCATGATATTTAGAAGGTCAAAGGCGTTTTCAACCTCTAACGAGGCATTACCCTTTAACACTTCGGTCATTGTCACTATCCGCACCACAGATAATGAGCCAATCTATGCCAAGCTACGAGAGGCTTAGCAAAAGTTCGGTAAGTTGACGAAAAAAAAACAAAAAAATTCTTTTTGTATTTATTCGTAATCTTTGTCCTTTTTACCTTCCACTTCTGAACCCAGTCTTTTTAAGCTTATCAAGTTCAGCATTAACCTCGTTAATTATCTCCACGTTCTATTAATGACCTTTCCTTTTAAATTTGTTTTAATTTTGGGAAATAACAAGAAATCGCAAGGTGCTACATCTTTGGAATATGGTGCCGGATGTATTTCTTCGATCCCAGAGATCGCAATAAAATTAATCGTTACTTTAGCAGAGTGGGATAGCGCGTTATCAATGGAGCATCGAGTCTTGGGCTTGTAGTAACCAAAAACGTGGTAAGAACTGGCCTAAAAACTTATTCAGTTCACGATCATTCCTTGGCCTAGCTAGTTATTACAGGCGATTAATTAAGGACTTCGCGTTAATAGCGGGTCTTTGACCAACATCCTCAAAGGAGAAACTGGCGCGAGGAGCAAAAATATGTTCAAAAATTTAAAAATTGAGTTTAATGAAACTCAACGAAACACCTTTGAAAGTTTGAGAAATATCCAGGCATCCGATGATTTTATTCTCATGTACCCGGATTTTAAACAGCCTTTTTACTTAACCACTGACGCCTCCATGAACGGCATCGGTGCGTTTCTATTTCAAGGAGGCAAACCAATTACCATGATTTCGCGAACGCTAAACGCAAGTGAAGCGCACTATGCCACAAACGAAAGGGAGTTGTTAACCATTGTCTGGGCTTTGGGTAAATAGCAAAATTACCTATGTATATGGATCAAAAGAAATCAACATTTTTACAGACCACCAACCCCTCACCTTCGCTGTCTCTGATAGGAGCACAGATGCGAAAATCAAAAGATGAAAATCATTCATTGCTGAACACAATGCAAAAGTGTTTTATAAGCCCGGCAAAAAAAAATTCGTGGCGGATGCCCTGCCCCGACAGAATCTGAACAATCATAATTCTACACGGTCGATTTGGTAGAAAAGCCTTTAAACTGCTTCCAGAATCAGTTCGTTCTCGAAAAAACCAAATTTCCATTAAAAAGAGACATGACCATTATCCAACTTCTGAATTTGTTTCCTCAAACAGAAACAATTTATTGCGACAATGAAGCTGCTTTCAATTCCAAGACAATTAGATCACTGATAAAAAACATATACATTGTGAATGCACCACCTCTTTACAGTTGTTCAAATTTACAAGTGGAACGCTGTAATGGCATTCTTGCTGACATAGCTAGCAATGTCTGATGATACAGCCGAGTTAATGTTGAAGTCAACAGTAGCCTACAATCGATCCATACATTCGGTCATGAACCTAACCTCGATCGATGTGATTCACGCGGCATCTAGCGAACTCAGGCGGACCATAAAAAATAAAATCGCAAAAGCCCAACAGGACAACATTGAAAGATCTAAGCTGAACAGGCAAAATAGATTTTTTCAAGAAGGCGAAAAAGTATTTGAAAAAGCAATAAAAGATAAGGAAATAAAGCGGTTTTTCACAGAGGAAACGACTCAAGCAGACCTTATTAAAGGGAGGGTATCCACGCCAGGGTGGGCAAAGAAGGTATTTTTGGAACAACAGTCATAAAATTTATCCTCCACTACGAATCATCCCCAAATGCGCTGAAGCTGATCGACTTCGCCGGGGCCCGAAATATGGTTGTCTGTAGCACTAGATTCCAGCACAAAAAAAACTCACCAAGCTACTTGGCTGTCTCCGGATTGAAAAAACTCTCAACCAAATCGATGGCGTTGTGATTGACAGAAGACATATATCTAGTGCTTTAGACGTGCGTACGTTCCGAGGTCCTAATATCGACTCGGCCTCTGTGTATCGAAGAACGCCCGTCAATAAACACATGGATAGTTCGACGTCGAAAAGCTGCAATCACAACACACTGCAGAACGGTTTTCTACTCGACTTGCGCTCCTGCTCTCTGAAGCACTTATCAGCAACTCGATATACGGTAACTGCGAAATGGCATGCCAAGGTCCCTACGTACAGCTGTAAACAAAACTATTGGATTTAGTTTACGACTAACGCAGATGTTTGATGACGGTGAGAGGTTGATAGCTTATTTAAGTAGGTCCTTGAACAAGAGGGAGCGAAATTACTCGACGACCGAAAAGGAGTGTCTAGCGGTTCTGTGGGCGGTTGAGAAACTGCGACCATATGTTGAAGGCGCTAAGTTTACGGTTGTCACGGACCATTATTCGCTTATTTGGTTAAATAAGTTGAAGGATCCGTGTGGTAGGTTAGCGAGATGGACTTTGAAGCTCCAGCAGTACGATTTTGATATAGTGCATCGAAAAGGCAAGGAACATGTGGTTCCAGATATGCTATCCCGTAGTGTACCGGTTATTGCTGAAGTTAGTACTAACGAAACTTGGTAGGCAAGGATGGTGGGGTTAGTAGAAAAAAGCCTTTGTCGTATCCTTCTGTTTACGGTTATTCACCAGAGTGGAAAAGAGTAATAGGGCGTGATGGTAGAACTGAAATTTTAAAACAATGTCACAATCTGTTAGCGGGCCATATGGGTGTGAAAAAGACTTTTGAGCGTGTTTCACAAAAGTTCTACAGGTCAAGAATGACGTCAGACATTGCGAAATACGTTAGGGCGATAACACAAGCAAGAGCGGCGTTGGACTTACAAAACAGCACTATTAAATTTCAAAACAAATCAGAGCAACAGAATTTCCATAACTGTGACAGTGTCAGCTTCACAGATGTTAATAATATAATGGTGCCCATGTTCGTCAAAAAGGAATTCAAAGGCATGATATTTAGAAGGTCAAAGGCGTTTTCAACCTCTAACGAGGCATTACCCTTTAACACTTCGGTCATTGTCACTATCCGCACCATAGATAATGAGCCAATCTATGCCAAGCTACGAGAGGCTTAGCAAAAGTTCGGTAAGTTGACGAAAAAAAAAACAAAAAAATTCTTTTTGTATTTATTCGTAATCTTTGTCCTTTTTTATCTTTTCTACATAATCGTCATTGATTTCAATGCATTTCTTAAGCCTGTAGATCCACTTCTGAACCCAGTCTTTTTAAGCTTATCAAGTTCAGCATTAACCTCGTTAATTATCTCCACGTTCTATTAATGACCTTTCCTTTTAAATTTGTTTTAATTTTGGGAAATAACAAGAAATCGCAAGGTGCTACATCTTTGGAATATGGTGCCGGATGTATTTCTTCGATCCCAGAGATCGCAATAAAATTAATCGTTACTTTAGCAGAGTGGGATAGCGCGTTATCAATGGAGCATCGAGTCTTGGGCTTGTAGTAACCAAAAACGTGGTAAGAACTGGCCTAAAAACTTATTCAGTTCACGATCATTCCTTGGCCTAGCTAGTTATTACAGGCGATTAATTAAGGACTTCGCGTTAATAGCGGGTCTTTGACCAACATCCTCAAAGGAGAAACTGGCGCGAGGAGCAAAAATATGTTCAAAAATTTAAAAATTGAGTTTAATGAAACTCAACGAAACACCTTTGAAAGTTTGAGAAATATCCAGGCATCCGATGATTTTATTCTCATGTACCCGGATTTCAAACAGCCTTTTTACTTAACCACTGACGCCTCCATGAACGGCATCGGTGCGGTTCTATTTCAAGGAGGCAAACCAATTACCGTGATTTCGCGAACGCTAAACGCAAGTGAAGCGCACTATGCCACAAACGAAAGGGAGTTGTTAACCATTGTCTGGGCTTTGGGTAAATAGCAAAATTACCTATGCATATGGATCAAAAGAAATCAACATTTTTACAGACCACCAACCCCTCACCTTCGCTGTCTCTGATAGGAGCACAGATGCGAAAATCAAAAGATGAAAATCATTCATTGCTGAACACAATGCAAAAGTGTTTTATAAGCCCGGCAAAAAAAAAAAATTCGTGGCGGATGCCCTGCCCCGATAGAATCTGAACAATCATAATTCTACACGGTCGATTTGGTAGAAAAGCCTTTAAACTGCTTCCAGAATCAGTTCGTTCTCGAAAAAACCAAATTTCCATTAAAAAGAGACATGACCATTATCCAACTTCTGAATTTGTTTCCTCAAACAGAAACAATTTATTGCGACAATGAAGCTGCTTTCAATTCCAAGACAATTAGATCACTGATAAAAAAACATATACATTGTGAATGCACCACCTCTTTACAGTTGTTCAAATTTACAAGTGGAACGCTGTAATGGCATTCTTGCGGACATAGCTAGCAATGCTGATGATACAGCCGAGTTAATGTTGAAGTCAACAGTAGCCTACAATCGATCCATACATTCGGTCATGAGCCTAACCTCGATTAACATTGAAAGATCTAAGCTGAACGGGCAAAATAGATTTTTTCAAGAAGGCGAAAAAGTATTTGAAAAAGCAATAAAAGAAAAGGAAATAAAGCGGTTTTTCACAGAGGAAACGACTCAAGCAGACCTTATTAAAGGGAGGGTATCCACGCCAGGGTGGGCAAAGAAGGTATTTTTGGAACAACAGTCATAAAATTTATCCTCCACTACGAATCATCCCCAAATGCGCTGAAGCTGATCGACTTCGCCGGGGCCCGAAATATGGTTGTCTGTAGCACTAGATTCCAGCACAAAAAAAACTCACCAAGCTACTTGGCTGTCTCCGGATTGAAAAAACTCTCAACCAAATCGATGGCGTTGTGATTGACGGAAGACATATATCTAGTGCTTTAGACGTGCGTACGTTCCGAGGTCCTAATATCGACTCGGCCTCTGTGTATCGAAGAACGCCCGTCAATAAACACATGGATAGTTCGACGTCGAAAAGCTGCAATCACAACACACTGCCGAACGGTTTTCTACTCGACTTGCGCTCCTGCTCTCTGAAGCACTTATCAGCAACTCGATATACGGTAACTGCGAAATGGCATGCCAAGGTCCCTACGTACAGCTGTAAACAAAACTATTGGATTTAGTTTACGACTAACGCAGATGTTTGATGACGGTGAGAGGTTGATAGCTTATTTAAGTAGGTCCTTGAACAAGAGGGAGCGAAATTACTCGACGACCGAAAAGGAGTGTCTAGCGGTTCTGTGGGCGGTTGAGAAACTGCGACCATATGTTGAAGGCGCTAAGTTTACGGTTGTCACGGTTATTTGGTTAAATAAGTTGAAGGATCCGTGTGGTAGGTTAGCGAGATGGACTTTGAAGCTCCAGCAGTACGATTTTGATATAGTGCATCGAAAAGGCAAGGAATATGTGGTTCCAGATATGCTATCCCGTAGTGTACCGGTTATTGCTGAAGTTAGTACTATCGAAACTTGGTAGGCAAGGATGGTGGGGTTAGTAGAAAAAAGCCTTTGTCGTATCCTTCTGTTTACGGTTATTCACCAGAGTGGAAAAGAGTAATAGGGCGTGATGGTAGAACTGAATTTTTAAAACAATGTCACAATCTGTTAGCGGGCCATATGGGTGTGAAAAAGACTTTTGAGCGTGTTTCACAAAAGTTCTACAGGTCAAGAATGACGTCGGACATTGCGAAATATGTTAGGGCGTGTAAAACTTGTCAGCAGGTGAAACCTGAGAATTCGCAGCCATCTGGGGGTATGATAGAGAGGACCTAGGCAGTCAAGCCGTGGGAAATGATTTGTATAGATCTGGTAGGGCCTTTAGTGAAGTCGTCACAAAGGCTACCAGTATATTTTTACAGTAGTGGACTATTTTTCCAAATTTCCCCTCCTATTCCCTTTGCGTACTGCCACGGCAAAAAGCGTATGCAAACAATTGGTGGACAATGTGTTTCTTTTGTTTGGAGTTCTTCGGTCGGTTGTGTGTGACAATAGACCCCAATTTAGGAGTCGAGAGCTTCGGTAGGAAAATGGCGGTTGAAGGCAGTAGGGACTTCATAGACAGTTTAGGAGATCAGGAGAAATTAAATTGTCAGGGCCAACATTAGAACTAGGTTAGAACAGGCGAGTGAGAAGCTTGCGAGGCAGTACAATCTCAGACGTCGAAATGTACAGTACATGCCTGGAGAGTTAGTCTGGATGAAAAATTTTATGCTGTCAAATGCAGCGAAGTTAGCGCCAAAGTATGTAGGGCCTTTTTTGTTAGGAAGAGAGTGTCACCGTGGACATACACTCTGACAGTTGATGTCAAATAGTTGTGTAAATTATAGCCATGAATTGTTAGCACGGTTGCACGCGGTGAGTGCTTACCGAGTGGTATAGTCTCCAAAAGGAGGTGTTCGACAAAACGGTTCCTCCACTAACAAATATTAGGGGAACGGAATGCTTTGCGCGGGTATTCCGTAAAAAGCGGTGTCGCCTTTCTCTTTATACGTCGAAGGGAAAATTATCCCAGTGTATTTGGTGTGCCATGGTGGCGTGGGCTATACAACTCTGTCCCTTTGGGTAATGGGGGCGGTGCCAAATGATTGGGAACCAATACGCACTCGCCTGAAAATTCTCAAGGCCGACGCCTAGCTTGCTTCCTGGCCCGTAAGTGCGTGCCGGATCAGATTCTCGCAATCTACAGAAGAGTGCGAATCTTTTTTTATGCGATCGTGCGGTATAAATTTCGATCTATTTTGTTTTAGCAAATCTTGATTGCCAATTGAGGTAAAGAAGAGTAAGGCCAGTCGAAGCTAAGAGCGGGGCGGTTAAATATAGTTTTTCGTTAAAATAAGTGCTAGTGAGCAGGAGGCAGTTGATGCTCAGCGGTGTTGTGTGATAGTGGCGGAACCGGAGCTTGGCGACATTGTCCGGAAGAGCACCGGAGTTGGGTACTCACACCCGACCGAGTAACTGAAAAGTATAATTTTTTTCTCTTATTGCTGGATAACTTTTTGTCATGCCAACAGTGTCGTTCCTTCTGTTTTTCCCATACACATCCTTATAGCATTCCGCACCCAGAGCCCAGTCATACAGGCGGGTTAAGGTTACCCCCGGCAGCACGGGAGTAGTGCGAGTGGGTTCGTATCCAGTTTGCTTGGCCCACACCTCGGGTGCACCCCAAAAGCATATTTTGTTTACTTTGTGTACGTACATATACATATAGTTGACCTGTTGTTTAATTATTGTCGTCGTGTGATCTTCTTCTGGTAATAGCGTTGATCATTTCACTTGGTTAGTTTTTGCCCATAGTTTTGTTATTGTACGTAGCTAGCGACCCACGCCGTCTTCACTAAGCTGGCCGGTCGCTTTGTTAGTTTTTGTCATCTCCTTTTTGTGTGGTAGTCGTATGTTGTATGTTGTCGAACCCGCTCCTGATTCTGGCGTCTAACGTACGTTCCGAGGTTATGCGATTTAGTGTTGGCTTAATTATTGTTTGAGCCTCCAATCGCTCATGCCAACCTTTAAGCACAGGTTTGCATGCTTTGTTCCCTCTATGCAGCACATGCAGCCTCTGTGCCAGGGCCCTAGTGATTGTAGTCCTTCTTTGTCCGGGGTCACCAATGGCGCGTACATTGGATATATATCCTTCTGTCATTACTTTGACCGCGACCGTAGGGGTGAGGACAGATTGTCCGAATTCGGTATGAGCAGGACCAATAATCCGCTCCCGGGCGTCTCTTATCCTTCGTCGCTGTTTTTGTGCCATGTTTCATGCTTGACGCGGTTGTCTATTGCAGGTGTCGGTGCTTTCTGCATCGTTGACCGTATCCGTGACAGAGTAGGTCTGAGGTTCGGTGACATCACAAGGGTAGCGGGCTCAGTCATTGGCGACTGGAGATCGGTTTCATCTGCATCCAGAATGAGCACCTCTTCGTCATCACTGCTTTCTTCTAAAGCATTGGCTGTGTCAGGGTGTCGTCTGCGCCGCGGCAGGGTGTCATCATCGACCAGAACAGTTGATTCGCCTCCTCTATTCCGACAATTCTACCCTAGGTGCAATAGGCTGTTGACACCGATCGCAGTATTTGGTTGGCAAACAGGTTTTTGCCATGTGCTGTGGAGATAAACAATTTGCGCAAGGGCGGTGCACGAGGACGACTTGTAGTCTCTCGGCCGGTTCTATACGACGCAGCTCTTTACAAAACACCAGTCGGAGGTTATGACTGCATACGGGACATCCATTCGTCGCCTTCGTGTTTTGATGATGTTTTGGTTGCGCTCGTCCCATTTTGACTTTAGGGTGGAATTCTGGAAAGAAAAAAATAATATTACTTAAACCTTTACAATTGGTAGATAGACAAGTTTCACGATCGGCTTCGTGACCATTCCGCGCTCCGTTCGAACTTCTGCGGCTCGAGCTCGATCCTCTGAACCTAGGAAAACCCTACTGACTCTGCCAAGTCGCCATTCATTTGGGGTAAGCTATCCTCTTTGATAACTACGAAGTCGTCCACTTCGATGTTTCGTTGGGGTGATTGCCGCTTCACGCATTTCTGCAACTCTTTAAGGCTTTCCAACGCCAGCAGAATCTTTGGTCGATTGCTTTGATTTTTTGCCAGCGGCTGGCGATCGATATCGGGTTACCGGTTGTCTCTAGTTCCTCCATTGCGAGTAGCGCGCCTCCAACCAAGAAACGTTCTGGGGTGAGTGGTTCCATTGTGTCGGGGTCGTCTGAAAGCGGGCTAATCGGTTTTGAGTTTAGACAATTGGCTGATTTTGGCTAACAGGGTTGAAAACTCTTTCATCGTGAAGCGCATTGATTACGATACCTTCCTAAAATGTGTTTTGAAACTTTTTACTCCGGCTTCCCATAATTCTTCTATATGTCAGTCAGCGTCTAGCATTCAAGGTGTTCGGTCGTCTTTTGTGCGCTATCGTTGTGTTATTCAGTGCGAGTTATCCCACTATTTATTCTCTTGCTATATTAATATTAGCAGTGGTTTCATTTCCTCTCTTTTGTTTACTACTCATATTTGATTCAGTGGTAGCAGTGTAAATTGTTAAATATGCCCCCCGGGGCAACAGGTAATAGGAGGAATCGCTTTGCTTTACTAGCAAGCGACACTCCTAAGAAAAAAAAGAAACTAAATCACGGCACCCCTCTCAATCTTTTTCCGGAACTACCAGATGTTGCAGTAGCAGATCATAAATTCCTGGTTTTATCCTACTGTGAAGCAAACAAAAAAATTACAGACTTCTCATGTTTTGTAGTCCACAAGGCGATTCAGATTATAAGTAAAGAAGTGTTATCCATATCTGAACTCAGAGATGGTAATCTGTTACTCCTTGTAAAGGATAAGAAAATCGCACAGAAATTTCTATCTACTACGTTACTACATGGAGTTGGTTCTGTAAAATTTTCACTACATTCTTCACTCAATACCACCAAGGGAACAATCTACGCGCCTTATCTTATAAATGTTCCTGAAAAAGAAATTATAACCGAACTTAGCAGTCAAGGTGTTACTGCAGTCTATAAATTTCAAAAAATGATGAACGGTAAGCTAACTCCTAGTGGTGTTGTTTTAATTTCGTTTGACTCTTACATACTACCTTCCAAAATTGACATTTCTTGGCATTCCGCCAAAGTTAGGG
Organism: Ceratitis rosa; assembly: GCA_037013455.1. Lineage (NCBI taxonomy): Eukaryota > Metazoa > Arthropoda > Insecta > Diptera > Tephritidae > Ceratitis > Ceratitis rosa. The sequence continues at coordinate 2,737,253 of JAWMAG010000036.1, read as the reverse complement.
AGTATATTCCCAACCCAATGCGCTGTAAATTGTGTCAACTACTCGGGCACACCTCAAAATGGTGCAAAAATCAACCGATATGCGTTGGTTGTTCATTACCCCCTCATCAACCTACAGACTGCACCCGCGTTATGTGCGCAAATTGCTCCGAGGAACACCCTTCATCCTCCAATCAATGCAAGAAATTTCAGCAAGCTAAAGAAATATTGGCTATCAAAACCAAAAACAAATGTTCTATGTTGGAAGCTAGAAATATCTATCGAACTCAACTCACAATACCCCCTGTTAATTCTAATGCATCCTACGCCACTGTTCTATCATCCAACGATTCGTCACATGTTAGTACTACACAAAGTACCTCTATCCCAAAACAAACAATAAACAAAGAAAACAACAACGTAAAACCATTAAATAACATACAGCCAAATTCTGTAATTACTACAGCGCAAGATCCACTTGCTCATCTCACGCAAAGTGCTTCTACTTCAAACGCAATAGTCAACCAAGGCAACAACAACATATCACCTATAACAACAAATGCTGACCTTTCATTTACGCTCCCCAGCGACCGAACATTACCGTTTTCAAGCAAAAGCTTAGCTTATCAACAACACCACGAAGAGAACTTTTCAAGAAGCGACAAAGAGACATCTCCATATCACACTTCAAATAACTCTCTTAACAATTTTGAAATCACCACAGACGTCAGCTTTACAAATAATGCTTTTTCACCATTGCCATCACTCAACAAAGTTCTCTCTCTCTCTCAGTTATCTAAAATGTCAGATGAATCTGATGAGTGATGCTCTAAATAAAATAAACAAATATTTTTAATACAATATATCATCAATTTAATTTCGCTACCATTACATTTATATGTTAACGTTTCTGCAGTGGAATATAAACGGCTTTTTTAATAATTATCATGAGCTTCTCTTACTTATTTCTGATTATAAACCCGATATTATTTCTTTACAAGAAACTCATCTTGGCTTTAGTGCTAACCCCATCCCTCCTTCAGCCTATAATGCTTATTTCCATAACCCCTCAAATACGAATAAACACGGAACTGGTGTGCTTATTAAAAAAGGTATCTGGCATCATAAAGTTGATATTCAAACAAATTTAAATATTATTGCTTTGGAAATTAAAACTAATATTACTTTTACGCTATTATCCGCCTATTTCCCCCCTGGTAGAGATTTTGATATGCAAGGAATTGAATCAATTTTAGCTTCACTACGACATCCACTTGTTTTTTGTGGAGATGTCAACGCCTGGAGTCCTCTTTGGGGCTCTGCTACACAAAACAAAAGGGGTAAAGCAATTGAAAACCTTATATGTAATTATGACTTAACTGTCTTGAACAATAAGGCTCCCACACATTTTTCCACGCACAATTCTTTTACGCATGTCGACATTACTCTGTCCTCCGTAAGTATTTATCCACTACTCTCTTGGAATATCCTAGACAATCTTCGGGGTAGTGACCACTACCCGATAATTTTCCATTTAAACTGCGACAACCCTAAAAACAAACACGTTGCACGATTTAAAACCGACATAGCTGACTGGAATAAATACAGATTTCAATGTGATAAAATTAATCTTTTTCACCCATTTAGTAATAACATAAACAAAGAAGCCAGTTCCATAAAAAAGATTATTCTCAACGCGGCTACTTTTTCCATTCCTCAAACAAAACCATTCCATAATAAAAAATGCGTTCCCTGGTGGAACCGTGAGCTAGCCGAATTGCGTGAAATCAAACAAGATGCGTGGCATACCTTTAAACGTATACGATCCATGCAAAACCTTTTAATATACAAGGCAGCCAATGCGAAATTCAAACTTTATGCAAAGAAAGCAAAGAAAGAATGCTTTATTAGAGTCACTAGCAATATCAACACATCAACGTCACCCAAACAAATATGGAAAAATATTAAAAAGCTTTCGGGCTCTTACAGCAATTTTACAATTCCACAACTTATTAATAATAACCAAAGAATTTCTTGTACAAAGGAAATTGCAAATTTATTCGGTAAACATTGGTCTGATTACTCAGATAACAAAAACTTTTCCCATGAATTTGTAGCACAAAAAAATAGATTTTTAAGTAAGACTTATTCTTTCCCGGAGTTTCTCACTCGTACAGCAAAAGAGATAGACAATTTTATCACCTTTCAAGAATTCGAAAGCGTGTTATCCAGAACCAGCGGCTCTGCACCAGGTTTTGACCGTATTAGTTATATAATGATAAAGAACCTACCAGATTCAATCAAAACTAGACTTCTAAATTTATACAACAATATATTTTCTTCTGGTATCATTCCTCAAAGTTGGAAATTTGCATATATATCTCCTATTCCTAAACCTAACAAGCCACCGGATAAACCTTGCAACTTCCGTCCGATTTCCCTATTGCCATGTAACAGTAAAATTCTAGAGAAGATCATAGCTAATAGACTAATGTGGTTTGCAACTAAACATAGACTTTTAAACATAAACCAAGTAGCTTTCAAAAATGGTCACAGTACCATTGACGCTCTTTTGTCCTTCGATCACTTTACTTCTAATGCTCTGTCCAATAAAAAACATATTACATCACTTTCTCTTGATTTTGAACGAGCTTTTGATCGGATCGGAGCTCATGTTGTTTTAAGACAATTAGTAAAATGGAAGATTGGACCTAAAATATATAATTATGTTAAGAGTTTTTTAAGGAATCGAAGATTCATAGTCAGAATTAATGGCTATTCTTCCGACAGTTATAACCTACATAATGGGATTCCTCAAGGTTCACCACTTTCGGTTGTTTTATTTGTCATAGGGTTCGACGAAATAGGTAAGATCATAGACAAATACAAAATAAGCCACACTATCTACGCTGACGACGTTCTGCTTTTCACTAAACTAGATAATTTAGTATCTGTCAGAATTATTTTTGGTAAAATCCTGCAAGACATTTCTACATGGTCGCTTGAATCTGGAGCGATTATATCATACGAGAAATGTAATATTTTACATATTTGTCGAAAGATGCGCTGTTCGGGAATACAACTTTCCTACAACAATATAGCTATAAGAAATGTTAACCAACTAAAAGTTCTAGGTATTTTCTTTGACTGTAAATATACATTTAAGTATCATTGCAATTACATTAGAAATAAGTTAATCAAACGTCTTAGCATTATAAAATACTTTTCATCAAAAACATCTTTTGTACATACTTCTACACTCTGTTACATTGTTAAATCACTAATTTTATCTGTAATCGATTACGCTTTACCAATATATGGAAGCTGTGCCAATAGCAACCTAAACTTACTCGCTGCTCCTTATCATGCTGCATTACGGAAAAGTCTACGAGCATTTACAACTACTCCTATTTGTAACATCTTAGCAGAAGCCGGATTTCCTAGTTTAAACGAGCGAATGGAATATATAACCGCTGGCCTCATATACAAAGTTCTATCATGCAGGAATCATCAGCTCTACAAAAACATATCTATGGCTATAAATAGAAAACGCCTTCCAAAAAGGTTGTCAGCACTATATCACATTTTCATCTTAGCCAAAAAATTGAATTTATTCACTAAGCCCACAAAACAAAAACGATGTAACTACCCACCTTGGCTTCTTACAAACAGATCTTTTATCTGCTGCTTTAAGGAATATCAAAAGCAAAACACTAATGCTATTGTATATCGACAGATTTTCCTAGAACAAAAACAAAAACTAAACTTGAAGTCATTCAAATTCCTATTCACCGACGGCTCAAAAACGAAACTTTCAACATCTTTCGCTGTCATATCCGAAGACCTGTTAGTTTTGAAAAAAGGACTGATGTTCAACTACTGTTCAACATTTACCAGCGAAATTTTTGCTATATATCAAGCGACTCTAATAGCTGCAAAGAGCAAAGGCAAATTCTGTATTTGCTCAGATAGCCAGTCTTCCATCGAAGCAATACAAAACTTTACGAACAAAAGTATTTTGGTAATCAGCATTCGAGATCTGCTTATAAAACACAGTAACAAAATTAAATTGATGTGGGTACCTGGGCACTGTGGAATCCAAGGCAATGAATTTGCTGACTCTGTTGCAAAAAGCCTTCATAACGAACCAGTCCTATTCTATAACGCACTTGAAAGTAGTGACCTGATACGTCTTATAAAGCAATATGTTCATAATAAAACCTTACTCAAATGGAATGAGTACTCTCATCACTACGCTTCAATCAACCCCAATAGAAGAAAACCCGTTTATTCAACGGAAACTAAACACAAGGACATCATAATGTTTACACGGCTCAGACTAGGTCACACGCAAATCACACATGGCCACCTATTAAACTCCGGAGGCGCATCCTGCTCATTTTGTAATTCGTCAATAACATCTGTAAAACATATTTTAGATGAGTGTCCCCATTTCAACACGATAAGACAAAGAATCTTTGGCACAGCTCTCCCATCAGAACTATTACCAAATACAAATTTGTCGAACATAAACACTATATCTAAATTTCTTCAACTGTGTAACGTAGCGCATTTAATATAACTCTAATTTAATATAATTGATTATATTAATAAATATGTAAACATAATTAACTATGTTACAATTAAGCTGAAACTGTAGATAAATTATTAATTATAAAACCAGCCGATGGCCTAAGGCTAGTGCTGTTACTCTGTATTATTTTATGTATATTTATATGCTTAAAATAAAATAAATCAATCAATCTTCTATATGTGGTGCACAGGGAGTTATGAGGTGCCAGCTCAACTCCTGATGGGCGAAGGATTGGGTGGCCAGATGTGATGCCGCTTTGACAAAGTTCTCAAAATCCTGCTTCATCATTTTGTTAGCACCCACAAAATTCGTGTCATTATCGGAATATTTGTTGCGTGGGCATCCACGTCGATCTGCGAATCGATTGAAGACAGCTGTAGAGAAATCGCTGATGGCTTCTAACTGAATAGCCTTTGTTGCAAAGCAGACGAAGACGCAGACGTAACCTTTAGTAATTAGGCACGCTCGTCCGGTAAAGTTACGAGTGTCAAACGGAACGGTGAAATCGATGCCCGTATTTGCGAATGGTCTTGTTAGCTCTGTACGTTCTGGGGGTAAGGGAACCATTATTTCTACTCGCGTTTTCTTCCTATAAATGACACAAACTAGGATAATAAGTCGCGCCTTGACTCCTCGAATTTCTTCCGTGGTTAACTAGTTCTGATTTTCTTTCACTGTCTGTCGGTGCGTCGGGTGCGCTCGTTTATAAAACCTCTGAGAAATCTGAGAACCTATCGAAAATAGCTTCGTGATCTTGGACGCTGGTTGCATGTACTCTTGTTCTCTTCTGCTCTCGTGATGCAGCCATTCAGATTGTTGCTTGGTTAACTAGTCTAGTCCATGCCACCAGAGAGTGCTAGTTCTAGAGGTGAAGCTCCGCGACTGCCAAGATCAGCGGTGTTGTCAGCTGAGTCTTCGTGGTTCCATCCTAAGCTTCCCACTAATTCTTCAATCTTGGCGACTCTCTTTGCCACGAACGTTGTCCAGGAGCACGGTGGTTTCTTCAGCCAGGAAAACACTATGGTCGAATCGGTCCACTTATACACCACTGATTGAGATATTTCCAGCTGTGTGCAAAGTGTTAATTAATGCGAAATAGTTTTTACATGCGCTCTATCGGAATTACGTTCGGGAATTTTCACGTCATTTCGGAATTTGGATTTCACCTATATAAAAATAATTATTTAGAAACTGTTCCCAACGAAGGTAGAGATTTCCCAGTCTATTTTTTCTAACCATTCATTCTGCATGAGACTTTTTGGCTACGCATAATAGCACCTCCCTCTTGGAGTAACTATGGCTTACCTGGATGTGCTGCACGTTGAAATAAAAGTAGTCCAGCTAAAATACTTTTAGTATTGGACGTCCATTTCCTGAGTGGGAATCCTGCTCCTTTGAACGCATCTATCAGTTCAGCTCGAGTTTGAATGTCGGTTTCACTGTGATGAGATTCTGCCAATACATCATACATATGTACAAGTACTGCCTCTATACCTTTGAAGCAAGTGGCTAGCGAGTACTGACATCATCTGCCAACTGGAGAAGCGCTCTTATTGCCAAGTACGGAGCGCAGTTTACACCGAACGTTACGGTTCGGAGCTCGTAGTCCATTAACTCTTCATTCGGTGATCCTCTGTAGACGATTCTCTGATAACGCGTATTGTCCAGCTGCAATCGTGTCTGCCGGCACATTTTTTCGATGTCTGCGTTAAATACGCATTTAAAGAACCGCAACTTCAGCAGCAGACAAACGAGATCCGATTGGAGTACTGAAAGATGTGACCAAGCTTTATATATTCGTCCTGCACTCTGTCGTGTTCTGCCTTCAGCTCCGGCCTCCTTAGAAGTTATGACTCATTCCGGAGGAACTGCTGAGTTGTGAGAATATCTCAGGTTGACATCCGTCAGAAATTCCCGTCGGAATGGCAATGACATCACGTATCGTCCTTCTCCATCACCCGCTGTGTTTGTGTGTTTCGGAATTGCTCTTCGCAGTATGATTTCTCTGGATTCATTTGCTTTTTCCGATTTAGAACTTCCTCTAATTCCCAGAATCGCGTCAACTGCTCTCCTAACACCTCCGATAGGTAGTACGTATAGTGCAGTTCTAGAGCAGGCTGTTAAAGAAGAGGACCAGTCAAAATCCATATAAACACTTTGAGAATATGTATCGAATGATTTTTTTCCTTCAGCCATTATGCCATGAGTTCGTCTTTTTGAAACTCAAGCGAAAAAAACCGAATGACTAGCATTGGGAGTGTTGTTATATAATTCGTAAAACTCCAACAACGCATCACTCGCACGCGAAAAATCATTTAAGCTAATATACCTAAGTTGATACACGTATGTATCGAATTACAAAAATTATAAAAAAATGCCTTTCTAATTTTTTCTTTTATGCTACAACCTGAAAGTTTAAGCCAACCAGAACTTGAATTCTGCGAGAAGTGTTATGACCAGTTTCAAGGATGTTGACCCAATTTCAATTTGGTATTTTTCAAAAAGTACAAATGAACAAATATGAACAAAACAAGACATACCTTTAAATATTGCTTACTTGTTTTTTTTTTGTTTTTGTTGATAGAATATTTTAGTGTCCTTGATAAATTTATGGCGTTGTTGACATGTATGTATTTGCTTCTCACAGTGGGCTTGGTGAAGCCTTGTTGCTTACACGGTGGACTTGGTAGAGCCTTGTAGCTTATTCAGTGGGCTCGGGAGAGCCTTGTAGCTTACACGGTGGGCTTGATTAAAAAAAAATATGAATGGTGGTGACTACTGAACTCCCGAAGTACAGGTCACACCAGGTCTCACCAAAGATATATGTGTATATATGAATAGTATTTCTTTTGTTTGCACCTTGCCAATTCAAACGTCAACAATTTAATATATATATGTGATAAACGATTCCATTTTATTATGCTCCTAGTACAAAAAAACAATCATAAAATTTGTTGTTAAGAATAAGAAGGGTGGGAAGTCACCTATTGGCTGCTTGTATTGGTTACTGTTCGGCTAGTTGCAAGTACCTTTGTTGCACGTTGGGCCTGGGTGTAATGGCTTGCTGGACGCTTGATCTGGATGTAAGGCCTTGGTGCTCGTTAGGCTTGTAGATATGCCCTTGTGGCACCTGCAGTCACTGCACTTTCACTTCGGTGCAGCTGGGCGCCTTGTTTTGTGGCAGTTTTCGCCGGCGCTCTAAGTTTCTGCACTTTTCACTACACTTTCACTTCCGTGAAGACTTCCACTTCCGTGAGGACTTCCACTTCCTGGCTTTTGTGCAGGGTTTTTTTAGTATGCAACTGGGCTAATATTATATGTTTGTTGTGTATGCCGGGTGTCTTAACTTAGCTTATACGAGTATGTACGTATGTATACTCATGTACATACGTATCTTTACACACTTGCTATTGTAAATAGCAAAGTAGTGGAATTTGCCGGAATGCAAAAAAAAACACTTTATGTGGGTGTATATATACCTACATGTACCACGGATGGGTAGCGGTGACTTACTATGGGGATGGTAACTTCGGGCAGTGTAATATGTTTACACTGATCTGGTTCTGATCCCGTTGGGAGGGGTTTCGGCCCAATCGGGGTGTATATGGTATAAAGAGAATGTAGATATACTTGGGAGGATATAAAAGAGCGGGCACTGGTGCGGTTATGGCCCTGTTAGAAGGCGTTTTAAAAATTTTAAATTTTATCTAATTTTGTACACTTTTTAATGTATGTAAATATGTATGTGCATGTGGTATGTAAATATATATGAATATACATATGTATATTTTTTTTACTGTATATACTCGTATGTACATATCTTTTTTCTTTTTGTTTTGTTTTGTATATATATAAGTTTAGAATTTTTAGAACTTTAGATTTTTTGCACAATTAGTATTATTTATTATTTTCCGATTTTTTTAAGTTATTTACTTACATATATAATGAGAATTTCAAATGTTTTTAATTTTGTATGTTTTGTATGTATGTATCGTATTGATGTTTATTTTCTGCAGAGCACTTGAAATATATTTCCACACTTTTTTTATGGTTTATATGTATGTAAGTTTCACTTCACCTCTTATGTACTTTTCTACCAAAGGATAGTAGTTTTTATTTTTTGTTATTTTGTTTAGCGCAATTTGCACTTATTTGTTTTTTTTTAACTTTTTAAAATGCCCGAGTTAGGAGTACGCGACTCGCTATGCTTTTTCAATACGGTGATCACGTTAAATTTGTTTAATTTAAATATTTAAATTTATAAAAATATGTTCTTTATTTCCATATTATATTTTTTTTATTTTACGGTTTTTTCCGATTAGTGAGTTTCGGCACCAGGTATAAATACCAGCTACTTGCTGTTAATTAAGAAAAATTAAGAAAAAACGTGCAGTTTTCTTTTAAAATATGTATGTAAATACATACAAATTTATTCTTTATTTATTTATTTCTTTTGTTACTTTTAATTTCTTTCAATAATGGTTTGAGGACACAAGCGCCTATTCGTATAGTGAGTAAAAAATATAACATAAAACTAACATTACATATGTACCTATTTATTTACATTCTTTTCTTCTTAAGATTAGCATTGGAAGTAGGATCAGTGGTAAGTATTTCAATTAGGAGTAAATTCGTGATGAATATTCGAGTGCAATAAGGTAAGTATGTATATATATATTTGTGTGTAAGTATAATTAAATATTTCATTATTACATAGGATTCTTATGTATATTTTAATTTAGAATTCAATAAGGTCTTCCATGTATTCTACTCTATAAGTGCACCTAAAATTATTCATTTTGTTAACACAATTTAGTCATCATGTTATATCGATGATCTAATGGACAGAGTGGCAAATCAAATTTCAGAAAGTTCTTTTTTATTCGTAAGAAGTGAAAATTGATTAATTTTTTTTATATAAAATCATTATGATATGCGGACGGTTGCTATTTGACAATGAAAGAATCTTGGAATGAAATTCCTAAAATTTTGGAATTAATCAAGGGTGATTGTACCGAAAAGTCCTTGACAGGACAAAAAGCGGCATGGATATTTTCGAATTTGCAAAAGCTAGAAACGGCCATAATGGTTGTTGTATGGGATGTTTTTCTGGAGAGAATAAACAAGACATAGATTTAATCACTGTTGCTAATCTTTACGAATCACTTTGTAAGTTTTTTATAGCTGAGAGATTTTTAAGTTTTTTGAAGAAAAGGAAATTAAGTGTATCAAAACAATATACAAAAGAAATGGAAAAACGACAACCAAACAGAAAAAAGATTTGACGAAACTCCCGATGAAGATATTCGAATGGCTTCACGGTTAAAATGGTTCTCGTTCTCATAGATAGACTCATATACGAATTAGCAAAGCGGCAAGAAGCTTACAACGATTTTAACAGGAAATTTTATTTTTTTACTAAAAGGAATGAATTGTCACCATCAAGTCTGACAGAAAATGCCAGTTTCTTGGAAGAGACGTATCCTAATGATTTAGAAACATACATAGTTCATGAATGTGTACACTTTCAAACCTATCGGTCTTCTGAAAGAATTTAAATAAGACCCATATCTGGATCATTTAAAAGTCTGTCTACGTTCATGCGACAACAAAATCTAGAAAATATATATCCAAACTTTTATCTAGCATTTCATATTGCTTTATGTACACCAACAAAAAGATGCTGATGAGAGAAGTTTTTCTTACTTGAAGAGAGTCAGGAACTATCTACGATCGACTTTGAGTCAAGAAAAGCTAAGCACTTTAGCTCTTTTATGCATAGAAGCAGAACTAAAGAAGAAGATTTCATTCGATTAAAAAAAAATATGAATGGTGGTGACTACTGAACTCCCGAAGTACAGGTCACACCAGGTCTCACCAAAGATATATGTGTATATATGAATAGTATTTCTTTTGTTTGCACCTTGCCAATTCAAACGTCAACAATTTAATATATATATGTGATAAACGATTCCATTTTATTATGCTCCTAGTACAAAAAAACAATCATAAAATTTGTTGTTAAGAATAAGAAGGGTGGGAAGTCACCTATTTGCTGCTTGTATTGGTTACTGTTCGGCTAGTTGCAAGTACCTTTGTTGCACGTTGGGCCTGGGTGTAATGGCTTGCTGGACGCTTGATCTGGATGTAAGGCCTTGGTGCTCGTTAGGCTTGTAGATATGCCCTTGTGGCACCTGCAGTCACTGCACTTTCACTTCGGTGCAGCTGGGCGCCTTGTTTTGTGGCAGTTTTCGCCGGCGCTCTAAGTTTCTGCACTTTTCACTACACTTTCACTTCCGTGAAGACTTCCACTTCCGTGAGGACTTCCACTTCCTGGCTTTTGTGCAGGGTTTTTTTAGTATGCAACTGGGCTAATATTATATGTTTGTTGTGTATGCCGGGTGTCTTAACTTAAGCTTATACGAGTATGTACGTATGTATACTCATGTACATACGTATCTTTACACACTTGCTATTGTAAATAGCAAAGTAGTGGAATTTGCCGGAATGCAAAAAAAAAAACACTTTATGTGGGTGTATATATACCTACATGTACCACGGATGGGTAGCGGTGACTTACTATGGGGATGGTAACTTCGGGCAGTGTAATATGTTTACACTGATCTGGTTCTGATCCCGTTGGGAGGGGTTTCGGCCCAATCGGGGTGTATATGGTATAAAGAGAATGTAGATATACTTGGGAGGATATAAAAGAGCGGGCACTGGTGCAGTTATGGCCCTGTTAGAAGGCGTTTTAAAAATTGTAAATTTTATCTAATTTTGTACACTTTTTAATGTATGTAAATATGTATGTGCATGTAGTATGTAAATATATATGAATATACATATGTATATTTTTTTTACTGTATATACTCGTATGTACATATTTTTTTTCTTTTGTTTCGTATAAGCTTTGTACATATTTATATATATAAGTTTAGAATTTTTAGAACTTTAGATTTTTTGCACAATTATTATTATTTATTATTTTCCGATTTTTTTAAGTTAAAGGAATGAATTGTCACCATCAAGTCTGACAGAAAATGCCAGTTTCTTGGAAGAGACGTATCCTAATGATTTAGAAACACACTTAGTTCATGAATGTATACACTTTCAAACCTATCGGTCTTCTGAAAGAATTTAAATAAGACCCATATCTGGATCATTTAAAAGTCTGTCTACGTTCATGCGACAATAAAATCTAGAAAATATATATCCAAACTTTTATCTAGCATTTCATATTGCTTTATGTACACCAACAAAAAAGATGCTGATGAGAGAAGTTTTTCTTACTTGAAGAGAGTCAAGAACTATCTACGATCGACTTTGAGTCAAGAAAAGCTAAGCACTTTAGCTCTTTTATGCATAGAAGCAGAACTAAAGAAGAAGATTTCATTCGACGACATAATTAATGATTTTGCGAATTTAAAATCCCGCAAAGTTATTACAATGCTTTCATAATTGAACCTTATTTTCAATAATAACGGAAATTTCATTAAGTATACATGTATGTGTTATTCTGACAAGAGGCCAAGGAGGAGATATAGTTAAACAATTAATTTTAACTAACGACAATTTCCAATTAGCTTGGGATGCTCCCCATACCCGATATGAAAACAAGCGCCAATTAGTCGATAATAAGGTAACAACATTATTGAACTTACCCAAAGTTCGAAAATAAACAAGTGAAGAGTTTATTGATTTGTATTCCACAATCACAAATTCTTTATTAGTGCTTGAAACTTTCGGCATACCCACTGATAGCTGGGACCCAATTCTGGTCAATATACGAGTATGCTCATCCACATTACCAGACAGTTCACTAATGCTATGGGAACAATCTCTTGTATCCCGAAAGCAGTGCCCAACATGGCAAAAAATGAAAGAATTGCCTTTACAAGCAATTCAAAATTAAAGAATGCGATGAACACAAGCATAACATAAATAAGCCTACTCTTTTTTCTTTACAGAATAGCCACCAATCGTGCAAATTGTGCAAAAAGAATCACTCGTTAAAACCTTGCAAGCAATTTAAGAAATTACCAATATCCGAACGGTATAAATTTGCACAACAGCCAAACGCATGGGTTTGACCGTATACCCACACCTCCAACGGGTCTAATTCAGTACTTCGTGCAGGGCGGCCCAATATGTTTAAGCGTGCGCTTAACAGAGCATCAACGTTGCCAAAACTCCGTGCATTTTGTGCGCTCCCTAATGCAGGCACATAGCAGCAGATATTATACCGATAAGTAGTGAAAAGCCTGCAAAAGGCGAGATTTCAAAACCATCTGTAAACAAGCGCGCACGGGGCGAAAATATTTAAAATATAATTATTAAAATATCTACATATACGAGTAAACAAATATATAACATTCATGGACAAAGTGAATTTGTCACCGATCCAACCAATTTAAAAATTTTGTAATTAATATTTAATGAAATATAACCTTTGTACTAGTAAATCGAATAGGCGAGTGGTTTATTTTGGAGAGACCCCCACGTAAATAGTTGGGTTAAACCAAAAGATCTCTACGAAACTCACGATTTTGACTCAGAATATTTTAAGCTAAGACCTGCGACTCTGAAATATGGTGTCAGCCCATCACATGCTTGGATTCCATTTTTTTAATCAGTGTTAAACATATCTTATAGACTTGACGTTCAAAGGTAGCATATCCCCAGGCTAAAAAAATCAAATTGATGATTCGGAAATTGGAAAAGATGTGATCAAAAATAGGGTTGCATGTAAGCATTCCCAAGCAAATATGAAAAGGGAATAGTTATGGTGAAAATACTACTTGAAGAGCGAATTTCCAGTTATTTTCATAAATTACAAGATTTGATCAAAATATTCTGCCGCTATTTCATGCGAGCATTCCATTGATGTTATTAATTCAAGGCATTTTGTAAGGAAACATTTTTATTACATATTAATACTTATCCCTGGTATCCTATATCACCGATGATACATAAAATGTTAGCACATGGCTGGCAAATAATAAACTTGTCTTTGGTTCCGGTTAGATGATTACGAGAAAATGCTTCAGAAGCAAGGAATAAGTACCATAAAAACGAATGGAAATCACATGCCCGAAAAAATTCCCGCATAAACAATATGCCCGATGTTTTTATAGAGCTATGGATTCTTCTGATCCATTAATATCAAGTATTTGTTCAAGTGAAAGGCCAACAAAATTAAAGAAAAACCCCCTACCGGCAGATGTGATAAATCTTTTAAAATGTCCATCTCTACCAAACTATACAACAATCACGTCAGCAATGGAAAAAGAAAATTCTGACTCTGATGATGATTCTATTATTGATTATTGAGAAATTGAGTTGGATGATGAAGATGATTAAATATATTTGTAAATAAAATTTCAAAATAATAGTTTAAAAAAATTAAAATTTCTCCTTGGGTGTGTTGAAGGTGTGGTTTATATATAATTGGCGCTTTGTAATCGCTGAAGCGATTTTCGGCCGAGCTCCTCCTCCAAATTGTGGTTTTGCGTCTTGATGTGTTTCCAAGACCTACAGTTTATAAATACTAAGCCGCCTCCGAGCTTATGGTCTTTTACAAGTAGCCTTTATTTCATGTTAGAAATACAATCGGAGGGATGGACATTCCCTGGAAAATTTAACTTAATTTTTAATTTAAATTACTTTTCCATAACTTTTGGATGTTGGTGGCACCGGGATTTGAACCCGAGCCTTCCGAATGTCAGTACGCAATGATAACCACGGTGTGGTTTAATTGTTGAAAAAAATCAAAATTCTATAATAATATTACAAAATTTTGTGCCAAATTTGAACTTTCTAGCATTAAAATTGGCCTTTATGCAAAATTGTCGCCCTTTTTGCCCAATGCACTGCAAGTGCTCCATTGTGTAATTTTTGGATTAGTCTCGAAACTAATCTCATGTATGTACTCCATGGATTACTTGGATGCTATGCAGAGAGGGAGTATATGGTCCAACCCTAGAAATTGCAAAGTAAGTTATACCAATTTTTTTGGATGGATTGTGGCTAATTTTAAATTACTTCATTATACGTGTGGAGTACATATTTCACGCGTTTATTAAGTAGTAGCGTTGTTTGCAGGATTCTGCAAAAAAAATGTATTGTGCTACTCTTTTTTTCTGTTGCTTTCTCGGTGATGACTAAACTGTGCTTCAAGCTTTGCTTTGTTTTAATTTAAGCATACAAAAACACAACGCAAATAATTTGCTTTTGTTAAAACAACTGTTACAGCGGGATAGACTTGAGGCCGGAATTCCTCATGAATTCCGGAAACGGAGATCAAATGGGGGCCGAAATCCAGAAATCCAATTTATATAAAAAAGGTAGAACCTACTCTTTCTTCCAAAAAAAAGGAGCGGGATTGGATTAATAAATCCTTTAATTGACTAAAAAATTAAAATAATATAAAATGTAAAATAGTTGGAGTGACTCATTCTCATTTTCCAATACAGAAGCGATATCTGTGTATGAGTCATTTAAGCAGGGTTGCATGCATAAACATGCCGCCCGCCTTACATCATCTCTGCAATAAAAATTCCTAAAAATATATATGTACAAGTGTGTAGAATACAAATTATTTTATTTATTGGGTGTATGCATTAATTCCTGCGGTTTTCTAAGAGAAGGCTCTACTAGTATTATTTCGCGTCGTGTTCATCTGTGGCTATATTCATTTCAAAGGTACTGTCATTTCGCGTCGTTTTCAGTAGAAGTCATTTATTTTAGCGTGAACAACAATTTGTTTCATTCATTTGAAAATGTCCAAATTTTTACCAGATTAAGTGTTTTTGCGGGGAGTTCTTCTTCATTACTTTAACATGAAGAAAAGTGCTACCGAAAGCCATCGTATGTTACTGGACGTTTATGGTGACCATGCTTTAGCCGAACGAATGTGCCAAAAGTGGTTTGCACAGTTTAAAAGTGGTAATTTCGACTTAGACGACGGACAGGCAAAGAATTTTCAAGACGAAGAATTGGAGACATTGTTCGACGCAGAAGCATGCCAGACGTAAGAAGAACTTGCAAAAGTATTAGGAGTTGATCAAGACAATTTTTTCACAATAAAGTCTAAATTTTCGAAAAAAAACCGCACAAATTAATGCATACACCCAATACATATCATTAATTTTTAATTTATTTCATTTGTTTTTCCGTAATTCATTACAATTCATTCTAAGTTCATTCATTTGTACAATACAATTTCTTAACTTAATTTCGCCGACATCGTTGGCATCTAGTAAGGAGTTCCTCCTCATAACACCCATCTGAACATAGTGTTTTGGGCGGCTGGCCGTGTTAGAGTGGCGGGCATCAGTCCAGGTTGTAGAATCGCTGCATATACATCGGCTCCCAGGACTAGAGATACCGGACTTGCTCTGTAGAACGTCGGGTCTGCCAGTCTTACGTTATCGAATTCGTCTACGACTCGTGCATCCAACGTGTGTTCTGGCGTAGTCTTCATTAGGCTTGGCAGCACCTTCGCCTGAACATCCATTCTTTCGCGCCAAGGGTCAAACGGGCTTCGTCTTGGTGGTCATGTGAGGTTGCGTGCAGTCGCCTCGCCAACACCTTTGATATCGTTGATTACGGCTGCCCTGGATCAATGAGCGCCCGTATCGATTGTAGTCATTCACCATTATTCTTGCCATCACTGTGGGTGTAAGGACAGAGTGACTCGGGGTACTTTGAGCGGATCCTTTGATTCGCTGTCGGGCGTCTCTTACAATTGGGTGCATTGACGTTTTTTGGCGATCTGGGTAGCTGCGGTTCCCTTGCGCCAGGAGCGTCTTCGGCCACCTGCTGAACAGCTTCGCCTTCGCTGGCGTTGATTTCTAGGATCCCACCATCGCCTGAGTCTTCTAATGGCTGAATATTGTAGGGATAACGCCGTTTTCTCTACGTGAGGTCTGCTACATCTATGGCCAGCGGCACGTCTTCGTCACTTCCTGTGGTGTCCCACAGATGCAGGAGACTATGGTGTCGCTGCTTACATCGCTCCTGGTGGATGGAGTTCTTGGCCATATGATTCGGCGAAAGACAATTGACGCCGTGGTGGTGCAGGAGGATAGCACGAAGCCTCTCCGCCGGTTCCATTCGTCGCATCTGACGATAGAACAGCAGCCGATGATTATATTTACATATGGGGCACAGGTGTCGCTATTTCACAATCTTTTCTTGTTGTTATTGTTGTGTGCACGAACCATGTTGAGAATCTCTAGAAATAGAAATAACCTTGACAACTCTGCCAAGTCGCCATTCATTGGGGGGTAGGTTGTCCTCTTTGACAACTACAAAATCATCAACCTCTATATTTTGCTGAGAACATTTCCAATTAACTCTTTTGTGCAATTCTTTGAGATATACTGCCTTCCAACGCTGACAAAATCCTTGTTGAAGTGCTTTCAACTTCATCGGTTTATAATGGACATCGGGTTCCCACTGATTCTAGGTTTGGCCATCGCAAGCAGCAAACTTCCAATAAGAAAGTGTCCTGGAGTTAAGGGTTCAATTGAATCGGATTTATCTGATAGTGGGCTAATTGGCCGTAAGTTTAGGCATGCTTCTATTCTGGCAAGCAGTGTCGAGAATTCCTCCATCGTAAACCGCATCGCATTTGCCACCATTCGAAAATTGGTTTTGAAGCTCTTCACTCCTGCCTCCCACAATGCTCTCATATGAGGAGCCCCTGGAGGTATGAAGTTCCAATTATTTTTTTCGTGGCATATGACCGCATGGTAAGATGTGAAGCTTCAGTAATGATTTTTTTAAAGTCATGTCTCAAAGCTTTGCTGGCTCCAACGAAGTTTGTGCCGTTATCCGAGTACACGTTACGCGGACAGGCACGTCTTGCCACAAACCTGGCAAAGGCACCCAAGAATGTTGATGTTGTTAAGTCGCTGGTTGCTTCTAGATGTATTGCCTTTGTAGCGAAACAAACAAAGACGCAAAGGCATCCTTTTGTTATTAGGCACGCTCGGCCCGTTTTGTGTTTGTGAACGGCCTGGATATGTCCGTTCTTTCCGGTGGGAGCGCAGCCATCAGTTGTTCTCGTGTTTTTCTTCCGTAAATGACACAAACTTTGCAATTATTAATTACGGTTTTTATTAAGTTTCTTAAACACACGACCCAATGGCCAATAAGTCTCAGCATGAGTTGATTTTCTCCATGTAATGAAAACAAGTGTGAGAACTTAACGAGGAGTCGAGAAACTTGGCAGTCATAAGATAAGATAAGACAATGACGCTAGCGCTAGTCTTCCGCCTACTCTCATAATTCCATTCTTATCAAGAAATGAAATGAGAGTGCGGATGGAGCTCTTAGCGCTTACTGGTTTTGATGAAGCTAGTGCATCGTATTCAAGCGAAAAGCAACGCTTTTGTGTTAACCGAATTAGACGCGTTTTCACCTCCCAAATTTCATCAGCTGTAATTCCTACAGATTCACATTGTTTTAATAGTTTGAACACCGGATATTATTCGGTAAAATTGCAAAATTCGTGGAATTACTCTGAGCGAGCGAGAGAAATCAGAGAATCGTTCCAAAATGTCTTCTGTGTCTGTGATCCGTGCTGAGTGTGTTCTAACACATTTTTCTCCAGTTCCGTCTCCATAGGCTCACCATGCTTCTGAAGCCACTCAGATGGTTGCTCCTTTAACCAGCTCGGGCCCTGCCACCATAGACTAATCTATGCAATTTCTTGAGGGGATACGCCGCGACTACAAGGTCAGCTGGGTTGTTGTTCGAATCCTTATGATTCCAATCATTCACTGCGACAAGTTCCTCGATTTGAAGAAGCGATTTAATTAACTACGTAAATTAATCCACCTTGGAATTCCAATGTGGACATAATTTTTTAGAAATCTCTCCCATCACAGATAAATTCCTCTCGGTAGACTGTCATATATATCCTGTATATCCTGCATTAAAATTTTTCCTCAACCACTATGGGTCCTAGCCAACCTGCGGGATCGAAAAGTTTTGCTACACAAGATAGCACTTCTCGCTTAGACAATAAAATGGAATCTATCGTGAGCAGCATTCTACCTTATACTTAACATCCTTGCCTCACTCATATCGTCGATTCCCAAAAAATCTTCTGTTAACAGATGATCCCTTGGCAAATCAACCAAGATTTCCTTTGAATTTGATGTCCATTTCTGCAAGGGAAATCCAGCTCCTTGAAGAGCTTCGACAAGTTCGTTTCGCATTCGAATAGCTGTGTCGCAGTCATGAGCTCCTGCAAGGATGTCATCCACTTACATGTGCTGCTTGAGGACCCTGGAGGCTAGTGGGTATTGATGTCTGACATCTTCCGCTAATTGAAACAGTGTCCTTATTGCTAAGTAAGTAGCGCAGTTGACTCTGAACGTCACCGTTTGTAATTCATAGTCCACTAGTTCTAGCACGTTTGGATGAAGCAGGTTCTGCGGAAACATGTTCTGAATATCTACATTGAAAACATATTTAAAAAATCGCCATTTTAATAAGAGTTCAATGATATCAGATTGCAAAACCAGGACGGGGAGGAGTGCGTCATTTAAACTAACATCGCTCGAGGAAGGGGTTGATGCCAACTGGCTTCACGTGTCCAAGTGTTATGTATTCTCGTTGGAATCTGCTTGGAATCTGCTCAAGCTCCCAAAACCGAGTAAGTTCAAAGTTTGAAATTTTGGAGAACATGGAAACAAATGAATTTTGTTTCCTATTTAAAGCATGAGGGAAGAGAACCTAACACATTTTTCATAATATTTCCCGTTATTACGGCTGGGTACAAATCTGCACCAATGATCAAGTCAACCTACTGACTTCTGTGGAAATTGACGTCGGCTAAATCAATTGGGGGCAGTAGTCCAAAATCCACTTTGTCCACTGAAAACTGGGGGAAGTTTCCTGTCAAATTAGGGAAAATTAGGCCTCTTGCCTTAATTCTAATCAAGGGGTCGACAGGTGAACCTAAAACAAATTTGGCGATTTCTCGCACTTTAGCCGGCGTTGTCGTTGCTTATTCCACTTACAATTAAGTCTGCAGGTTGAGTTGGCACATTAACACGCTTTTGTAACCGCTTCGTTATGAATGTGCCCTCCGATCTCGAATCCAGAAGGACCCTTGCTTTACTTCTGAAATGCATATGTGCACCATCGCAGTATCCAAGATTACATTTTTCGTGCTTGATGCGAAAAGTGTATTTACACTGCTGGAAGTGGTTGGGGGTTGAGTTTTCCTATCGTCTCCATTTCCTGATGAGGGACGAGTGGCCCAGTCGGGTTCCTGTGCAGCAATGTATGATGTCCTTGATGACAACTAAGACAGCTGAAGGGGCTCTTGCAATCCCTGGCAATGTGAGAATGCGCCAAACAGTTCATGCATAAATTGTATTTTCTCACTCCTTCATGGCAAGCCTTAAGCACATGGGATTCCTCTGGACATAATCTGCATACCGGTTGCGAGTACTGAGAAATGATTTGCAGATGAACGGTTTTTCATTATATTCGCTACACGCGTGCTCTGAATGTCAGAGACTGTTTCAAGAGTATGGAATCTATTTGAGAGGAAGCTGTCTAATTCCTCCCACCTCGGTATTTTGGCCTTGTCTACTATTCCTTGTTCCCAAAGTTCTCAAAGGTAGTCTACTAGAAACTAAAAATACAAAAATAACATCCCAATTGCTAATCTCAATCCCATACATTTGTAGAACTGAGATGCAATTGTTTACGCACTTTTTAATTTCCCACCACTGTCGGCTGTCACGGTAGGTAGGTTGAACAAGGTCTTCAACTGACTATTTACCATCACTCTTTTATTCTCATAACGGTCAGATAGGTTTTGCCATGCAGTTGCAAACCCATCATTGGTTAGTGGAGATTTTTTCACAATATTTTTGGCTTCTCCTCGAGTCTTATGAATAAGGTGGTATAGTTTTTCAACAGGGGTCACACGCGAATATTTATATATATTGCGGTGAATAAATCCCAAAAGGATGGCCACGCCATATAATCGCCACCGGACTACAGGATTCACCGTCGACGAACTTTGCTGCGTAAATGTCAGGTTGTGGATGATTTCACCCATTAATGCTACGCACGTCAGGTATGCTGCGTAGCAATCCTGATACCTATTTTTTGTAGCAAGCATGGCCGATGTGCCCGATTCTCCTCCAGATGAGATCCGCGAGTAACCATCAAATGTCTCCTTAACTTTCATCCATAATGCCTTGATTTCCTCATTTTGGATTTCCCGAAAAAAAACCGAATGATTTGCACTTGGAGTGTTGTTGTACAAACCTTCGAACTCTAAAAGTGCATCACACGCTCGGGAAAAATCGTTAGCGCTAGCCATTTTTACGGTAATACGCGCGGAAAAAAGCTAATCAAGAGTTTCAAGATGAACTTAGAACGGGTTTTTATGTATGTGTTGTGTGGATTTACAATCGTCTGTAACTTGACAAGATCACGACTAGTGATACAAAAATAAATTTTTTTAAAATCGGAAACTTCAAATTTTTTTGTAAGGGATGGGGTGTTTATGGTACTTCCGCACTAACCGTGACGCATACGTTTAAAAATTCGAAATATTATTAAATGGGGGTGCTTATGGTCCAAAGCATCAACGTATTAATAAAATCGACAAAATTTACAATATTTTTAAATAGCTTTTTTTAAGTAATTCAGATTTCTGAAAATTCACCATTAATGCTCCTTATTGATAGATTATGGTTTGTTGGGCCGTTGGTAAGGGCCTTGCTGCAGATGTTGCTGTAAATTCATTGGACCGTTGATATGGGCCTTGTTGCAAATGTTACTATAAATTCTTTGGGCCGTTGATATGAGCCTTGCTGCAGATGTTGTCGTAAATTCGTAGGGCCGTTGGTAAGGGCCTTGTTGATTAAGCGCATTGTCGCCTGTCACCTTGTGGCGTAGCAGCCGGCGAAATATGCTAGAAAATGCACTGACGTGTGGCACCTAGTGCCGGCGTACAGTACTCGCCCTACGGCCGGCGCTAATATCTCTTTTCTCTCTTTTTGACACCACCCAAATGCCAGTGCAACTCACCCGGGTCAACTCACTTTTTTCACTTTTCAGTGGAGCGCTTCGTATCTGGCTATTTTATCGCCTTTGGCCTTCTCACCACCTTTCTCACTTTTATAGTGGGGCGCTTCGCGTTTTGCTGGAATAATGCCTGCGCGCCCACTTTTCTAAAACACTTTTAGAATTGAACGCTTCGCCCTTGGCTGCGATAATGCCTGCGCGCCCACTTTTCATAACAATTGTTCACTTTGGTGCTGGCGCTCATTGCCATTTTTTCGGGTGTTTTGCCTTTGCACACTTTTATTCACTATTATATACGTTGATATATAGTTTACTTACCTTAGTTTTCCGGCCCTGAATCCTCTCGGATTCTGGGCTTTTCCTCCTGTCTTGAACACGAAATTCTCTAACGGAATTGGCCGATTGTGGAATCTGTAAATGTGGACTGGAAAAATGGTAATCCACAATAGCAAAAAAGAGGGATGTTCTTCAAATTACTATTTTTTTAACCTTTTTTTTTATTTGACGACTTGGCATTTTTTGTTTCGGCTTTTTGTATTATTATTATTTTTTTTCTTGAAAAATATAATTCCACTTTCTTTTGGTTAATCTGTGGAAAATCCGGCTCAAAGAACCAATGTTACTGCGGGATATATTTGGGGGCCGATCCTCCACAGAAATCCAATCTATATAAAAAAGGTAAAACCTACTCTTTGTGCGGCATCATCGGCCTTTATAGATTCCACAGAAGGTGGAAATCCAAACCGGAATGGATAACGTGACTCACTCCGAAAACGATTCGTCATCTCATTTTCCAATACAGAAGCGACATCTGTGTATGAGGCGTTTAATGCTAAGCAGGGTTGCATGCATAAACAACAACTTCTAAACTGAATATTTGTGTTTTGGTGTCAAGCGACCCTCTGATTTTTGCAAGATTATTTCTTTAACTTTTTTTTTATTTCTTGCTTCGATTTTGTACTTCATTTCATACTAATTTGAATTACTAATCGTTGCTGCGTATAAGTGTATTAACTCTACTTATGTTACCCATTTTGAGACCGCCGTGTAAGCACAAATACAATATTCTTAGTGATTAGTACTAAAAGAAAAAGAAACCGGTGTTTATTGTTTAATCTTTAAAAAGCGAAGGAAATTTTTTTATTCAGTGCTTGAACATTTAATATGATGCCGAATACGGAGTGAACCAAAATATACAATACGAAAGAAAAAATTTACCAAACACAAAAAAGAGAATAACATCATATAAATAAAAATACCTGTATGTCTAAAACTAATCGCTTAAAACTTAAATAGTACAGTGGAAAAAAAATATATGTTTCCTAAAAGCACAAAAATGAAGAAAAATGTTAAGTTTTTACTTAAAACAAAAAAAATTATATGTACCTATATACATACATATGTGTAATATATAAATATATAACATATGTACCTATATTCATTCTTCTATTCGTTGTTTGGCGCCAGTTGGAAATACCAAATGAAACCAGGTCGCTCTCCACCTGATCCATTCAACGGAGTGGAGGTCTTCCTCTTCCTCTGCTTCCACCAGGGAGTACTGCATTGAATAATTTCAAAGCTGGAGTGCTTTTATACATTCGGACGACATGACCTAGCCAGCGTAGCCGCTGACTCTTCATTCGTTGAACTATGTCAATATGATCATATAACTCGTACAGCTCATCGTTCCAGAGTGTGCGGTATTCGCCACTACCAATGCGCAGAGGACCACAAATCGTTCGCAAAGAGAGGACTTCACTTTTCAATTGCCTACTCAGTCCAAAGTAGCACCTGTTGGCAAGAGTGATTATGAGTTGGATTTCCAGGCTGACATTGTTGTTTGTGTTAATACTGATTCCGAGATCGCCGAAGTTATGACTGTCAACAATGACGTGGGAGCCAAGTCGCGAATGTGATGACTGTTTGTGTGATGGCTGGAGATATTTCTTCTTGCTCTTATTCACTACCATACCAATATCCTTCTCTTCCTTAGGAAGTCTGGAGAGAGCAGAACTCGGGGTTGTTGAGGCCAATAATGTCAATATCATTGGCGTACGCCAGAAGCTGTACACTCTTATAGAAGACTGTACCTTCTCTATTCAGCTCTGCAGCTCGTATTATCTTCTCCAGTAATAAATTAGAGAAGTCACACGATAAAGAATCACCTTGTCTGAAACCTCGTTTGGTATAGAGCGGTTCGGAGAAGTCCTGCCCGATCCTGACGGAGCTTTTAGTGCTGCTTAAGGTTAGTTTTCACAGCCGTATAAGTTTTGCGGGGAAACCAAATTCAGACATAGCAGCAAAGAGGCAGTCCTTTTCCGTGCTATCGATGGCTGCTTTAAAATCGATGAAAAGGTGGTGGGTGTCGATCCTCTTTTCACGGGTCTTTTCCAAGATTTGGCGCATGGTAAATATCTGGTCAATGGTTGACTAACCAGGTCTAAGGCCACACTAATAAGTTCTACGACAGTTGGCGCAGACTGTGGGGTCTCCTTTTTTATGAATTGGACATGCTTTCGTCCGACCATATTCTGCAAAGTAGCTGATGCATGCGCCTTGTCATCTCCTCACCGCCATGTTTGAATAGTTCTGCCGGTAGGCCGTCAGCTCCAACCGCTTTGTCGTTTTTTAAGTGGGCGATTACTATTTGAACTTCTTCATGGTCAGGTAATGGAATGTCGTTTCCATCGTCATCGATTGACAGGAGAGCCAATTATCACATATGGTGACAACATGGATGCACATTATATTTCTAAGAATACTGTTAACCATAATCGTACAAAGCATATCGATATTAAATTTCATTTTATTACAGGAAAAGTAGCATGTAACGAAATTGAACTAAAATTTGTATCTACTGATAAAAATGTTTCAGACATATTTACTAAAAGTTTGTATAAGTAAAAGCATTGGGGATTTGTAATATTACTTGGTTTGAATTGAAAAAGTTATTAAAACTCTTGTATTAAGTCAAGTAAAAAGTTCGTTCGATTTTTTTATTGATTTTTCAAAATATGATAGCTTTGTGTACATTTGTCCGATTTAAGTCAAATATGCCCCGTTTTTTTGTAAATTTGTTTCTAACTTCATTATACCCCTCTCGTAGAAGGCTGCGTCCCTATTGGCAACAAACTCAGAGATCCAATTTTCACAGGCCTCTCTTGAGGCCAACTTCTCACCATTAAGCGCGTTCGTCATGGACAGGAAAAGATGGTAATCACTTGGTGCCAGGTCTGAACTATAAGGTGGTTGCATTAGGACCTCCCATCCGAGCTCCTGGAGCTTCTGCCGCGTCACCAAAGACGTGTGTGGCCTGGCGTTGTCCTGATGGAACACAATTCGGCCTCTATTGATCAAAGATGACCTCTTCTGGATGAGTGCTGCCTTCAAGCGGTCCAGTTGTTGGCAGTAGAGGGCCGAATTGAGCGTTTGGCCATAGGAGAGCAGCTCGTAGTAGATGATTCCTTGCCAATCCCACCAAACACACAGCAAAACCTTCCTGGCCGTCAATCCTGGCTTGGCCACCATTTCCGCCGTCTGATCGCGTTTCGACCACGACCGATTTCGTTTGACGTTGTCGTAAGTGATCCACTTTCGCCTTGATCGAAGAAAAATTGTAAAATATATCGAATTTTCTCTTTACTGGTGTCCAAAGTTGACGAGCGCTCACAACGTGCTGAGTCAATCAATCGAAAAACTGGCAAAAACAACGCCGTATAGTATGACATTATGCGTAACACGTAACACGTAACACTAGTACTTGACCTAATATATCGACATACAATATATATACCATAAGCTTAAGAAGAAGTGTTGAAATTGAATTAGTTATGTAAGCTTAATATGTATTTAATTTAAGTTGATGTGGCAATGCTGCGCAAATGTCATTACTATATACCTTTTTGTTTCTATCACGCTCAGTTCGCTCAAAGAGCTTAACGAGTATAAACGAATTTTAAATAAACTTCGAATATCGAACTCGCATACGGCTGTATGGTTTTTATTCCAACAGTACGTAAGTAAATTGTAGATAAAAATATTTGAGAGTATTATCGGGCGAAAAATTGCTTCAGCGGTTACAAAGCGCCTTATATACACGGTGTGTCCCAAAAATAACCGAACTTTTTGGATATAAAATAGTAAAATACACATTATGTTATCTTTGAAAGTTATTTTTTATTCAAAATAGGTTCCATTTGACTCAACACAACGTTTGGAACGATCAACCAGCGCATGCATAGATTTTTTTATGTCATTTATAGAAATGTTCTTCAGTACCTCGGTTACGGCTGCTTCATTTTTTTCAATTTTTTTTTAACTTTTTAAACTTCAATTTCATTTTTTTTTCAAGTTTGACACAAAATTTTATATTTGCTCTTTTTTTTTTGGAACCATTAGCACACTTTTGGTTTTATTGAAATGGCTGTCACTCTTACATCTGTCATCCGACTTACATGAAGTCAGGTGCGTTTGAAAGAGGATGAATGTATCCTTTTAATGCTGCGAATTTTCAATAGATGGCGCTGTATGTTGTATGATTTAAATATAAAGTTCGGTTATTTTTGGGACACACCGTGTATATTACCAATTACTGTACCTTCAGTTGCGAATGTTGAGAATACAAATATTCTTTGAGAAATATTATTCATTCACATTCGCTTGCATATGAGAAACGCAGCTGTTCAATACATACAAATATTATACAATCTCAAAAAATCCGCTTGTCACATTTATTTACATACTTACGTATGTACACCTCCCCGCATTAGAAATGGGCAGTGGAAAAAACTCAACGGGAACATACCCAGGTTTTTTTTAGGAAAAAATTATTTAACGTAATTATCCCGAAAAATTTAGCTTTTATTTTATTTTTAGAACAAATGCAACGAAATATAGGTACTTTGAAAAGTGCACATATTATATTTTGTGTCAGCGTAAATAGGGCACTAGCTCTTGCCTGCTGTACGAAACATCATAATGTGTAGCCTGATTCAGGAACTAAAATAAAACCAGCAGTTTCTTATAACAACAAATAGATGTCTTCTTGTTTTGCTACAAGATTTTTTATCTGATCATTATATACTCGTATATTATTAATATAGCAAAATGCTAATTCTATTCTATTCCACGTGGTGTTGAAGGTCGTTCTTTCTTTATTGGGACTTGACAACTGCACGAGTGTATATAACACTTAATGTTTGTGTAACCGGTTCCAATTATACGATATAAAAGCTATTTTTGCTGTGCCGTCTGTAGTCAATCTATATCGTTCAACCGTACTACAATCCTACTCAGGAATTTAGACTTGCAGAGTCCTCTCCACCAAATAACCGGGTCCATTTCGGCGACATTCTTCCATGTAAATGGTCTGCTCCCTAAGCCCGGTTTAGCTCTATGATTGGCTAAATCAACATCAATGTCCACTCCGTGCTCTTCTTCTAATTCAATGCCTTGCTTTCTTATACATATATATTTTAATTGGCGCTTTGTAACCGTTGAAGCGATTTTCGGCCGAGCTCCTCCTCCAATTTGTGATCTTGCGTCTTGATGTTTTTCCAACAAATGGAGGAACCTACAGTTTATACTAAGCCGCCTCCGAACGGCAGATGGTTTTTTACGAGAAGCTTTTGATTTTCATGTCAGAAATACACTCGGAGAGGTTGACATTCCCTGCCGAGGAGCGACCGGAATTAAATAATTTAATTTAGTTTAGTATTTAAATTAATTTTCTATAACTTTTGGATGTTGGTTATTTGTTTGCACTTGTTTTCATTAACTTTTATGCGCTATTTCGCTAGCCATTCTTCAATTAGTTGAAGATGCTGCTGTGACACTTTTGTGGCTGTAATGGAGCGTTTATGTCGACTTAGTATAGCAGTATCATCCGCAAATGTTGATGTTATTAATTCGTCACTTGTGGGAATATCTGCGGTAAACAGTATGTACAATATTGGTCCAAGAACACTACCCTGCGGAACACCTGCCGTAATCGGACACTCTTCTGTTATGTAATCATTTACTTTTACTGTGAATCGCCTGTTGGATAAGTAGGATTCAAGGATATTGTGGAACGTATTAGGTAATGATTTTTTAATTTTATGAATGAGGCCATCATACCACACTTTGTCAAATGCTTGCGCCACATCAAGAAAAACGGCCGAGCAATACTCTCTCATTTCGAAAGCTGTCCTTATTTCATTTGTTAAACGATTTACTTGTTCAATTGTGCCGTGTTTTTCCCGAAAACCCAATTGATGTGTAGGAATAATATAATTTTGATGGAGAAAAGGAATAATTTTTGATAGCAGCACTTTTTCGAAAAGTTTTGATAGGCAAGGCAACAGGCTGATTGGTCTATATGATGACGGCAGGGTTGCGTCTTTACCTGGTTTAGCTATCATAATTATTTGCGATTTTTTCAAGATTTGTGGATAATATCCTAGCATTAAAATGGCACTGAAAAGCTTTGCAAGAAAGTGGAGAGCAATGTTTGGCAATTCTTTTAGCATTTTTGGTGAGATATGATCGTCTCCTGGAAATTTTTTTGGATTTAAGGTGGCATCAGTGTTTTTTTAGTACAGACACAGATGCTCCGCAAGTAACAGTGTATCTAGGAGCAATATGGTTCGGTGACCATTGAACCATTACGCAGTCTCAACGGTACTTCATTGCTTAAGCGGCTTAAGGTTTTTGTTAGCTTTCGATAGAGATTTTTTAGTAGAAACGTTGGGAGATAAAGAGGTTATAAGATTTTGATATTTCTTTCTTCTTCGTATCTTAATGCCTTTTTTAGTTTGTTTTCTGCGACCTTAAGACGAATTTTTGCATCGGGAGATCGGTAGGCTTGCCATTCGCGACGCAAACGTCGCTTATTTCGGACCAGTTATTCTATTCAGCTATTGGTTATAAACGTTTTGCTTTTGTTTTCTGCTCTGGTGTGGCTATAGTTGCTACTGTTGCTAGTATACTATTAAATACAAATAACAAGTAACTCGTTTTCAACGTTAAAACCGTTCTCTATTTGCGGATTGGTCTGCATATGACTGCTAATGCATTTTTATATTTAAGCCAGTTAGTTTTTGATGTAGTAAGTCGAAAAGCATGCTCACTTTCAATTGCTTGTTCGTTCAATTTAATGATTATTGAGGAATGATCAGAAGATAAGTCAGCACAAGTTTCAGAAAATACTAAACTCCTATCTACGTTTTTAGTGACTGCAAAGTCAATCAGGTCAGGTATTTTCCTTGAGTCCGCAGGCCAGTAAATCGCAGCCAAAGTAAGGTCAACCCCCTAATTTTAAGGGTGATCGAAGTTGACTGCAACCAATTTGTTGAAAAGGAATTAGGAAAGTTGTGCTTTAAACGGTTCCTTATGAGTATAGCTGTGCCACCATGTCCTTTGCCATCTGGGTGATTAATGATGTACAGCTTAAACCCAGAGATATAAAAATTATACTTCTGGGTGAGAAGTGTTTCAGATATAAGCATAACATCAATTTCGTGGGTCTGTAAAAATAATTTGAGTGCTAATTTATGCTGGTTTACACCATTAGCATTCAAAAAATAAATCCTGAATTCACTAATTTTTTGTCAACAGGGTTTAGAGCATTTGGTTCTGCGCCTTTATTAGGTCTTGAGCCATACTTTGCATGGTTGACATAAATTGTGTCATGCATTGGGTTAGATAAAGAATCATGGTCTCAACTTCAGTACTGGATGGAGTGGCTGGTAGGGCCTGTTCATTGGCTTTCACTACGTTGGCATAGTTCATTCGACCAATATTTGAGCTAGGTAGGTTGGAATGGCTCGGAAAGGAAGAAGTACGTGTATATGGGAGTTGGTTCCGTTTGGCTTGTATACCCTGAGCAAGTTTAGATTTTAAATCTTTGTAAACCGGACAGCCTCTATAATTAGCGATGTGATTTCCAACGCAGTTGCTACATTTTTTTATCTTGTATCCGTTTTATTCAAGGGGCATTTGTTAGAATGGTGAAGATCACGTAGACGGTACGTAAAGTACAATAGGATTTTGTGTGACCAAATTCCTGACAGCTTGTGCATTGCACGGGACCATTACGCTTGAGCGCTTCTTCCACCATGATTCTTCGGTGTAAAAGGTATTTTGAACCGTAAATTGGATGCGTTTCATTTTTCTTAAGTTGAGCTGAGCTTGGCGATAAGAACACTTTAAACATAGGCTGCGCTACTTTATTTCTGTTCATTATGTTAACGACCGCCCTAATTTCAAACCCTTGCTTCTCTAGAGCTTCTTTTATGTCACCTGGGTCAACTGTGGCTTCGATTCCCTTAATTGCAACAATCAGGCCTTTCGCGCTCTTCAACTGGTAAGAATAATAATTCTTGTTGTTTGTAGAAAGAAACACGGAAGTCTTTTTCACTGTGTACTTGTATTTTTGTCTCGTCTATGTTTCCTTTTTTAAGAGGTACAATGTGAAAATTGTTGATACCTGTTATATTGGCTATGTCGTAACGAGTAAATTAGAGCTGCGCTCCCGCAAGTAGATTGTTGGAGGTTTAGTATTGACGACTGTGGAAATACCCTTTGGGTCTGTTATATTCTCTTCCTCATTTAACAGGGCAAATCCTTTTCCTTTTAGGGCATTACCATCAGCATCGATATGAGAACCAACGGTATTATGCTTCTTAGCATTAATCAATTTTTTGGGAGTACTAGATTTCCTTTTTTTGTTGACCACATTTATGTAGCGATCAATGTCTGTCTGCACTGCAGACCCTTTTTACATTTTGGCTATCTCACCTTGTTCAGTATTAGTCGCCTGCCCTGGAGTTGCTGTTGCATAGCTATTTGTTTTTCTGCTATTGCTGGTGAACTTAAGGGCTCTGGAGACGTTCAAATAATTTCATCAAGCGTTGCATATGTGTGAGTGGGGCTCACTCGTGTCTTGCCCGCAAACGTTCAAATAACCACGTCAATCATCATTTTAAATTGGTACTCATAGAGCTCGCATCTCATGTCGTCTTCGGAAAACAATTTCCTCTTATGTTCCTATATATTGCAATTTTATTGGAAAATAATATTTATTTAATGATTTAATTAAATATTTAAGTTATTTAATTTTAACTGGGAAAACTCTTAAGATGATGCTTCCATCTGAAGATTCTAATATCATTGTTATGTATTCTTATTAATGTGTATTATTTTTTTTTGCTTTTTTCGATGTAAATTTGCCTTCGAAGCAAACAAGATATTTTTAAAAGGGTCAGAAAGATATGTATAAATAAATATGATTATATTAATCACAAAAAAATATATTCATATGTAGGCGAATGTCTGAATGTTATTTCATCCGTGCATTTCCCTTCTTCACTATCAAACATCACAACACAAATGAGGTTGTTTTCGTCAAGCATAAGAGGAGACGATCAAATTATCGTCCGTCAAATTCAAATATCAAAAATTTTTGATTTTCATCAAGCAGAGCCGACAACAAATCTGTGTAGCGTACGTGTAGCCGACAAAAGCCGACTACACCAATGCACATAAGAATTTGATGGGTTTATATGACCGTCTCCAGGACACTTTACACATGTCGGGAAGAGAGTTCTTTCGACTTTTTGCTTTCTATGTTGTTGCTAAGGTCTGCGTTGGCGTCTTTAAAGTTGAACTGCTTGCCTTTGCACTGCTGTTAGGTGGTGATTTACTTGCAATAACAGTGAAATAGGCATTTCTCTCTGCCGTCGCCACTGAATGCCGTCGCTCTTTCTGATTTGAGCGTTGATCACTCATTACATCGCCGGTTCACTTCTCGTTTTCGTTTCTCTGTTTATTTGGAAATGATTTTGTTTTTTTGTTATATATTCTGTTTATTTTTTATTTTTTTTACTTGTTTATTGCCAACTTAAGTGGCTATACACCCACTGCAGTCGATGTATAAATTTAAACGATTTAATATTTTCGTTTTCTTAAACTTTAAGTGAAATTACGGAGCCGTTCAAAAAATACGTCCGTACACTAAAGCAGCGCAGAGTTCTCCTAAATTATTATGTAAATATTAACAGACTAGGTAAACCTATGACACAGTATGAAATACATGTATGGTATGTAGATGGCCATAAGAAGGAATTTATATGCCTAAAACGCCCGAGCTTTTGGCCATCTCTATACATGACTCATTTCAACTTTTGTAAAATAACTATTTCCAAAATAAATAAACTTAGAAAATCAGAATATATCAATTTCAATGAATAAAAGTACAAGTTTGCGAGGAATCCCCAAATATAGTGCCAACAACTTTTATAGTCTAATATAACATTTATTAAAGCTCAAACTTACCGGTAAGTTATCGTTCATAAAAAGAAGAAGTAGTTGTCAATCAATCAAAGTTAAAAGTCCATAAAATAAAATATAAGTCGTCAATTGAACCAACAAATTAACACAAGTGTGCGCAGCACGAAGACAAAATAATATGTACGCCACTGCTACTGCAATAATTGCTAATCAGCAATAATAAGTAAAGCACAGCGGAAGTGCTGCTTTAATTGCAGAACTTTTCTCACAGCAAAAGCCAGACGCACCATCAGCATAAAAGCTAATTTCGGTGTGGAACGGAAGCCCAACGCGCGCAACCCAAATAACCAAATTCAGGGAATTTGTAACAACAACCAAGAAACTGGCCAGTGCAACATAGCTTAGCTTTTAAGTAAAATTAATTTGTAAAGTTAGTCTTAGTTCTGTAACCCACAAATAAAGTTGAAATAAATATATTTTTTTAGAAATTTCATTTTGAAATTTCATAACTGGCGCCCAACGTGGGGCCCGCTCTAGTCGCGTTTCAGTTGATCGTACAATTCGCGGGTGTGTCCAAAGGTGCTATTCGTGATATTCAACGTTTGGTGAATTCGTGATGCAGGACAAGGATAATACTTACACCCTATAGACGGCGAAGGCTTGGGCTAGGACTCAACAAGCGTAGGAAAAGAGGCCCCTTTGTAACGAATAGTCAACGGGAAACGCAAGACGTTAGCCGCCTGCCCAGGAGAATGTTCCTGCTACTAGAGTAAGAATTAGTTCTAAGACCAATATATTTACTTAAAAGAATTTGTAAAAAAGAAAATAATCGTGGAAAAAGCGAAATTGTTTAATGTAAAACGAACTTAGTTTAAAAAAAATTTTAATGCAAAAATAAACGCAAAGCTAGAAATAGTGACAAAATTTAAGAAGGAAAGGTAAATCAGAATAAAAATAATCTAATTAGAAGAGATAAAATTCTATTAAAAATAAAATAAGCCAACTAAAAGTGAAAAAAATCTAGAAAGGAAAAATTTAATTTAAATCAAAATAATCTAGGGATAAGTGAGTAAAATAAATAAAAAAAAAAGTTTAAAGTTAAAATAGCATAAATAAAATATATCAACCATGCCAGTTAATCCTGCCAACCTCATTTGGCCACCATTACTCAACGCACCCCATGGACCACCAGCACTCCATGATCAGCCCCCTGCCTCTTCTAGTTCAATCTCTATGGATGAGTTAACTACCGTAATCACAGGGATTGTGAATAATGTCTTAAAGACTGTAGGGCGCAACATGGTTCAAGCAGCCCTTAATTCCAATTCCAACATAGATTCAGGTATACCCGGTAATATCTCCGAACTGGACAAAATACCAGATGTGGTACGATGTCTTCGGGAGTTCTCCGGAAACCCAGGAGAATTCACATCCTGGAGGAAAATCGTAGATAGGATCCTCCAGATATACGAGCCTCAAAGAGGTACCCTCAAGTATTATCGCATCCTCAATGTCATAAGAAATAAAATCATAGGCAATGCCGACATTGCCTTGGGGTCCAGTCCACTGGATTGGAAGGTGATTTCCAGGTGCCTAACACTCCATTACGCGGATAAACGCGACCTCGGTACTCTTGAGTACTAAATGACTTCTCCTGTACAGGGTAGTCATACAATCCAAGAATTTTACCAAAAGGTAAATTCTCATCTATCGCTAATCCTGAATAAACTGGGATGTATGGAAATTGACGCAGAAGCCATGCACCTACTAACCCGTACCTATAGGTATAGAGCCCTAGACACATTCGTTCGTGGACTCAAAGGAAATCTACCAAGACCAGCAGGGACCAGAGGGAACCAGCAGATCTCCCTCAGGCACTCCATTTATGTCTCAAACTTGAGAATCAACCTTCAGGTCACATTATGCCTTGATTAATAATAACAATATGAGCAGGAAACCACAAGAGTTTCGTCCACCCCTACCTCCCAGAAAGATTAATAACGAATTTTACCCCGAATTGGCATACATGCCCCAACCTAGGTTGTACGCAGCCACTCCACATAGACTACCCCAAATGAACTATCAAGTTCAACGCCAGCAACAGGCACCCCAATTTGCACAACTGCATTACAATCCTCCACCACGGTCTTTGCATAAGCCACATCCACGTCCAGAACCAATGGACATAGACCCATCACTACGAACTAGGAATATTAATTATATGAATAGGCCACGTAATAATGACCTCCTCCTACCATGACAAATGACGAACAGACGAACGACAACGAGTGTTAAAACGGCAGAAATGATGCAGGTCAGGACGGCAGCTACATCGACACGACTGATTTTCATTTTTTAGAATGAGTCACTCTTCGATGCCTTATTTCGAATTCAGGTTGAAGAGTGGAGATATTGTTAAAATTTTAATAGATACAGGATCTACAAAAAATTATATACAACCCTCTATTGTGCCCAATCCAATAAGTAACGAAAGCATTTTTTTGCAAAATCAATTGCAGAAACATTGAAATCAAACAGCATACCTTCCTCAACCTATTTAACTCAGACAAATGAAATTCTACCTCCTCCCAACTCCATGGTTTCCTCTGGAATGATAGCCTCAAAGAGCTCGACGCAGTCATCCACGTTAAGGATAACCTCATGGAGTTAAAAGGCAATACTAAAATTAAAATCAAACAGTTAGCTTCAAGATCTATTAACAAAATTGATATTAAGGAAGTTAACTTGTCACAAAATTAGCAGAAAGAAATTAATAACTTAGTCAGAAATTTTCCTAATCTCTTTTCGGAACCAAACGATAAACTTACCTATACCACAAAAGTGATAGGAGAAATTAGAACGCACAAAGGCATTCACATTTATACAAGGTATAACCCTTACCCAATGTCATTGAAAGGTGAAGTTGAGACTCAGATCAACTAAAGGTTAGACGATGGCATCATTCGACCATCGAGATCACCTTATAATTCACCCGTTTGGGTCGTAGCCAAAAAACCCGATTCCCAGGGCAATAAGCAATATCGAATCGTTATTGATTATCGGAAGCTTAACGCGATTACCGTAGCAGACCGCTGCCCAATACCCCAAATTAACGAGGAATTATCCCAACTTGGGAAAAACAAATATTTTTCCGTCCTAGATTTAAAAAGTGGATTCCACCAAATCCCTCTCAAGGAATCCGATATCGAGAAAACAGCTTTCTCAATAAACAATGGCAAATACGAGTTCACGAGACTGCCATTCGGACTCAAGGATACCCCCTCAATATTCCAGCGAGCCTTAGATGACATTCTTCGTCATCACATTGGAAAAATTTGCTATGTCTATATCGATGATATAGTCGTCTTCAGCAACTCTGAAGAAAAGCACACCCTCCACTTAAACCATATTTTTAAAACCCTCATTGACGCAAACATGAAGATACAATTGGACAAGTGCCACTTTTTCAGGGACTTAGTAGAATTTCTAGGACTCATTATTTCCTCAAAAGGAATAACAAAGAATCCTTCAAAGGTTGAAGCAATAGCTAAAATACCTTACCCCAAAAATATTAAGCAACTTCGCTCAATCTTAGGCCTTTCCGGCTACTATCGTCGCTTTATAAAAGATTATGCGATGCTCGCTAAACCCCTATTCATATTCCTAAGAGGGGAAGAAGGACACATATCTAAAAACAAGTCCAGTAAAATCAATATTGAATTGGATGAAGACGCAAAGGATGCCTTCAACAAAATTAAAAATTCTCTCCTATCCGACGACGTCATACTTTCCTATCCTGACTTTAACAAAGAATTCCTTTTAACGACCGACGCGTCAAACTTCACAATTGCTGCAGTCCTTTCATAAAACAAACACCCCATCGACTTCATCCCCCGAATACTAACCAAAACAGAAGAAGCCTACGCTACTAACGAAAAAGAGTTCTTAGCAATTATTTGGGCTCTAAATAATTTCAGGAATTATCTATACGGTTTAGCCAAAATAAAAATTTATATAGACCATCAACCGCTTACAGCAATAAAAATAATAATTCTAAAATGCAACGATGGAAAGCCACACTGGAGGAATACAATCATGAACTCCACTACAAACCAGGTACAGCTAATGTTGTAGCCGACGCATTATCAAGAATGGCTACCGAACCAATTAACGCCTTGTCAGTAACCCAGCATAGTGACGAGAGCTCATCCGACAACCTATCTACCTATTAATTCAAGATAGTATTCCCCGCATACCATAGACACGTCATTGAAGAGCCGGAATATAACTCAGAAATATTAATAAATCTCCTAAAAAGATACCTAAATCTTTCCATAATAAATTGTATTAAAACCGATGAAAGAACTATGGGAAAAATTCAAGAAATATATCCGATCCACTTTAATAACTATAAAACCAGGTTTTCTCAACTTCAAGTCCAGGATGTGACAGATGAGCAGCAAAAAGAAGAAATAGTAATAAACACACACAAAAAAGCACATAGGAATCCCCGTGAAAACAAGCTTCAAATTTTAGAAAATTATTATTTTCCCTCCATGACCAAAACAACAAAAAGAATTATTCAACAATGCTCAGTTTGCAAAGAAAATAAGTACGGCCGCCACCCTACCAAACCGAAACTAGGAGAAATCCCTATTCCACAGTTCCCGGGACAAATCATACACATTGATATTTACATAACCGAAAAAATATCGTCCTTACAGCCATAGACAAATTCTCAAAGTATGCGCAAAAAAAAATCCTTCGTTCTATAGCCGTAGAACATGTTAAGGGGTTATGCCACTCTAGGATTTTCAAAAAACCGCTTTTTTTTTTTGCTTTAAATAGTTCCTTAGGGTCTCAGAAATAACATATTGCAGGATTATGGCTCGGAATAAACTCTAAATAATTTATTTTCGAAGTTCCTTGCAAGGCTGCACGGTACGCACACGGTACAACTTAAAACTTTAAACGCGTTTATCTCCAAACTACATTTTTCGAGTTGGCCGAACCAAGAACTCGTACAATTTCCAACCGATTAGGTTCAAATTTGACACACATCTTTAAAAATACATTTTTTAAGGTATCACGTAGGATTTTTTTTATTCTATGTAGTTCATTTGTTATTAACAATTAACTGATGATTTTTTAGTCGAAATTAGAAAGTTTAACTTTAGAATTGCGCCATTTGATCATGAATCAATATATCGAAAAAATCCTACGTGTTACTTTAGCTATTGTAATATGTACAATAAAACACCTATTTTTTCGGTCTCTAGAGTGGCATAACCCCTTAAGGAGCCTCTCCGCGAACTACTGTTTCAATTTGGCGTACCAGAATCGTGCTTGAATTCAGCTTCCATTCGATTTTTTTTTTGAAGATACTCTTAATATACTAATTTTTAAAACACTGCTTTATGCGAGTTCTGTGAACGGTCAAGTAGAAAGATTTCACTCAACCCTCACAGAAATAATGCGCTGTTTAAAAGCAGAGCGAAGCTTCACTTCATTCGCCGAACTCCTCGATAACTATATGTATGAGTACAATTATTCAGTTCACTCTACAATAAAGAAAAACCCAATAGAAGAATTTTCCGGGAGAAGAGTTTCCACAGACCCAGGCCATTTTGGAAAAGCTAGGGAAGAAAATATCTCCGAACTAAGAAATAAACTACTAAAACCTCCCTTAATAAAGCCCGTCATCCAATTAAAACATTTAACCCAGGAGAAACAATTTACGTTAGGATCCACAAACGACTTGGAACCAAAATATCCCCAAAATTTAGAAAAGAAATAGTGAAGGAAGACAAAAATTCAACCGTTTTGACAGAATCAGGAAAAATATTTCATAAAAGCAATATAAAAAATCAAAATCAAATAATCAAATTCTTCATTTCCAGACTTCTCCTTATTTATCCGATACTCGCATCAATAGACATTTATGACTACTCCGCGGCACAAATAATTACGATAAATGACGGACAAGCAAAAATTCAGAACTGAGCCTTCAGGCTAATACATATAATCGACCTTAGCAAATACGAACAATTCCTGACGGACATGTACAGATTCACCTCTTCGGACATACGCAAGAACACAATCCTTTACCCCATCCTTAACCACGAATTAACCCAATCTCTGCCAATTTTAGATACAATAAAACCTGTCCAAAAAAGACAGAAAAGATCCATAAATCGCTTAGGAACGGATTGGAAATTCATAGCCGGAAGCCCCGATCATGAAGATCTAGAAATAATAAGCAAAAACCTTAATTAAATTAATAATAATAATAATCAACAAATACTATTTATCAATATTTTTAACGAAAAAATTAATAACATTAGTATGAAAGTAAATTATCTTTTCAATAACATATGAAAAGATACATATATAGAAAACGAAACAGTTAAAAATTTGCAAATAGGATAAGACTAATAAAAGAAGAATTGATTAACATTAAATATGCCATACAGTGGGCAAAGAAAGATATTCTAATTACATTATTGCATAAAAATGAAATTGAAATTGCGCTAGGAAAATTAGAAAATGACGAAATACCGTTCAAAAATGCAAAGGAATCATTAGAAATATCAAATGTAAATGTAATTAGTCAAAATATGACAATATTCTACTTGGTAAAAATACCATTAACTATTAAAGGAAATTTTCAAAAAATTATTGTAAGACCAGTTTTTAAGCAAGACAGAAATATTATTAATGTCAAATTTGATAAAATATTAAAAGGTACAAAAGATACCTATGGAATTAAAGGATTTTGTAATAGTTATAAGAAAATTGAAATTTGTAAGCAAACTCAACTAGTATATATAAGTAATAGTAGTTGCATACATAGAGTAGTAAATAGTTTAAATTCATCTTGCACTTTGACAAACGGACAAAACATCCAAAAAATAGAAGGAATAAAACCAGGCACCATATTGCTCAATGGCTTTCAAGGAATAATAGATGCTGACGGAATACAAAAAAATCTATCGGGAACACATCTTATTAATTTTCATAACTCAACGTTAAAAATAAATCATCAAGTTTACATTAATTACGATTGGTTCTACTGTCAGCAATCCCAGCAGTCCTGTTGCCAGCACCAATCGAAAAAGATCGAATTGAATTACTTTCACTCAAAGCTTTAAAGGAATTTCATATTGAAAACATACGAAAAATAAATCTTCTCAAGACAGCAACGATATTCAATAGCTCCCTTTCACTTGGAGCCGTTGCAACTACCATTATCGGCATAATAATTTTTCGAAAATTTTGGAGAAAGCACCAAAACAAAATAACCATATCTTCAAACCTGGACCCTAACCAGACGCCCCCACTACACATTGATCTTAAGAAAGTAAAGGATCTATTTTTGATCCTATTTTTGATAGGCTCTCGGGACGATCGCTTTTAAGAGGGGAAGTGTTAACACGGCATATGCTAACAATTGCTAAATAAAGCAATAATTGCTAATCAGCAATAATAAGTAAAGCACAGCGGAAGTGCTGCTTTAATTGCACAACTTTCTCACAGCAAAAGCCAGAAGCACCATCAGCATAAAAGCTAATTTCGGTGTGGAACGGAAGCCCAACACGCGCAACCCAAATAACCAAATTCAGGGAATTTGCAACAACAACCAAGAAACCGGACAGTGCAACATAGCTTAGCTTTTAAGTAAAATTAATTTGTAAAGTTAGTCTTAGTTCTGTAACCCACAAATAAAGTTGAAATAAATATATTTTTTTAGAAATTTCATTTTGAAATTTCATAACTTACATACATACATTTGTATGTAGGCTGCATCCCGGAGAACATTTGCATGTACGGCATATCTTTATATATATTTACGTATGGACGTCTTGCAATATTGGCGCTCACACCAATGGCTTTTAGATTAAAAAAGAAAAAAAAAGTAATAATGACATTTATTTTTTTGTAATATATACAAATAATGGTTGTGTATGAGAATACAGACTTAGAGTTCAGTGAATACACATTAATCTGTGAAAATGTAATTTTTTTACCTTGATGGTCTAATGGCTGGTGGATCGCTTAAAAATAGATCTAAAAGATTCTAGAATCACAATGGAAGTGAAGTGAAATTTCTTCGGTTCGGCTTGACCGTTTGTTATAAATTTTTGTATACGCGTTTAGCGTTAGATGTGCATTTATGTGATAAATCCATGCAAAGTCACCACACATTAAGATGGTCGTTTATGTTTAGGCCTAAACTTTACGGCTCCCTTGCGGTGAGCAATATATAATTTAAAACTTCACCAACCATCGCGCCAATTTGGGTTATAAAGCTTATATAAATTTATAATTTTTTGTTTTTCATAACTTATTAACTATGGGTCTGGAAACCTATTTCATATCCTCTTTTCTCCTGAAATGCTATTAAAGAGACAAATTCATAAATATTTAAAAAATAACGTGGTTATTGTTCAATGCACTTTTAATTTTGTATATAATTTAGATTTTGATATATATATTTCATATATATATATATATTTTTAAGTTTGGGCTGCCCCAGAAATTATGAGGCCGCAGATTGATGGTTGAGCCATTAAGCAACCGACGGTGGAAGGGGGACGTATTCCCAACCATTATTTGGGTGTAGACATCGGCGCCAAATGTTAGCCCTTTGTCACAGCCGAGTCGATATTCGTGGCGGGACTCAAGCGGCTGTAGCGGTCCACCATTCTAGCTTGTGTGGTAGCTCGATGAGTCACCCCATATTTCCCACGTATTATTATTGAACAGTAAGTTTGGTGTTTCTCAACTTTAGTTCTTTCGCTAGATACCCGACGATAGAACTGGTGTCGCATGTGTCGATAAGGGCGCGGACAAGGTGAAGACGGCCGCTCGCTTCGATGAGCACCATAGCCCTTTTCGCTATGGCGACAAACGATCGTATTATTAGCGGGGGTGCCGCGCGTCTATTTATACGGCCTGACCTGAATCCTTTTGAATGAAGACGTTGAATTGTAAGGACAGAGAATTTTTGGCGTTTATACGGCTTAGCCCTGCTAGAATTGCAGTGATGCGGGCGAACAGGACGTGATTCCGCGTCGTGCTATCGACGGTCCAGTATGCCTGCGTTAGATGAGAGGAAGGTACGAGTTCCATCCTGTAGCAGTGTTAAGATTTAGATGGGCGGAAAGGACGAGTTTCTGCGCCATGGTCCGTGGTACTAGTTTGTTCATGTTGCAGCAGTGGTCGAAATTGGCGTGCTGTACACCCGCCGCTTGATGATAAGTTTTCCACCTCCCCTCTTTCTCTTCTTCCACTACTAGTCAAGCCCACGATTCGTTGTGGTCCGTGATGTCGATTGATAGTGTACTGTCATCACTCCCATCTACATCAAGAACTTCAACCGATGCCTGATTTGGAGATTCCTCCGCCATACGCAGTGTGCAGTGGTGCTTCTCATGGCACTTTTGACACCTGTCCTAGCTAGTACAAATTTCGATCTTATGGAACGGACTTAGATAATTGGGGCAATATTTATAAATCAAAAACAGCTCGAAGCCTCTCCTCGGCCGATTTAATGAAACTAATGAAACTTAGGGCTTTGAAATAAACGAACGCAGATAAGTTGTATTAAAGTTGTGTGCTTAATGCGCTTACTAATTGTGGCGTGTGAATCTGGCATAAATACTTAAAGCTTTGGTGAGTTCATATATGTCTAATGTGGTGAAAAAGAAAAATGGCCAAAGCCAAAACTATTCTAGAGATGTTAGGTTGTATTGAACTTTATTACCCGGATCATCTTAAGACACTGGAAACTTATGTAGGTAGATCAAGCTAAGAATAACATCTACGAATTGGAGGCAAATCTAGCAATGCTGAAGCTATACCAATGCAACCTAAATGCCTAACTCCGATATCACATATACAATTCTATTGAAGTTATTGACAAACATGACCACATACAGATTTTGTTATGGCCAAATGCTTATTATTACCCCAACAAATAAAGGACGGGACTGTACAGACCATCATTGACCTGGCTGATATATTAGAGCGTACAGATTTTACTTTATTCTGGCAGCGCGCCGAAGTAAACGATCAATGTTCCGTCATATTTTGATTCCATTCGCAATTTTGTATGCCATGTCGGCATTCCTTTCCAAACTATCAGAAAAGATCTACTAAAAGGGCATCGTCATTCATTTCAAATATTGTCGCCTTATTAGAGTTCTTAAAATTTCATTAAAAACTAAATATTTCAAAAGATTTCTTGCATCATTTTGTCGATCTGAATCGGTTACAAATTGAAGACGATATACAAAATTAAATTCTTAAACAATATTACAGTATGCGGTTTGCAATTCCGCAGGGACTAAAATCTAATATACTTATTAAATACAGTACAATGATCTCTTAACTAATTTCACACAAACTTTATTTAAAAGCTTAAGATATTCACAAATACCTCTCTGATTCATCTTAAATTGTTTAATAGCAACTAATTTTACCATGAATATCCGTTCGATTCTGCAAACTATTCGCAAATTAAATAAATATTCCAAACTACGGAAAGCAGTCATCAGACTTTCACTACCTAGTCAGATAATTAACCCGTTGCACCGATTCTGCATGGAAAACTCGAACACCACGTGGAGTACCAAAAATTGAAGTTAGCTTCTACATTGATCCCAAAGGTATCTTGAACGGAACCGCTTTCGAACGTTTTACCAATAAAGAAAACAAGATTACCATCACTAACGACAAGGGCCGTCTATCGAAGGAAGTCATCGAACGAATCCTACGTGTATGTACGAATATATCACAGAAGATTTTTGGAAATACTCAGAATACCCGGTTTTACCTAAATATTGACACGCATACATATTCATTTGTTGGGAAAACATCAAGCCGCAAAACCACAAATTGGAGGAGGAGCTCGGCTGAAAATCGCTTCATCGGTTACAAAGCGCCAATTATGTATATACAATACCATACATATTGTATATATATACCATACATATCAAGTAAATAATTGCTGATGGCAAGAAACATTTTTAATTGTGAATTTGTTGTACGTAAGTTAATATAGATTGATAAATAGATTTTGTAAAACAGATATGTAAGTATGAAACTATAACGTAGAAATGAAAGCCGTAAATCACTCGCTAGTGAACTGTTGAACAGTACGGTTGTGTTTACCCGCTCGTCGCAACAGCAAACATAAATAGCATACAAACAAGCAAAATTACGCCAGTTTAAATATCTACTTCAGTATGCATACAAAAAAACATAGAATACAAACAAAAAGACAAAAAAAATACTCAAAAGGAAAAAATTAAAACACAAGATGGACGACGATGCGGAGGAGCCAGAGTGCTCTTGGGTTGGGTAACAGGTTTAAAGGAAGGAAACAACGAAAAAATTCGGGAATGAGGGAACTGGCCCAAAAC
Organism: Ceratitis rosa; assembly: GCA_037013455.1. Taxonomy (NCBI): domain Eukaryota; kingdom Metazoa; phylum Arthropoda; class Insecta; order Diptera; family Tephritidae; genus Ceratitis; species Ceratitis rosa. The sequence continues at coordinate 2,693,916 of JAWMAG010000036.1, read as the reverse complement.
TAACAAAAGCAACACCATTAAAACTGCTATACGACAAGGACCAGAAAGGCCGCTTTGTTGTATACATTGACACTAAGGTTATCGGAAATGACAGAAAAGCTATCAACTCAATACCCATCGCGGGATTATCAAAAAAAACTACATTTCAATAATATAAAAGAAGTTAGTAAGGTAGGGTTCGGACGAACTAAAATAATATGCAACAACGCGGAAGAAGCAAACAAAAATTGCTAATAGTAAAGAGATTGAGAAAATAAGCTACTATCCCAAAATACTGCAACACTTCATCGCCAAAGTGGAAATCATTTACGACATTCCCACCGAAATATCCACGTACGAGCTACAAAAGGAGATAATATCAAGATTACCGCTACATAAAGTAATAAGGGTGGAAAGAAGGGACAAGGATGACAAGGAAAATAAAATAGCGCTCAGACGAATGAAAATTATTTAAAGGACAGCAACTCCCGGAACATGTTATTTTCGCACATACAAAAATACAAGCAAAACTATTCATAGCGCTTACCCAATACTACAAATGTTTCCGATATAATCATTTTGCGCAGCATTTCAGAGGAAAGGTTCCCACAATTACCCCAGACTAAGGGCGCTGACAAAATCCCAAACCATACACAAAATACTACCATTCTCACAAGTAACACGAAACAGCAACAACGCAGAGAAGAACTAAATGCAGCTAGCACAATGAATGGGGAGAGGTCATAAAACCAATCATTATAAAAGACATTACAATTGAATTGAATGATACATTCAACAATTTGAATAAAGCGATCTCATCACATCTAGCAACAAATATAAATGAGAGTTTAAAACACAGCACAATAGAACTATTTAATGACGTTAGAGTTGCACTCAACAAAATAAGCAATACGTTCGACAGCATATTAGTAAACAACATTCCAAATGACAGATGAGATAAAAATATTACAACTTAATATACAGAGACTTAAAAAAACAGGGAAACAAAGTACTTCTAGAAATCTACCTACACAACAATAACATAGACATAGCCATACTATCAGAAACATGGCTAACCAATAATATGGACACGAGCCTAAGCAACTACAACTACGTATACACCAATAGACAAGACGGCTTCGGGGGAGTAGGAATATACATTAATAAAAATATGAAAATTCTCAATTTTTAAAATTCAGAGTGGCATCGAAAATATAGGAATTTCTATATTCAACCTCAAAAGAAACACCAACGCAAGTAGTCTCTACTGTCCACCCAACACACAATCCTTCGCCAATCAAAATACTCCAAACACTTGGAAAACAACAAGCAAGCTAACAAATGGCAACCCAGCCCAATAATCGCCACACTATTCGACAAATTCATACCTAAACAGAAACCCAAAAAAATCAAAATGAATCAAGTTCTCAAAGATATCTGCTGCATTAACATAAGAAACAGTTTAAATGAATTCAATACTAAAACATAAAACATTATATAGAAAAACACAATCCAAATCCATGACACAAATAAATATGTACCAAAATGCTGGTGGACAGACGAAGCTAACAAATTATTCAGACTAAGAAAGGCAGCAAGAAAATAATTTAACCAATATAAAACGCCACAAAACTATGAATTATACAGGATAGAAAAAAACTTACAAGAACATATTAAAGATTAAAAAACTAAAAATTGCAATGAGGTTGACTAAGGAGCTCTCCCAACCAATGCAAAAGAAATGTAGGCAAAAAATAAAAACTCAAAAAAATATAAATACGAAAAGCCTTCCAACAACACCTGGAACAACCAAGAGCAAACTAAATACCTTGAACATATTACTAGAACTACCGTCCATCAACTACCCACAACTAACAAGAATTCAAACATATCAAATGATACAATAGAAGAAATGAATCTAAACAACTTCCTACAGTTCCTACACAATGGAAATATGAATTCAGACGAGGGACCTGATCAAATATTTTACCGCATGCTGTCTCAACTGAACGACAAAGAAAAACAAAACCTATTCATAATGTTTAAAAACGTCTAGCTTGAAGGCAAAATACCGGAAGCATGGGGAGAAATTAATAATTATCCCAATCCCCAAAAAAAAGTTTATAACATTACAAACAACCTAAACTATAGACCGATCGGTTTACTCTCAACTCTACACAAAACATTAGAAGGACTACTCAAAATTCACATTGACAACTAATTACAACAACACAACTTTCTGCCAAATAGATCATACGGTTTCTGGAAAAACCATTCAATCGCAAAGTGTATAAATGACTTAATCAATACTGCTGCCCTCCACAAAGAGGAAAAACTCCGAGTAATGGCAGCCTATATTGATGTAGAATCAGCATACGAGCCAATATATGTCAACACGTTGGAAAAAATACTTATTAGGACCCCAATCAAGAAGAAAGTAACGAACCAGATAATAAACTTCCTCAAAAGACGATAACTCACATTAAATAGTAATAAAATACTAAACAACTACCTAGCTCAAGGTACTAGCCTCAGCCCCACTCTCTTCAACATATGTATATACGAAGCAAACCCACACAATAACCAACCCAAACTGTAAATAATTCCACTTTGCCGACGACTTTTTCCTAGTTTGCTACCAAAAATCACAACAACAAACTGAAATCTTACTGCAAGAAAAAACTGAAGAATTTGGCAACGAATGCAACAACCTTAAATTGTAAATAAACCCGAACAAAACTAAAACAATATATTTCAACAATAAAAATTCACAAATCTACCTCCAAATAAACAACATACAACTATAACAAGTCCTGATTATACCACGCTGTCTCGTCCTCGAGATCATTATATCTTGTAGTAACGCCAGTTGCATGATCTAACCACAACATTTCACAATTCTAGAAAGAATTTGCTTATCAATCAACACTATGTTTGGTTCACCTTCTTATGCTGCAACTACTCATCTTACAAACCTTCCATCCATAGCAACCTATCTTAAGAGAGCGCCATGTAAATAAAGAGTTGTCACCGCTCGCCCAGTACTGACTTCTTTAAACTAATACTTAATAAACTGAGGTAATGTGTAGTTTTTTCAAAAGAGGAGAAAACTGAATTCGTAATTACTTATATATTACCATAAAGATCATGTATATTTGATAGGTGTTTATATTCGAACATAGGTATACCAGGTGTGTTAGTTTAAGTTTGCCGGTTTTTTCGATAAAGAAAACACTTAATTTTTAGAGGAATCTCAAAATTTCTTTATTCAAAGTATTGACCATTGGTTTCTACACATTTCTCCCATCTCTCAGGCAAATTAGGGATACCATTCCAAAAAAACTTTTTCTCTTTCGAGGCAAGCCATTCGACGAACCATTTTTCGACTTCTTCAAAATTAGCGAAGCACTGCTCTGCAAGGGAGTGTCCCATCGATGCGAAAAGGTGATAATCGGACGGGGCGAGGTCTGGAGAGTACGGCGGGTGCGATAATATTTCCCAATTAAGTGTTTTTAATGTGTCTTTCATCAGTTTAGCGGTATGAGACGGCGCGTTGTCATGTTGCAAGATAACTTTGCCATGTCTTCGGGCCCATTCCGACCGTTTTTCGATCAACGCATGATTAAAATTGATCATTTGTCGGTAGCGATCCATGTTCACCGTTTCACCAGGTTTTAACAACTCGTAGTACACCACACCACACTGGTCCCACCAAACACAGAGCATTGTCTTACGGCCAAAGTGATTTGGCCTTGGAGTCGATGGGCCAGCTTCACCAGGGGAAAGCCATGAGTTTTTTCGCTTCGGGTTCTCAAAATAAATCCATTTTTCGTCCCCCGTGACAATTCGATGCATTTCGAATCGTTGAAGCAGCATTTCACAAACGGTTTTTCGATTTACCATTTGTCTATCGTTCAGCTGGTGTGGCACCCATTTTCCATACTTCTGGATCATTCCCATGGCTTTAAACGTTGGCAAATTGCTCCTCGAGTCACATGTAGTGCTTCTGCTAATTTTTGTTGCGATTGGGATGGATCAACATGCAATTCCAATATGAAGAATTTTAGGATACAAACAAGCAAAAGTGAAAATGGAGACATGCATAAAAGCACTTTCGTTTCAGCAGCGTTTGTCCATGCAGCAATAATCTGCACTTGCAAATCATAAGATTGCATAAGTAGCCAAATAAAATGAATGCGGTATCTTGAACTCATGATTTCAATAGTTGTGACAAATTTTGCAAACTGCTAATGTAAACAAAAATCAGCTATTTGAAATAACTCACTTTCAGTGGAAACGTTTGATATTTCATTCACTTAACAGAGGCCTTAAATGCATTTAAGTGCTTGGTGGAAATAGGCTATTATTTTGCGCAATCAGCTGATAGCTGCCACAGCCGCTCATATTTTTATGTTAATGGGATCGTTTGCAATTCCACAATTTCTCTTTGTTTGTTTCGTATTGTTTTTATTTTAAAGAGGAGAAGCATTCTTACTTAATATATGCATTTCTGTTAATATTAATGCAAAAAAGTAATTTTTGAAAAATAATTGCAACATGCAAAATAAAAGTCTCGTCCCTCAGTAAATCCGAAAACACACGACATTTTCTGTTCAATTACCGAAAGTGAGTTAACTTACTTTGAAAAGTGAGTTAACATACTTTTATACAACAACAGACACATGGAAATTCATACATTTAAATGCGATGTTTAAATGCATTTAAGCTAAAATGCATTTAACGTCCGGTAGAAATAGGCTATAAAATGGGTAGTTGCAGCATCATTTTACTTCATTATGTTTCGTTGTGTTGATTTTACCACATGTATTTTTTACTACTTCGTCCAAATTATAATATTTAAAAGTTTTTATTGCGAGTAAATTATCTAAAATTCAGATGGAAAAAGCAGTGGACACTTCGCAATCTGTTTTAGCCGAAGCTTTGCGCAGAATTGCAAAATTGGAGAGGGACACCGCAAATCGTAAGCGGCACAGTCGCAGTCCCGGTCGCAGTCGCCTTGTTTGAGACTCCACTTCAAGCAGCAGCAGAGTTACGAATCGTGGAGGTTATGGACGGCCATCAAGACGGCTTTCATTTTCGTCTTGTAGTCCAGGTATTATCCGTTGTTCTCGCTCGAGAAGTGTTAAACGTTCGAATAGAACACGCTACAATGATGCGCAACAAAAATTTGGGAATGACGACAGTGCGCGTTTCGCGAGACGAACGACACGTCAAATAGTCCCCGGCGAGCGTAACCTGCGAGGTTCGACACGGGCGTCAGGCAACTCCCCTGACATTCTCAATCATTCAAGATATGTTGCGTCAAATATTCAAGCGATACGTCAATTGAATCCCGACGAGCGTGGCCTGCAAGGCACGACACGGGCTTTAGGCAACTCACCTGACAATTTCGATCAATCAAGGTATATAGTTTCAGGTACGCAGGTGACACGTAATATGAACCCCTACGAGCGTGACCTGCGAAGCACGACACGGGCGTCACGTGATTCACCTAACATTCTAAGTCGTTCAGACTCCTTGACAACAGGAAGTGGTATCGATAATCCTGGAGCAGCAAAAAATTTAACTATTTCACCGGAGTCGCCAGATCGTGAAGAAGCTTTAGCAGACACCATGTTAGCATTTATTGGCACAAATACAACGACAGTCAGTTAAGGTCTGAATATTCTTGAGCCTATTGCGGATCGGGCTTATCAGAAGGTAACAGAGAAGAGCTTCTAGGCAAATACCCAATATCTGCAAACTGTCCAGGTTTGGGTAGCCCTACTCTAAATCCAGAACTAAAATTAACTCTCAAGAGAGATAGTTTTCAACTATCACTTCAAAATCAGCTGGGTGCATCACTAAGTGCCTTGGGTCAAGCGTTTTTAGAAACATTGAAAGAGGACCCGGAGAATGAAATAAATAAGGCCATCAATGCAGCTCTTGGAGATGCAGGACAAGTTTTAACAGATTTACACTACAAACTTTTCACAACTCGGTGCTCATTTATCTTGCCTGGGCTTATCTTATTATCAAAGAGTGTTGCCAGTCGATAGGCTTTTGTTTGGTGAATCATTCACCGACAGAGTGAAGACAGCCTCAACATTGGAAAAAGCAGGAAGGACATGCTTAAACCATCATCAAGTTCCTCGATGACTGCAGCTTCAAAACATAGCTCGAGTTATACTCAAAAACTCAAATAAGGGTCAATTTGTGTCAGCGTGTTTTTTGGTGGAAAAGTCAAGCGGAGGTTAACGGTTTATCTTAAATTTGAAGATGTTAAATGTTTTTATTTCTGCTCCTCACTTTAGTCTTTACCGAAAATCGCTTCAGCTGTTACAAAGCGTCAATTATATATATATACACTTTAAGCTTGAGGATTATAAAACAGTTACGCAGTTACTTTCACGTAATGCTTTTTTGGCTTCAGATGATCGTGAAGACGCTTATTTTTTGATACCAATTCATAAGAGTTTTCGGAAATTTTTAAGATTTAAGAGCAATCGCTAAAGAGTTACGATTGGAGGGTTGACAATCGGTAGTGTATTCTTTTGGTGGAAAATTCATACTTAGTCTGCAGAGACAATGTTGTGCGAACTACAGCCTTATTGCAAAAATTAGGTTTTAAGATAAATTGGCAAAAGTCGCAATTAGTTCCGTCCCAGACTTGCAAGTTTTTAGGCTTTGTAGTGGACACACATAACTTTTGTTTGAGTCTACCACTTGAGAAACGGGAAAAAATTAAAATAGCAGCTGAAAAATTTAAGACATGTCAGTCGTGAAAATTTCGTATTTAGCTCAATTTATAGGGTACCTTATTGCAGCATGCCCCGCAGTACAATATGGAATGTTGTATACATAACAATTGGAGAGAAAAAATTTTTTAGCTCTTGGGAAGAATGGTGGTAACTATGAAGGGAAGGTTCCAATTGAATCCTATCTTCACGCAGATATTGATTGGTGGATCAATAATATTGACATTGCGGAGAATCCTATTAGAGAGGGTAAATTTGTCTTAAAAATTTTTTCTGATGCTTCGGGCGCTGGATTGGGTATCTGCTGTGGTGAAAGACGTTCACATGGATGGTGGAGTGATAAGGAAAAACAAGACCACATTAACTTACTTGAGTTAAAAGCAGCATTTTATGGATTAAAATATTTTGCAACTGACATAAGAAACTCTGAAATTTTGCTCAGAATAGATAAATCTACCGTGATTTGCTACATAAATAAAATGGGTAGTGTACAATATCCTAAACTCTCGGCACTTAATAAAGATATTTGGCAATGGTGCCAAGAAAGAAGGCTATGGATTCAGGCTGCGTATATTAAATTATCACAAAATGTCGAAGCTGATAGAGAATCCCGCATAAGGTCGGAGGGGACTGAATGGGAGCTCATGAATTATGCTTTCGAAGTAATTGTATACAGATTTGGCCAGCCAAAAATCGACTTGTTTGCAACCAATATTAATACTAAATGTCGGATTTTCTGTTCTTGGTTCCCCGACCCGGAAGCTAAGGAAATAGACGCTTTCTCCACTGATTGGTCTAATCTTGTTGTTTACGCTTTTCCTCCGTTTCCGCTTATTCTGAAAGTTATTAGAAATATAATTAATGACCAAGCAGAAGGGATTGTGGTAGTACCTAATTGTCCATCAAGACCTTGGTTTCCACTGTTCAATGAATTTCTTGTATCTCCTTCTTCTTCTTCTTTATTGGCGTTGGCACCGCTTACGCGATTGTAGCTGAATTAATATTATCACGTCACTCACCCTTTCTTTTCGCAGTTGGAAATACCAAGTGAAACCAGTTCACTATCTACTTGATCATTCCAACGAAGTGGAAGTCTTCCTCTTCCGCTGCTTCCACCAGCGGGTACTGCATCAAATATTTTCCAAGCTGGAGTACTTTCACTCAATCGGACGACATGACCTAGCCAGCGTAGCCGCTGTCTCTTCATTTGCTGAACTATGTCAATATAATCATATAACTCGAACAGCTCATCGTCCCATCTTCCACGGAGTCTCGAAGACTCCCAAGCCCGGCTCATCAGATGTTGTCATCGTCCACGTTTGTGCGCCATATAGCAGGACGGGTATGATGAGCCGAGAGAGGACTTTACTTTTCAATTGCCGACTCAATCCAAAGTTGCACCTGTTGGCAAGAGTGATTCTGCGTTGGATTTCCGGCTGAAATTGTTGTTGATGTTCATACTGGTTTCAAAATAGACGAAATTATCTACGACATCGAAGTTATGACTGTCAACAGTGACATGAGACCCAAGTCAAGAATGCGATGACATCAAACAGGAGATATTTCAACTTGTCCTCGTTCACTACCAGACCCATTCTGTTCGGTTATTAGGGCCAATGATAACAATATCATCGGCATACGCCAATAGTTGTACGCTCTTGTAAAAGATTGCACCTTCTCTATCCAGCTCTGTAGCGCTTATATATTTCTCCAGCATCAAATAAAAGAAATCACACGATAAAGAGTCACCCTGTCTGAACCCTCGTTTGGTATCGAACGACTCGGAGGGGTCCTTCCCAATCCTGACTGCGCTTCTGGTGTTGTCTAGTGTCAGTTTACATTGCCAGGGCCAAATTCAGACAAAGCGGCGTATAGGCAGCTCCTTTTCGTGCTGTCAAAGACAGCTTTAAAATCAACGAAAAGATGTTGTGTGTGCATCCTCTTTTCACGGGTCTTTTCCAAGATTTGGCGCATGGTGAATGTTACCGACATATATATAATTATTGAAATAATAGAATCGGATTAGCCTATAAAGGTCAGCACTGCTCACTATGTATACGATATGTACATACTAAGTACTTCTAGTTATCGCTTCATTACTCGTATTCCTTTTCATCCTATATTTTCGTACATATGTGCATATGTACCTTTTGCAAATTGTTAATTATGAGGTGACCTAGCTGTAAAGTCAGGTCAGATTTTAAATTTTTCTTGCTGTAAATAGAAGCTGAACGTACATTATAAGACATAGTTGTAAAAGAGGATCGCAACACAGTTCATTTTTAAGCATACATTTACATGCTCTAAAAAATGTGTTTAATTTTATTTATCAAATACGACTGCGGCGATAAATGAAGTCACAACATTCTTAAAAAACATCTTTTAGAAATTGGATGGACTTACTCGCACAAATACAAACTATGATCGTAGCTGCCCTAGGTGCGATGAAATGGTCCAGTGTGATACTTACGACGTACTGCAAACACATTTTCCTACATCCACTACAGCTACGACTATGATAAACACAAGTATGCCAGTACCAATTACGTTTTTACGATCTGCCACCGCCGCTAAATTATCAACCAAAGATGGCATCTGCATGCTAGGATTCCGAGGAAATATTAACGTTTTCGCTATCACAAAACCGTCAACAGGGCGCAACGATATCGCTAACGCAGTTCCCACCTGACAATGTTGCAACATTTTCAGCGAATATCATATCTATCAGCTCAAAAGCACATGATGAGCAGGGTACAACAAATGTCCATATAGCGCATAAGCCGCGTAACCAGGAAATATATAGAAAGCTACAGTAGGAACGTTTGGAAGAAGAAATGCGAATACAGCAACAAAATTTGGAAAAGAAATACAAAATCCTTTCGAAATGTGATGATTTACTTCCAAACAATTTATTTTTTTTTTTGGGCTAATAACCCTTAACCAGCGCAGTTAGCTGCAAGACAACGCAATGAAAAAAATTTTTTGTCACACCGCCAATGAACTAGGTATGGTTCACCCGGGGAAAAATGTATTTATAAATAAAAGAACAATTATATTTATATGAATTTTTTTATTCTGATTCTTAAGATAATAATATTTGTTATGAAAAATAATAACAAAAGATTATTCAGTTTATGTGACATATCTTTTTTTATTTGTTGTTAAACCATAAAAAACCCCTACAAAAATACGTGATTTCAGTTATGTAATGTTATAAACAAAGGTAGTAAAAAATTTGCAAAAATTGTTATATAATAAGAGTAAAAATATATTTTCACAAATAGTTATCTAGTTTTTTTTAGTCGGTACGACTCATTCCGAGTTATATGCAAAAATGCAGTTTTTGCAGCACATATTAGCATGCTGCCTACAAAGATATTTGACGCAGTGTACACAAGTGTTAGTTTTTCTGTCCTTGCGTGATGGCCACTCTTGGCATCTTTTTACGGCATTAGGAACAATTGCTGGTACTACTAAACACAAAGTGAGTGGTTAATTTAAAATGTGACAACGGCTCGGGTATATCACACCCATGATCATTGAGGACGGGTTAAAGATAAATTAAAGCTCTAGTTGACTTCGCGCTTTGCGTGCAGAATATTTGCACTACCAGAGAAGGGTGCCAAATGTTCGCGTATCTACATAATCCATTGTTGGTCAAAGAGCTGGTAGAAAAGCAGTTTAGTGAATGGTTGTACAACATGTCGAAGCGTCCCGCGAACGTAGCCGATCAGGTCAAAGCAAACTTTCTAAGGGTCGTGAGAGTTATGATCACAATGCAAAATTATGCAAAATTTACCACTACAACGCAAGTGGGAAACAGTGAAGTCTAACAATCTATGTCGGCAATGTCTCAACTCACATAGGCGCAAATATTTTTTTAAATAGAGTCTGCGGTAAGGATCGATGTACAATCAAACACCACCTCTTACTCCATAAATCAGTAACACACCAACTGTAACCCGTAAGTAGCGCAATGGATTTCCCAGATGCATGGGTAAACACTCACAGCAATGGAAGAAACCAACCACTGACCAACTGACGACCATGACTTGCCAGCACAGTCAATTGATGCAAAAAATGTACCCCTATTTAGAAGGTCTACTGATCGCGTCATATAAAAACGTTAAATCATCGATGTTAATCGACGTGGATAATTGGAAGCAGTCCCTCTTAAAATAAGAGGAGGAACCTGGGCACAACCAATAGCTTCGAAAACTCGCTTGGGATGGACGTTGCAGAATTGCGATGTTAGATATATGGAAGAATGCCAATCGAACATCTATACCTGTGATTGTCGAAAAGATTATGCTGGACTTCATGAAATAGTAAAACAATCATTTAAGTTGGAATCTCCAAAGTCAACAGAGATAATGTCAAACGATAACGCAGTAGCTGTAGGTATTATGAATATTACGTATCGAAAAATTGAAAAAAATCTCAAAGCTACCAGACAAGAACAAATCGATAATTTACTTGACAAAGGATACGCAAGAAAACTCACTAAATAGGAATTTGAGGATCCTGCTGAAAAAATGTGGTATTTGACCATTTTTTTAGTGCACAATCCAAACAAATCTAGAGAGGTACACATGGTGTGGGATGCAGCTGCAAAAGTGAATGGAATTTCACTGAACGACTTTCTGTTAAGTGGTTCAGACTTACTGAATTCTCTCGTTAAGATTTTGTTATCTTTTAGAGTCGGCAGAGTTGCGATAAACGATGAAATCGCGGCACTGAATTAACGTCCCAGAAACAGATATGCATGCCCAGAAATTTTTGTGGCATTATGAAGGCAGTGAGCAGCCAAGCGTTTATGTTAAGCAGGACTAAACTGTGCCCCATGTATAGCGCATTTTATCCGTGATAAGATCGCGACCAGTTTCAGTAACGAATTTCCTCGCGTAGTGGAAGCAGTAAAGAGAAACCATTATTTAGATGAGTAGATTGACAGCATGGAATCCGCTTTAACTTCCATGATGATGTCCATATTCGATCCGTTGGGATTCGTAAGTTGCATTACCATCGATTTAAAAATTATATTACAGGACGTATGTCGTGCGGGTATTAATTGGGATGAGCCCCTGAGTTGCAACCTTTAGAATAAACGGTGTCAATGGAAAGGTGTTATGCCATTGACACCAGCAGTGGAAATTGCATGGTGCTATTCCTTGCTGCTTAAAGATGCGAATGAAGTCCAACTTTATACCTTTGTCGATGCTGGAGCGAGTGACTACGCAGCCGTTTGCTATTTACGAGTGAAAAGATTCAATGACATCACAGTGTCTCTAGGGGCTGCCACTCAAACCCAGGTTAGGTTGCAAGCTGCAGTGATTGGTGCTCGGCTAGCTAGCAAGGTGAGAAACGTGCATCGTATTGCCATAACTTCTAGATTTTGGTGGTTTGATTCTAAACAGTTTTGCGATGGATTCGTATGGACTCGAAAAGCTTTCACCAATACGTCATGCATTGAGTGGGAGAAATTTTGGAGACATCGAACCCAGAGCAATGGCAAAAGGTGCCCTCGAAACTAAATTCGGCGGATTTAGGTACAAAAGTTCACGAAATGTGTAACTATCAACCGTGGTTCAATGGACTAGAGTTTTTGATGTTAAACCCAAAGGAATGGCCGAAATATGATGGACTAGAAGAAGATGGAAACGACGCAGAAACGAAGTATTATGTCTTACACGCTGCAAAAAAGGTAACAAGATATCCGGTACCAAATATTGAGTACTTTTACGATTGGAAACGCCTTAACCGAACTGTAGCAACCTTTTTACTATAGCACGCGTTCACAGCAGGTAAAAAACCAGAAACTGAAGTCAGCCATGATGACAATCAACGAGCTAAATGCTTTCTGATCTGGTATGCTGAGGACTCTGTACTCTCAGGAAATTAGTACTGAAAGAAACTTATTAAAACTCGGTAAGCCTATCGAAAAGTCCAGCAAATTAATCACGATAAATGTTTAAAAGGCCGTGCTGAGGTTTTAGATAATCACGAAGATATCATAGTATTGTGCGCTTAATCTATTGCGTGGACACACATCCGTCGACTAAGTTCGCCAAAGTTGTCAGCAATGTAAAATCTCTGTTGTAACACCACAAGCACCACAAATGGCTCCACTATCCACTGCAAGGTTTACCGCTTTTGAAAGGCCGTTCTCGTAGGTATAGACTATTTCGGTTCAATCATTACTGATCATCGTTGAAACAAGACATAGAGATTGCGCATAGTGTAGATACAAATCCATGTATAATGGCACTAATAAACTTTGTTTCAAAACGCGGTTACTCGAAAGCAATTTTTTGGACAACGGTACTAACCTCAAGGCGTCCGAAAAGATAATTTGTTTAAGAAACATTAATTTTCCGGACATCATTTCTTCCTTTGATCAAATAAAATTCAACCCACCAAGTACTCCTCCAAAATGGGAGTGACTAGTAAGGTCGTTTAAAAACCTGCTTTATGAGATACTTCCATCCACAAGTTTTAGCCATGTGAGCCATGGGTCATCCGATGGATATGAACCAATTTCTAGAGATAGCTGTGGTATAAGACAACGTTTTCGTCTAACCAAAAATTTGCCGACCAGTTTTGGCATCGATGGGTCAAGGAATATGCATAGATTATAACTCGATGTAGTAAGTGGTTCAGCAAAATATTCCCTACCCGCATTGGCGATATTGTAATTATAGTCAATAACCGCGAAATTGTTGGCCTAAAGGAAAAATTATCAACACCATAAAAGCCAAAAATGGGCAAATACGGAGCGTTATGGTTCCCACCAGATCCATTATAATTCATCGACCTGTTGTCAAGACTGCAGTTTTGGACGTCTATACTGAAGGAGCAGTGGACTACGTGATTACAGGCAAGTGAGTGTTACCTACATATATACCTATAATATAATTATTGAAATAATAGGATCGGATCAACCTATAAAGAGCAGCACTGCTCACTATGTATGATATGTACATACAAAGTACTCCTAGTTATCGCTTAAATACTCGCATTCCTTTTCATCCTATATTTTCGTACATATGTACCTTTTGCAATTTGTTAATTATGAGGTGACCTAACTGTAAAGTCGCTGTAAATAGAAGCTAGACGTCCATTATAAGACTCAATTGTAAAAGAGGATACAGAGGAAATACAGTTGATTTTTGAGCATACATTATTGTACTCGAAAAATTGTGATTTATTTTAATTATCACTCACAACTGCCACGGTAAATAAAGTCACAACAGTGAATACGAGTATCTAGTAAATTTTTGACTTACTAGATCTAAAGCCACACTGATAGGGTCCAATCAGTTTGTTGATGGTGGGCTTTAGTCTTTCACACAATCGCATATTAGGACCTTATACGCGATGTTAAGGAGGCTTATCCCACGGTAATTAGCGCAGACTGTGGGATCGTCCTTTTTGAGGATCGGGCAGACCACACTTAACTTCCAATCGTCGGGCATGATTTCGTCCGACAAAAGTAGTAGCTGACGTATGCACCTTGTTAGCTCTTCGCCATGTTTGAATATCTCGGCCGGTAGGCTGTCAGCTACAGCCGCTTTGCTGTTTTTTAAGAGGGCGATTGCTATTCGGACTTCTTCTTCTTAGTCGGGTAATGGAACAACTTTTTCATCGTCATCAATTGGAGTTTCGGGCTCACCTTCTCCGGGTGTCTCATTTTCACTGCCATTCAGCAATCTGAAGAAGTGCTCTCATCATAAATTAAGTATACTCTGCGCATCCGTCACTAGATCAACAACCAGAGTCCGGTCTTGAAGCCTTCCGTAAATCGCCATATCTTTTCGTAGAATTTTCGAGCATTACCTTTATCGGCCAGCTTCTTAAACTCTTCATTTTCACGCATTTCGGCCTCTTTCGTTTTTGTCTGCACAAGCGTCTTGCTTTCTTCTTCAGCTCTCGATATCTATCTCACACCACACGTGTTGTGGTCGATCGCAACGTTGTGCGGTACCATCGTACCAGCTGATTTTGCGACATTTCCGAAATCCACTAGTTTCGTTTGTCACTCTACGTATGAACTTTGAAATTCTGTCCCACAGTTCCCTTGATAAAGAGTACTCTCTGAGATTTGGAGTGCAAGCCGATTGCAGCTCTCGAAGACTTTACTTTTCAATTGCCAACTCAGTCCATAGTAGCACCTGTTGGCAAGAGTGATTCTGCGTTGGATTTCCCTGCTGACATGGTTGTTGGTGTTAATGCTGGTCCCAAGATAGACGAAATTATCTACGACATCGAAGTTATGACTGCCAACAGTGACATGGGAGCCGAGTCGCGAATACGATGACTGTTTGTTTGATAACAGGAGATATTTCGTGTTGCCCTCATTCTCTACCAGACCCATTCGCTTCGCTTCTTTATCAAGTCTGAAGAAATCAGAACTCACGGCGCGGTTTTTGAGGCCAATAATATCGATATCATCGGCGTACGCCAGCAGCTGTACACTCTTGTACCTTCTATATTCAGCTCTGCAGCTCGTATTATTTTCTCCAGCAATAAGTTAAAAAAGTCACACTTTAAAAAGAATCACCTTGTCTGAAACCTCGTTTGGTATTGAACGGTTCGGAGAGGTCCTTCCCGAACCTGACGGAGCTTGTAGTGTTGCTTAACGTCAGTTTACATAGCCGTATAAGTTTTGCGTGGACACCAAATTCAGACATAGCGGCGTAAAGGTAGCTGCTATTCATGCTGTCGAAGGCTGCTTTAAAATTGACGAAAAGGTGGTGTGTGTTGATCCTCTTTTCACAGGTCTTTTCCAAGATTTGGCGCATAGTGAATATCTGGTCAATGGTTGACTTACCATGTCTAAAGCCGCACTAATAAGATCCAATCAGTTTGTTGACGGTGGGCTTTAGTCTTTCACACAAAACGCTTGATAGGAACTTATATGTGATATTAAGAAGGCTTTTTCCACGGTAATTGGCGCAGACTGTGGGATCGCCGTTTTTGTGGATTGGGCAGAGCACACTTAGGTTTCAATCGTCGGACATGCTTTCATCCGACCATATTTTGCATAGTAACTGATGGATGCATCTGATCAGTTCTTCACCGCCGTAGTTGAATAGCTCGGCATCATTCCCTACCGCTTTTTTGTTTTTAAGCGGTCGATTGCTCTTCGGACTTCTTCATATTCGGGTAACGGAACAACTTTTCCAATTGGATTTTCGAGTTCACCGTCTTCTCGTGCTTCCTCTTTACTGCCATTCAGCAGGCAGTGCTCCCTCCATAAATCCAGTATATTCTAGGCATCTGTCACTAGCTCACCTTCCTGGGTCCAAGAGTTTGCTCCTGTCTTGAAACTTTCTGTAAGTCGCCGTATCTTTTCGTAGATTTTTCGAGTGTTACCTTTGTTGGCCAGCTCCTCATACTCGCGCATCTCGGCCTCTTTCTTTTTTTGTCTGCAGATGCGTCTTACTTCCCTCTTCAGTTCTCGGTATCTTTTCCACCTCGCACGTATTGTGGTCGATCGCACGGTTGCGAGGTAGGCAGTCTGTTTTCTCTCCAATGCGACACTGCAGTCCTCATCGTACCAGCTGTGTTTGCGACCTTTCCAAAATCCAATAATTTCATTTGCAGCTGTACGCAGGGAGTTTGCAATGCCGTCACACAGCTTCCTTATACCGGGTTGCTGATGAGTGCTCTCAGAGAGCAGGTGTGCAAGTCGAGAAGAAAACCGCTCGGCAGTCTGTTGTGATTGCAGCTTTTCAACGTCGAATCTTCCTTGTGCTTGTTGACGGGCGTTCTTCGATACACAGAGGCGCGTGCGTATCTTCGCTGCGACAAGATAGGGAGCCGAGTCAATGTTGGGGCCTCGGAACGTACGCACATCTAAAACAGTGGAGACATGTATCCGTCTATCACAACATGATCGATCTGGTTGAAAGTTTTCCGATCTAGAGACAGCCAAGTAGCTAGGTGAGTTTTTTTTGTGCTGGAATCTAGTGCTACAGACAACCATATTTCGAGCCCCTGTAACAGTAGCAAGCTTTGGATGAGAACTGCTTGTAGGTGGGCTGTGCATGCTAGCTTTCTCCAGGTTCTGAGCTCGTCGGATTGGGGTGGATTTTGCCCCTACTTAATGCAGCCATCCAACCATTACGATAAAAAAAATTCATGCACGTAAATTATTTATAACACGGACCAAATAAAACACTAACCAACTAAAACTTCACACTATTCCCACAATAAAGTATACGGACGGACGGTTAAATTGAATGAAACCTTATAATCAAACCTGAGAAGCAATGTCACCCGCTTCTCTGCTCTCCCCTACCCAACCATAGAGAGATACTTTTCGGTATCGCCAATCCCAACCAATGATTCACAGATCTAGGACGCTATCATCTCACAGCAACAAAAGAAAGGTTTACAGTTCCATTTCAGAATAATTAACAATTCATTTATTAATAGTTAACTTATTACTTCTATGAATATTATGCGTTTGTATAAAGCAACAAAAATAACTAGATTTGGTTTGGTTATCTTATTTAATGTTTAATTTCATTTTCCCCGTAAGCTCAAAATTAAGACCCCCCTATTACAAATTTGAATTAGTTTAAAATTTACATCTCTCTGATTTAAGTAGGTATGTTTAAATAATTATGTATAGGTATAATGTATAAGGTAAATAATCCAAAAAAAAAAAAAATTGCAAATAAGAGTAATTAAATATAAAAAAGAGAAATTATTTTTTTTTTGTTTTGTTTTACACTTACATCCGTACTCCGAGCTGGATCAGCAGGCGCCTGGTGAGTTGCTTCGGTGTGGTGAGTTAATTTACTCCTAAGCCTTAAATATTAACATTTATATATACATATTTACATATTCTCAAAATTAATTAAATTCAAGTTCAAGTTCAAGGTTTTACGAGAGATACCGTTTGGAATTTACGCAAAAAGTACTTAAGCTTATACTACAAAACTATTTTCAATTAAGATTTTTTCTTTTTATTTAAACCGACATATATTAGGTTAGGTTAGTTATCTATAATTTAAACTGATTATGCTAATTTAGGTAAATTAATTCATCTTCGATTCTATTTTTTCCCTCATATATTTTCTTCTGCCTTGTCTTAGGTAATTACTTTCTTCAAATTTATTTTATTTATATATATTTGAATAAATTAATTAATTAGACTTTCTGTATCGAGATTCAGTTTTCACGGATCTCATTTTTTCATATATTTATAAATATTATATATATTTTAAATTTAATTATTTAAGAAATTCCAATTTAATATTTTAGTTTTGCTTTTGTATCGTATTATAATTAATCATGATCTGATTTGCTTCAGCTATGATCTTTTTTACCGTGACCCACGTGGTCTGCTGGATGTAGATCTGCTTGCTATCGTGAAGGTCACCTAAGCTTCCTATGTGCTAATTGAAGTTGTCCTCTGATGATAATTTAAAGGACACAGTCCAAAGCTATCGTCATCTCACAAAATTTATATAAAGAAAAGAAAGAACAGATTTTGCTTCGTTCTTTTTCCTTTCTTTACGTTAAGCGTAACCGCTTGTCGAAGCTCAAACACTTAATTATTTTTTTTATTTTTAAAAAAATTCTTTGTGGTTTAACACAACTTGACACTTTGACGATCAGGATCCAAAGGCTGTTTTCTTAAGAACATTCCCTACAGCGGAAGTCCAGATTGATATTTTCCCTCAGCGTGTTAACAGCTGATTAGTACTTTTCACTACTAAAGTACTAAATTTTGTTCCCACCCTGGGCTGCATTTGATGTCTTAACAGATTTAAGAACCTTTTAGCAAAACAAAACTCATAACTAAATAACAATAATAATAACCGCGCTCACACCCCGACGAAGTCTATCAGCCTCAGCCCATTTGGAAATGTTTCGTGGTGGAGGCAGAATTTTCCGACAATCTTACCAAAGATACCTTCTTTGTCCACCCTAGCGATAAAGTCGCCAAGCACTAGTTTGACGTCGTGGCGGGGCCAGCGCTCATAAGTGTGTTCGAGGGGCTCGTAATAGGCATCTTTGGTCAAGTCAATCTTCTCTTCCGTCGGGGCGTGTGCGCAAATTAGAATGATGTTGAAAAACTTTGTCTTGATGCGGATTGTGGCGAGACGTTCATTCTCCGGAGTGAACGCCTGTACTCGGCGACGGAGTCCCTCTCCCACCACGAATCCGGCTCCAAATTTGCGCTCCTTTATGTGGCGGCCGTAGTAAATTTCACCAGGACCCACCTTCTTTCGTCCTTTTCCCGTCCATCCCAATTCTGGGACCCACCTACTTTGGTCAAAGGCAGTAATGTATCTCCACCTATATATTTTGAGAGAGATATTAGGTCGGGTAAAAAGTTCGTTCGGTTTTTTTTATGGCGCCGTTTTGTTCGTAAGATTGTTGCCAACGAGATGCCAACTTTACCCCTCTCGTAGAAGGCTTCGTCTCTACTGGCAAAAAACTAGGAGAGCCAATTTTTACAAGCCTCTCTTGAGGCCAACTTCTCACCATTAAGTGCGTTCGCCATGGACAGGAAAAGATGGTAATCACTTGGTGCCAGGTCTGGGCTATAAGGTGGGTGTATTAGGACCTCCCATCCGAGCTCCTGGAGCTTCTGCCGCGTCACCAAAGACGTGTGTGGCCTGGCGTTGTCCTGATGGAACACACTTCGGCCTCTATTGATCAAAGATGACCTCTTCTGGATGAGTGCTGCCTTCAAGCGGTCCAGTTGTTGGCAGTAGAGGGCCGAATTGAGCGTTTGGCCATTGGGGAGCAGCTCTTAGTAGATGATTCCTTCCCAATCCCACCAAACACACAGCAAAACCTTCCTGGCCATCAATCCTGGCTCGGCCACCGTTTTCGCCGGCTCACCGAGTCTCGACCACGACGGATTTCACTTCACGTTGTCGTAAGTGATCCACCTTTCATCGCCAGTCACCAAACGCTTCAGAAATGGGTCGATTTTGTTGCGATTCAGCAGCGATTCGCAAATGGAAATTCGGTCCATCATGTTTTTCTGCGTTAGTTCGTGTGGCACCCAAACATCGAGCTTCTTTTTAAATCCAAGGTTATGCAAATGGTTCCAAACGATTTTCTGGCCTATCTTTAGTTCCTCAGCAAATAAATAAGTGCTCACGTGACGGTCTGTTTCCACCATTTCCATGATTTTATCGCAATTTTCGACGACAGGCCTCCCTACGCGTAGTGCATCTTTGATATCGAAATTACCGGAACGGAACGAAGCAAACCAATTTTGTGCTACACGTTCGTTTACAATATCGGGCCCATAAAATAGATTAATTTTTTCAGCCGCTTTGGCTGTTTTTCGCCTTGATCGAAGAAAAATTGTAAAATTTAGCGATTTTTCTCTTTGCTGGTGTCCATCTTTGACGAGCGCTCACAATGTACTGAGTAAATCAATCGAAAAACTGTCAAAGACAAACTTTTAGCGCGAATAAACACGTTTTCAGCGCCGTATAGTATGACATGATGCGACACGTAACACTAGTACTATGGAAAATAACGTCATCTCTTAGATAAAAACCGAACGAAATTTTTACTTTACCTAATATTTATTTTCTTCGTTCTCCTTTCAGGGAATTCCACCCCGATTGGAGGTCGCTAACCTTAGTTGCAGGCAATTTATCAGGGATGCGTTCATCGAAAGTCAAGCTCCTGAAGAATCCTTGCAGTACATATTAGCGTCGTGGTTAGAGAATACATTAAACATGAAAGTTGTCGCAACAAATCTCTTTCAGCGAATTAGAACTCGATCTTCATACTAAGAAGCTTGCGGTTCTCTTCGCCTTAGTAACGGCACAAAGAGTTCAAACCTTATCCAAAATAAAGACTTCGAACAGACATTTAAATTTTTTCTCGACAATGATAAAAATTCCGGACAAAATTAAAACAACGACGGTGGGGTGTACACAGCCGAATTTGATTATTCCATCATTTACTGAAAATGATAAAACTTGTCCGGTTACAACCTTACGACAATACCTTGACAGAACGAAAGATTTAAAAAAACAAGGAGAAAACCTTTTTATTACATTCAAGAAACCTCATCGTGAAGAATCGTCGCAAATAATAAGTCGATGGATTAAGCAAATAATGCAGCAGAGCGGTTTAGACATAAATCAATTTACGGAACGCAATACACGTCTTGCAGCTACTTCAGCAACATTCCAAGAGGGTGTTGATGTTGAAACTATTCGTAAAGCTTCTGGATGGTCACAGAATTCCAAGCCGTTTGCTCGGTTTTATAATCGCCCGATCGGAAACGAAGTAAATTTTGTGGGTTCTATTTTTTAATGTAAGAATCAACAAATAAACTACTTTATTAAAACAAATCTCCATATTTTGTAAAAAACTACAAGTTATAATGATCTCGAGGACGAAACAGCGTGGTATAATTGTACGATCAAACGAGCTTACCTGAGTGAAGTTCGATCGTAATTATACTAGCTGCCTCGTCCAAAGAGATCATTACAACTTGTAGTAACGACAGTTGCATGATCTAACCACAAATATCAAGTACTTCGGCAGACACATATGGTAAGTGTAAATAATGCATACGCAAAGCACAAAAGCCAAATTTGGAAAAAACCAACAAAAACATCTTAAGCGGTTGCAAATTCGGAATTGCTCCCCTAAAAGCGCTTCAACTATACAAAGCCTTTGCTCGAGCAAAAATGGAATATGTCGCGTCGTCCTTTTCAAATTTACCACAATCAGCACTATAAATAATGAATACATACTTTTCATTTGCATGGCGCTCTCATAAGATAGGTTGCTATGGTAGTTGCAGCATAAGTGTCTATACGTATGTGTATATGTAAATATTTGTAACTCATGTGTGTTTAGGTTTATGGCATTGCTTTGAGAATGAACTGATATATATATATATATCTAAACTCGTCTATATATATATGTATATCAATTTATTATTAGTTCTCAAAATATCAACGCATTGTATTATAATTCATATGGTTATTAAAGTATATGGTATGAGTTCACATGCATGTAGAAATGTACATATGTATTCATGATTACTAAAACTAAAAAATATGTTTAATGATAATTAAACATCTTGCGGCCAGCAATAACCGTATGTATTTAACTGATTCTAATTATGGATTTTTTTCTTTTTTGTTTCTTGCTAACTTAAATATAATTAATTGAGTGGACTGTATTCAAAAATATGTTTAAATTGTTTTACAGTTGAACATCTTGCGGGCGGCTATTATTTATAGGTGATTCGAAATGAATTCTTACATTGGGCTCTTTCTTCCGAAAGAATTTAATGTATGATATTAATAAAATAATTTTAATTAATATACATAATAATAAGGATGTATGACCTGTAACATGACAAGTCTAATCCTCTTAATTTCAATCGCTGCTTTTTAAATTCATCTAAGTTGTGTTGTAAATTGCTGAGTTCTTGTTGATGGTCGATTGTTGTGGAGTGGAAAGGTTTGATATTTTCAGCTTCTATGATATCAATGCTTGTTTTCCAAGTTGTTTGTGAATCGAAGTAGACTTCAGATGACGTAATTGATGAAGATGTTAGAAATCCTCCGTTGTATCTCAAACTGCACCCCGGACTCAAAGAAAGAATGCCTTGAGGTGCTAAATTTATTCACTTCGCAACTGATTGTCCGCAGCTCTCGCTGACTCTCAATGTGTTGTTTAGCTTATAAATCCATGTACACGTATTTGGCTTATTCAATTCAACCCAAAACTCGTCGCTTTGAATTTGTTGAAGCTTACAATTGGCGGTCTTCGTATGATAGCAGATACTTCGCACGAGTTATCGGTAGCCGAGGTCCAGGGCCAATCTTCATAACAAATGTAATGGTCGTAACTGGTTTTACGACATTTATTTAGTTGCGCTTGATTGTGTGAGAAGTATGCATCAAAATCGAAATTGAAAATTATAAACTCTGATTTAAGCTTAGCTACTAGAGTCATGTTTCTTTTACTTAGTGGTACGGCGATTAGTCTGAAGACTTCTGACATTTGGGATTGTAATAAAAGTATTTCTGTGTTAATTACTAACTTGTTGTCTACAATAATTCCTTTTGCAGTCATAGTCTTAAATACTCCTTTTAATTCATTATCTCCTTCGCCTGGTAATTTCAATTTCGATGGAAGTTTGAGCTTTATCTTTTGAATTTCTTTAACAAGTTAGGGATGGATTTATTCGCTGGTGATTGACATCAATCAGCATATTTATTACTGATGTCTGTGTGTTCTCACACTCATTTAATATTGATTGTAACTGCATTGTGATTAACTGAAATGACGTGGGGAATCTAAATATGTCAATTCGCCATTAAATTTTATTTTGTTATTTATTTGATTATCAATTTTAATAAATTGATTGTTGACATCTGTTGTAGTTTTTCTGAGGACGTTGAGTGTACCGTCGACGAGTGATGTTTGTTTTTTAATTATGCTTTCAATGTCATTTTGGTTTTCAAATAAGTTTTTCATGTTTAGCTCCATTATTACTCTTCCATCACTATCCATTAGTCCGAAGAGTAAGTGATAAAGTGAGCCTATGATTTCTAACGGCGCTCTTTTGACCCTTTTTGTGTACAAAAGAAGCTGGTTATTTGATTTTAGTAGTTCATATTTACTGTTAATTTTTTTTGCTATTATCTCACATTGTTCGGTAAAGTAAATCATTTTTGGACATAACCCCTTTATTTGTTTTAAGTAAATTGGTATACTTTCAATTTCTTTGAAATAAGGTTCCAGATTGTAGTATATTATTAAGTTCCAACGAGACGCTACAACATCTAATTTTCCATAAGTGTCCAAGTACACAGCTGTACTATTTGAAAAGACAGTTTGCGTGATGTTGTGCTTCTCCTTTAATATTACTCACTTTTGCTCTAATGACCAAAAATAGTAGTAACATTGCGACTACTGACTGAGTAGATCTATTTAAATTATAATGGAAATATTTTATGAAAGTATAGTTAGCTTTAACTTCTTCATTTTGAGTATTCTTTTCGACATCTTGAATACAATGTAATGGGCACAATTTGTGTATTGATCTTTTTATAGTTTCATCACTTGTTTTTATTGTAGCTAAGCGAGCTTTATCATTCGTACCTTGCGTACTTGTGTTACTTTGCCCAAAGGCCATCTTGAAGGCGCCGTGTTTTCATTTTTTATTATCACAATTTGACCCTCTTTTATATTCAGATGATCGGCTTTCCATTTATTTCGCGTTTGTAATGTAACAAGATATTCATCTTTCCATTTTTTCCAGAAGTCTCTCTTTAACTTTTGAATCAGTTTCCAGAGGTCCAAAGCCCCGGTCAGTTCCACATTTCGTGTAACTTCTGGGATATCTAATAGTGGTCTGCCAATAAGAAAATGTCCAGGCGTGAGAACATTGTTATACTCTATTTCCGATCGTAGTGTATACCAAGGTCGTGAATTCAGTACTGCTTCTATTTGGCATAACAATGTGGACATTTCTTCGAAAGTCAATTTGGTTTCACCAATGACTCTTCTCAGTGGTGTTTTACTAATTTTACACCTGCTTCCCAAATACCTCCGAAATGAGGACTTGCCGGCGGGATAAAATGCCTTTCGATCTTTTCGTTTACTAATATCGGTGCTATAGTAGAGCAATTGTTTTTGAGGGCATTTTTAAATTGAGATTCTATACTTCATGGCGCTCTCATAAGATAGGTTGCTATGGTAGTTGCAGCATAAGTGTCTATACGTATGTGTATATGTAAATATTTGTAACTCATGTGTGTTTAGGTTTATGGCATTGCTTTGAGAATGAACTGATATATATATATATATCTAAACTCGTCTATATATATATGTATATCAATTTATTATTAGTTCTCAAAATATCAACGCATTGTATTATAATTCATATGGTTATTAAAGTATATGGTATGAGTTCACATGCATGTAGAAATGTACATATGTATTCATGATTACTAAAACTAAAAAATATGTTTAATGATAATTAAACATCTTGCGGCCAGCAATAACCGTATGTATTTAACTGATTCTAATTATGGATTTTTTTCTTTTTTGTTTCTTGCTAACTTAAATATAATTAATTGAGTGGACTGTATTCAAAAATATGTTTAAATTGTTTTACAGTTGAACATCTTGCGGGCGGCTATTATTTATAGGTGATTCGAAATGAATTCTTACATTGGGCTCTTTCTTCCGAAAGAATTTAATGTATGATATTAATAAAATAATTTTAATTAATATACATAATAATAAGGATGTATGACCTGTAACATGACAAGTCTAATCCTCTTAATTTCAATCGCTGCTTTTTAAATTCATCTAAGTTGTGTTGTAAATTGCTGAGTTCTTGTTGATGGTCGATTGTTGTGGAGTGGAAAGGTTTGATATTTTCAGCTTCTATGATATCAATGCTTGTTTTCCAAGTTGTTTGTGAATCGAAGTAGACTTCAGATGACGTAATTGATGAAGATGTTAGAAATCCTCCGTTGTATCTCAAACTGCACCCCGGACTCAAAGAAAGAATGCCTTGAGGTGCTAAATTTATTCACTTCGCAACTGATTGTCCGCAGCTCTCGCTGACTCTCAATGTGTTGTTTAGCTTATAAATCCATGTACACGTATTTGGCTTATTCAATTCAACCCAAAACTCGTCGCTTTGAATTTGTTGAAGCTTACAATTGGCGGTCTTCGTATGATAGCAGATACTTCGCACGAGTTATCGGTAGCCGAGGTCCAGGGCCAATCTTCATAACAAATGTAATGGTCGTAACTGGTTTTACGACATTTATTTAGTTGCGCTTGATTGTGTGAGAAGTATGCATCAAAATCGAAATTGAAAATTATAAACTCTGATTTAAGCTTAGCTACTAGAGTCATGTTTCTTTTACTTAGTGGTACGGCGATTAGTCTGAAGACTTCTGACATTTGGGATTGTAATAAAAGTATTTCTGTGTTAATTACTAACTTGTTGTCTACAATAATTCCTTTTGCAGTCATAGTCTTAAATACTCCTTTTAATTCATTATCTCCTTCGCCTGGTAATTTCAATTTCGATGGAAGTTTGAGCTTTATCTTTTGAATTTCTTTAACAAGTTAGGGATGGATTTATTCGCTGGTGATTGACATCAATCAGCATATTTATTACTGATGTCTGTGTGTTCTCACACTCATTTAATATTGATTGTAACTGCATTGTGATTAACTGAAATGACGTGGGGAATCTAAATATGTCAATTCGCCATTAAATTTTATTTTGTTATTTATTTGATTATCAATTTTAATAAATTGATTGTTGACATCTGTTGTAGTTTTTCTGAGGACGTTGAGTGTACCGTCGACGAGTGATGTTTGTTTTTTAATTATGCTTTCAATGTCATTTTGGTTTTCAAATAAGTTTTTCATGTTTAGCTCCATTATTACTCTTCCATCACTATCCATTAGTCCGAAGAGTAAGTGATAAAGTGAGCCTATGATTTCTAACGGCGCTCTTTTGACCCTTTTTGTGTACAAAAGAAGCTGGTTATTTGATTTTAGTAGTTCATATTTACTGTTAATTTTTTTTGCTATTATCTCACATTGTTCGGTAAAGTAAATCATTTTTGGACATAACCCCTTTATTTGTTTTAAGTAAATTGGTATACTTTCAATTTCTTTGAAATAAGGTTCCAGATTGTAGTATATTATTAAGTTCCAACGAGACGCTACAACATCTAATTTTCCATAAGTGTCCAAGTACACAGCTGTACTATTTGAAAAGACAGTTTGCGTGATGTTGTGCTTCTCCTTTAATATTACTCACTTTTGCTCTAATGACCAAAAATAGTAGTAACATTGCGACTACTGACTGAGTAGATCTATTTAAATCATAATGGAAATATTTTATGAAAGTATAGTTAGCTTTAACTTCTTCATTTTGAGTATTCTTTTCGACATCTTGAATACAATGTAATGGGCACAATTTGTGTATTGATCTTTTTATAGTTTCATCACTTGTTTTTATTGTAGCTAAGCGAGCTTTATCATTCGTACCTTGCGTACTTGTGTTACTTTGCCCAAAGGCCATCTTGAAGGCGCCGTGTTTTCATTTT
Source organism: Ceratitis rosa (assembly GCA_037013455.1). NCBI lineage: Eukaryota > Metazoa > Arthropoda > Insecta > Diptera > Tephritidae > Ceratitis > Ceratitis rosa. The sequence goes on along the minus strand of JAWMAG010000036.1, from coordinate 2,667,071 downwards.
TTATTATCACAATTTGACCCTCTTTTATATTCAGATGATCGGCTTTCCATTTATTTCGCGTTTGTAATGTAACAAGATATTCATCTTTCCATTTTTTCCAGAAGTCTCTCTTTAACTTTTGAATCAGTTTCCAGAGGTCCAAAGCCCCGGTCAGTTCCACATTTCGTGTAACTTCTGGGATATCTAATAGTGGTCTGCCAATAAGAAAATGTCCAGGCGTGAGAACATTGTTATACTCTATTTCCGATCGTAGTGTATACCAAGGTCGTGAATTCAGTACTGCTTCTATTTGGCATAACAATGTGGACATTTCTTCGAAAGTCAATTTGGTTTCACCAATGACTCTTCTTAGTGGTGTTTTACTAATTTTACACCTGCTTCCCAAATACCTCCGAAATGAGGACTTGCCGGCGGGATAAAATGCCTTTCGATCTTTTCGTTTACTAATATCGGTGCTATAGTAGAGCAATTGTTTTTGAGGGCATTTTTAAATTGAGATTCTATACTTCATGGCGCTCTCATAAGATAGGTTGCTATGGTAGTTGCAGCATAAGTGTCTATACGTATGTGTATATGTAAATATTTGTAACTCATGTGTGTTTAGGTTTATGGCATTGCTTTGAGAATGAACTGATATATATATATATATCTAAACTCGTCTATATATATATGTATATCAATTTATTATTAGTTCTCAAAATATCAACGCATTGTATTATAATTCATATGGTTATTAAAGTATATGGTATGAGTTCACATGCATGTAGAAATGTACATATGTATTCATGATTACTAAAACTAAAAAATATGTTTAATGATAATTAAACATCTTGCGGCCAGCAATAACCGTATGTATTTAACTGATTCTAATTATGGATTTTTTTCTTTTTTGTTTCTTGCTAACTTAAATATAATTAATTGAGTGGACTGTATTCAAAAATATGTTTAAATTGTTTTACAGTTGAACATCTTGCGGGCGGCTATTATTTATAGGTGATTCGAAATGAATTCTTACATTGGGCTCTTTCTTCCGAAAGAATTTAATGTATGATATTAATAAAATAATTTTAATTAATATACATAATAATAAGGATGTATGACCTGTAACATGACAAGTCTAATCCTCTTAATTTCAATCGCTGCTTTTTAAATTCATCTAAGTTGTGTTGTAAATTGCTGAGTTCTTGTTGATGGTCGATTGTTGTGGAGTGGAAAGGTTTGATATTTTCAGCTTCTATGATATCAATGCTTGTTTTCCAAGTTGTTTGTGAATCGAAGTAGACTTCAGATGACGTAATTGATGAAGATGTTAGAAATCCTCCGTTGTATCTCAAACTGCACCCCGGACTCAAAGAAAGAATGCCTTGAGGTGCTAAATTTATTCACTTCGCAACTGATTGTCCGCAGCTCTCGCTGACTCTCAATGTGTTGTTTAGCTTATAAATCCATGTACACGTATTTGGCTTATTCAATTCAACCCAAAACTCGTCGCTTTGAATTTGTTGAAGCTTACAATTGGCGGTCTTCGTATGATAGCAGATACTTCGCACGAGTTATCGGTAGCCGAGGTCCAGGGCCAATCTTCATAACAAATGTAATGGTCGTAACTGGTTTTACGACATTTATTTAGTTGCGCTTGATTGTGTGAGAAGTATGCATCAAAATCGAAATTGAAAATTATAAACTCTGATTTAAGCTTAGCTACTAGAGTCATGTTTCTTTTACTTAGTGGTACGGCGATTAGTCTGAAGACTTCTGACATTTGGGATTGTAATAAAAGTATTTCTGTGTTAATTACTAACTTGTTGTCTACAATAATTCCTTTTGCAGTCATAGTCTTAAATACTCCTTTTAATTCATTATCTCCTTCGCCTGGTAATTTCAATTTCGATGGAAGTTTGAGCTTTATCTTTTGAATTTCTTTAACAAGTTAGGGATGGATTTATTCGCTGGTGATTGACATCAATCAGCATATTTATTACTGATATCTGTGTGTTCTCACACTCATTTAATATTGATTGTAACTGCATTGTGATTAACTGAAATGACGTGGGGAATCTAAATATGTCAATTCGCCATTAAATTTTATTTTGTTATTTATTTGATTATCAATTTTAATAAATTGATTGTTGACATCTGTTGTAGTTTTTCTGAGGACGTTGAGTGTACCGTCGACGAGTGATGTTTGTTTTTTAATTATGCTTTCAATGTCATTTTGGTTTTCAAATAAGTTTTTCATGTTTAGCTCCATTATTACTCTTCCATCACTATCCATTAGTCCGAAGAGTAAGTGATAAAGTGAGCCTATGATTTCTAACGGCGCTCTTTTGACCCTTTTTGTGTACAAAAGAAGCTGGTTATTTGATTTTAGTAGTTCATATTTACTGTTAATTTTTTTTGCTATTATCTCACATTGTTCGGTAAAGTAAATCATTTTTGGACATAACCCCTTTATTTGTTTTAAGTAAATTGGTATACTTTCAATTTCTTTGAAATAAGGTTCCAGATTGTAGTATATTATTAAGTTCCAACGAGACGCTACAACATCTAATTTTCCATAAGTGTCCAAGTACACAGCTGTACTATTTGAAAAGACAGTTTGCGTGATGTTGTGCTTCTCCTTTAATATTACTCACTTTTGCTCTAATGACCAAAAATAGTAGTAACATTGCGACTACTGACTGAGTAGATCTATTTAAATTATAATGGAAATATTTTATGAAAGTATAGTTAGCTTTAACTTCTTCATTTTGAGTATTCTTTTCGACATCTTGAATACAATGTAATGGGCACAATTTGTGTATTGATCTTTTTATAGTTTCATCACTTGTTTTTATTGTAGCTAAGCGAGCTTTATCATTCGTACCTTGCGTACTTGTGTTACTTTGCCCAAAGGCCATCTTGAAGGCGCCGTGTTTTCATTTTTTATTATCACAATTTGACCCTCTTTTATATTCAGATGATCGGATTTCCATTTATTTCGCGTTTGTAATGTAACAAGATATTCATCTTTCCATTTTTTCCAGAAGTCTCTCTTTAACTTTTGAATCAGTTTCCAGAGGTCCAAAGCCCCGGTCAGTTCCACATTTCGTGTAACTTCTGGGATATCTAATAGTGGTCTGCCAATAAGAAAATGTCCAGGCGTGAGAACATTGTTATACTCTATTTCCGATCGTAGTGTATACCAAGGTCGTGAATTCAGTACTGCTTCTATTTGGCATAACAATGTGGACATTTCTTCGAAAGTCAATTTGGTTTCACCAATGACTCTTCTTAGTGGTGTTTTACTAATTTTACACCTGCTTCCCAAATACCTCCGAAATGAGGACTTGCCGGCGGGATAAAATGCCTTTCGATCTTTTCGTTTACTAATATCGGTGCTATAGTAGAGCAATTGTTTTTGAGGGCATTTTTAAATTGAGATTCTATACTTCGATTTGTTCCAATGAAATTTGTACCATTATCTGAATATATATGCGAACTTTTTACTCTTCTAGCCAAAAATCTTAGTGCTGCTAAGAAGGCTTCTGTCGTTAGATCTCATACTGCTTTTGTTGCCATACACACAAATATTGCAATGTATCCTTTATATGATTTGATACCTTTATTTTTGGAGCACTTTATAAGTAATGGTCCAGCGTAGTCGACATCGGTATGTGTAAAAAGTGAAGACTGCGAGACTCGCATCTCAGGTAAGATTCCCATTATTAGTTAAGAAGTTTCTTGCCGGTATCTTATGCATTTCACGCAATGTTGAATACATTTCTTAACTCCTTTTTTCTTCTTCTTCGCATTGCTGCTTCCATTAATTGATTGCCACCATGCAATATTTTATTATGTGCATCCATAATTATTAATCATGATAAGTGGGATTTGTTAATAATTGCTGGATATTTTTGTTCATATGATATATTTGAGTTCTTCAACCAACCGCCTACTCGCATAACACCTTCGCCATCGATGAATGAATACAAGTTTGACAACTTATTATGTTGCTTTATATTTTCTTTTTTGAACAATTTCTGAAATACATTTTCGTACTCTTTGTGTTGATGTTGCTGGATGGTTTCTATTTCTGCTGCTTTTAATTCTTCTGAAGTTAAATATCACGGATAGAATTTAGGTTTATTAATTTTACTCACTGCTGTTACCGAGCATTATGTCTTTTTATTGATTGATTGTGGCCACTTGTCTTCTGATTTTGTCAACCAGTCTGGACCATTCCACCATAATTTTTGTATTTGTAATTTATCGGGTGGAATTTCTCTCGATGCTACGTCTGCTGGATTATCTTTAGAAACTACATGATTCCATTTTGCACTTGGAATCAAATTCTTAATGTCGTTGACTCTAGTTCTAATAAATTTGTCTTTACTTTGATTGTTTTCTATCCAACATTGTGTAATCGTAGAATCGCTCCATGTGTAGATTTTCGTTCTTTGCTTGATCGTAATTAATATTCGATGTATTAGTTTTGATAATAGGTGGCTGCACAAAAGCTCTAATTTAGGCAAGGTTTTTCTATTTTTTATTGGATTTACTTTACTTTTTGCTGCTGCTATGGTTATTCGCTCATTACATTTAATGTACACTACTGCTGCGTATGCTTTTTCTGATGCATCTGCATTTCTGACACTATCTGCTCCGGTCATGAGGTCATCCATATAGAAATCCTCTTCGATAACTTTTTTTATAAGTACTTCGTTGCAGTCTTCAGCGATTTTAACTAGGCTTCGAATTACCAAAAATGGTGCGGATGCTGTTCCATAAGTAACAATATTTAACCTGAACACTGTTAGTGGCTTTTCGCTGTCATTCCCCCACAGTATGTTTTAGTACTGTTGATCTTCTTTGTGTACTCTAATTTGACGGAACATTTTTTCGACGTCTGCTGTCACCACGAATTTCCATAATCTCCATTTTAAAATTATGTCAAACATGTCTTTTTGTAATTTAGGTCCTGTGTACATCACTTTTTAAGACTTCTTCCATTCGATGTTTTGGCTGATGCGTCGAATACCATTCTCAGTTTCGTTGTTGTACTGCTTTCACGAATAACAGCTTGATGGGGAAGATAGTATTTGCAATCTTGTTCATTAAATATTCTTACCATATGTCCCAGGTTTTGGTATTCATCGATGAATTTAAAATATTCATTTTTCAAGTTAGCATTTTGTGCCATCCTTTTTTCCAATGAGTGAAAACTTGCCACAGCCAGCTTTCTGGATTATCCTAGGGCGCAGTCTTCTTTGAAAGGTATCTTAGCAGTGATCCTTCCTTCTTCGTCTAGGTTAGTAGTGTCTTCGTAAATTTTAAGATTTCGTTCGAGGTAGATTAAGTAACTGATTAGCTGTTATAATGTCTCCCATTATTCCCTCAACACGAGTTAATGTAATATAAATATATATATATACTTAAATGAATACACACATTTACCTACTTTATTTTAAACCAATTCCAAGAATTGTTTTTGCATTTATTTAGTTCAGTTACGCTAAATAAGTGCAACTTTAAAAACAGACAAATTTACTAGGAATTGTTTTGCAATAAAACATTCCTTTACCTTTCTTTATTTCTCGGAATTATTTTTTTAACAATTAATACTATTAATTTATTTAGTTCATTGACATTTTAATTTACCTACCTTATTTAAAAGCAATTCCAAGAACTGTTCATGCATTTATTTAGTTCATCCACCCTAAATAAATGCAACTCCAAACACAGACAAATTTATTAGGAATTGTTTTGCATTAAAACATTCCCTTACCTTTCTTTATTAATTTCTCGGAATTGTTTTTCAATAATTAATATTATTAATAATCGACATTTTAATTATAAGAGAAAAATTGTAAAACTAAGTATAAAAAGAGGTGTCAGAAGAAAAATAAAGTGAGTTGGATTTTGACTTCTAAAAAGTGAAGGTGGTTGTGTCTTTTTTTAAACTTATATCTTTAAGTTTGTTTCTGGCGCAGTCGGTAGGATACCGCAAGTCCTACCCAACATAAAAGTAGTAGAACGTGAATTTTTATTCTTAGTGCGGTCCTTTAAAAAAAAAAAAAAAAGGATAAAATAACATCCTTAAACACTCCTTTAAAAGATTAAAGGATAAAAAAAAAAAAACTTTTTTTCGAAATTTTTTTTTTTATAAAAATTTTAAAATACTCCTTTATAAGATTAAAGGATATAAGAACCTTTTTTTTCGAAATTTTTTTTTTATAAAAATTTTAAAATACTCCTTTATAAGATTAAAGGATATAAAAACTTTTTTTTCGGAATTTTTTTTTATATAAAAATTCCAAAATAAAAAAAAAGGGGAAAATAGACCTTTTTTTTTCAACAACCAACCAAACGAGGAACCAGAACCAACCCCATAAAAACTGAATCAACAAACCCATCAAACAACATTGAACCAACAACCAACCAAACGAAGAAACCAAAAGCTAAACAACATTGAACCCAACGAAGAAACCAAACTAAATCAACAACCCCATCAGCAAAAACTGAATCAACAAACCCATCAAACAACATTGAACCAACAACCAACCAAACGAAGAAACCAAAAGCTAAACGAAGAAACCAAACTAAATCAACAACCCCTTCAACAAAAACTGAATCAACAAACCCATCGAACAACATTGAACCAACAACCAACCAAACGAAGAAACAAAAAGCTAAACAACATTGAACCCAACGAAGAAACCAAACTAAATCAACAACCAGAACTGGATCAACAAACCCATCAAACAACATTGAACTAACAACCAACTAAGCGAAGAATCCAGAATCAACAATAAACCCATCATCCCTAAGGTAATTTAAGTAATATTTAAAGTATAAGTTAGTTTTTATTATCTAAAAAAGTGCATTTTAACAAAGAAAAAAAAGAAGCTTTATATTTTCCCTTCTCAAAGTGATCAAAGTCTGTTTAATGAGTGATACTGATTCATTGTCTGATTATCCTTCAGATATAGATTTTATCGAAGACAATATAGATACTTACCCAGACTATAATTTGGACTCAGGGATCGAATCAAACGACGGGTATCTAACGGACATTAACATAGAGCAAGATAGGAATAGAAGAGTTACTAGAAATACACGCCATCTCAGAAAAAGACTAAGATATATTTACAGAGGAATATTAGAAAGATAAAACATAATTGACAAGATGACCGAACAAGCCCAACCACTCTCTATTACTATTAACCCTTTAAAATATTTAAATCAACTCCCAGAATTTAACGGCGATTACCGCGATCTACAGACTTTCGTCAATTTAATAGATAGGGTTCACCCTCTATTAACAGCGTACGACCTACCATCACAACTATTATTTTCTGACATTATTAAGGGTAGACTTACTGGAAAAGCAAGAGAAGTTATAGAAATTAACTGCCAGGCTCAATCATGGACAGACATAAAGAACGTATTAAATAATAATTTCGGTGATAGATGCAGTTTAGAGGAACTTTTTGACAGGCTTAAAAGTACAACTTTCAAAACGAATAGTGTAGAATTTTATAATGAAATTAAACAGAGACTCAGAAATCTCAACAACAAAACCGTTTTGTCAATTGGTTCTGGCCCAGCAGCCAACGAATGTGCCAAGAACAATATGAAAACCGCCCTAAATATATTTAAAGAAAAGGTACCGGAACCCATGCGAACTATTCTAATATGCAGAAATCCTGACAGCCTAGAAACAGCAATGGAAATCCTATTTCAGTCCGGCTATGCATATGTGACTTCACCAAACATGACATTTTCCAATCATAGAACGCCAAACCAAGAATACAAAAATCTACGGACTCAGAAGCATAATAACAGATCTTATAATAACCAAATTTAGCAAGAACAAATAATCGCGATACACAAAAGAACCTCTCGTACCAACAACCTAATTTCCATAACCACCATCGGATTAATCCAAATAACCCCCATAATTGGCAAGGAAATCACAAAAATTCTGGCCACAATGGTCAACCGTTCCAAAGACAAAACAATTGGAATCCCTTCCGACAACAAAATTCTGGCCACAATGGTCAACCGTTCCAAAGACAAAACAATTGGAAAATAACATAACTAAACATATTAACACACAACAAAAACAAGTTGTAATCGTAATCGTAATCGGTCGGTAAAAGTGTGAATATTTAAAATTTTTTTTTGCCAAATACAATTTATTTGTCAAATTTTTCTCCTATTTGCCTATTCCCCTTCGCAGTTTTTTCTCCTTTCTTTCACAATTTTATCCTTCACATCTAACTTCTTCATATAACGCGCTGTCAAAATTGATGAACTCTAGCAAATGTGAATAGCGTTCTTGGTCCAGATATTATTACTGTAGAAGATGCTTCACGGAGTGGAAGGCCAATTGTCGAAAATGTCGATAAAACCATGGACATTGTCAAGTCTGACCGTCATGTATGCACTGTTTCGATTGTCCAAGAGCTAAAGATTGCACCAAATCCCATTTGGACCCTTTGAATAAAGCTGGATACGAAAAGAAAAAAATTAAACCATTTTATGTAAAAATAATGGATTTATTTCTACCACACCTGTTTAGGCCAACGACCTAAATATAAGACCCTAATGTGTGGTGACTCTGCATGCATTTATCTACATACATATATTACTTTACTTTTTAGCATAAAAAACTATTCTTACCTCTCTCAAAAATTAAATTTTAAAATTCCATTAAATTTTAGATATTGAATAATCATTTTTTCTGCAGCTGAACAGTTTTAAATCTCGAAGCTTAACAAACGCTTCCTAATCATAACACGGCATATTCCGTACGTGCGGATGTTGCTTCTCGTGTTGGTTGGGCGGGTGGAGGGTATTATAGTTATTACATGCACATTTAACTCTAAATTCGTATAAAAGAATTTATAACAAACGGTCAAACCGAACCGAAGAAATTTCGGAAGAAATTTCACTTCACTTGCATTGTGATTCTGCAATCTTTCAGATCTGTTTTTAACCGGTCCACCAGCCATTACGCCATGTGTGAGCGCCAATATTGTAACGTAAATATTGGTCCTTTGAGCCGGATTTTAATTAACACAATTTCAGCAACATTAAGCGCATACAGCCCACAATAATCTGCATCCATCAACAGCGGTATTGTTTGGAGTTTTTTTATAATAAACATCTTGGAAATTTATATTTGGATCATACCGCTATCACCGAATTTGTTTATCAGCGATACACCAACCGCACCAAGATTTCACTGAGTCACCAACAGCTCCAAGCAACACAACAACATTCAACGTGCCACATTTGATTTTTTAATAAAACGCAATAAAGCAACTTGTAAGGTACGTGGTTATTTTCAGTGCATTTAACAATTTGTTGTGTTATAATATACATATTTAACTATTTTTTAAATAAAAGAAACTGCTTGTACTAAAGTGCTTGTGATACAACACACTTTTAGGGTTTTGATTAAGCGAAATAAAAATTCGTAAACACTTAGTGCAATAATTTTAAATTATTTTTTTTTTTGATAAAGTTGCAATTAGCTTTCTTATATTTAGCGGATTATTCATTTTGATTTTTTAATTTTAAAAAACCACATAGTTTTTTTTTGTTTTTTTTTTTAATTTCACAATAACCTGAGGAATCGTGTTTCGCATACACGTATACACACACTTATACAAATTATCACTGCAATAATTTTCTTTCTGCAAATTTTCCTTGGGAACTCGTGTAATTCTTATATTTTGAAATTTTGTTTTTTTCGCACTTTGCCATACTTTAGTTCTCATATATTTCGAGACATTTTAAAATTATTTTTGTTCTTTTTATTTTAAATACCACTGTTTTGTCTTCCGATTTTACAAGCTTTCGAATCAACACCCGTGTGCGAAACCAAATTAAATAAGAGAGTATATATGCATTTATTTTTACCTGGAAGAAGGCATTTTTGATTTAAAAAAAAAATATTAAAACGTCACTTCGTGACAATGGAAAATTTTACAAGATCAGCAGATGCCATTACCGAATTTGACCGCGATTATTATGATACCATAGGTATACTATTCGAAGCCCATAATAAGCACACCTTAGCTATCCAGCAAGAAGAGTTGAAGGCTATGTGGAGAAAAGTAAAAGCAGCTTTCAAAAGAAGAAAGATTGTCGGTCAAAGCGAAACATAAAAGCAGTTTTGCCTGCTATATGAAATGCATGGCTGCAATAGCTTCTGATGCAGAAAGATTCGAGAAAGGTGGACATCAAAAAGAGAATGTGTCCATCCAGGAGCATATCATTCATCTGCCTCCATGAGGCACTGAAATTTTCAAAGGTGATTACATTTCATGGCCGTCATTCAAAGATATGTTTACGGCCATATACATTCTTAATCAACCAAAAAACACAAGGGTAGGCAAAAGAAATTGTACGAAAGTGTCCATTAACCAATGATGGTTTTGATATCGCTTGGAAAAGCTTAGTTGACAGTTACGAAAATAAACGTATTTTAGTAAATACACAGTTTTATTCAATTTGAAGGCAGTAGAGAGTGAATGCGGTAGCTCCATTAAAAAATTGCAACGGGATATTAATCCCGTCAACTCGTAATTGATCCTTTAATAAACTTGGAAGCGATTGCGTTAGTTTTGCCCAAATTGACAGGGAATTTGACTACTTTCCAGGTAAACGCAATGACGAGACAGGCATTCCCAGAATTGGTCTTGGCAGACAAGAGGTTCTTCGTGAATGAACCAGTTGACCTCGTTTTAGGAGGAGACATATACACTCAGATTATACATAAAAAATAACTGGTAGTACAGAAACGTTAAATCCAGCCAGCAGTGTGGGAAGATGTCCCAAAGAAAAAAAGCATAAATGAGGATGACAAATACTGTGAAACATTATTTAAGGCAACAACTGAAATAAATGCTGATGGAAAATATGTTGTTTCCTTGCCCTTCAAACAGGATTATCCGCGTAGCATTTCCTTGGGACCTTCGCTAAAGGCAGCATTTGCTCAGTTCTTCCGAAAAGAAACGCGTTTGGCAAAAAATCCCGACCTGCAGACGGAATATAGCAGAGTCCTAAGCAAATACGAAACATTGGGCCATATGCCCGAAATTCCGTATAACGTATAAGCAGACTCCACCGACTGCTATTTCCTACCTCATCACGCTGTTTTGAAGGAGGAAATGATCACCCCTAAAGTTAGAGTGGTATTCAACGCCTCATGTCCCACTGTTAATGGCATGAGCTTAAATGACGTCCTCTATCCCGATCCCGTTCTGCAGGCCGACTTACCGATTTTTATATTTCGTTGGAGGTTTTACAAATACGTAATTAACAGCGATGTCGAAAAAATGTATCGGCAGATTATGGTAAATCGTGTTCATACGAAACACCAGCACTCAAATTTTCGTGCAAGCAAGGTACTAAAAATGGTTACTTTTGGCATTAACTGTGCTCCTTTCTTGGCCATAAGGGCCCTCCATCAGCTAGGTGATAATGTATGTCGATAACATACTTCCTTAAGGGTTTTGTATTGACTCCACTCTACGTGCTCGGGTGGGATCAAATAATGGAAGTCGTCAGGCTTCTCACTCCGCAAGTGTACGTCGAATAACATAAAAATTTTAGATGGCATACCAAAGTCTCACCTGCTAAGTGCAGAATTTCTGTAATTTGAAGACACCAGCACAGTGCAGGCTCTTGGAATCAGGTGGAATGCTCGTTCCGACTATTTTTGCTTTGCTGCGAAAGCCATTGATAAAGACATTATTACAAAACGAGAGATACTGTCACCAATCGCCAAGCTGTTCGACCCACTCGGCTGGCTTGCACCAGTCATAATTGTTGCCAAGATCCTGATGCGAAACATATGGCTGGAGGGAACAGAATGGGATTAGCCAGTTTCTTCTACTACAATGGAACGGCGGCAAACCTTTATGAACGGGTATGCGGGAATGTCCACCCCTCCGAGTGTATTTCGGACATGAAATAAAGGCTCTCGTAAAAAAAAACCATCAGCCGTTCGGATGCGGCTTTGTATAAACTGTAGGTCCCTCTATTTGTTGAAAAAACATCAAGACGCAAAACCACAAATTGGAGGAGGAGCTCGGCCGAAAATCGCTTCGGCGCTTACAAAGCGCCAATTATATATACGGACATCACCAACATCCGTATACCAAAATGGGTTTCCTTCTCACCGTCGGATGCTGCTGAGCTATACGGTTTCTGCGACGCGTCGGAAAAAGCGTATCCAGCTACGGTTTTCCTAAGAGTTATAACTGAGGGCAAAGTTTACGTTAATCTGCTTATGGCAAAATCACGAGTAGCCCCAGCTAAAACCGTATCTCTACCTCGACTGGAATTGTGCGGTGCTGTACTCCTCGCAGAAATAATGGCAGCCGTTATAAATAGCCTAAATCTTGGACATCCAAGGGCCCATTTTTGGACAGATTCAACTATTGTGCTGGCCTGGATATAAAAACCTCCGTGCTCATAGTCAACCTTTGTTGCCCATACAATAACAAAAATTGTAGAAACGGTCCGAAACAAAAAATGGCGCCATGTGAATTCATAGTCCAACCCAGCAGAGAATCATCCGCCAGTGAAATGGTCAACAAATTCTTGGTTACAAGAAGACGGTACTAAATGGTCAGCGAACGATTTCAACTTCCAAACAACGATTTGTCAAAAACGGTATTATAGCGAAGAATATGAAGTCTTGCAACCCGGAAAATCCATCAAGGTGAAAAGTGAAGTCCTGCTTCTTAACCCATTCATCGATGCAGAGGCATTATGAGAGTTGGTGGTCGTTTTAGCGCATCCTGTGACCTATCTTATAACGAACGCCATCCTATTATTCTTCCTTATAACTCGAGGTTATCCCGTCTTTACGTCTAGTTTGTCCACCAAGTGTCCATCCATGCGGAAAATTAGCTGATGCTGCCGCTTCTTCTTCTTCTTCTTGCACCCCCAGAAATTACTTTGGACGAAACTCGTGTTTCAATCGTCAACCGATGAGAAAAATTAAAGCCTCTACATCAAACCTTCTGCAGAAGATGGAAGTCGGAATATCTTACTGAATTGCAGAAACGCAACAAGTGGAAGCACCCACAATTTATCTTAAAAGTGGGAGCCCTAATCGTAATCAAGGAAGAAAACCTTCCTCCCAACGAATGGAAATTAGGAAGGAGAGTAAAATAACACATGGGTCCCAATAACCGAGTACGGATAGTAGAACTCGATACATCCAAAGGCCAAACAACGAGACCAATCGCAAAACTCGTTCTACTTCCATCGAAAGTTAAGACAATAGTCCTACCGAAATATCAACGCCTCATTCCACTTCGTAAAATCTACAATATTCCAACTTCTGACATACGCTATTTTTCAATATATGTTTTACTTTCCTTTCAAAGAAATAAAAAAACTGCAGCCAAGAACATATCTATACAAAAAATAACTAACTTCATACACGTACATGTACCAAAAAAGGTAATTAGAGTCGTAGCTACATTTTCGAAAGAAACCACCAAAAACCGCTGATGACAGTTATAAAAATTGAAATTTGAGTAATCCAAATACAATTTGAGTTAAAAAAAAATGATAGGCGAGTAACATTACGGTTATGCTACCTACAAAGCAATTGGCCGGCCGGTCGTAAACTATGCTGCACCGATCTGGCCGCACCATCCAGCAACACGTACAACAACCGCTGCACAGGACGGCGTACAACTAAGTACTGAACGCCATTCAGCAGGAGTCAGTCAACACCTTCAAAGACTCCCTTCCCGTGAATGGCGTGCTCGGAGTTAAACCACCAACTATTGCAAACAACGAGCTCGAGCTGACTCGAGAGACCCGCGTGTCCCAGCATACCCAACGTATGCCCTGCATGTGGAGAGTCTCCGCACGACACTAACCACCTCTTCACATGCCCCCTTAAACCGACTCATCTAACCCTCCTCTCCCTTTGGTCCAATCCCGTCGGAACAGCACGTTTTCTGGACCTCCCTTTAGATGACCTCGGCGACTTAGATTGATTAAGCCTGTCCTAAGCGGGGTTAAGGAACCGCTACAACAACAACAACATAGTTATGTGTTCATCCATAGTTGTTCTACCATTGCTTTATCACCCTCTACCTTGCTTCAGAAAGTTTTTGTAAAATCTTAATGGGCATGCATGAAAAGTGTTTTTAGTGAATATTTCGTCGTATTCGTATACTCACGCCAACATTTGAGATAAAAAATCTGTCAATCGACTCTTTTTTCGACATACCGGTCCCCTACAATTTCTCTAAATACTGCATTTTTTAACTAATTTCAGTGTGACCAAAAAACTACGATATTTTAAATTTAGCAAAAATAATCAATAAAAAGGTGCGGGACATCACCCGAGTGTGGTCACAATGCCCAAAATAAGAAAAGCATTTATATTTGTTAATTTGAATGACTTTCTAACAAAAGTCATACTAAGAAAAATTAAATTTTATTGTATTCTTTCTATCGTCTAAATAAATAGTAAAGATATCGGTTCAACAAATTTCCAGTTTCTTGAAATCTGCTTTATATATTCACTAAAATACGTATGTT